>JARDYH010000001.1:327485153-328685153 GCA_029215795.1 Anniella stebbinsi
CTCAGTACTCCAAAACCCAACAGCAGCAAACAGTGCCTCACGCACACAGAACCCCAGTGTTTTCAAGCAGCCAGCTAATTGGAAAATTGTAATAGAATGAAAAGCATGTTCCATGGCCCCATATGAGCCAAAAATGTACTAACATCTCCCTCGGTGCTTCTAGATGCGTTACGTTTATGCTACTGTAGCCATTGGCATAAACCAGTTCTACCAAATATACACGTTTCTGAAAAGTCACCTATGTGGCTACAGAATACTGAAAAGTCATTCTGAAAAACCACCATGCTGGCTGGGGAATGCTGGGAGTTGTAGAACCTTTTTCTATCGAAACATGCATAAGATTGTATGCTAACATGGCAATTTTACAGTAATGCACTCTTCTTTGGGTATAACACATATACTAATAGTGATCTCAACTCTTCAAGTGCCAGTCCTTATGTAGCCAAAACAGCAACATCCACACAAGAGGGAGGTATCAGCAGCAGGCTTGAGTAACTCCAAGGTTTGCAGTAGTAGAATCATCATCTCACCTAAATCAATCTTGGAAAATGCAGATCATAAAATATACTGGGACAGAACAATTCATATGGACAAGACAATATCTTGCAACCAACCACACATAATGGTCATAGACAAAAAAGAAAAACACAATTACCTCATTGACATAGCAATACCTAATGACAAAAATATTGTAGAAAAGGATGAGGAAAAGAGAGAGAAATACACACCAGAGGCCATGGAAGTCAAACAGGAAAAGGTCACAATTATCCCATTAGACACATCAAAAAGCTATACTGAAAACCTTCAGAAACTGGGCCTACCAAAATACATCCACACCGACATCCAGAAAACAGTCATAATTAAAACATTCCTGAACCTGTAAAAGACAGCATGACTTGGCAAAGCCCATCATGTCCATCTAGAAAAAACGCCATGAGTGAGAAAGAGATATAATAATAATAAAACAATATTTAGAAACAACCTTCAGGGGAACACCCAAAAACCTCAATGAGGTATGAGGAGGCCCAGTGGCCACAGAATGATGGCTGATATGGGTGGGGGATGAAATAGAGTATCTTGGAAGAGGGCAAAGCTGCAACCAGTTAGCCATAAAAAGGAGCATTCCCACACTGCAATGTTTTGTTGCAGATACCACATATTTCCTATCTGCAACTGTGAAGCAAGCCCTCTTCTACTGAGGCAACTGCAACTTAAGAACATGTTCCCAGGCAAGCTACTTTTGTTGAAGCACAAGAATGAGAAGGAAAGCTTCAAAGGGTCTCCTTAAAAAATAAAAATAAAATGCAGAGGTACAACCAGAGGGGCATGCTCCTTTGGTGACCCTGACAGAGGAGAAATATGAACTTTTCTCACCTTGAATTTACCTCTGATTTGTTAATTCAAAGTTTGCTAGATTGGTATGTGTATGTTTATGTGTTTATTAGATCTGATCATATATATATATATATATATATATATATATTCTCTCTCACACACACAAGATTGTTACTGAGTATCTCTACCGTTACACACAGGGTGAATGTTGTAACTAGGTGTCACATTATAATCAGGTTTCTTGAGTTCTATGTTTTGTGACATATTTCACCTTCGAGTATTTAAGATTTATTGGTTATAGCAGTTTTACGTAAATAGTTTCTGCTTTTTAAGTATGTGATGCACAACTATTTGATCAATAATTTATTTTATGTGATTACAAAAAGAATATATGTCTAGATAAAATATTCATTTTTCCTATCGCTAATCATCCTAACCAAGATACCTTGAATCAGGACCATTTTTACCTACATAGTTACACATGTGACATTAAACAGCTCTGTTGTATTTTCCAAATCAATCCATTCTTAATTTCATTTTTAAAAAACTGGGTTGTATTCAACGCTGGCCATCTGCCAACATAATGGAAACCATTGGTGGAATAGATTTCTCTTTCCCCCAACTGAGGGGCCTTCTGGAGCAGATTTGGAGGGCAGTGGTTATGCAGGAGGTGAGCAAGGTGACATTCCATTGCATAAACAGATGTCTGTTTATGTGACATTGGATTCAACTTAGGTTGACCATATGGAAAGGAGGACAGGGCTCCTGTATCTTTAACAGTTGTATAGAAAAGGGAATTTCAGCAGGTGTTATTTGTATGCATGCAGCACCTAGTGAAATTCCTTCTTCATCACAACAGTTAAAGCTGCAAGAGCCCTGCCCTCTTCTGTATCTGGTCAAGAGGGCAGACTACCCTACCTGGGAATGAAGCAGAAAAATTGAAGCCTTTTTCATGGGGGATAAAACTTTGGGGACATCGGAGGACATGTTCTGGTAGAGCATGAAATAATACTGCTTGGGGCTGTGTGACTGCTTGCTCCAGTCTTTTCATTCATTGACTGAATTGGGGATTTGTTTCCTCCCTCCTTTTATTTTAAAACTTGTTTAATTCCTCTACAAATCTTTGGCTAATCTAGCTTTTTTCTTTCTTTCCAAGTTCAGAGATGTGTCCTTTTAAAAATATCAGGGCCAATCATCTTTGAACTACTTATAGATTATCTCTGAGAGCAGCTTCCTCACCTTTGTTCCCATCCTTATCAAATTTAACTGACCTTGAAAGCTGAGTCATGTCGATCTGTTTAATCAAGAATTGGCAAATATTATAAATGACGTGGACCCTGAACATATTAAATCTATCCCATTGACGTCTTATTCACCTTGCTATGCAGAAGAGTGCTGAAGCTTGAAAGCAACCCTGAGAAACAGCACAAACAATGGAGAGCCTTTGTTGCTTCTGTTCATTTTGCTGTATTGTGTACAGAGCAATAATATTGACTTGATTACTGAGAGTATAATGAACGGCCCCTTTCTGCTCCAGTTTCTCTAGAGATTTCTCTTTAACTCTTTGTGTTTGGATGCTTCTGATTTTGAATGGATTGCCAAGTCTACTCCACAAATCTTACCAGGCAATGGTTGTGGGCTCTTTTGGCCTAATTCCTTGGTGTGCCACACTTGTCACTAATGCTGTGCCGAAACCCCACCTGCCCTTTTGCAACCTCTTCGTTTCCCTGCAAAAGAGGCAGGCATTTTCCCGTCTCTTTCACAGGGATGTTGAGGATTTTGGAGAAATTTCTCAGGATGTCGAATCTCAGTGCTTACCTAGTTTTAAGGAGGTGGCTGGGGGAGGTGAAAGTGTGTGTGCTCTTTATTTTACAATTATTATCCCATTCTGTTCTTGCAGCTTCTCTGGTTGCTTGAACTTTCTGAAAAGCCCTTAGTGGACTAAACCAGGACTTCTTCCCTAGCGGCTTTCTAATGCTGCTGCCTGCTGAGAGCCTGAAAGCTGAGGAAGTTGTTGTTAAAAGTCCTTTAAAGGAGGAGGAGGAGGAGGAGGAGGCGGTCACAGCTCGTGCAAAATGTGGTTATAAGATTGATTACAGGGACTAGAAGGTCTGAATATATAAGACCATCTCTGGCCTGGTTGCTCTTGCTACCTATATTCTTCTGACCTTGACACAAGGTGCTGGTTTTAACATATACAGCCCTCATTGACTTGAGACCACAATACCTGATGGAGCACCTCTTCCAACATGAATCGGCATGTACTCTTTGCTCAGCATCTAAGATCCTCCTCTGGGTGCTTCCAAGGCTCAGAGAGTGGCAACGAGAGAGAGGGCCTTTGAAATGGTGAGCCCCCAACTATGGATGATCTACCCAAAGAGGCCTGCCTGGTGCCAACATTGTTATCATTTTAGAGTTAGGTTAAGACCTATCTCTTTTCTCAGGCATTTGGCAGCATAGGATGATTTTTTAATGGTCCTGAGTCTGTCTTATGGTTACAGTTGACTGTTAAAAGTTGTTCTTAGATATAGGTTGCCTTTGTGTGTATTGTTTGTGTGTTTTATGTAAATGGTTTTTAAACTTTGAAATCTGTATTTTAATGTTTTTAAACTCTGTAAATCATCCAGAGAGCTTCGGCTATGGGGTGGTATAAAATACAATAAATAAAACCCTAGCCATCTCCTTACATTAAAGTAAACACTAAAGCCCTTCACAATGAGAAATATATCTGAAATGCTCACCCCTTCCCACATTTTTTGCATGCAATTTCTTTTTGGCCCCTCCCCCAAATGAATGGTTGCAAATAAATAGATTTTTAAAAAGCACAGTGACAGTTGTCACACCTACCACCAGCCAACATGATCCATTTATTGTGCTAGTGCTGATGTGTGAGACAGAAACTCATAAATTAACCCAATACTTTTCCCTGCAGTCCATAGCTGTGTAGGGGGAGGTAGCTTTTGCAGCTGGCCCCAAAAGGAGGCAGGCATGCAAGAATGGTGTGCAGATGTACATTACACTGCCATGCCGGCCCCGAAAGGCTTAGCCAGACTATTTAAGCAGGCCCTGCACATACCTAAATGCACTTGCTATTTGTTGGTACCTACCATCCCGCCCTGATGGATGGTACTGGTCATTTCAGGGCCAAGGAGGATTCCCCCCCCACACACACACACAAATAGTCAGACTGGGAGCCAAGATTCTTTGGCTATTTCACATACTCTGTACTGATTCCCCAGGGACTGTTAGCATTGATGGCAGTTTCAAGCAGGTCAGAACTGGTCAGAACACAGGTGGGCAGAGCAGGTAGGGCACACAGGAAGTGCCCTTGGATATACCTTTAAGGTGAAAGGGGATTTCTGTGACCTGCCACTTAGGGTCTTGCCACTGGCAGGGGAAGCAAGTCCTTTGGGGCCTGCATGTCTCAGTCTTTGGCACCCAAGGGACTGGGCCTCAGGAGGACACCCCTCAATACTTAAGGCTGTAGTAGCACAGCCATTTGGCTGACTTGACCTGTGGGCTGTATTAGGCTTACCCTTATTAGATCATCCTAGTAAGGCTTGTGCAGCTTTCAGTGTTGCAGATCTCTTGCTATAATTTAATGAGAACAGAAGAAGAGCCATGCTGGATCAGACCAAGGGTCCATCTAGTCCAGCACTCTGTTCACACAGTGGCCAACCAGGTGTCAACAAAGAACCCACAAGCAGGACACAAGTACAACAGCACCCTCCTGCCCATATTTCCCAGCGACTGGTGTATATAGGCTTACTGCCTCTGACACTAGAGGTAGCAAATAGCCATCAGGACTAGTAGCCATTGATGAGAAGGCTATCAATAAAATTAGTTTACCCAACCTTCAGTGGATAATTCTGAGTTTGGTTGTAAAGTGCCATTGCTCTCGGAAGTAGAATATGCAGAGAAACTTTTGGAGTACATTTAAAAATGCTCTTCTTAAATATTCCTGATGCTGAAACTGGGAAATGGATATAGATATGTTGGTCGAAGTGCTGATGATGGAATGTAATGTCCATTGTGCTCCAAGTGATCACATGCCTAGAAGGGATTGAAAGGGCAATTTCTGAACCCTGCAAAATGCACCTTGATATATTTGATGGGCCCATGATATGAAACATAAGAAACACACAAGTGACTGGCTTTCATTAAAACAACATTTCCCGGCATCCCTTAACATTTCAGTTTCAACAAACAGTTAGAACGTTGCCTTTTTCACAACTCATTAGACTTAAGGGAGAAGATAGCGTTTTTAACGGCTTGTACTTTTTGATCACATTTAGTTTGAAAACAATGCAGAACTTTTTGCAACTGCTTGATGAGCCTTCCCATCAAGATTTATTAACTGGAAAAATATACAGTAGGCTGGATTAATTGTTGGGCAGTTACTAGGGGTAGGAATTGAGCTTTCTTTTGTTAGGCATTCTTGCTTTGGCAGAGCTAAAGCCTAAGCCATTCAAATATTTCCTATTGTTTAAAAATAAAGCTTGTCATAACGACTTGTCATTTAAGAAGATTACTTCTATCAGACCATACTTTTATTCAAGTAATAAATGCTAATTCTAGTATAGTAAAGCTTGATTAATCAAAATAGATTAATAGGGATCTCTTTGTTTTCATTTCCTCCCATATACATATCAGAAGCTAAATACTGTTGCCTGTATAGCTCTGCTTCCGAAAAGCTTGTGTCCAGCATCTTTGGTTAATGTAAATATAGGAATTGGAGCCTCTACAAAGCCTCTTGTGGCACTTCCAGATGGAGGGCTCCTAACACTACAAATCAAAAGGTATTGTGCACTCATTCTGTCTTTTCCTTTTGAATCAACGTTTTTCACTAACATCCATCATATCTGTTAGAGACCTATGGACATGTGATTGCCTGAACCAAAGGCAGAAGGAGCAGTGCCATGCTTGCTAGCCCCACCCTTAAGGTCCTTGCATGTTCTCGAACCATACTGACCTGCCCACGTTGAAACTGAAGATCTGAAGGGGGATTCTAAGATCATTAATCCAAACATGAGAAGAGTCTACCTTCAGGCCTTCTTGCTCCACACAAGAAGATCTGGGGTGGAGCTGGGATATGTGTATATTATCTCTCTGTGTGCGTTATGTTGAAGGCAGGGCTAGTGTGTATGACCCCACTCCTTCCGCCATAGGCTCAAGCAATAATACCCGAAGAGGGCTTCAGACACTTTTGGATTAATGCATAGTCTGTCCACTTGTTAAGAGTGTATTAAAAGGTTTTTATTCCATTCAATGATATGTGACAGGTACAACCTGTCCAGTTCATCCTCTTATTTCACCTGCTCATATCTGTCTGTTCTGTTACCATTTAACACACACTATCAGCTAGGACTCAAAACTTAAAATACGATGCATTGAGCATATTCTCTCTCTCCCAACTCCACCTGCCCCCCAGCTTTCTCTAACACATGTATACGCATAACATGGCAGCTGGTTAATAGCCAACTTCATAGTTAGGTGCAATTTCAAAAGGCCTCTGGGTGAAAGCAGCCTGGTATGGGATCAACAAGCAGTACTTCTGTATAGGGAACAGCTGATCATACATATGTCATCATTCCTGAAGGAGAGAAAGTGTGAATTTTCTTTTGGGCAGCAGGGAGAAACAAGAAGCAACACTTGCTACTGTGGAATGGGCTGCCACAGGATGATTGATTAGATGTGTATGATGGGAGAGGAGAGGTTTTGGGCAAATGACAGGAACCTTTGTCAAAGTGGGTTGATCTCTAATGGCTTCTGATAGATTCTCCCCACCTTCTGAAAAGGCCCTCTCAGAGCAGAAATGCTGTTGTGGAAAGGCAGAATTGCTTTTCAGGGTGATACAATAGCAGAAGCAAAAGACCATGACAGTATAGAGGCTTTTTGGATGCTGACTCTGGAAACGGGGGCATTATTACACAAAATCTGTCAACAGCAAGGGGGGACAGCCTCCCTAATATATCAGAGATATAACACAACTGAAGAGTAGAGAAGATCTTAATTTTGTTATCAATGGAGTTTGTGTGATCACTGGACAGAGGAAAACTGACTTTTGTAGAAATACCTGTATATTAAAACTGAATGTTCAAACAGTTTTTCTTTTCTTTTAGATTACAGAGGAGTAGTGATGATAGAACTGGCTCACTATAATAAGAATGCTAATGCCAATAAGTTCACCCAGTCATATTAGCTCATATGGTGAGATCATGACATATCCCCCTACATTTTGGTACAAAAATTGTGTTATGAAGCTATACAGTCCACTAATACACATATGATCTGCTTGCATCTTCCTTTTTCTTCTCTCCAATCCAAATTACCAAATCTGTTCACGAAGAAATTCAAGTTGTTTGATGATGTGAGGTTTAAATTAAAAAGTTAAGCAGCTGCCTCCCGCTGAATGAGAAGCTGGTCTCCAAGATAAATTGGTGAGAGAGATAACATTGTGACCAAGTTGAAACATAAGAAGAAATGGTTTCTTGTTTTGATAATATGCCTCCATGAACCTTGTACTCTGCTCCTATTCTCTCCTCCTTGGTGCAGGACAGGAGATACAAAGCTCTTGAACTAACCACGTCTATTATGTTTGAACCTGGAAACCATAGTTTGTTCTACCTGTATTTAGCTAAAAACAAACAAGGATGAAACCATGATTTGATAATCTGACTTGTTAACTATAGCCACACTTAGAATAAACCATAATTTCCTGAGTTTGGACAAAAGCAGAACTGAATAAGTTCAAAAGAGGAAGGAGGCAGTTTCAATATCCACCTCCTAACACACACAGAGGAGGAGAGAGGAAAGAAAGGGAGAGGACAGTGTGAGAGCTTGTTGGAAATGCAGTCTCATTTTCATAACCGGAATCCATGGTTCCCCATAATATCTGAATCAATACCGTATGTACTAGAAAGATCTGTGCTCTTTATGAAGAAATACGTTCTGTCTTTGCTGGAAACTTACTTGATGTGTTAAACATATACTTTTTGAATAGGAAGAAAAATATAAGCACAGAAGTGGCATTGAGACACTGCTCAGGTGAGGACTGGCCATAAGAAGGCAAGAGCTAGGAAACAGAAACTGTTCAGACCTAATATTATTTTTTTAAAAAACTTACTGAGTTTGGCTAACATGTGAGGAAAGGGAGCACTCCAGACCCTCCTCTCTCTTCATTGCAGGCTGGATCACTCCCTTTCCTCTCATGTTAGCAAATCCCAATAAGAAAATACCTGAATAGGGTTACTGTGTGGCTGACATGATCAGCTTAAAGACATACTTTAAAATAAGTGCTAGCAGTGTTCTAAAATCTGTGGTTTGAATTCTGTACTTGTTGAAACAGCAGAACCAAGTGCATTCTCACATTCCTCCCCAGTACAAGTACGCTAATTCAGCAATTGTCATGTGTGCAAAAGGGTTGTGGGTAATGTAAAAGTGTGCATCTAGTATCTAGTATCGCATGGGTGTCACCTTTGCTGAACCAAGGGCTATTGAACAAACTGACATCCACCTTAACAGCATGGATAATTTGTCTAGGAGATGGTGATCTAAATCTACTGTAAGTTACCCCTTCTCCCCCAGATAGTTAGCACTAGCAAACTGACAGGACTGACTGTTTGGCTAGGAGATCATACACACTCACACACATCCAAAGCCTACTTTTTCATGTTTGGGAATAAGTCCTTCAAGGAACATGAATGTTGGGGATGGACTTATTCTGATGCTAGGGGACCTCTTTTACTCCATTCTGCCAGAGGACAGGCTGCTGTCAGTCCAGTAGAGCTGGCCCAGAAACTAGCATGTTTTACCAAATCAACAGAAGAACAACATGGATAATATTGCAAATATTGGACCAGGCAGCAGAGTGCACGCAAAAGCAACCTAGGAAGGAGAAACAGAGTTGAGACTAGAGCTTTTCAAGGGGGGAAAAGGTGTGTGTGTGTGTGTGTTGATATAGGAAAACAAATGCACGAAGCAAGATCAATTACTGAAAGCTGTCTCAGGCCCCCTCCACAAGGATGCGCTTTTGCGCCCGGTTCGGCGATTATGCGCATTATCGCGGAGGCGCATTTACTCCTAATCCCTCTGCACGGGAGGCGGCGAGAGGCGGCGAAGCGCATTAATTGATGTCCAAAAAGCGCTTTACAAGAAGTTAACGCACATAATCGCTTGTTCACACCGCGAAAATGCGCTTTAACGGCCGGAGCAAAATAAAAGTCGCTATTTAACGCGCATTCGAAAATGCGCATTATCGGGGAGATAACGCGCCTGTACGCCCGTTTTGCGCTCCGCTGGTGTGGAGGTAAAATTTATAATGAGCCTTCAAGGCTCATTAAACGTCTCGTGTGGAGGAGGCCTCAGAGGGGAGGAAGAGAAATTAGGAGGAGAGGAAGTTTAGGAACTTAGCAACACCTTGCTGGGACGGCTTTACTGGGATCTCCACAAGGCTCTACTGGAAAGGAGCATGGGGTGTTAAGTTGCAAAAAAAGGACACCCAAATAACATCTTCCAGGAGTGAGTTGGACAGGGAATTGTCAAAAACTGGCCAAAAGAGAGCATAGTGTGGGCCTAGATGTAATCTTCAGGAAGAAAGAGATGGGTGTGGGCAGGATAGGAGCCAGCAGATAGCAACAGATAAAGGATGTGGAACACATCAAGAATGTGGAATGAAGAAAACACACACAAACAGGTCCCCTCTACAAGGATTCGCTTTTGCGCCTGGTTAGGCGATTATGCGCATAATCGCCGAAGCGCATCTACGCCTAATCCCTTTGCACGAGAGGCGGCGAGAGGCGGCGAAGCACATTAACGGATGTCCAAAATGCGCTTTACAAGTAGTTAATGCACATAAGCGCTTATTCACACAGTCAAAATGCGCTTTAACGGACGGAGCAAAATAAAACTCGCGATTTAACGCGCATTCGATAATGTGCATAATCGGGGAGATAAATCGCCTCTACGCCCGATTTGCACTCCGTTCTTGTAGAGGTAATTTTTTTAATGCGCCTTGAAAGAGCTTTAAATGCCTCTTGTAGAGGCACCCACAGAGGGAGAGGGAGAGAGGGAGGATTTACACTGCAGCTTTAATCTGTTAAGGAATGATTACCAGCACTCATTGGGCCACATGACGCACTCACTGTAACATTTTATAGGAGTTGTTTATTATTACGCTATAATGAGTTATAATCCATTTTTTTATTAACATAAATAGTTGTAAATAGGAGAATGTGTTGTTCCTTACCATGTTATGGTCCATGATTTCAAATATCTAATATCCATTTGAATTCCCCCCATGCACTTTCAGTTTCAATTCTTCATTGAAAGCAAGGGAGAGGGAGGGGGGGTTAGAAGGAAGTCCGCGTGAAAACTATGCTGCCTGGAAGGAACGTAACAGAAAGAGACACAGAGAAGAGTCAGTGAGACCTCACTAAACATGTGAAGATAGGAGAAATGATCTACTGTACCGTAAGTAAAGCATAATGTGGCCTAGCACATTTTAAAATGTTGTAATTCACAACGGTACAATCAACAATTTGAAATGTTTCAAGCAAATGTGTAGATTGGCTCAGAGAGAGAGTAAATTGAAAGAAGATGGATACCTGAAAACAGGGAGTAAAGTAGGTGTGCAGAACCTCTTTCAGCCTGAGGGCAGAATTCCATTGTGGAGAAGCTTTCATAGGCTGCGAGTAGTGGGTGGAGCCAAAGTCAAAAGGGGTGGAGCCAAAATACCAGTAGTATTAGCTTAAAGTTCTTACTGCCAGTGACTATGCCTTCAACCTTTTGGAAGGGGTAAGAAAAACATAAAAGCCACCAAATGATTGGTGGTTGGGGGTAATGGGGGTGGGGCTCGGAAGCAGGCATGGCACCCTTGAAGTAAAAAATAAAGAGCACACAAATAACATTTTAAGAACAGGCAGTGAAAAACAATACATGCCTGCCTGCGAGCACACGCATACACACACACACACACACACACACACACTTAAAGAATGCACACCCAAAACAGATGGGCATTCAAGAATTGGCAGTTAAGAACACTTTCAGAAGTCCAAGATCAGTTATCTGAGAATCTCTCTGATAACTGATGCTAGTTTGATGCTAGTTGGGATTTGGAGGATCACACGAGGGTTCTTCATTGTCTCGTAATGAGAGTTGAGGTGTTGTCCTGATTGATTAGGACATGCCTAAGAGCTCTCAACTCTGAGGCAAAGAAAGTCAGGATGCTTTCTTGTCCATGACAATGAGGGTGACGACTGGTCCTGTGAACAAACCCTGTCCTCGATAGCCAGTGATCACCAGCTAGCCATCACAGTCACAGACAAGATAGAGACTGAAAAACAAAAATGGGAGCATGGTAACAAAATGGAAGCTATCTGGTAACAATTCTCTTTTTTAAATAATAATAATAATAATAATAATAATAAATAATAATAATAATAATAATGTGATGTAATGTACAAGTCTATGTCAGCAAGGATAAATCACAGAAGCCCAGGCATCTTGATTATCAATTGTACCTGTTTATAAACATGCAAACCACAGGATCTTAATTCATTAGTTTAAATGAACCTAAGATGGTTAGCTATGTCTGCCACAGTAGGAGAATGGCAGACTGGTGCAATATTAATATTTCTAAACATCTGGAAATTCCTAAAAGACTTCATTTACTGTAAAAGCATGGAGTGAAATGCTGAAAATGTGTTTAAAATTGACTTCACGGAAATAAACCTTGTTGTTGCACTCACTCATATTATATGCTTTAACAATATATATTTTATTAGGATCACTTTTGTTTTTAATGATGCTGAAGTCATACAGCCCTCAAGAGTAAAAGTGACCTTGTAGCCTACAATATAAATCATAGGCATATCACTCTATACGTCCATTTTTACTGCTAGAAATAACAAAATATTAGGTAATAAAAGCTAAATGCATCCACATGAAAAGATTGAAGAAACTTAAATCTTCAATACTTTCAAAAGGAAAAGAGCATTCTTTGGGAAAAAAATATATCCAGCAACACGAAAGACTGGAGGCTGTTTTGCAGACAGTGCAGTGCTTAATATTTAACAAATGATGTGGTTTGTCAACAGTTTTAAAACTGTCTTTATTTTTATTGCTTTCCCTGAACCATTCCTTGTGGCCCTTGGAAAACAACAGCAGTAGAAACGAATTATAGAAGAACTAAAACACGATAAGATTTTCACTCCATTTTACAGTTTATATTGTGTGAGAGAGAGGTGGGGGAGAGGGAAAGAGAGAGAGAGAGAGAGAGAGCTTTAATGATGCGTGACAAATAATTAGTTATGAAGAGATTATATTCCAATAGCCTCCTCCATTTTTGTTTGTTTGTTTTCAAAACAAAAAAAACCCCTCACTTTTTTTCTAACTAAATTGTTTAGGCTATGTTAACCTCTTTCATATAGATGTCAGGTCAAATGATCCATAACCATCCTGGTGTGGCAATGAGGCCACATAAGGAATGAAAAGCATGTGTTTAGGTATTCAAATGGTAAGCATGATTTTAAACAAGGCTTACTGAAAAGCAGAGGATATAATCTCAATTTTCCATTTTTCCATAATTATATTCTGGATTTGCAGCCTGCGCAAACATAGCTGTAATTACTCTTTATGCTCAGTTGTCTATGGTCTTTTTCACCCAACCTATTGATGTTTGTTTGTTTGCAAAGGGTGCTGTGTGTGCAAACATTATTTTGCAGCACATGAAAGAGAAGCCCTCATTCATAATTAGCTGTACAGCTGGATACACAGTCCCCTCCAGTCTAATGTGCTGCAGAGCTTCCTTGCCCAGCTGAGGAATAAATTTTCTAGGGGTAACCGCCCGCCCCTCTCCAGTGAGACTCAATACATTGTGATTCAGAAATACAAGAAAAGCAATCTCATAGCAGCATGTCCTTTTATTCAGCAAGATAGTTATCATGTAAAAAAAAGGGGGGGGGAAGCAATGGGAAAGTTCCAGGTTTCAAAGGGCGCTTGGGCAAGACATCCTCAGTGGGCCCTGTCCTTCAATTCAGTCCACCTTCTCACTGCCACAGTCACCTGGTGCTATTGCTCCCTGCTCTCTTTCTCATCATTGCTTACTTGACAGACAGAAAGCTGGCTTGATCAAATAGGCAGGGACATCTACTGATTCCCACCACCATGATGGCCCTTTCTAAACCACGGGGTGTAGAGGGCCGGAGGGTCGGCGAACCCGGAAGTAGCCACTTCCGGGTTCATCATCATCAATTCACATCATGGGAACACCCACCATTTTTTTTAGAGAAGAGAGAATGAGTGCTCCAGTGAACAACCGTAAGTATAAAAAAAACCATGCGATCCAGCCCCCCTCCCCCCCTGCCATCTTGGGGATGGTGATTATGGTTCCTCCACCAATCCTGATGGCCTTGGAGCCATGTGATGCGGCTGCATGGCCATCGGTGCAGCCGTGCATACTCGCGAGTAAGTGCAGCTGCACCGGGGCGGGCAGCCACATTCTTCCGCAGTCCCGTGCCCGTCCCCCTCCCCCGCTACTCCCTGTGCATCATGCAGACTCACAGGGAGTAGCCAGGTTCCATCCCAGGCGTTTTGCCTGGTGTGGAAAGGGCCCAAGAGGCAGGTGAAAAGATTGCAATGGTGATGAGGAGAAACAACTGCAGGGGGCGCTTGTCAGCGGGCCCTCAGCAAGTGCCCAACCATGCCTACCCTTGACACTACTTCTGGATGTATGTGAAAGTAATAAATTTGCCCATAAATTCGTCACTACATTTTTAGTTCTACAGCATAAAGTATGACAAGGGCCAGATCTATGCCAAGCAGGATATAGCGGTATGAAAGTGGTATGAAAGCAGTATATAAAAGGCAAGAGCTACGCCAAGCAGGGTATAGCGGTATATGGTATGTGTCAATGGGCCCCAACAGTTGTCAGTGCACTTCAATACTGCTATAAAGCAGTAGTGTGGCTCCTGCCTTTTATATACCGCTTTCATACCATTATATCCTGCTTATTGTAAATCTGGCCAGGAACTCCCACAGTCACCCTAGGAGCACAGCTCATATTACAACAAAGGCTGGGTGGGTGGGTGTGTCCCTTAATTTTTGCAAAGGCCCTTTGAAGGATGTTACTGCAAACCATGGTTTGTCTAAAATTGGGGAAGTCAGTGGTTGATGCCTGTGTTATTTTATGAAAGGCCCTCCTACCTTTGCACCCATAATTTGAGCAGTCTGAGGAGCTTACAGACCACTGTTGGGATCTTACTGATCCACAATGATGTGGAAGCAGAGGGCAGTATCCACTGCTGGCAGTCCACCAGCACTCATCAGGTTGTGCCAGCAGAAATGAGCAATGGCACAACAGGAAGTTAGAACTTGCTACAGCACCTCCCAAAACTAGGCTGACCATATGAAAAGGAGGTCAGGGCTCCTGAAACTTTAACAGTTGTAGAGAAAAGGGAATTTCAGCCAGTGTCATTTGTATGCAATTAGTTCCTGATGAAATTCCCTGTTCATCACAACAGTTAAAGTTGCAGGGGCCCTGCCTTCTTTTGTATATGGTCACTCTAGTATAGTGCCTGCACCTTTAACAGTTCTGATGAAGAGGGAATTTCACCAGGAACTAATTGCATACAAATGACACTGGCTGAAATTCCCTTTTCTCTACAACTGTTAAAGTTACAGGAGCCCTGTCCTCCTTTTCATATGGTCAGCCTACCCAAAACTAGCTCAGACTAGCATTTCTAGATTGGGACAGGTGAAGGGAATGCCTTCCACAAGCTCTGCTGATTTTTCCCATTCCAGAAAAACTAGTTTTAGCTAATTTCCAGTTACTATAGCAAACACTAGCTTCCCATTGCACTAGCGGACATTTTCCTTAGCACAACAGCACCATTGTATAGGTTGGAGTCCTGAAACCACTTACTCTGCAATGGATTTGAATCAACCCCACTATTTCAACAGTGCTTCACTGGCAAAACTATATGGAGTACAAGGTTTGAGATCTGATGGTGCCTGATTGAGTTTAGATGCTAAACACTTCAAGAAGCAATCCTAAATTATCTCTGCATCTTAAAGTCACATTTTGTTGGATTTACTTTAAAGACTTCTAGACTACACTGGTTTTTCACAACATCAACAAGATTAATTTGTTTTGGTTTTTTCCTTGATCAATTTTTCTTTTAAAAAAGCATTAACTGAATTTACAGCACAATCCTATACATACATAATCAAAAATGAGCCCCATTGAATTTAATGGGGAGTACTCACAGGTAAGTGGTTATAAGATTGCAACCTTAAGTAATGTAATTGTTTTTAATAATTAAAAAAGTCATCTGAAAATATCCCTAGCATTCAAGATCTCTGATTCTAGAATATCTGAAGCACACACACATACACAAAACACAAACAAACATATATATCAGATCTGTGGAGACCTTTTGATTAATCAGAACCAAATCTTTTTGATTAAAGTCTTGTTCCTCAACAGTAAAAATGCTAATAGTAAAAAAGTCATTCAGTATGTCAGATGCAATCATAAAAATATTTACAAAGAGGTCACAACTAATTTTTGCATGTATTCATTACCGATACAAATCTGAATGTATTTTCCATTTGAGATAATGTATTCTCTTCCTCCACAGCATTATTTCTTATTTTCAGTTGCACAATTCCTTATTCATTTTTAGAATATTTCTATTCTCCCCTATTCTCAGAATCAATTCTCTGAGCAATGAGGTTTCCAGTTCCAATGACATTAAGGTCTTGGCCTTGGTTAATGGTCTCAGTGAAAAGCTGAGTAAGCTTTCCGTGCTTACTCTTGGATTTGCTTTCCTTTGAATGTGAGGTCACTGGAGACTCAAGGCATTATGTAATATTTGCATTTATTTGCAAATAGACAATCTGAACCTAAGTGGAGATTCACACCATTGACACACCAACAAATACTCTCCCTATCAGATTTCTAGGGGAGCCCTTGAACCCTACAAATGCTCCCAGAGCCCAAACACATCTTTTTCTGTACTTTAACTCTGAATTAACATGTTCCTTAAGGAAGTGGGAGAATCCTTAGTCATTCCTTGTCTATGCCAAGTCAATAGCCATTTGCTTCATCATAAACATTTGGTTAATGCAGGGACATGGCTGGGGCAAGATCTGGCCAAACCACATTCATTAGGGAAATGAGAGCGGGAAATCCAGACATTTGTTTAACAATGAATATCCAGGTCAGCCCTGTCCATCTGGTTCGACCAACTTTAATCATAGGGTGCGGGGGGCTTGTAGGATCATTCAGATGAACTCCAGTCCCATTACAATTCTTGAGTTGGGCCTGAGTAAATCATGTTTCATTATATACATAATGGAGACTTACATTGCAATCCTAACCACACTTACCTGAGAGTAAGTCCCATGGAAATTAATGGGGCTTACTTCTAATTAGGCATGTAAAGACTGCATGGTTAGGCTGCAATCCTTTGCACACTTACCTGGAACTGATCTCCACTGAACCCAATAGGACTTACTTCTTAGCACATATTCATAGGATTGCTCTATTATTCACCTTGTCCCATTAGTGTATTTCTACGTGCAGCAAAGGTTTTCTGATTCTCTTGACTCTGGGACTGTGGCAAATCTGTGAATGCTGAGGTAAGTACTCACCTGGCACCCTATTTCTATTCCCAGTACAAAGTACACCTGAACTTGGAACTAGTCATTCTGGCCTCTGTAATTTCTCCACTGAAGTCAGTCATTTTCTCAGAGAGAAGTTTACTCATATGTAAATACACTTTTACCAACACGTTCAGAATAGTGACTCTTTTAAAGGACAAAGGACTCTTTTAAAGGACTCTTTTAAAGTTTTCAAAAGAAAATGACATTAAGGTCTTAGCCTTGGTTAATGGTCTCAGTGAAAAGCTGACGGTTTTGTATTTAGGGGAGGGGGAAAAGGTAATTCAGCTAGTGCCTGAGCTAGTTAAATTGTTTATGTGAAATTACCTCCTCTACATCCTTAATAGACTTGATTTCACCAGAGGCTAGCATTTACAACTTAGCAGGGTTGGAAACTGTTATTACCTAGTGTAAAAGTCTAACTCCAAAAGACTCACCTAAATGGATCGATACACTTGAATTTTAGCAGATCAATGAGATGGGTTTCATCACATTAAAACTAGTGAGAAATTGCCTCACTTAAAACACAGGCAAGATTATCTTCAGTTCTTCTGAAATAAACCTGCTGCATATATATATATATATATATATATATATATATATATGCAGGAGGTTTATTTCAGAAGAACTGTATACACACACACACACATACATACATATATATATGAAAGCATAGGCAAGTAGAAACAAATCATACAGGCACCATATCCCCAAACTTGCAAAGAATATGCCTGCATTGACAAGGTTTCTGAAATAATTAAATATAGCATTCAACATACATAAGCAGCACAATTAGTGGGTTTTATACACAGCATCAATGTTAGTGTGATATAATTTCACAAATATATGCTCTGAATGGGGAATGTTGTTTTCCTGTGTGGTGATCCCAATGGCCAAGGGTTCCTCTCCTGCTACTGTTGCTCTGCAAAAGCTTGATTCATCATGAAGTAAGACACAGTGCTCCCAATATTCTCCCCCTCTCCCTGCATGGTAGTAATGGTGCAGAAATTAAGTGGCTGACATGTCCATGGCCAGATCTGGGCCTCATGTCATACTGATACCATCCCGTCATGGTGACACTACATCCATCTTGCACATTTATACCTCATAGTGCGCACAATTACATCTGTTACAGTATTTTACTTTTTATTTATTTATTTATTGCATTTTTATACCGCCCAATAGCCGAAGCTCTCTGGGCGGTTTACAAAAATTAAAACCATAAAAACCATTCAAAATACAAAACAACAACAATATAAAAATACAATATAAGAGCACAAGCAGGATAAAAGCAAGCAGCAATGCAAAAATTAATACAGATTTAAAATACAAATTTAAAACAGCAAAGTTAAAAATTAAACTGATAAACTGTTAAAATACCAAGAAAATAAAAAGGTGTTCACCTGGCATCTAAAAGAGTATAATGTAGCTGCCAGGCGAACCTCTCTAGGGAACTCATTCCACAGCTGGGGTGCTACAGCAGAGAAGGCTCTCCTCCTGGTAGCCACCTGCCTCACTTCCTTTGGCAGGGGCTTACGGAGAAGGACCCCCGAGGATGATCTTAGAGTTCAGGCAGATAGATATGGGAGGAAGTGTTCCTTCAGATAACCTGGCCCCAAGTCATTTAGGGCTTTCAATGTTAATACTAGCACTTTGAATCGGGCCTGGACATGGACCGGCAGCCAGTGAAGCTGGAAAAGGACTGGTGTAATATGATGTCGTTGGCCAGTCCCTGTTAACAGTCTGGCTGCCCTGTTTTGTACCAGATGAAGATTCTGGACCATTTTCAAAGGCAGCCCCACATATAATGCATTGCAGTAATCCAGACGAGAGGTTATCAGAGCATGGATAACTGTAGATAGGGATAAACTGTAACACAGAATAAAAAGCTGGAACTAATGCTAGAAAGTGGTATATGGAATCCATAATGTACTCCAACAGTTAGTGCACTTCAAGACCAATAAAAACACTAGTGCAGATCTAGCCTTGGGCACACATGCAAAGAAAATAGATATGTGTGATGATGCTTCTGGATGAAATCCTACAGACTTTTAGGTGAAAATAAGTCCCATTAAATTCAATAGGACTTACTTCTAAATAGATATGGATAGGATTGCATTGTAAGGTTGTGCTGCTAGTTGTTTAAACATGGGCTGGGACATGTTTATTGTGATTTATCTTGATGTTATTGCATATCAATGTTTTTAGAATTGTGATCCAGCTCAAGAAGTCAGAGAAGCAGGCTCTTAAAATTGAATGAATGAATGAATGAATGGAATAACTATTGCCTTGCTTCATCGGTCCATGGTATGTCTAGTGCTGACCTTTGTTTCTCGTAGTGTCCAAAGCATCTAGTAGACTGTCTTTGAATGGAATGATGCCAGTGATATAGACCAATGATGAGAAAATGCACAATCAAGCTTATATAGAGGTTAGGGGAGAAAACAACCCAGTGACACCATTGTGGTTTTTTTAAAATAATTTTATTTCAACTCTTAACTACAATTATACCATTCTTTTCCATTCTTTATACACCAAGTGCATCCCTCACCAGGACCAATTCCTCTTCATTACATTTTCCAAAATTGTGATACTTCTTGCACAGGTTTGTGTCCTTTCCCTCTCAACAATACATGCTCTAAAAATAATTTCCATATATTTTCAAATTCATTTCTATTACATATTCCCTTTTCTACTTTAATATTACATG
The DNA here is from genome assembly GCA_029215795.1 of Anniella stebbinsi. Lineage (NCBI taxonomy): Eukaryota > Metazoa > Chordata > Lepidosauria > Squamata > Anniellidae > Anniella > Anniella stebbinsi. The sequence goes on from JARDYH010000001.1 coordinate 327,504,865, forward strand.
TTAATTTGTCATTAATAGCAATATCCCATACCTCTTTATACCACTCAGCCATTTGATAGTTATCCTTCATCTTCCATTTCCTTGCTATTATTAATCTTGCTGCAGTTAGTAACATAGTAATTAAATCCTTAGAATTCTGATTACATTTCATCCCCTCATATATTGATAATAACGCAATCTTTGGGGATGACTCTAAATCAATTCCCGTTATCTCTTTTATCTCTTTATATACCATTTGCCAAAACTTTTGTACATATTTACATGACCACCACATATGAACATACGTGCCAGTTTGTTGACATCCTCTCCAACATAATACCGAATATTTTTTATCTATTTGATTCAATCTAACTGGTGTTAAATACCATCGCCATATTAATTTATAATAATTTTCTTTTATCCTTACTCATAAAGTTTTCAAATTCCTTGCTCCCCATAATTTTGCCCAATTCTGATTACTTATTAAAAATTTCATATCATTTTCTCACACCAGTTTGCAACCATCCCCTTGTTCTACTTTTACCATCAATGCACAATCAAGCTTATATAGAGGTTAGGGGAGAAAACAACCCAGTAACACGATTGTTGATGGTGGGTGTCATGCCTTCCACAGTCCCAAGCAGCAGCCAGTACTCTGACCCAGAAGAGGAGCCAGCTGAATCAACGGGGCCAAAATGCAAGTCACAGAGGTGCTGCAACGTCAAGTCTAAGATGGTGCCTGTCAGCCAGGAACCCCTCGAGTCACTATGCCCAGAAACAACAATATCTGAGCCAGATTTCTCCAGAAAGACTGGCCTCTTCTACACCAAGTGTCTCACTCTCGCTGGTGCTTGGTCATCAGTGCAGAGTGCTATCCAAGCACCTGCAAATCCATCTTGACTCTATCTGCTACTTTCCTACTGACTGACTGGAAGCCAAACTAGTTGAGATGTTAATAGTATGAATGTTATTAATGTGCACATATTTTGTTATGTGAATATTATGCATCCTGTGCACATTATGTAAACAGAAGTCATGGGAAAGCCTGAGTAGCATCTAGAATCAGGGGTAGGAGAGAAAAGACAATTTTAACACTTTTTCTCCCAGCCATGACCCTGATAAAAATGTCCTCTAGGTGATTGACATCCAAAACATCTGGAGGCCACCAAGGTGGCGATGGCTGATCTAAAGTGACCCATTTTGTTTATCCTTGTCATTTTCCATTTCAATATTTAGGTGATCTAAACTGGAACTGGAATTCAGACTATTTGATGCTGAATCCCAGAACACGTAATACTTATTGAGACTTCCAGGTTTTCCACTTGGCATCCAATAATCAAACAGTAACCTTGCAGGAACAAATATTTGACAGAAAAATAAAGTTCCAGAATTAAGTGAGGGAAAGTGTTTAGCTCTTTGGGTACTCACTTTAGATTATAAGCTGACAATTTATCATTCTTGTGGCATCAGTTATAAACAAGTTCATGTACAGGTGAAAAAAATAATTTATTGAACCTTGAAGGATAAACTACAAACAGTTCCTTTCCAAAATATCCTTTTTGATGGGCAAGACTATGGCACTGTTGTTGACTGTTGTGAACTGAATTTATGCTGAACTGTTAATTACACATGATCCTATGGTCTGAACTTAATTACATTCCATTGACTTCCTATAAAAAGAAAAACCTAAACAAGCTATATTTCTGTAACAGCAGTGACATTTTGAGACATGAAACTATTATCTATGTTGGTGTTTTGCATGTCTCATTCTAGCAAACTCAACAAGACTTTTCATCACCCCATCAAGATAAGAGGGGTTGGCGTTTCATGGTGTTTCGTGCATGTACTGGTACTTTCTCACCCATTGCTTGCTGCTAGGAATGTGGAAATCAGCAAAACCTCAGCTCATGCAGGTTCTCTGAATTTCACCTGGAAGCTTGGCCCAATTCATGTCAGTATCAAATTGTAAGCTTTTTCTTTTGGCTTGAAAGTTGCCAAGTTACTTGGGTTTGCATTCAAAAGCACACAATTGTCTCCCATTGATTAAAGCCTGTTTGTGCACACTTGTTTAAAAGTATGATTCCCCCCATGGATATTTTCCTAATGTACACATTTTTAATGCCCCCCCCCTACACACAGACATCATCCTGGCAAACAGCATCACAAGCTTGGAAATGTATGAGCTTTGAATGCAGGTTGTGCTCACATTTGCTTTGGGTTTGGGAGGTGCAAATGGGGTAAATTTTGGCCATAAACAAACTGAAACAATTGCTCATACATCCTTATCTGATGCAGCCCAATCTCACCCACTTTCCCGCTGTCTTGTGAATCTTCATTGTTCTCAGCAGAGAATGGAGGCTCTTTTAGTAAAATCGGTGTAGGTTTCTTGGCCTTTGCTTCAAGCTTCTTTATTTTTGCTACATTCATCTCCTGCCTTTCTTCCATGGAATCTCAAGTTTGCATGCTTGGGCTTCCTGGCTAGTCTCCCATCCAGGCACTAACAGATTGTGCTTAATGTCATTCTAACAGGGGTTGTCTATATGTGTTGAAAGCCCCAGGGTGGGTGTGCAGTAGCTCAGGGTCGATTATATGACACGGAAGCCACCGCACACCCACCCCGGGGCTTCCCCCACAAAGCTCCGAAACAAAAAAGTTGGGAATTTACCCAGACTTTTTTGTCCAGAGCGCAGTGAGGACAGCGCATCACTGTCTGTCACTGTGGTCTGGGGTCATGGCGGAGGCATGGCCAGGCGAATGGCGACACCTGATTGGTCACCACCCACACGGGCAGTGGGGTGGGGGCCCCCAGGGAGCAGGCAAGCTGAATGGCTGCCGGAACACCCCTGCGCTGGCTCTGGAGTAGGGAGAAGAGTCTGCCTTCTGGAAAGTTAGACAAAGCCAGGGAGGGACAGGCAGTGGCAGCAGCAGCTGCTCCCCACAGAGAGGCTGCGCAGTTGTAGAGGCTCCTCCCCCCATGATGATATTGTCTTTGGCAGAAGTTCCAGTCTCAGCCCTTGTTTCCTTTTGTAGGATGCTGTTTTTAACCCAAAGTCCTGTCAATCTAGTGTTTAGCAGTAGCAGTAGAGGAGGAGAGGCAAAAGCAGCAAAGGAACAGAGGGAGTTCCTCCTCCTGTCTTCCTTCTCTCTTCTTTCTCTTTCAGACTTTTGAATTCCTTTCTTTAATGTTCTTTCTTCCCTGTTGAATTCTCCTGTTCTTGTGGTTATGATGTAAAATGCCATGCACATGGGCAGAGCTGTTGGAGAAGAACTCCCTAAATGTAAGAGACCCTCAGTGCTCTTTGGACAAAGCCAGGGAGGGACAGGCAGCAGCTGTGGTGGTGACTGCCCCCCCCTCGCTGATCCTACAAAACCCGTGCTTGCTCCTGCATGTGGGGATAACAGGGCGCAAACCCGCAGGAGCAAATGCACAGAATTTGGAGGAATGCGGTGTCAACTCGGCACCATGAAGACCCCCTCCCCACAAAAACTGATATTGTCATTATTTCAAGACTCCATTTTCCCCCTTATATCAATTTGAGATCAAACAATTAACATGCAAATGTGAATAAACCTTGAGTGAGTAGCACAGGCTGGATCAGTGTGTGTGTGTGTGTGTGTGTGTGTGTGTAGTATGGCATAACAGCAGCTTGGTAGAAAGTTCAAGCATTTTGGCCTACAGGCAAAGAGAAGAAAGTATTTCCTTCTCCTTCAGCCTGGCTTAGCTTCCGGAAACCCAATTGAGCTTTGGATGAATCCTCACTGACCTGGTTGCCTCCAATCCTTAAATGTTGCCTCCTAGCCAATATCCACTGCCTGCTTCCTCCCAAGCACATGCGCACTTCCTGTTTCCTCCCCAATTCTCCCATAGCTGCTACATCCTCTGGGACCAAGAGTATTTCTCATAGCCTGACAATAAGAAGAGCATTTCTGATATCCTCTCCCATGAGGTACCAGGCTCACAGCCCACAACATTGCCTCTCTTCAGCTTGTAGCTCAAGCCCTGGCTCTGGGATAACCCTCACTTATGCATAGGGATGAAATGTACTAACACATTCTGCTCCGTGTTAGTACAGAGTGTAGGACTAGATGGACACGGTCAGTGGTATGGGAGCTGCTGCAAAATGTCTTCTTTTGGCACTTGCTGAGAATGTCAGAAGCCCTGGGTCACATGGAGCATGTTCAAGCAAGTCTCCTTCCCATACCAGCTCCTAGAAGAGACACTGGCTGCATTCGGACAACACATTAGTCAATAGTGGGTTGAGTAGCCAACTCACAGTTGGTTATTTGGTGGATAATCCCCACACAACATATTCCTACACAACTGTGGGTGGTTGGGGCTGGCGTTGAGTGGACTAATAGTCAACCCAGCATTTGACTGACACAGCCCACGCCCCTCTCCCCACCCTTCCTCCTCCCTCAGTCCTCCCAGTTCTATCCCAGCAGCCTCTGCTAGTTGCACCAGTTGTAGCAGAGTGGCAGCCGCCGCTTTGGTCGCTCTTGCCGCATGCCTCTATGGGCTTGTGTTTTAACCCACTCACCCCTCCACACAACACTTTAAACAACTGGCTTTGAGCTAAACAACTTGCAAGCCAGTTGTTTCTCTCAGTTTCTCTCAGCGTGTTACCCTCCACACAACACAATAAGCAACACAACTGATGACTGTTTTCCCCCACCCAGTTGCTTAATGTGTTGTCCAAATGCAGCCACTGTTGGCATGGCACATAGCTGTATTTCCAACTTCTCCCAGATAATCTCAATGTTACCAAAAGAGTGCAGGAAAGAAAAATGCTAAAGCAGATTCTGTGCTAATGAGGTAACATGTCACAACTGAAGTTTCTTACCCCAAAGAGGCACTTGTTTTAAACCCTATAATGTCTCAGGGCTCTACTTATAAGCTATTAAAGTAATAGAAAATATAAAATGATCCCAAGCAGACTTAGGCCTAATCTACACCTACAGCCCTTTTGCAATGGAGGCAGGATAATTGCGAGGTTCCCGCTTCCATGATCATCACTTATAGGGCACACGTGAGGGAAGTTTCGTGCAAGGAGAGACGCTGGGGGAGGACGTATGCCCCGTGACAGTGGTCCCGAATGTGCACCGGCAGAAGTGGGAAGGATTGGACAGATGGGTATGAAGCACGGAATTTTTTTTAATAACTCCTCCGAGATGCGCATCAGGGCAGACACACAGCAACACAGGGGAGGATATTTATTATTTTTATTTTTTTATTTATTATTACATTTGTATACCGCCCCATAGCCGAAGCTCTCTGGGTGGTTTACATAGGATTAAAAACAATTAAAAACAATATACAAAAATTAAAACAGCAAAAACATACAACATACACAATCTGTACATTTAAAAACCACTTCAACACTTCAAAAAACTACAAAAACAAAACAAACCCAGGCTCCTCAGATATTGCCAAATGCCTGAGAGAAGAGGAAAGTCTTGACCTGGCGCCGAAAAGATAACAATGTTGGCGCCAGGCGGGCCTCGTCGGGGAGATCATTCCACAATTGGGGAGCCACCACAGAGAAGGCCCTCTAATTGTTGCCGACCTCCGAGCTTCCCTCGGAGGAGGCACTCGGAGGAGGGCCTTAGATGTTGAACGTAGTGTTCGGGTAGGTTCATGTCGGGAAAGGCGTTCCATCAGGTATTGTTGTCCCAAGCCGTGTAAGGCTTTATAGGTTAAAAACAGCACCTTGAACCGGGCTCAGAAACATACAGGCAGCCAATGCAAGCGGGCCAGAGTAGGTCTTCTATGTTCGAACCTACTGGTTCCAGTTATCAATCTGGCCGCTGCATTTTGCACAAGCTGCAGCTTCCGAACCACCTTCAAAGGCAGCCCCACGTAGAGTGCATTGCAGTAATCTAACTTGGAGGTTACCAGAGAATGGACAACTGAAGCCAGGTTATCCCTGTCCAGATAGGGACGTAGCTGGGCCACCAACCGAAGTTGGTAGAAGGCATTCTGTGCCACTGAGGCCACCTGCACCTCAAGTGACAGAGATGGTTCTAGGAGAACCCCCAAGCTACGAACCCGCTCCTTCAAGGGGAGTGCAACCCCATCCAGAACAGGTTGAACACCCTCCATCCGGTCAGCGGAACCACCCACTAACAGCGTCTCAGTCTTGTCTGGATTGAGTTTCAGTTTATTAGCCCTCATCCAGTCCATTGTCACAGCCAGGCACTGGTTCAACACATCCACAGCCTCACCTGATGATGAAAACGAGAAATAGAGCTGCATGTCATCAGCGTACTGATGACAACGCACTCCAAAACTCCGGATGACTGCACTCAACGGTTTCATGTAGATGTTGAACAGCATGGGGGACAAAACTGACCCCTGCGGAACCCCATACTGGAGAATCCACGGGGCTGAGCAATGTTCCCCAAACACCACCTTCTAGAGCCGACCCCCCAAGTAGGAGCGGAACCACTGCAATGCAGTGCCTCCCACTCCCAACTCAGCCAGTCGTCCCAGAAGGATACCATGGTCGATGGTATCGAAAGCCGCTGAGAGATCAAGGAGAATCAACAGAGTCACACTCCCCGTCTTTCTCCCGACATAGGTCATCATACAGGGCGACCAAGGCTGTTTCCGTACCAAAACCAGGCCTGAAACCCGACTGAAATGGATCCAGATAATCAGTCTCATCCAAGAGTGCCTGGAGTTGGCTCGCAACCACCCGCTCCAGGACCTTGCCCAGGAATGGAACATTTGCTACTGGCCTGTAGTTATTAAGATTTTCAGGGTCCAGGGAAGATTTCTTTAGGAGTGGTCTCACTGCCGCCTCTTTCAGGAGGCCTGGGACCACTCCCTCTTGCAAAGAGGCATTAATCACTTCCCTGGCCCAGCCAGTTGTTCCATCCCTGCTAGCTTTTATTAGTCAAGAGGGGCAAGGATCCAATATGGAAGTGGTTGCACGAACCTGTCCAAGCACCTTGTCAACATCCTCGAGCTGCACCAACTGAAACTCATCCAAGAAAACAGGACAAGCCTGTGCTCTGGATACCTCACTAGATTCATCTGCTATAACACTGGAGTCTAAGTCCTGACGGATGCCAGAGATTTTATTCTGGAAGTGCCCAGCAAATGTATTACAGCAGGCCTCAGATGGTTCTACCATGTCCTTGGGGCCAGCATGTAAAAGCCTCCGGACAACTCTGAAAAGCTCTGCTGGGCAGCAGGTTGATGATTGAATAGTGGCAGCAAAGTATTGTTTTTTTGCTGCCCTCACTGCCCCTGAATACAGCTTACCATAAGCACTTACCAGTGTTTGATTGCATCCATCAGGAGTTCGTCTCCATCTGCCCTCAAGCCGTCTCCTGTTTTGTTTCATCATTCTCAGCTCCGGGGTATACCACGGAGCCGTTCGAGCTCTACACAGGAGAGGGCGCTCAGGAGCAATCGTGTCAACTGCCCGGGTCATTTCTGCATTCCACAGATCAACCAGGGTTTCGACAGGAGAGCCAGCCCTATCAGCCGGAAAACTCCCCAGAGCCCTCTGGAAACCATCTGGATCCATTAGCCTCCGGGGGTGGACCATCTTAATGGGTCCCCCACCCTTGCAGAGGGGAAAAGCCGCTGTAAGTCTAAACCTCAGCAGGTGGTGATCTGACCATGACAGAGGGGTTGATGTAAAGTCCCCCACTTTCAGATCCCCATCTCCATGTCCAGTTGAAAAAACCAGGTCTAGAGTGTGCCCTGCTACATGCGTTGGGCCGATGGTATGTTGGGACAGTCCCATGGTTGTCATGGAAACCATGAAATCCTGAGCTGCCCCAGATAAAGTGCCCTCGGCATGAATGTTGACATCCCCCAGAACCAAGTGTCTGGGGGACCTCAACAGTACACCAGAGACCACCTCTGTCAGCTCAGCTAGGGAGTCTGTTGAGCAGCGGGGTGGGCGGTACACCAAGAGAATTCCTGATCTGTCCCGTTGGCCCAACACAAGGTGCAAACACTCCAGACCAGTAGTCACATGGACAGGGAGCCTGCAGAGGGGGATGTAATTCCTATAGACCACAGCAACCCCCCCTCCCCGGCCCTCAAGTCTACCCTGATGCTGAACCAAGTACCCCAGTAGACATAACTGGGAGAGACTAACTCCTCCCTGCTCTCCCACCCAGGTCTCGGTTATACATGCCAGATCGGCTGCCTCATCCACAATTAAGTCGTGGATGAGGGAGATCTTATTATGCACTGATCTGGCATTTAAAAGCAGCACCCGGAGGCCTGAGGGCTGGCTGATAAGGCAACCAACAAGCCTGTGGGTGTGAGGGGGACTGGAACAAGGCACAGCCATTAACTGTCTGGGCCTTGTTCCCCTAACCTGGCAAGTCCTCTTCACAACGCCATATCTCCCTCTACCCGTCACTACCCTGATTGTGCTCCCCTCAGATCCCCCCACCTGGCCCTGTATCCTCCCTTCCAGGCACATAGCTCAAGCCTGGGGAAAGGGGGGGGGGGGAAACAACAACAACAAAAAACAAAAACACCCAAAGACAAAAACAAAAAGCCAGCAGGCAGGCAGGCACACTCCTCTCCTCCCCGGCAGCAGGCCTCCCTCTCCTGCAGGTTGATGGCTTTCCCAGGCCCCCTCAGCCAGCAGCTTAAATATCCCTCCCAGGAAGGGAGGGGAACAGATGTAATTGTCCACAGCAGCTGGCTCAGTACCTGGGAGCCTGGTCCAGCAGGCAGTCTGCCAAGCTGAAATCCTCTGGAGGGTGGTGATGGTGGTGGTACTTTGTCGAAAATGTGCTCCTGCGCTTCGATATGTTTGTGTTAAAAAATATACACACGGTTGATGCCAAAACATGCCAACAACAAATAAAAAAATGTGCTGAAAATGGCAGACGCCCACCTCACACACGTCCGAAACCGCTGGACACGCCCCTGACAGCGGGTTGGCTGTTAGCCGAGCCAGGACCTCATGCCAAACAGCAACAGCTTCGGGAAAGGGGGGGCATACCAACAGCAAATGTCGGGATTGTAGCGAGAGAGCTGGAAAAGCCGTAACAAATCCAGTCAGAGTTATTCCTGCATTACTGAGGGGTCGACCCGAGATCACCGCAGGAGGTGAATGTCATGTGGCCCGGTAGGGCCGACTGAGATTTTATTCAGGAATAAATGGCTGGTGCAGACATGGCCCTAGACTATTGTTTAGTGCCTGCAGAACATCCGTCAATGGATCTCCAGTTAGAAAAGGGATATGTTAGGTGACGGTAAAGACTTCTGCTTGAGCATCTAAAGAGCTGCCAATCAGGGGAGGCAATCCTGGGCTGGCTGGACGATTAGTCTGACCTAGCATAAGGCAGCTTCCTGCATTAGCTGTGATCTCAATGCTGGTTATACAGACAGGTTGATAATAATATTACATCTGATTGCAGATGTGCTCACAAGGTCTTGGAAAAGTGATCCTGTGAGTAGGGATATGCAGTCTTGCTTAATCCATTCTGACTGTGTTTCAGAGATTGTCAGGTGTCTTTCATTCTGTCGTCTGTTTATTGACAGAATCAGATTGTGCGTTTTTTGGGGAAAAGTGATCCTGTGAGCAGATTTTGTTTAATCCATTCTGTCTCTGTTTCACAGTTTGTCAAGTGTCTTTCTTGCTGTCATTTGCTCATTGACAGAATCAGATAGTTTCCCCACGCCCTTTGGAAAAGTATGCAAAAAGAAGTCCACCACAATTTATGTAACTTTCTCCAGCATGTCACATTTTGCATATTTTTCTTTGCTCACCACACAATCAATGAGCAGAGTGCAGAAAAAGAAGAGTGCTACACAGCACATAATGAAGGGAGATCAGACATGTATAAAATGTGTGTTGTTGCTTTTAAAATGGCATTCATATTAGTGTATTTTCCAGTAACTTTTGTGTTTTCATATGATTCCATTAACATAGTTCTGGAAAACGGTCCACAAGTCTGCGGAATCCATGCGACTTGGAAGATGCCGGTCTTCTATAGTGGGAACATAACTCAGTGGGTAGAGCACATGCTTTGTGTGCAGAAGGTTCCAGATGCAATCCCCAGCATCTCCTGGTAGGGCTGAAAAACTTCTGCCTGAAACCCTGGAGAGCTGCAGTCAGTCAGTATCAACAATACTGAACTAGACAGACCAATGGTTGGACTCAGCATAAGGCAGTTTTCTGTATTGCTATGTAAACTGCATCTCAAATTCATATAAATCTGGAGACATCTGAATCTGCTTCAGATTTCTTTGACAACCCTACCAGAAAGTGTCAACTGTGACACTGGAGTTGACCACAATCCTTGTGTTTGCCCATGCGCTGAGATTTCTAGTAGGTAATGATATGATTTCCTCACAGTTACTCAACAAACCTTTTCACAGAACAAGAGTGAAGCTTGGGGAAACAGCTATTTGAAAATGTTAGTGTTTTGTCATTTTAAATATGCTGGAAGTGCGATATCTAAATTTAACGTAACGCGATTTAGACCAGACTACCAGAAGAAGAGTCCTCTGAGGTCACTAAAGCTTTGATTTTCCAGTTAGCTTATTTTATAGCTAGTGCTTTAGAAGACATCAAGCCCATAATGAGACAGATCAATCAGTTTGTTTTTATTAGTCTACTGTGTACAATGTAGTCGACAACGGTATTCATTGAATCTGATTGTTTGGGAATTTGCATTATACACCGTGTTACTTTTAACCTTGAAACTTCGGCTCCTGTTTTAAATTTATAGTTGAATTATATATCTGTATTAGGAATTGAAATTTTAAGTAGGAGTTGTTGTTGTTTTTTGCCGTGGGGTACAGTATAACTGCTGGGATTGTTTTAAAGCAGCTGCTGATGTCAATGAATTTTTCTGAAATCTTCATATTTTATTAAAAGACCTTGACATGTTATGACACAGACTTAAATCTGAGTGCATAGAAAGAGCCATTCTATTTTGGCTGATAGAATGCACACTTTCTTATTCATTTTCCCATGCTTGAAAAAAAATCAAGAGTCGTTCCCTAAATTCCAAGGCCTGCCTCCAAAGTTAAAGTCTGATCCAGATAGATACAGATAATTCTCACTGAAGAAATGGGGAGTACTTTTGTGTTGCTTATGGTTTCTGAAGATCAGAGGGATGACATGACTCAGCCTTTGTTAGGGTGACCAGATAAAATCCAGGTCAGGGCTCATGTAATTTTAACAGTTGTAGAGAAAAGGGAATTTCAGCCAGTGTCATTTGTATGCAATTAATTCCTGGTGAAATTCCCTCTTCACCACAACAGTTAAAGTTGCAGTGGCCCTGCCTTCTTTTGTATATGGTCACTCTAGTATAGTGCATGCATTGATTATGCAAGTCGCACGGTGGACTTCCAAGACTGAACATGTCTCTGTGTTGTTATGTTGCCACTTCTTTCTGACTGTGATGCTGCTTTAAGTAAAGGACCACAACTGTATTATTTTGGCATAGTCCTAATGTAGTGAACACCATTGCACCAGATCCTATTCAAACATAACTTATGTGTATTTGTGTGCCTCCTCTGAATACTTTCTGGAGTTTGCTGCATCTGGTTGGTCAGATCATGAACAGAATGTTGGACAAGATAGGCCTCCGATCTGATCCAGCATGGCTCTTCTTATGTGTTTGAGTAGCCCGGTGAGCAATATCAGGAGGAAGAAATTAAATCAGAGGTGCTATACATACCTGTTTTGGAGGAACAAGAAAGCAAAAAGGCTTCATTTTCTGGTTGTCCATAACAATTTGGAAGCCTGCAATTTAGCTGCAAAACAGAGGTCAGAAAAGGAGGATAGTGCTTTTCCTGGAAACTCTACCTGATCCAAGGAAAATAACGAACATGGAAAAGAGGCAAGGGAGGAAAGCTAGCCAAATGTTGAAAGTGCTTGGCCTGGAGGAACCTCACATAATGTCCTTGGTCCTTAGCTTGGCTATAAAAGGGTAATCCACTGTCTTTACTCGTGAGATACAGGCTTCCTGGAATATTGAGTGGCTCCAGAATAGGTCAGCAATCCCAATACTGCAGCTTATGTACCCAATGAAGAGGTGTCCCAGGAGTCCCACACAGTGAACTGAGCTCTCAGATGTCACTGAAACAGAATTTAAGCCTCTATCTGGGTATCCCAAGCAGCAAGATAGTGCAAGCAAAGAAGAAAAAACTTTGGATCTCAAAACAGCAGGAGACAGCGGGGGAGTGCTAGGGGTAGATCATGAGGTTGCAGGCAGCATGAGACATAGATGTTAGCAGAATTACAGGCTAGCACAGCAGAGCATCTGTATTGGTCAGATACTGCTATTACACTGATATCTTGGACTCAAGAGGAGTTACCGGGTACAAACAGAGAAGGGGGAAATGACTTTAAGCATGCCAAAAAAAAAAAAAAGAACAAAAGAAACAAGAGCTTAGTTGTTGGAATGAACAGGACCCTTCCTGAGACTCTTGGTTTCTTCGATTGAGGTAAAGCTGGCAAGTTAAGCATTACAAAAACTATGTTTCTGAGGGCTGAGATGGGTGAGACTTTCATTTCAGTTCGGTTTTGAGAAAATTTTACCAAGATTTGCACAGTTCTCCGTATTCAGCCTGAAACATGAGCACGAGCCCACCAAAAATGTTCACAAATTGCCAGACATGTGCTCATGCTTGATTTAAGTTACTCTCCCAGTTCGATTTTTCACCAATTTCCTAACCTGCATTAATTTATTGTAGACTGAATTAGACCTGCTTTAGTCTATGGAGGAATGTTGCACAAATTAGGAAATTCGTGCAAAGTTTGGGAAATATGTGTAAATTTCATATTCAGTTACTGCTCAATTTGTACAATTGTCCCATTTACACACCGAGCAGCAATCACAAATGTGATCAAGAATTGGGCATGAGATGATCAGTGAGACAATATTCAGAGGATGCTAGTGACGTCGAACATTGTTCAGTTGTCCATCCCCAAAGGATAGACAGATCATGAACTTGGGCTCCAATATATGCAGGTAATTAACATACTATCATTAATTTTAAGTAAGTCAGGTATGTTCATTTCACACCAACCATGGGCTTCTTTTGCTCCAAATTGCACTATGCAGTCCTCAAGAATGATAAAACATATTAGACAAAGTCCTAGGGTGATTCCAAGAAAATGCATATGTACAAGAAACATCATGGCTGAGCTTCTCAGTAATATAGGGGAGGCAAGATTTACCACCACCACCCCAACGACAATGCCTCAGACTTTACTTTTTCCGATAAAAGTGACTGACAACCTTTCGCCTACCGAAATAAATGCAACCCATTCACTCATGAGAGGAAGTGGTGTACTCAGGTGGGGTGAAATCTGTGCCTTGTGAACCTAGTTTCTTGGTGGTGAGAAACCGAGTTTGTTCCTCTCCCCATCCGAAGAATTTCAAAATGTAGGAATCACTGAAAACTGAGACAGCTCATTAGTCACAAAAGCGTATCTGAATGTTGGGAGAATCAAACAGAACATTGGGAACTGATTTCTACATACGTTGCATGCATTGTAGTTTGTCCTGTGAGCATATTTCCCTGTATATATTGAGTGATTCCTCAGGTCTATATCTGTAGATGTCCTTCCCTTGCGGAGTCCACTAGCAAAGGGAGCAAGAGAAATGCATTCCAATTTACACTGAAACCTTTCAGTCACACAACTTCATTGTGTGAAGCTTCTTTGTTGGCCAGAGTCTTACGCTTTAGCATAATAAACATGATAGGTGGTGTGGACTTGATTGGCGAATCATATTGATGCCTCCTATTACGTCCCCACTCCTTGGCACAATCATATACAACCAGGAGATTTCCAGCTGCCATGGAGGAATAAAGCAGAATCTCAACCCCATGTGGCAGTGTCTAGATGACATCACATTTAGCAGGCACAATAGAGAAACATTTTAGAAGTGTTGTGTCTGGCACAGCTCGCCTTGACAGGCATAGGCATATAGCATGTAAAATCTAAAACCTGCTGGAGTAGAGCTAAAAGCTGTTATCCAAGCTGTCGTATTTGTATTACAGTGTGTAAAGATATTTCCTGACAAGAAAATTGCAAAAGCTTTCTGGCTAGTAAAACAAAGCCTCTCTCTTTCCCGGTGGCCAATCAACAGAAGCAGTTTTGGTCACAGATGGTGCATTTATAGCCTATTCTCTCTTCTCACCTTTGGCACGATCATTTCCTTATCTATACCAAAAGGAAAGAACAAAACCAGAATTAAAATCTTGCTTTACACTTATATCCTGTCAATGGTACCAATGCCCTATTTTAATTGCACAACATTAATTCTACTATTTTTTCTCGTTACACAATCGTGAATCATCACTACTGATACAGATATGACAGATACAGGAAGAATATGTCTTGCGATACTTGTAAGGCTTGTTTTTTCAAAGTACACTTAACACAAATGTATTTTGAAATAGTCTCGGCAAAACCTATTGTTAAACTTCCAGAAGTCTCAGGTGTGGCTCATTTCTTCTTTCATATTAAGAATGATTTAAGGAGATCAGATGAAAAGGCTTAACTTAGAGCTAAGCTTGAGCTCCTCTGATTGAAAAATAAAGAATTTCTCTAACGCTTGCAGCTAGGCACACTGAAGTGTGAAAGCAATCATCCAGCCTCCCATGGTCAAAAGCAGATGTTGCTTTTTGCAATAAGCGTTGGAGTATGTAAATGATCACAGATTTCGGGAGTCTTGTGTTGATGTATCGATTCTCTAGAGTCAGTCTCTATATTTTATTTTGCTTCTTTCTTTTTTAGAAAATGGGATGTTGATGCAAACAGAACAGGTCAAGAAATCATTAAAGGAAACACAAAAGAAGGTGGCTCATAACCTTAATAGTAAGAAGGGATGCCTAGGGACTGAAAATGGTGAGAAAGGAAAGAAAGGAAGATTGTTCCACTCTCATAATTACTAGTTTATGTATCACTTTTCCTCAAAAAAGGGACACCAACAGCTGATGGAGGTGGGAACCACTGGGGAGTGAGAGATCTCTTGAAATGCATACTGCCATCAGCATATCCTGTTTTGCTCACTAGTGTGAATGCTTGAGCCAAGCTCATTTTTACCTTCTTCCTGACCTGACTGGCTGTATCATTATAGCAGGGGTAGAGACCCCCTTCCAGACTCAGGACCAGATGTCATTTTTGAGAAGCTGTCAGGGGCTACATTCCATTGGTGGGTGGGACCAAAGGAAAAAATGTGCAGGGCCCAAATATCAAAATTACCAATTTATTTTAGGATAAAGCTGTTACTGCCAGCAATTGCCTTGTGAGAGGCTCTTTTTAAAAGGTTTTAATCTTTGTAAACTGCCCAGAGAGGTTTGGCTATTGAGTGATATAGTAATGGAAGAAATGAAATGAAATATCAACCTTTTACAATGGGGGGGGGGGCTGCAGAAAAGCTGGGAAACCACCAGTGAAACCTGGTAGCTCTGATGCCAGTGGAGCAGTGAATCTGTTCCAAGTTTCAGTGAAAACCAGCCAGAGCTTTAAAGGAGCTATCCAAGGTGTGGAGCACCTTAGATAGCAGCTGAAGAGCTTTGACTGGTTCTGACTAAAACCTGGAGCAGATTCACTGTCCCACTGACATTGGAGCCACCAGCCTCTACTGGAAACCACCACATTATCAGTGGCTGTGGAAAAGGGGCAATGGTCAACTGGGAATCTTGGAGGGCCAAGTTAGTACCCCAGGAGATAACAATACCAATCAAAAGATGGGCACCCCCCCCCCCTTTATCCTGTAGCAAGTGAGTGAATTCATTCCCACTGTGGGTTTAATTATAGAAAAATATTTTTAATGTCAAAATCTTGACAAAGGGCTGCTCCAGGGGACTTAGGAGATTACTCCAGAAGCCTGACAGCTCCTTGATTGTTAAGGATCACTTAATTTATGACAGACACATGTTAAACCCCAAATGAGTGAGTTTGACTACAAAACATGTCAGCTCATAGATCAAAGGTTATAAATAAAGGAAGAAGCGAGAAAGTACTTGGAAGTTTAAACATTCTAAATTCCTATTCTTTCATTGGTTGCAACACTTAAACATGTCAGTTCAGGGCTTGCAAGAGGAAAAATAAATTAACAAAAGCTGTACATCATGCTGCTGCTTCCAGAATGTAATTGATGGGCATGTAAAAAGAATAATTGATATCCTCAAGCTGTTATTTTTAAACACATAAAATACCAGATACTATAATGATAGCAATATTCTGTTTAGTTCTATAAGCTTCCCTATTTATAAGCTTGCAGTAGGTGACAATAAACAGAAAAATATTGCAACATCTTGGACAGGGTCTAACCGAAGATAAACACTTTATAAGCCCATTTCCCCCAATCCTAGGTTAACTACTTTTCATTTCAATAACTGAGTTAATCACATGCTTAATCAATGTATTTCAGGTTTATTTTATTGTGCCTATTCATTATAAATCAATAGATTTAAAAGACAGGGTAGAGGCATAAACGATATATTAAAAATGTAAAGCTTTCTTTCCCTAAACTCCAACTGGTAGAAGAGCAAGCAGAAAATTTTAACTTGG
Source organism: Anniella stebbinsi (assembly GCA_029215795.1). Lineage (NCBI taxonomy): Eukaryota > Metazoa > Chordata > Lepidosauria > Squamata > Anniellidae > Anniella > Anniella stebbinsi. The sequence continues at coordinate 327,521,370 of JARDYH010000001.1, forward strand.
AGAAAGATGTATCAGGTAATACAGAGAACCTTTCTCTGTGTGCCATCAGTGATTGACCTTGGCACTCATCAGAGCACACACAGTTGATATTAGGCAAAAAATAAGGGAGTAGGCAGTGTTTTAGACTTTTATGCACTGTATGTTTAGTGTGGGGAGAAAGGTACGCTCTGATTGCCAACCAAACTATGAAAGCTTGTCCTTCTCCCATTTAAAATCAGGAGTTTATATTCTGTGTAAAAGAAACAGGAATGTTATAGTTTGTTTTAAAAATAAGCATCTCAACTGAAATGGGGGGGGCACATTTTGTGGAAAAACATTGCCTACTACAAAACACAACCCCCAGATGTCAATGATTTTTCATGGAGAGCTTGCAAAACATGAACATGACCATTCAGAGTAAGGGAAGAAGCCTGGCTATCATCTTTACGAAGCCTATTTAGACTGATGGCAATGATTTCTGCCCCATTGACTGTGCGATGATGTGACATCATCACATTATCTAAGCGGTAGGAGAAGTGGTACTATTAAGTGAAGGCATGAAAGGTGTAATTGCAGCAGAACTTGCCTGGAGGTCAAGAGAGAATGGCTGATAGTTGTACAGAACATCAGAGTTGCAAAATCTGCAAAATCATGAGGACGGGCATATTGTTGACAAACAAAACCAAAAAGCAAACAGCAGAAAGCTGAGATTCTCAGGTTTTCATTCTGTGCCAAATACTAGATTCCCCACAGAACTCTCTTTAAATGAAATCACAAAAGTATAGCAAGCTGCTGCTGAATTATATATAACTTGGTTGGTACTGAAATGAAATGTAAAAACCCAGAATAATGTCTGAAAGAGGCTGAAGTTCAATGAAGATACATTGGTGCATCACCAAGGGAAGGGAGTTCCAAATTAGAGCTGTAGCCAGATGTTATTTATATATTTACAACAATTCTATAACCTCCATCAACAAAATGTTCTCGGGGGTGGAGAGGATCACAAATTAAAATATTGTTATCTTATCTTGTTATCCCAGATTACAAATTCAAAAATTATGTTTTGGTCATCATCGAACACAAAATGTTGTCTCCACCCTGGGTAGTTTGACTCAAGCCATTAAATGCTTTCCAAGTCTTGTTTTTGTACATCAAAAGACAGGTAACTGATTATAGTTTCTGAAGCATTTTCAAGGGCCGTCCCATGCAGAGTATTTTGCAGTGGACTAATTGTGTTCTGTACATATAAATAGAATGACTCTGACAAAAGGTCTTCAACTTTCCCACCACTGTCTGCAAACCTTGTAACTGCTATAAGCTGGTATTCCAGATGTTGTGAGAAATCCAGGAACATCCTTTAGCACACAGGCTGGGTACCGCCCGCAAGAGGTCCCCATCTGGCTTGCTAGCTTCCTTGCTCCTTATTTCCCCTCTTTCCTCCTGCACTGCAATGAGGTTTTAAAAATGTCCAATCTAAAAGCCCGTTAAAAGCCTAATTGCAACCTAAAAGCTTGTTTGCAAGATGATGGGCAGTATCCAACTGTGTCATTCTGCTAGTGCAAATGATACTGTGACAGTAGGAAGTAGGTTCCAAACTATGCAAAAAGAGGGCAATCTAACTAAAGCTACATTTGTGCAAGCACAGCTGCAGAACTGGTTGTGCAACCGGTTGCGCATTACACTTGCACAACCAGTTCTTCAACCCGTTGTGAAAACGGTTGTGATTTAGACTTGTCCAGCTGCTTGCACAAGTTTAATGCACAACTGCTTGCACAACAGAAAGATTTGGCGGAGCTACAGTAGCACTATTTGAGTTTGTGAATGACGGCCTTGGATACTGCCATAAGATCTTCATCATACCACAGGATCTATTGAACTACTCCATTAAACATTTTCAATAGCAAGGAGAAGTCATTGCGAGAGACCATTAGTTACCAACAAAAGTTGTTGGATATATTCTTTCCAGTATAGCAGTAGTTACCATAGTTATTGCTAGAATTCATTTCCATGGCAAATATTATGCTGAAATGGAAGGTGCACATAAATGCATGATAGGAAGGGAAGTTGCCTTCACAAACATAATTAAAAGTAGCAGATACGTTGTACTGACTGGGGGAAAAATTGCAAAGTTCATATAGCAGCCGAATTCTTAATGCAAAGTGGCAAAGTCAATCTGTCATATCTGTATTAGCCAATAGCATTTTGGAGTCTTGCTTCCAACAAGTATGAGAATGGATTGCATAGCAAGAGCCTTGCAGATGTTTTGCGTGAAACAGTACATGGCAAAATCAGCTGGTAATTGGGCTCCATATCTTTGGTCTCAAATGCTCCTTTTCTCATCAAACATCTTTCTTCACACTTTGACGCTTCTGTCTTGTCTGTTTAACCGCAGAGACCGCTACACCACAATCTTTGCCGCCATTTCTCATGCCAGGTTTCTTTTTATAGTTCTTAAACCTTGCGGAGCTCCATATGTCTCATTAGCCTAATTGTAGACTTCGGGAAAAAAATATTGCTGCTTCCAAGTCTACTCATTTCACTACAGATCCCCACTGTTTTTAGATTACATTAGTTGACCTCAAGAGCCTTTCCTCTGGTTTATGTACAGTGCTATAGCTACTGCCATCAATCACCAAACAGCATAAAAATTCAGCATTCACTGGAGAGGGAATACACGATTTCTTCAACCCGGTAGGAGCAAACTTTAGAATCGATTTCATGATAATTGAGTTTTAAAGGCACGATGTAATTTAACTGGAATTTTTTTTTCTTAAAAAAAAAAAGCTGCCTTTACTGGAATACTTTATTCGTCAGGTCTAGGGTTTGAGAGTTGACTAATAGACACTGATGATGATAAATCAGCATAGCACAGTTAATTTTCACAGAGTTGCATTGGATTTAGCTTCTCAGTTCCCAGCCAATGCGGTTGTACTAACTAAATCCCTCTGCCGCTCAGAAAATTTAGGACTAAAGGATTTAAGAGTTACTGTTTATGTTGTATTTTCTAAAGGGTGTCAAAAACAAAAAAAGCCTACAAGATGTGGAGTTGCACATGAAGCATTCAGTCTTAACTTGGCATTTTGGAAGGCAACTGCAGTACCAGCGGGAGCTTGTCCAGAATGTTGCTGAAGTGTCGGAAGGGGATCAGTTGCTTCTCCACTTTTAGCAGTGGTCTACAAAATTCCTAGTGGTACTGCCGATATACATGTTGCTCTAGCAACAGGCAGGCAGACTCATGCACCTCCTTTGCCTTGGACCATAGTTACTAGACCTATGCTGTACACATCTGCGTATTCATCTAGCGTGAGAGATGCCCTTCACAGCACCTACACAGACAGCTTGCCTTTGATGGTGGACTACGGCAGTGCTGCCGACTCCCCGCTCTGGTTTCTAATCCAGAAATCCACAAAACCTCTTGATAATCTGCTAAAAAGCTACCAAAGTGGTGCACAACAATTTAAAACACTTAAAAAAAACAATTTATCACACATTTGCGTTTATTATCATCACATATTAACTAGGATTAGGGGGAAATGATAATAATTAAATGTCACAAATATATCTGACTTAACAAAACCAACCATGCTAAGACTTTGTCATTGCTTTGAGTTGTAGCACTATCACATGCTCCTATGCAGATTCTGTGGTCTGTGTTGACCCTTCCTACTTTAACACCTTCCTTTTGCCCACCAAGGATTACAAAGTAAAATCTTGGTATAATTTGCAGTACTCTTGCTTAATCCCCAGATTTGAAGTAGCATTCCCTTGCTTTTGACAGGTAGATGGCATAGTTGACTGCTTTTCCTCCCCCTCTTTTACAGTGCCTCCGGTCATAATTTAATTACCTTTATTTCCCTTCTTCTTTTTGCTGGTTCCTAATCTAAAACAGCAGCTTTGGCAATCAGTGATCAGTGCATTAAAATAAGACATCATCTTCCATTAGGGGAGATTCTTACAAGTCCACCAGGGTTAACTTCCTCTCCAGCACTAATTTGCAGGAGAAAAATCTCAACAGATATAAGAAATGAATATGCCTTTAGCATCCCATTAAGTAACATGAAGCCCCAAACATCATATTTCACCTAGTTGACTGTGTTTAACTTGAATAAGCAGGAGCACTCGACTAATACATCACCAGGACATCACATCTGTGCACATCCAGAATAATTCTACTTACAGACAAATATTAATAATCAACACACATCATGTTAAAGCTGTCATGTCAACTGTCCAGATTGGTTTCAGAATTCAATAACCTTTGCCAGGTTACACTTGTACATCAGGAGAATTTAGGTCCATTCACATTAGACAGGAATTTTACACATAGTTTACAAATGATCAAGCCCTTAAAATATGCTAGTGAGGTTGTACTATTTTGAAGGGCAAAGCATGTCTCTGTTTAAAGCTCAAAGAGTGAGGAAAGCATTTGCTTGCATGGTTCCCACCCCCTACAGCTCTTTCAACAGCAAATGCTTATTTTATATGGAATTGTGTAGATTTCTTCCAATTCAAGACAAAAGACAATTATTTTAAAAACCAAACAGTCTTATAGCCTTATCCAGATTCATGTTTTCATTTACCAGAAGCTGAGGGAGAATTGCATTCAGAAAAAAAGTGTAACAGGGTCCAAGCACATATTCTTCTTTTTATTATTGCTATTATTATTATCTTTATTTGTATCCCACCTTTTGCCCAATGCTGGGCCTTTACAAAACTAAAACATATACAGTTAAAAACTATAAATAGAAATATATAAAAGTTAAAAATATAATTAAATAGGTTTCAATATTAAAACATTTAAAATGTGTATTAAATTTTAAAAGTCCTAGACATAGACAGAAGGCCAGATTATTCACCAAAGGCCTGCCGGAATAAGAAAGGTTTTGCCTGCCTCCGAAAACATATCAAGGAGGGAGCCAGTCTAACTTCCCTGGACTGCCCAACCCGTGGATGGTCTGTAATTCTTCTCATATGTTGGATAAGTAGGCAGGGAATCAAATCAAGCTGTGTGCACATGAGCAACTTTGTCCCAGGTGCACTGAATGAGCGCTCTACAGATTATCTCAACGTACAGCAATAAGCTTAGTGGACCCAGTTACTTATGTCATGTTATTTTTTACAAAGTTTCTGGAATCCATATAACTCTCTAACATATTCCAGATGCCTTGGTTCTGGCAAAACAAACTTGCCAGAAGTAATCTGCATGATTCCAATGGCTTTATTGTCACAGTAGCCCCCACTGCACATGTACAGGGGACTCCAGTGGGGAAAGCAAAACCACTGGTACAGAAATGGCTGCCACCTCCCCATGAATGACACAGAAACAACTTCCATTTCCCCTAGCTCACGTTTGCCACTCCACGCAATGATGCATCATCATACACAATCTCAGTTTAGAGGAATATAGCAGTACAAGCAAGCAAAGATATACCTGAAGTGAATCATGACGGGAAGGCCAGAGAGAGGATTCAAAACCACTACCACCACCACCACCAACATTAACAAATTAAGCTTCCCGAGAACAGGCCATGCGGCATTCCCCTGCAGGCAAGGCTGAACAGGAAACTGAAAATGCAGTGCCTACCATCTGGCTGCACTTCCTAGTATGACAAGCCAGGAGGGTCAATATGCTACATCACCCGCAAACATCTCACAAATGAAATAGGGACACATTTAGAGCACCACTGACATAACTGGAGCACCCATGTTTTCATACCTTTCTGAGCCCACCTCCCTCCACAATTATTCATTGTTGTAGGCTCTTTGCCACCTGCAATAAAGTTTTTGTTAATTAGCTCACTCAGCAACAATCTATGCTCTACAGATTTAAAAGCCAGGAAAGTGATTATTCTTTTCGTTAAAGATGTATTAGAACAGACTTCCCCAACCTGGCAGCTTTGAAATGCATTGGACTATAATTCCCATTACCCCAACCAGCATAGCCACTGGCCATGCTATCTGGGGCTGATGGAAGTTGTAGTCCAACGCATCTAGGAGGTGCCAGGGTGGGGAAGGAAGTAGTATAAAAATTAACATTTAAAAATATACCTTAGTAGCTGTCATGTGTACAATGTCAGGTGTCCAGATCTCAAGGACTCCATTTGGTTTCATCTAGTCAGGTATGAAAGCAATTTTCTCCCTATCAACAAACAACCCAATAATTATGTTTTTAATTCTTCTTTGATATTCATGGAGGGTTTTTTCCCCGTTTCCCCCCCCCCCCAGCATTAATATCAGGGCTGGCACCAAATTTGAGGGAGCCCTCAGCCAATGGGGCCCTCACGAGCCCATTCTAACACCAGGGAGCCCACTCCTGTGTGGATGAGCCTAGGTGGGCTTACCTTGTGGAGACAGCAGGGGCACTTTGATCAATACCTCAGAGCAATGCTATCTCAGGGCATTGTGGGAATTAAAATGTCAGGTCCCAGGCCCAGTGGTTTGGTGCTGACTAGAGCACTACAAAAACAAAACTTTTAAAGGGAGGCCAAGGGCAGGCAACAGTGCTGAGTCCTGTTGGGCTCCACATGTTGACATTAGGCCTGTGCAATATTGTTGGCTTTTGATGGTTTTGTTTTTGTTCTATTTTGTTTAATGACCACAACTTCATTGGGAGTGTGTCCGTCCATCCATGTGCATGTGTGTTTTTCTGCATCCCCAAAGACAGAAATAAATATTTTATTATTCCTTGCAAACAAACGGCAATGGGCAATATTTCTATAACAGATCATTACTGAGTAAGCAACGGCTCCAGCTATAAATCTGCTTTTGGGCACCTAGATCTTACTCTCAGCCTATCATTTATGAATTCAATTTTTTAAAGTCAGCAAAGCTTGTCTTCTTGGATTGTATTCAGAATCTATGTTGTTTTGTTTATTTAAAAAATGATTATTGAATCTAATGCCCCTTTAAAAATTGACACGCTTGCCTAAGAAAAACAAATGTTGTTACCTCAGCATTTATTATAACATTACTTTTTTGCCCTCCTTACAGTTTTGAGGAAATATGAAAGATATTAATCTGGCATGGTTATATTTTGTAAATATTAATTTTCTGAAGAAATACAAAATCATCATTGTTAAAGTAGCGTATTTACATTTAAAGGAGTTTGGAAGCCTGGAAGTCAGTCTGCTGTATAACATGTTTAGGACTGAAACCCTTTTTCCTTTGAAGTCAGGACTGGTCACTAGAGACCCCTTCATACATACAGCCAATATGCAGAGCAGGCAGCAGGACCACAGTTCCCAGTTCCTGATGTCTACATGTTGGGTGGAATATCAGAAAGGAGGCCTATGCCTAGGTGTGTAGAGCTGTATGCATGTTGGCTGTCTGCATCAGTGGAAACCCTGTGTAATTGGGGTTCCTGTTAGTGCAGAGAGCCTATATGCATAAACTATAACAGCTCCAATATCTCATTTCTGGGCAAGGTATTGGAGTGCGTGGTGGCCTCCCAACTCCAGGGACTCCTGGATGAGATGGATTATCTAGATCCATTTCAATCTGGCTTCAGACCTGGTTATAGGACAGAAACAGCTTTGGTCGCCTTGGTGGATGACCTACAATGGGAACTGGACAGGGGGAGTGTGTCCTTGTTAGTCCTGGACCTCTCAGCGGTGTTCGATACCATCGACCATGGTATCCTTCTGGGCCGCCTCCCTGGGATGGGTCTTGGAGGCACTGTTTTACAGTGGCTCCATTCTTTCCTGGAGAGGCGGACCCAGAAGGTGGCGCAGGGGGACTTCTGTTCGACTCCTTGGCCGTTGGCCTGTGGAGTCCCTCAGGGTTCCATTTTGTCCCCCATGCTATTTAACATATACATGAAACCATTGGGAGAGGTTGTCCAGAGTTTTGGGGTGTGGTACCACCAGTATGCTGATGACTAGGGATGTGCACTGGATCGGACCCGATCCACGATCCGAGTCCGGTCCAGTGGGAAATCGGATAAATTATCCGATTTCCGATCCCGCAGCTGGATCGGCCGATCCAATCCGAACCGGTCCGAAAAAGCTCCGAACCGGTTCGGCGGATCGGCGGATCGGCGGGCGCCCACTGGCGCCCACCGCCGCTTCCATTGGCGGGCGCCAGCGGGCGCCCGCCGATGAAAGTGGACAGCGGGGGGGGGGAGGAGGGGGGCACTTACCTTCTCGGCCCGGTGGCTCCCGTCCGGCGCCGGCGCCTACTACTACTAGCAGGCTCCGCGGCCTGCTCTAGGGTGGCGCGCCGGGTGATGTCATCACCCGGCGCGCTACTCTAGAGCAGGCCGCGGAGCCTGCTGGTAGTAGTAGGCGCCGGCGCCGGACGGGAGCCACCGGGCCGGGAAGGTAAGGAGGGGGTGCGTGGAGGGGAGGAGGGGGCGCGCGGAGGGGGGAGGGGGGAGGGGGGCCCTTACCTTTCCGGCCCGGCGGCTCCCGTCTGGCGCTGGCGCCTACTATTCCCAGCAGGCTCCGCGGCCTGCTCTAGGGTGGCGCGCCGGGTGATGTCATCACCCGGCGCGCTACTCTAGAGCAGGCCGCGGAGCCTGCTGGTAGTAGTAGGCGCCGGCGCCGGACGGGAGCCGCCGGGCCGGAAAGGTAAGGAGGGGGTGCGTGGAGGGGAGGAGGGGGCGCGCGGAGGGGGGAGGGGGGCCCTTACCTTTCCGGCCCGGCGGCTCCCGTCCGGCGCCGGCGCCTACTATTCCCAGCAGGCTCCGCGGCCTGCTCTAGGATGGCGCGCCGGGTGATGTCATCACCCGGCGCGCTACTCTAGAGCAGGCCGCAGAGCCTGCTGGAAGTAGTAGGCGCCGGCGCCGGACGGGAGCCGCCGGGCCGGAAAGGTAAGGAGGGGGTGCGTGGAGGGGAGGAGGGGGCGCGCGGAGGGGGGAGGGGGGCCCTTACCTTTCCGGCCCGGCGGCTCCCGTCCGGCGCCGGCGCCTACTATTCCCAGCAGGCTCCGCGGCCTGCTCTAGGATGGCGCGCCGGGTGATGTCATCACCCGGCGCACTACTCTAGAGCAGGCCGCGGAGCCTGCTGGAAGTAGTAGGCGCCGGCGCCGGACGGGAGCCGCCGGGCCGGAAAGGTAAGGAGGGGGTGCGTGGAGGGGAGGAGGGGGCGCGCGGAGGGGGGAGGGGGGAGGGGGGCCCTTACCTGCCCGGCCCGGCGGCTCCCGTCCGGCGCCGGCGCCTACTACTACCAGCAGGCTCCGCGGCCTGCTCCAGGGTGGCGCGCCGGGTGATGTCATCACCCGGCGCGCTACTCGAGAGTAGGCCGCGGAGCCCGCTGGTAGTAGCCGCCGGCGCCGGACGTGCCGAGAAGGTAAGTGGCGGGGAAGGGGGCTTACCCCCCCCCCGGAGCCGTCCGCTTCTATCCGCTGGCGCCCGCGGGCGCCAGCGGATGGAAGCAGGCGGCCCCAGGGGGGGTAGGGAGCGCGGGGGAGGGGGTTTACCTGCCGGGGCCGTCCACAGCGGACGGCCCCGGGGGGGGAGGGAGTTAGGCCCCCCCTTACCCACCCGCCGCCATTTTTTCCTCATAGACTTGCATTGCAATGCAAGTCTATGGGGAAAAAAATGGCGGCCGATCCAAAAATTTCCGATTTTTGGATCGGGATCGGACTCGATCCGGTCCGGGGGGCCTCCGATTTTGTCCGAACCGGTCCGGGACAAAATTGGAGGTCCCGATCCGGGTCCCGATCCGATCCGGGGGGTCCGTGCACACCCCTACTGATGACACCCAACTCTACTTCTCCTTTCCACCTGATTCCAAGGAAGCTGTTTTGATCCTAAACCAGTGTCTGTCAGCAGCAATGGACTGGATGAGGGCAAACAAATTGAAGCTTAATTCAGGCAAGACAGAGGTGCTCCTGGTCAGTCGAAAGGCAGATCAGGGAATAGGGACTCAGCTTGTGTTGGATAGGGTTACACTCCCCCTGAAGACACAGGTTCGCAGCTTGGGTGTACTCCTGGATTCAGCCCTGAGCCTGGATGCTCAGGTTTCAGTGGTGGCCAGGAGTGCATTTGCACAGTTGAAGCTTGTGCACCAGCTGCACCCGTTCCTTGAGATGTCAGACCTTGCCACGGTGACATACGTCTTAGTTACATCCCTTTTGGATTACTGTAATGCACTGTACGTGGGGCTGCCTTTGAAGAGTGTTCAGAAACTTCAGCTGGTTCAAAGAGCTGCAGCCAGATTGTTGACTGGGGCTGGTTACAGGGAGCATACAACTCCCCTGTTAAAAGAGCTCCACTGGCTTCCAGTCTGTTTCCGGGCACAATTCAAAGTGCTGGTTATGACCTACAAAGCCCTATACGGCTCAGGTCCAGGATATCTGAAAGACCGTATTTTCCCTTATGAGCCTGCCCGTCCCCTGAGGTCCTCAGGGGAGGCACTTCTATCCATCCCACCACCATCACAGGCACGCCTGGTGGGAACGAGGGAGAGGGCCTTCTTGGTGGTAACTCCCTTCCCAGGGAAGCTAGACTGGCTCCCTCCTTGGTGTGCTTTCGGAAGTAGGCTAAAACTTTTCTGTTTCAGAAGGCCTTTGGGGAGTAATTCAGACCTTTGTGGATGTACTGCTTATAGTTTGGATTTTTAATTATATGTATTTAAAATGTTTTAAAATGTTTTAAATATTTTTAAATTGTACTATGTTTAATTATATTTTTAATTTTTGTATATCACTATTTGTTTTAACTGTACATGTTTTAATTTGTAATGCGCCTTGAGTCCCATTATTGGGAAAAAGGTGGGATAATAATAATAATAATAATAATAATAATAAATAACAGCCAAGCTGCTGCATTCTGCACTAGCTCCAGCTTCTGGGGCAGTTTTAAGGGCAGCCCCACATAGAGTGCATTGCCATAAATGCAGTTAAAGGACACTACAGTCTCTGTTCTGATTCCTTCTTTATCGCTGCTCTTATGATTCCCTCTCCCCCCTCTCCCTTACCCAGGCCTGTATGCAATGAAGCCAGGTCCCTGACTGAAGAGGAGCTCCAGCTGTCCCTTCAATTGAAGACCTTATGTGACATCAGGGGGCATGGCCCCATTTCTGACAACAACTGACCCATGGAGGGGTTGGGAGGGGGCTGGTTGACCCAGCTCCAATTTCCCATCCTTGCCATAGAGTAAGTGTTAACTGTTGAGTTCTAGTGTTCTTTCTCAAATCACCAACTATCAGTAGAATTCCAATGGGGTAGCTATATGGCTATTGTCAGCTGGCTTTCTTCCAGTCAACCCTTATTAATTTCCTGTTTCCTGGAGACACTTCTTCATTCCAAATGATCAATGGGAGTCTTTGGCAAGCATTTACTAAATTAGGACAATTGCCAATGAAGACCATTACAAGTACAGAACCTCTCAGAAATAAGTCCCGTTGAATTCAGTGATCTTTCCTCCTAGGTAAATAGGTTTCGGATTGCAGCCTTAATTAGGTTTACAGGGTGTGCTTGGATCCACAGTCTATGTAAAAGATTCATAGATGCCAAGGGTACCTTCGAGCAACTCTTTAGTCCTCGGTAAGAAGACTAAAATGACTTTGATCATAAGTGGACCTACTAAAGGGGAAAGAATAAAAGAATATTGGGAATATATTCCTACAAAACAGGTAATCAGAGTTGACAGCAGCAACCATTTTTTTCACAACATGACAGAACTTGTGGTTGCTAGATTGGGATGAAGAACTTTGTCACTTGTACCTGTGTGTGTGTGTGTGTGTGTGTATATATATATATATATATATATATATATATATAATAGATTCCAAAGGGTGATCTGCATTAAGCAGTGGAGGCTGGTGTCTCTAATTTCAGTGGGGCTGTAAATCAACTCTGGGGCCAGAGCTACACCAAGCAAGATATGACACTTTGAGAACGGATTGAAAACTGTATATGGAGTGTGCCCTGGGCCCTAACAGTTGTCACTACTGTTATAAACCATTTAAAAGCAGTAGTATAGATCCTGCCTAGGTTTCAATCAGAACTAGCCAGAACTGTAAAAGAGCTATCCAAAGTACTTTAGAGAATGGCTTGTTCTGACTAAAACCCATAATGGATTCACAGCCCCACCAAAATCGAAGCCATCAGCCTCCACTGGCACTGGAAATTCTATTTCTGGGTTTGCATTGTCTTTGGTAGATTGGGGATAATTGTTTTTAGAGTTTCCATTTTATCTCTCTTGGCTTTGTATTGATATATAGAAGCTGGAGATATAAATCCCTGATCACAGGAAATCAGGAAGGTCATATCATGCAATCTTAGCTTTGAAAAATATATCCCATTTATGTCTCGCTCTCTTGTTCTCTGTGCAAGGTTAATATTTTCCCTAACAACAAAGAAATAAAATACAAATACAAATACTCAGCTCTAGACTACTGTGAAATACTCTACATGGGGCTGCCTTGGAAGCTTTAGCTGATGCAGAATGCATCTGTCCAGTTGCTTGCAGGGCAAGGCAACTGTAATCCTGATCCAGCTGCACTGGTTGCCAGTGCATTTCTGAGCCCAATTTAAAGTGATGGTGATTGTCTTTAAAGATTTAAATGGTTTCTTTTAAGGTTATTTCAATGACTGTCTACATCTGTATGAACTTGCCCATGTCCTAAGACTAACTTCAGAGGTCCTGCTCAGAGGCAGGCCAGTAAGGTCCATCAAGTTGCTGAGCACAAGAAACAGAGCCTTTTCTGTGATGGCACCATCATTGTGGAGCTCCCTTGTTCTGGAAGAATTCCATGCTTCCTTGTTGATTTCGTTGGAAAAGGCTCTAAAGACCTGATTGTTTACAGCTACTTTGAATTTATTAATTTGAGGCTGGCCCGTTTTTAAATTGAATTTTAAACTCCTGCTGTTAGCTAACTGTTCACTTTTTTATTGAATTCTGTAAATTGGTATTTTCCCCCTTATTTGAATATGTTTCGTGATATTGTTTTATTGTGACCTTGAGAGGTTTGCGTAGTCCTGAAACATGCCATGTGTGTGTGAGAGAGAGTCTTCTGATGATTGTGAATAAGCCAATGTCTGAACTTTGGGGAGGCTTTCCTACTGGTATTCTTTCATTTATTTACAAGCCCCAAAATAAACTCTGTTCATTGGGCTAAATTAATGCTGTTCTTGGAATATGAAGAAGCAGATTACAGAAAATTAATCCTGGTTGACTAGGACAAAAAAACAACTGACAATAGCTGTATAGTGATTCTCTACACCCATCTAGCAAGTTGACTGGCCTGTCTTTAAAGGAAATGTGGGAGATGAATCAGAAATCTGCTGTAAAAAGAAAGTTATGTTAGTCAGTTGATTGAGAGGTGAAATTGTTGAAAATAAGGTTCTTTTAATCATATGGAAATAAAACACGAATGCAATGAAAACTATAATTTCAGGAGATGTTATACTGTACTGTATTAATAGTACAGACCAAGGCATCAGTAAATCTTTTCATGCAATACGTATTAATTAAAATGGATTTGTTCCAATTTTATATAGAGAGACTTACATCACTGTTGGAGTTGGAACACAAAGCGATTCAGGCTGAGAATTCTGCAGAGTTTTGAAATTGCTGAATTCATTGCCCTTGGTTCAGTGGCAGCACCAGAAAAAAAATCAGGGGGAGGGGGCACAGAAGGGGGAGAGTATATTTCTAGGTGGGTGGGCTATATCCCATATTTAAGACTTCTGAAAGAAAAATAATGGTATAACTCACACTAAATCTGCCATCCTAACTATATATTCTGAAATAAGTCATATATTGATAAATTTAGGGATATATATATATATATGGCATGCATTAGCCAAATGGTTTCCCTATGGGCAAGTGCTGTCCTATTTTTCTCTATGGGCAAGGGCTGTCCTATGGATCCCTATGAGCAAGTATGGTTTCCCTATGGGCAAGTGCTGTCCTATGGATCCCAATGGGTAAGTGCTGTCCTATGGATCCTATGGATCCCTATGGGCAGGTGCTGTCCTATGGATCCCTATGCTTGGCTCCCTGCTGCTGAGTGAGAGGAAGGGCTAAGGGGCTGAAGAGGAGAGGCCGCCTCTCTCTCCTCTAAAACTGAGCTTTGCCTTCCAGAAGGCAACCACAAGCCCGTCTCCCGTCTTGCTCCTTCTCTGAAACCTAGGAGAACAAAGGCCACAGTACAGGTGCCTGGCTTCCTGCAAGGCTAATTGTTAACCCTTGCTGTGCCCTGCCAAGGCTGCCTTGCCTGGGTGAGCCCTCCTGGTAAAGCCAGCTCTGCCAGCAACTGGGGTGGCAACCGGGGTGGCAAGCTCTTGTTGGGGAGGCGCTTCCCCCATGCTCCCCCTTGCGCTGCCCCTGCCTGGGTTTTGGCAAGGGTGGTCTGCACATGACTGTCATGACTTGTGTCACCATTAAAGGGCTTTTTTTCTATCTGTCTTAATTACAAATTACAGTAGCCATGAGTATAGTTCCCAACAAAAGGAAGAGCTGTAACTCAGTGCTAGACCACCCTTCACTAGGCCCTTCATGGGCTGGATCATGGCCATGCCCAATGACATCATTGCCCTGCCTTTCTCTGTGCACTGAGTTTTGTGCTTCTCTCACCATGGAGAAAGGGGCCCTGTAAGCGCTGGGAGGAGGAGGTGCTACTCCCTTCTCCGACTGAGTCTCTGACTTTGTGCATTGTCCCCATAGGGATGGTGAACACTGCCTGAAGCCACTTGGCCAGTCCTGGTAAGAGTGGTTGCTCTTCCCAGTGCTGACTGAGTCCCTGGCATCATGTGGCACATCTTGTCCCCATGGGAGCAGAGAGTGCTGCATAAAGCCACTTGGCTGGTGCTAGGAAGAGTGGCCCCTAGTTTGGGCCAAGTCCCTGGCTTTGTGGTACACAACATCATAGGGGTGTTGTGTATCATGTGAAGCCGTTCAGTTGGCACTGTGAAGAATATCTGTTGTTCCTCATGCCAGGTGAATCCTTGGGTTCATGTGGCATGTGACATCCCCATAGGGGCAGCACATGCCATGTAAAGCCACTTGCTGATGCTGGGAAGAGTGGCTGGCTCTCCCCTGCACCTGGAGGAACCCAAGGAGACTGCGTGGGCTGGATGTGAAACTTCCATGGGCTAGAGGTTCTACATTTCTGATGTAGACAAATATTGTGCTAGGGTTCCTCCAACAGCTGCTAATTCTCCAAGTGAAGGGGGTCCCATCCCTCCAAATTGAGCAGTACTATGTAACAAAAAAGAATTGCAAAAAGTTTCACTCTTTAATATATTTCTGCCTTAGTTGGAAATTGCCAGTTGCATTGTGTGATTGGCTGTAGATATGTCAAACCCCCAGTTTCAGTAGGACTGGTAACGCCAGGGAAACAAATTGAATACATGTGTTATATCAAAACAGGAACCTTAATCTCTCTGCTACTGTTTCTGTTCACAACAAAGGGAATAAAATATTTTTTCTCCGACTCTTTGTTGTGTTCATTAGGATTAGCACTTTTAAACAGGGACTGTCTCTGTCTATCATTTTGTATCCTTCCTCACACAATGGAACCATTCACTCACCCATGGCCCTTTACAACACCTTTACACAAGTAGTAACACTACGAATCATTGCATCGTGTATGCCTGTGGTATCACATGTAACTAGGGAGACAAATTCTATTCCTTGGGACATGTGACATTTATTCTAAACAAACAGACAAATACCACCCATATGATGCAGCTTTTTCTTCAAAGCCAAACATTAGCAAAGTCTATTCGCTCCCCCCTTGCTCCCCCACCGCAACCCTGTCTGTGAGCCAATTGGAAAGAAGACACAATCTGTATGCTTTATGCCATAAATTGGCATGCCTTCTGATTCTGAATGAGTGTGAATATGCCATTCAGTTATCTACGTGTTCTTAAATTAAACCGGACTTGCAGCCATGCCATTTCCCTGATATTTCCATTTTCTTCCTTTCAGAGGAGAGACTTCCAGCCAAATCATCCATCTGGTTTCCCTTCTCATCCTTCTTTTAAAGAACTATATAAACAAAAGTGTACTTCAAACTCCCAGATTATTAGTTTTGCTTTTAATGTAAGAGTAGGCCATCAGTATCATATTTTTTTAGTAAGGCATTTATCATAAAAGGCCCTCTAAACTTTATCTAATATCTTCCTCTGTACATTCAACTAACCCCACTGACTGACTGCTTGAGTTAATAGTGAGGGAGGAGTGTTCCATCAGGTCAGAATAAAATGGAAGCTTTTACAAAAAAAAAATCATAAGCAGAGGTTTTCAAAGCTGCTCAGGAGATTTAACCACATGCCTTCCATTAAAATGAATGGACCTATTGTGAGGGAGGGAGAAAAGAGATACAGAGACAGACAAAATGTTCCCTTCAATTTTTTCTTTTGCACTCTGCCTGCTATAAAAGATAATGACTGCGGAATATGTTTGACAGAATGGTGAACATCTCTGTGAGCACAGCCAAATCTAGCTTGAAGGGACTCACTTTACCTCATGACTAGAGAATACATTTACATTATGTCATGTGAAATTACTGAGCAGCTGTTAGCGGGCAGGCAGGTGGGGATTAAATGAGCACCATCTTGCAAAGGGAGATGAGTCGTGGGGCAAACTGGAACAGCATTTTGCAAAGGTGATAAGCAATGCAGTAAGGACAAATGGGAGATGTCTTGACCTTACATTCAGCAGGATGGCTGAATTAACACAGCTGTGCCATAGATTAAAAAAAAGAAGGCAGGATCAAAAGGACAAATCCAACTTGTAACCAGAGTGCTCATGTGGATGGCTTAAAAGGACTCCACTGAACCTGTTCAGACAACATGCTAAGCCACGGTGGCTAAGCATCTTGAGCTAGAAGTTATGGTTTAGCATGTTGTGTGAACCATGACTTAGTGTGTCCTAACCATGCTGGCTACATAGCCACAATTTAAACACGCTCACTAGCCATTTGCTGCAAAAGGATTAGTGGCCTAACCATGGTGTGGAATGTCATCTGGTCCACTCTGTTCTTACACCAAGTGAGCTAAAACCACCCTTAACTGAGACTCTGAGCTACTACCTTAAGGAGTGCTTCTTAAGATGGTGGCTAAGGCAGCTCCAGTGGCCCCTCCCCTTTCCCCTTGGGGAAGCTGGCAGCCGTTGCTTCAAGGCACACCTGGAGCTTGTAATGGGGGCTCCCAAAGACTCCCCTTGGCCCTCACATTTCCTAACGGCAAAGGGTGAGGGAAGCTAGCTCCAGGTGTGTGTGTGAATGGGAGGGGCATGTGCATGCAGTCCCAGATATGCTTTCCTTGAGCTGATTTAGTTCTTGGGCTCAAAAAGGTTCCCCAACCCCTGGTTGGAGAGTTGGATTGGGACTAGTAAAACCTGGGTTCAAATCCCTGCCAAGTGACCTTGTGAGCAGCTGGCCGCTCTCTCTCTGTATAACATTCCTTACAGGGTTGGAGTGAAGTTAAAATGGGGGACAGGAGCAATGTATACTGTTTGCTCCTTAGAGGAAAAGTGGGATGGATGGATAAAATAACAAAACGTGAAGTGCTTTGGATACTAGTTTTGATTGGCATAACCTATACTGACTAGACATAAGGATTCGGTCTTCTATAAGAGAGATGGCTTGGGGTTCACATGGACTTGGAGCAGGAAAATGATCTGCAATACTGGAAAAATTAATTTGTCCCCATTCATGCAATAGGTTTGTGCTTTTAATGTCAGAATGTTCTCTAAACTACAGTAGGCGTCTGTTAAGCAGGTACTAATGTGTAACTTGAATTTTTTTCAGGTAAACTTTTGGGGCTTTAGACTGATAAGAGATATGTTATTCCTGCCTAGTAGTCCAAAGACATGTCAAATTCTCGTTTCTCTATTTTACTATTAAGGAACTATACATAAAAGATGTGAGATGTTTCCTCCCTGGGAACGAAGATAAAGAAGTGCCCTCTTGGGGTCAAACTAGACGTAGTAACTTATAGTGCTTGAGATATTTGTCTGACAAAGCCAGAAAATGCTATTGTACTTTGGACCACTCATCTTTCATCACTAATTGCAAAATAAGAATAGTTTAATGGCTAATGAAAGGACAACAGAAAATAAAGGCGGGTGTGCAAGAAAAAGAAACTGATTCATTATTCCCATTTCTTTTTATTATTAAAGAAGTCATTCATTCAGTGACTCATTCAGAAAAAAACACATTCATCACATCATCTAGTTTTGTAAAGTCAATTCAATCCAATATTCACATTTGTTTTCACTCCCCAGTCTTTCTTCTTGTTTTAACTTGGTTCTGCTTTTTTGCTTTTTTTTGCTACTGCCTGCTATGGCAGCAGACCTGGTTTTGATGGCTGTTTCTGGTGGCTGCCATTTTATTTTACCAGAAAATCCAGCTGTTGCATTGTTTCAGAGCATCAGAGGGGAATGGCAGTCCCTAGTGGTTCACTGGACCAATGCAATATCTGAGCATTCTGGGAAAATAAAATGTCAGTTGCCAGGAGCTGCCACCAAAATAAACTCTGCTGCCGCTGGAGAAAAATAAGTGACAAATGTGCATGAATTATTCACAAAAGGACATGAATGGAGCAATGAAAACCTGACCCATTTGTGTCTTCTTGTCATTCTGTGCATTCACTTCAGAACGAACTAAAATGAAATCAAAGGGGGCCCATTCAATTCAATATTTCATTCATTTCAAATTAGGGGTGACTGTCCCTGGGAAATCCAGTTTTTTTTTCCCTTTTCCTTTTGCTCGATGCAGCATATATGACTCACTTTGCATCTACAAGCCAAGCTGCGGGTTCAGCTTGCAGACACAATGTGAGTCGCATGCACTCAGATTTTTTTGCACATTTTTAAGTTCCTGCAATTTGCACAAATATCAGCTGATTTTGCGCAAATTACACTTAATTGCCCATAATTTCTGTAAATTGTACAGATCTGGTCACAAGTTGCTCAGATTTATTGATTTATTTTGCAAATTGTAGAACCCCCCCCCCCATGTGTAAAATCCCAAGAAAATCCATGAACTGCCCCAACTTGCTGCAGTTTGAGTCATGCGCTGCAGTGGGAACTGAAACAAAGTCCAGTGGGCCGAGCCTAGGAAAACCCATCAAACTCCATGCCCCAAATGGATTTCCCTGACATCCCTGTTCCAAATAGAGGGGAAGGGCATACCTTGGTAGTAAACCACATGTTTTTCATGCAAAAAATCCCAGATTCAATCCCCCGCTGTATGGAAGACCATGCCTGAGCCCCTAGAGAGCAGCTACCAATCAGAATAGACAATACTGGGGAGATGGACCAATGATCTGACTCCGCATACAACAACTTCATGTGTTCATAGAAATGTGCAATGTCTACATACTCACACTAAACCTGTCGAAACCCTGGTTGATCTGTGGAATGCAGAAATGACCCGGGCAGTTGACACGATTGCTCCTGAGCGCCCTCTCCTGTGTAGAGGAGGTGAGAGTGATGAAACAAAACAGGAGACGGCTTGAGGGCAGATGGAGACGAACTCCTGATGGATGCAATCAAACACTGGTAAGTGCTTATGGTAAGTGCTTATTGTAAGCTGTATTCAGGGGCAGTGAGGGCAGCAAAAAACCCAATACTTTGCTGCCACTATTCAATCATCAACCTGGCGCCCAGCAGAGCTTTTCAGAGTTGTCCAGGGGCTTTTACATGCTGGCCCCAAGGCCATGGTAGAACCATCTGAGGCCCGCTGTAATACATTTGCTGGGCACTTCCAGAATAAAATCTCTGGCATCCGTCAGGACTTAGACTCCAGTGTTATAGCAGATGAATCTAGTGAGGTATCCAGAGCACAGGCTTGTCCTGTTTTCTTGGATGAGTTTCAGTTGGTGCAGCTCGAGGATGTTGACGAGGTGCTTGGACAGGTTCGTGCAACCACTTCCATATTGGATCCTTGCCCCTCTTGGCTAATAAAAGCTAGCAGGGATGGAGCAACTGGCTGGGCCAGGGAAGTGATTAATGCCTCTTTGCAAGAGGGAGTGGTCCCAGGCCTCCTGAAAGAGGCGGCAGTGAGACCACTCCTAAAGAAATCTTCCCTGGACCCTGAAAATCTTAATAACTACAGGCCAGTAGCAAATGTTCCATTCCTGGGCAAGGTCCTGGAGCGGGTGGTTGCGAGCCAGCTCCAGGCACTCTTGGATGAGACTGATTATCTGGATCTATTTCAGTCGGGTTTCAGGCCTGGTTTTGGTACGGAAACAGCCTTGGTCGCCCTGTATGATGACCTATGTCGGGAGAAAGACAGGGGGAGTGTGACTCTGTTGATTCTCCTTGATCTCTCAGCGGCTTTCGATACCATCGACCATGGTATCCTTCTGGGATGACTGGCTGAGTTGGGAGTGGGAGGCACTGCATTGCAGTGGTTCCGCTCCTACTTGGTGGGTCGGCTCCAGAAGGTGGTGCTTGGGGAACATTGCTCGGCCCCGTGGATTCTCCAGTATTGGGTTCCGCAGGGGTCAGTTTTGTCACCCATGCTGTTCAACATCTACATGAAACCGTTGAGTGCAGTCATCCGGAGTTTTGGAGTGCGTTGTCATCAGTACGCTGATGACACGCAGCTCTATTTCTCCTTTTCATCTTCATCAGGTGAGGCTGTAGATGTGCTGAACCAGTGCCTGGCTGCGACTATGGACTGGATGAGGGCTAATAAACTGAAACTCAATCCAGACAAGACTGAGACGCTGTTAGTGGGTGGTTCCGCTGACCAGATGGAGGGTGTTCAACCTGTTCTGGATGGGGTTGCACTCTCCTTGAAGGAGCAAGTTCATAGCTTGGGGGTTCTCCTAGAACCATCTCTGTCACTTGAGGCGCAGGTGGCCTCAGTGGCACGGAGTGCCTTCTACCAACTTCGGTTGGTGGCCCAGCTACGTCCCTATCTGGACAGGGATAACCTGGCTTCAGTTGTCCATGCTCTGGTAACCTCCAAGTTAGATTACTGCAATGCACTCTACGTGGGGCTGCCTTTGAAGGTGGTTCGGAAGCTGCAGCTTGTGCAAAATGCAGCGGCCAGATTGATAACTGGAACCAGTAGGTTCGAACATAGAAGACCTACTCTGGCCCGCTTGCATTGGCTGCCTGTATGTTTCCGAGCCCGGTTCAAGGTGCTGTTTTTAACCTATAAAGCCTTACACGGCTTGGGACCACAATACCTGATGGAACGCCTTTCCCGACATGAACCTACCCGAACACTACGTTCAACATCTAAGGCCCCCCCCTGACTGCCTCCTCCGAGGGAAGCTCGGAGGTCGGCAACAAGAGAGAGGGCCTTCTCTGTGGTGGCTCCCCAATTGTGGAACGATCTCCCCGACGAGGCCCGCGTGGCGCCAACATTGTTATCTTTTCGGCGCCAGATCAAGACTTTCCTCTTCTCTCAGGCATTTGCCAATATCTGAGGAGCCTGGGTTTGGTTTGTTTTGTTTTTGTAGTTTTTGGAAGTGTTGTAGTGGTTTTTAAATGTACAGATTGTGTGTATGTTGTATGTTTTTGCTGTTTTAATTTTTGTATATAGTTTTTAATTGTTTTTAATCCTATGTAAACTGCCCAGAGAGCTTCGGCTATGGGGCGGTATACAAATGTAATAAATAAATAAATATAAATAAATTCAATCAATGATGGTATTGTAGCAGTGGTATTTTCATCCTCTATTGTAACCACAGATTGCCAGCATGTCCTTTATCTTGATAAAAATGGAACTGAAAATAATGGAGTGGCCTTTAATGTAATCGGCTGTGGTGGTGGGGTGTTTTGTTTTGTTTGTTTGTTTCGTTTTGTTTTTTTGTCAGTTATGTTTTACTCTTGCACACCTGTATCTGATTTGGAATGTTTCCAGTCTGGTTGAAACTTGAGTTGCAAGGATAAAGAATGCTTGACTGTATGCCTAGCATACAAATCAGTGGTGTCATAGATACAGGGTGTCCCTGTCGTACACGTTGACATCACATAAACAACAGGGTTTCATGAGAAGGCATGCAACAAGAATTCACTGTCATTTGAGAATCAGTTTTTGTAAGGCAAATACAAAAAGTGGAAGAAAGAGGCACACAGATGAGTGCTTTCATGAAAAGAAAATAGGCCACACCCATGATAATCTCATCGAACTACAATCACTTTATTCAGTGCCAATAAAACTGATCCAGCCTAAGCAGAAGAGGGGAATTCCTTCAAGTGATTCAATAGTTCTCAGAACTTCCAAACCTGGACAAGATCTCCTCAGAAGAATACTCCATTGCCAATCCTAGCACGTAGTGCATACTGGGTTTAAGAGGGAGTTAACATAGCCTGATGGACTCTCCCCAACCCAAAGTGGCTAGAACAGATGGTTTCCCACTGGGAAGGTCTATAGAGTGAGGAGACCTGATGCCCCTGACCAGTGGAGGATGGTGGCTCCAATTCTGGTGGGGCTGTGGATCCATTCTGGGTTTCAGTCAAAACTCTAAAGGAGTTATCCAAGGTGCTGAGCCCTATCCCCAAAATAGGCTGAGTTCCTTGGATAGCTCTGTTAGAGTTCTGGCTGGTTCTGACTGAAACCAGGAATGGATTAACAGCTCCACCGAAATTGGAACCACCAGACTCCATTGCCCTGACTGTTCAAACATCCCTGCTTCAGAGCCTCCAGCAACACATGGATCTCCACCCCACTCCACCTCTGGAACAGAGTCAGTGTGATGTTAATTGATGGACTTGCCTTGCTCTGGCAAGTGAATGATGTGATAACAACCCTTTGAAGTATGACTATTGTTTGTGACAGATTAGCATAGAGGAAGTCAGAGAATGTGGAAAATAATCAAGCAGAAGCTGGACATTTCTTTCTTTTTCTTTGATAGAGTTCCTACTTCATGCTAGCAGTTTGAAATGTAACTTCTTCCTTCTTTTTTGACAAGGTTGTTGTTTGCATTTCTAATTGAAAGCTCAAGGTTGCATTTTGGCTGGCTGAAGATTGTTAGTTAAAACTCAATGGCTCAATTCGGATGACACGATAGTCAATGGTGGGTTGACTAACCCTAACCCTCACTCTAACCCTAGGAGGCACTCCCCACACAACATGGTAATAAATAATCAACTGTGGTGTGGATGAGGATCAGCACTGAGTTGACTATGGCAGCATTCGGATGACACAATAGTCAAAACAACTGACGATTGTTTCCCCCACACCAGTTGTTTATTGTGTCGTCCGAATTGAGCCAATGTGTTTTACAAGTTGAGTCTCTGGAGTCAGAAGTAAGCACCACATAAATGTAATTGTTGTGAGATTTTATTAGTGGTTTCTCTGTTGGTTGGTTTTTGATGTCTGTGTTCTATAATGGAGTTTTAAACTACAGTATTAGCTCCTTGAAGTATAAATTATAGAAAAGTAAGATGGATGGATAAACAGATAGGTCTCCTGGGGACATGGCTATGGATCCTCCTTGGAACATTGCTACAGATATGTGCCAAATTTGAAATCAATCCCTCCAACCCTTGATTTTATATGAATTTATTAAAGATCGTTTCAGTTCTGACAGATCAGAATGACAGCTCTCTACGTGTGTTCATTCAGACCTGTCAGAACGGAAACTATCTTTAAAAAATTCATACAAAATCAAGGGTTGGAGGTTTCAATCTCAAATTTCATACACAAACTTAAGCACTGTGACCAAGTTTCAAGCCTCTAACTTTTAAAATACAGAAGTTATAGGTATATTTATATGGCAGTCTGATAAAACGATAAAATCGCCAGGAAATTATCGTCTCTGATTATTATCATAGTTTTTTCTATCGTATTGTCATCGTTAAATACATGCACGATAACGACCTTATTGTATCGTTATCATACATTTTAACAATACAATACACATCCCTAGAGACAACCATGGCCAACTACTCTTACTCTCTTAAATGGGAGTTTAATTTGAGCATTACAGTAAAGTTAATGCTCCTGAGATTTATCTTTGTTGTTACAGCAGAGCCCTATGTGCACCCATTTATCACATCATCTGATTATAGGTTTTTACGAATGTACCCAGAGCTATTTGTTATCGATGGTGTTGTATTGAATTTCCATTAAAGTTTGCATCATAGTGGGTAGATCATATTCATTTGGTTTAAGAAGTCATTTCCTTATCTATCTTCTCCCATTCCCAAACCATCCCCTCTATTCTGTGATGTAGGACTGAAGAGGGTTATTTTTGTTTTTTGTTTTTTTAAGTTAGGGGAACCTAACTAATAACATTGATAACAAATGAGACACACCCTGAGCATACCATCCTCAGCTCTGTAGAGGAGGGGGGGGGGTGAAGATGATGATGATCATCATCATCATCATCATGCACAAAGCATTTCAGAAAGGGGGCAATATAGCCTCTAGGTGTTCTATGCAATCTCATTTTTAAAGACAACTTAAGGCACAACCCTATGCATGTTTAGACAGAAACATGTCTACACTCCCAACATGCTCTAGCCGGCCACTGCAAGTTGCCCCCACTACCACATCAGTAAAGATACCACTACAAATTGTCTATAGCAGGGGTAGCAATGTGGGACCCACAGCCACCAGTGTAACCTTGGACACTTTTCTTGGGACCCCCTGGCTAGGATTGCTTCAAAGCTGCTCCCATCTTCTTTTTTCCCATGAATACCACTGAGCCACAGAGACATTGGTAGGAAATTAAGATGGGAGGTGATGGTAGGCTAATGCTTTCATCTGCAGCATTTCCATTTTTGGGTGTAAGCTAGTATAAAATTATGTATGTTGGAGCAAAAAATCCCAACTTCAAGTAAAACCTGATGGGATCTGAGCTGGCGGGGATGGACCAAAACAGAGATCTTGGGGTTGTGGTGAACAGGTTGAGGAAAATGTCAACCCAGTGTGAGGCTGCTGTAAACAAAAAACAAAAAAAAACCCTCCATGTCAGGAATAATTGGAAAAGGAATTGGGAATAAAAATGCCAATATCATACTGCTTTATACAAATCTATAGTGCGACTACTTGTAATATTGTGTACAGTTGTCATGAACTTGTCCAACCCCAGGCTTCTGCTCACAAACTTAGGCAAACTGACAAGACACACCAGACGGTGAGACTCCTTTATTTGTGAAATCACATGGAATTCAGGCATAATGGTTTCATTTTCACATATATCCACATAAAGCTGATGATGGCCAGACAGCTTTCGGCTCTAAAAGGCTTGACGCAAACCAGAACAGCAATCTCTCGGGGGGAGAAGTGTTGGGATAGACCAAGTCCTATTTGAATTATTACCAGACGTCACACACAACACACAATCCAGAACAGCAACGTTCGGCCTAGGAAACTTTTCCCTGTGCCCGTACTTTGGCTCCATGCAGGGAAAGCTCTCTCTCAGGCCATAGAACATGATCCAGAACAGTAATGACAAGTCCAAGTCTATGAAAAGCCTCAGAGCTCTTTCCATGGCACAGTCCTTAGAAATTCCAAGTCCAAATAGCAACAGAGCATGTACAGAGTGCAACCAACATCTCCAAACAGATAGAATCCCAAACAAGAGGAGTTTCATGGCAAGCGTAGAACTGATGATCCCTAGCAAAGGTCCTCCCCTTTGCTCATTCCTCTTATAGCCTGGAGGCTGGCTATTCCAAGCCACTTGACAGTCAGACCTGTAACCCAAACTCATGTGCCCACAGGACAGCATGGTTCAACCTCATCTTGATGACGACACCATGTGAGAGACAGCTTGCAAGATTGCCCCCACCTTTTCAAAACATTCTTTGTTCTCAAGGAAACTTCCCCAGCTCAAGGCCTGGGCTAGCAAACCTCCTGTGAGAAACAGCAACAGATGATAAGCTTACAAAGACACAGACTTTCTCACAACAATTCCCAAACTTTCAACTTACAATGCACAATGTGAATTGTCTATGATACACTTGACATCCGACAACAGTTCTGATCACCATACATTAAAAAGGTTATTGTAAAGTTGGAGAAAGTGCAGAAAGGGCAACTAAAATGATCAAGGGGCTGGAATATCTCCCCTATGAGGGAAGATTACAACAGCTGGGATTGTTTAGTTTGGGGGAGGGGGGGAGAAGGAGGGAAAGGGGAGGCCTGATAGAGGTGTACAGAATCATACATGGTGTGGAGAATGTGGATAGGGAGACATTTTTCTCCCTCTCAAAATACTAGAACCCCAGATCATCCCATGAAGCTGATTGGTGGGAGCTTCAGGACTGATAAAAGAAAGTACTTCACAGAGTGCATAGTTAAACTATGGAATTTTGTATCACAAGATGTAGCTACCAGGTTGATGTTGGAATGGAGCAACAATGCTTATGATAAGTTATCTGAACCAGTGGGGGGGAGGGGGAATAGACAGAAAGTGAACCTGTTTCTTCCTTCACTAGTTTCTTCTTGTAACCACTTGATATAGATTGCATCTCTTAGGCTTCACTTTCTTTCTCCTTCTTCTCAGTTAGTTAGCTTCCTTTTTGTCTGAAGCATGCAACCATAATGGCTGCACTCAATTCTCTTTCTCTGAAACTACTTTTGTTTTCCCAGGAGCTATAGAATCTTAACAATGCTATCTTTTAACTAAAAGTGCCAGTGTGAGTGTGTTTCTTTCGATAGCCTTGCCTTGCACCAATTACATGCTAAAGCTACGTAGCTGTAAATTTACCAAACAAAACATAACTCTAACAGTTGAATGGCTTTAAAAGGGGAATAGATACATTCCTGGAGAAGGCTATCAATGGCTACTAGTCCTGAAGGCTATGTGCTACCTCTAGTAGCAGAGGCAGTAAACCTATGTACACCAGTTGCTGGAGAACATGAGTAGAAGAGTGCTCTTGCACAAATGTCATAGTTGTGAGTTCCCTGTGACTAGATGGACCCTTGATCTGATCCAGCATGGCTTCTCTTATGTTCTTATGGTAGTGCATAAGACAATTTCTCAAATTGCCAGATGAGCCCATGCCCCAAAAAGATTGCTTAGCGCTGGTCTACAAGACTGACTGGTTCCCAGACTTGTTCTCAGAATGAGACTATTATCCTATAGTAGGCTGACCATCTGAAAAGGAGGACAGGGCTCATATAATTTTAACAGTTGTAGAGAAAAGGGAATTTCAGCAGGTGTCATTTGTATGCAATTAGTTCCTGGTGAAATTCCCTCTTCATTACAACTGTTAAAGGTGCAGGCACTATACTAGAGTGACCATATACAAAAGAAGGCAGGGCTCTGCAACTTTAACTGTTGTGATGAAGAGGGAATATCACCAGGAACTAACTGCATACAAATGACACTGGTTGAAATTCCCTTTTCTCTACAACTGTTAAAGTTATATGAGCCCTGTCCTCCTTTTCAGATGGTCAGCCTACCTATAGTCCATTTCGAATTCACTGTGGAACTGCATTATGCCTTCAACTCTGTGAGGCTGTACTACTGCTATATGTGGTTTAAGACTGACTTGCACAAAATATTAATGCTGGTAAGAAGCAATAGATATCTGTCAGTGAAACTAGATTCTCAGCACAGTTTTCTGTGTCAACAAAGAAAGTCTGCCTCTTGAATGCCACTATCATGCTTGAACTTGTGCTAATACTGTCTGTTGTGGTTAGTGGCCCAAACCCGAAGCATATGTTATTAAGGAACCACAGCATCCTATTCAAGATCAATGGTCCATCTAGCCAGTAGGACCTGTGGGGGACATTGGTCAGAAATGGGGAGAAAGAAGATCCCTCAGAGAGCATAGCCATGGTCCCAGCTAACACTAGTTGGATAATTAAGTCTCTCCACAACAGGGGGCTTGACCAATCCCTCTGAGGTTCTGAAACCTTCAGTTAATGCTGTCCACTGAATGCTGAGATGTTTGCTGCTGCTCATCTCTCCAGTAAACCACTTGCCACATCTGCTGTTGAACATACCAGCGGGAGTGTGGCAGCTCAGATCCCTCCTTCTCTTCCTCCACCCCGCCATCGCTCCTGCCTGAGGAGGCCTGCTCCCAACTTCTTGCATCCCCTCCCCCTTCTTGGAGGATGACCCTGTCAATTTTACAGCTGGCACCAGCCATGCCATTTTTCCAGACCTGCACATTGGCACAAACAATGCCAGATCACTTCTAGCCCAGCCTTGTAAACATCTAGCTAGACAAGTTACAATGAGGAACTTCCAGGAGGTCACACATGGCATGGCTCCAGATGTCAGGCATATAACTAGTATCAGGCTCCCAGCTCTCTGGGCTATCCTACAAATATCTTGGTTCAAACCTTAACCTTGAATATGAGACCCCTTTAACTTTTGCTTGTCCTGTACACAACTGAATGAGCTTTATACTGAACTACCAACTGACTTTATAGTGAAAGTTACAGTAGAAACCTGTCTGGGTTTCTTTCCCAGGGGAGGTTTGTTGCATAGGAGCAAGAGGAACTGCCTTCTTAGTGGTGGCACCCCATGTCTGGAATGTCCTCCCCATAGAAACGTGATTGCTGCCGAAGTTACCAACATTCTGGTGCCAGATTAAAACGTACTTATTTCCCCTGGTTTTAAAACTGATTTATGTTTAATCCATTTTGCTGGGGGGAGGGTGTTTGCCTTTAATTTGTTTACATTTTGTTGTTGTTTTACTATTTTATTGTATTGCATTTGTGGCATGTTTTATCACCCTGGTATTCATTAGAATTAAGGTCAGTTTAAACAATAATGCAAATAAATAAATAAATGAAGATGCCTCCACCTGTGCGTGACATCCCTCACATGTAAACATATGGGAGTGCAGCCTAATGAACATAGAGATTAGCAGGAAATTAACTTAAATAATTGTGCATACAATTTAATGATGCTTACCTAAGTTCTTAAACCATTGTTTCCAGTACTCAGGACTATTCTTGTGGTTTTCATTGGGTGCACATTCTTATAATGATCAGTCCAATGCAGTTGAAAAGCCATCGTCAGAAATGGTCCAGCATCATGTTTTTCCCTAGTAGTTCAAAACAGAAATCCATTCAGTTCTATTTTACACACAAGAGATCAAAGCTTCATTGGCAAAACATGCAGATTTGTTGATATTTTACAATATAAAGAGCTGTAACAAAACTCCTCCTTAAGGCTGCTTCCAGACTGAACACTACAAAAGAAATTGAAACTGACCTTCCACACTATCTGGGATATTGCACTTTTTCTCTATGTTTATCCAACTCTATTTCACTCATACCAATTTGCATGACATAGGTATTGTGGGTGAGGGAATTTGTAGTATTACTGCACTATATCATACTTCTTTTTAAGCAACGCCTCACTATTAATATACTATTGTTCAAAATGGCCAGAAAAGTATTTGTAATGCTAAGACAAGGATCAATTAAAATAGATGAACAACAGGTTTCTAAAGTGATGCCCACTTCAAAGGCAACTGTGGATATATGATAATATGTGATAGGTTCATCTTCCCGATTCATAATATCAAAAGCCCACCTCTTAAGAAAGATGGAAGGGAAGTCTTAAGGGCAGCTACTCTGTGAAGAATGTGCTATTCTTTCATCCTTCTCCAAAACAAAACAAAAAAGAAAAGAAAAGAAAAAAGAGCCAAATTTTCTGAAGCAAGAAGAAAAATGCCTCAAGCGCTAGAGAAACATGGGAGGACTTCAAATGGAATATGGCATTATGTGGATCCCCCATAAAACTTGAGTGAACATGGCACAGTGATTCCATACTAAATGCCTAGTGTGGAAGCATCCCTATCTTCATGTTTGCTTTCATGACTTGAAAAAAGCACCTCCCATTTTGGGCAATTTTGGATACTTGCAGCAAAAATATTCACTTTGTGTCAATGCACTTTCACATCCTTTGGTTAATAATAATAATATATTTATTTATAACCCGCCTCTCCCTCCGGATCGAGGCGGGGGACAACAAAAAATATAAACACAAGGACCACAAAATAGATGAAGTATTAAAACAAATAAAAACTAATACATCATTAAAAAGCATCTTAAAATTCAACTGGATAGGCCTGCCGGAAGAGATCAGTCTTCACGGCTCTCTTAAATTAATGAAGACTGCAAATTTGTCAAATCTCTTCCGGCAGGCCATTCCCTTGGCTGCTACTTCTTTGTCATTGGTTTTTCTTCTTCTTTTACTCTGAGCTTACTTTCCTCATAAGAACATAAGAACAGCCAATGCTGTTGATTCTACTAAACAGCAGAGTCACTGTTGTTTGATTGGCTGTGGCGACCCACATGATTTTATCAGGAATATCATGCCAATATAACTGATGCGACAACTCACAACAGTCATAAACAAAGTAATATGACTCAGCACAGCCTGTCAAAATAGAAGAAAAATAGCACTGAGAAGAGGCAGTGTCCAATGGAACAAAAACCAATACTGAATACCAATGAAGCAACACAATGAATATATATATATATATATATATATATATATGTCTCAGCGGAATCAAACATGCTGCTTTTGAAGTAAATATCAAAATTAATAAATATTCAGTCCAACCCTAATGATTCCACACTAAAAATATCAATATACAACATAAATACCATGTTTGAATCTCATCATAAGGATCCTTTTGATCAAAAAGCAAGAACAATTGAGTTGGAAGGGGCCTATAAGGCCATCGAGTCCAACCCCCTGCTCAATGCATAAATTGGATCAAGCAACCTTGTTGATATGCCTATGCAATATATTGAAGAGCATATGAAGAGATTTCGTGAAATAATGACAGTATTAATACCAACCGGGCTTCCAGCAGAAGCAGTGTTCACTTTGACAGGAATACAGGCTGGCCAAATAAACATTTCATTGTCTGATATTTCTGCCATATGGCAAGGCCCGACAACTTGTGAGTAGGCAAGGTGCCATTCCAACAGACGGGTATGCATATAGCAAGCCAAATATATTTTGTCTACATGGGCAGCAGATGTGTGTATTTATTGACAGCATCATTCCCAACCTGTGAAAGCTGAAACAGCTGTCTGCCTTGACCTGAGTGGAGGGAATGCTGTGCTACCAACATGGCATAAACTAAATTGTTTGATTATTCCCTTTTTCTTTTTATCTTTTTCTTATCTTTGTCAAAGTGAACACTGCTTCTGCTGGAGAGGGAGTCAGAGAGAGGGGGGCAGTATGGGTAAATATAGTAAAATAATTTTGTATAGTCTGATAAAAAAACATTTTAAGAGGGTCATCAGCTGTGAATGGATTAATAATATTAACAATACTTAGCATCTATGCAGTGATTTTCATTGTTTAAAGTGTTTTACATAGACTCTCAGGAATCCTTTCAACAATGCTATAAATAAATAAATAAATCCCATATTGCAGATGGTGATTTAGGCTAAGAGATAAAGGCTGGCCTATCACCATGATGTGAAGAAATCTAGCCCTTCCTAGTTCACAATGTGATAGCCAAGGCACTACAACAATCCAAGGTGGCTCAGGTTTATGGCTTTACTGATTATGCCTTGTATCAAGCCAGCAGCCTGGAAACAATGACCTGCATGGAATGCTCTTCCATGTTGCTCTTAAAGTCACTTTTCCCATCATAGCCTACCTCTGCCTGAAAAGCTGTATATGACTGATAGTTATTTCATTGTTATACTTGTATTGGTGGAGGATTGGTGGCAGCTCATGCTTGTTCCTACACCATCAATGTAGAGCAGCCTGGGTTCCCTATCCCTGCTTCCACTTGTGGACAACACAAGATGTACTATGCCACCACATTTCCTAGAATTCAAAAAGACCTATGGGATGTTTCCCAAGGGTGCCAGATGGTCTCCCTAGCTGTAATCCATCAAAGGAGTAAAAACTATTTTGCCTGGCATAGTTTGCAAGCATCTTACCAGAATTTCTCAGAAGACATTTTTCTGTTGCTATGGGGATACTTTTGGTGACAGGGCAGATCTCTGGGGTTTGCATCTCTGGAATTCCACAGCAAGTATTAGGCCCATCAGAAATGGTGCAAAGTATAAAACCTATACTCAACTTTCCTGTTATCTTAAGCTCCTAACCTAGCCTAAGCTAAGCTATCCAAAGCTAACTCGACATGGGCGCGATGTATCCCTTCAGTAAGAGCTCTCTCATTTCTATGAACAGTTAGCTGGATATTTTGGATGTCTTTGGGCCAATTTGCTAAGTGACACTGCATGGTGATTTGTCTTGTGGTAACGACAGGAAAGAAAATATTGTATAAATAAGGAACAAGGATGAAGAAGCATTTAGGACAGTATGATAGGACATGATTGCTTGTGGGAGTGGTAAGATGACATTCTGAAAGAAAGAAAAAATCAAAGCAAATATATGGAGATTCTGCTTCTGAGATGGATCTGATTTATGACGTTATCTCTGAAGGGATGTGATAGCATTGCCTTTCTGTGGTGCATTTCCAAATGGACTGTAAGGACACACTGAAAAGCAGCCCTAGCTGAATTTCTTTGCAAGCCATTTGGCTGCTTTCCCATTGTTTAAGTTTAACTTGGTCCAGCTCTTCAATCTTTTCACTCGCAACGTGTGACTCTTCATCACACAGGAGTGCCTCCTAGCTATTCGCACTAATTAGCCAAGGTCATTTAAATACATTTTGCATGAAGCACCTTAAGCTCAGTGTGCCATTTGGTATATTTATCAAATGACTAATCAATATGCTATACCACCGTTTCTAGAGGGCCTTGAGCTACATGCGGAATGCAGCATGAATCCCAATCCATGTGCAAGCTGCTTCCTGCATAAAATGGAATTAAAGTGCACAAGGCAATCATTTTTCATGATACAAAGGCAATGAAAAGGAGGCCTTAACGCAGCTATGTACAACAATCCCTATTTTAAGTAAATCTTAACTGTGCCTTCTCCCCCCACAACAACCCACCCCACCCCCCGCCGCCGCCTTTAACAAACAGGTATTAAGCTTGCTTCGATTTCACTTTCTTCCTTCCAACATATTACCTCCACTCTATTGGTAAAGTAATTTATTCCATCCTCTGTGGAGATCCTGGATCTCATTTGCCAGCATATTTATCTTTCCTGCCACCGCACTGTCATTCATCTGCAATCTCCACAGAATACCGGACCTGTGCAGAATTTCAATTAGGATTGATTCAACTAAATCCAGGCCAAAGAATTGACACTGACAGGATGACCCCAAGAGGATTTAATGTGCTGATTTAAAAAAAAAGAAAAAGAAAAAGAAAAAAAAGAAACAACAACAACAGCTAAAATGTAACACCCTCTTTCATTAAGCCTTCTATATACTGGTTTTAATCTGGTTCGGAATGGGCTTTTTGCTAGCTCTGTATTGTGTGCATAAACAGATTTCGAGCTGTTTTGATAACCTCTAGAAATGGCATTACCATAAAAAAAAACAAAAAAAACCCACCTCTCTTCTCTTCCTTTGAGGTCTAATCAACTTAAACTCAGACAGTTTGTAATGAACAGAAGAATGATTTCCACCGAGGCTGAGCTGCCTTAAACTTTCCATTCTGTATCTGTATACATTTTAAAATCAATACAGTGTAGGTAATAGAGATAAAATTGCTCCAGTCCTGGCCTCTTGATTTGACAGACTTTCAGCAATTTTCGTCATAATCATTGACAGACTTCATCTGCTCATCAGTTAAATGGCCTAATAGAATTTCCTAAGTAAGCCCCAGTTTATTAGGATGGCTTAGTGTTTTAAAGGACACCATCTTCAAACAAAGACAGTAACGCAGACATTGCTCTCTTTTTAAAAAACCATTTACTGGTTAATTTCTTTCTTTCTCTCCCCCCCCCCCTTTCTTTTTAATGAAGCTCAAACCTGCTTGGAAGCAATATCTGAGCTGAGAGCCTCTCCTTCTAATCTTGTCTGCATGGTTCAGAGGAAACTAATGAGCCAGCCCATTTAGATGACTACACTGTCATCCTGTCTCCCCCATACAGATGACTACTCTGCTGCTCCTAAGTTAGCTTGGTCATCTTATCATGCTGCCAAGTAGGAACGAGAAGTGTGGGTGGTAAAATAGTCCCTGTAATCACCCACACCATATTTCTGAGGTACAATGGGCAGCTATTGAAAAGATGAACTTACTGGCTGTGACATGCTGCCTATGGAATGTCCTCTCCAAAGAGGAGTGCCAACTCCAGGTTTTTGAGGGCCCTTGGACAAGGTATGGTCAAGGCACCCCCTCCGTCAGTGAGTCTAGCTTCTCGCCACTATTGTCATCAGCTGCTATTGATTTTCCTCCTCCTCCTTCTCATCATTGCTACCACTTGCTTGCTTGACAGGCAGAGAACAGGTGAGCAAGTAGACAGTGGCATCCACTGCTGCTGCTGCTGCTGCTGCTGCTACTGCTTCTCATCCATCCCTGTTGTCTGGGCCAGGGCAAGAGGCAGGTGAACAAGCAGGTGAACAGGGGCAATTCCAGTGTTTCTCTTGGTGTAGAGGTATAGGCCAAGAGGTATAGAGCTGCAGAGAGTAATAACCTGATTCAATGTAACTGCGAAAATGAGAATTCAGCAGCAAAGGAAATTCACCCATCGGAAAGCCAACTGGTGAAAACCAGGGAAAGGGGAGATGGCCTTGATAATTTATTAGCCCAATGCAGGCATCTGTCTGAACACAAGTAGAGCTGAAGTGTCATGGGGATGTGTGCACACATATAGGCCCTGCCCACCAATGTCTCTTTGTGCCTGGCTGCTGTTTAGATCTTTGTGTGTTAGTGCAAAGATCTGCAAAGAGCTCTGTAAGCTTATAAAGCTCCCACAGTTGGAAAGCCTGATATTGCATTTAAAAAAGCTTCACGTTAAATGCCCAAACTGGGCACTTGGGGACCTTGTTGGGGGGGGGCAGAATTTATGTTCACACCCACATCTCCTACTCACTTCAGCTCTACTCATTTGCAGGCAAATGCCTGCATGGAGCTATTGTCAAATGGAAAATGACTGGCATTCCATGCAGAGTCCAATAACAAAAAATAAGAGAGTAAGATCAATTCATTCATCTCCATTTGGCATCAGATGCACCATAAGGATGTCAGTCAACCAAGCTGTACTTTTTTAAAAAAATAGATCTTAGTTTATTACAGGGCAGGGTCCAAAGGCAGCAAAGGTGCATAAACAACAACAACCACCCACACAAAACAAAACAAAACAAAGAAATTGAGGGAAAGGTGAAGGACTAAAAATGAGTAGTGGAGACGGGGAGTGTCAAATGATAGGAGAGAGGCTAGGAAGGTGAAGCCAAGGTGGATCAAGAGAATTATGGTCAAGAAGTAGTTTGTTATAAAGTATTTTTAGATTGCTAAAAATATTGTTATCATTCCCTTGAAAATTTTACATCAGCAGGGAACACACATTACATAAGCCTTTGTTCAATTGGAAATTCCCACTTTGCAATATGATTGTCAGAAAGAAGGTGAGCTGCAACCCACAATTACGGGTTTATTACACAGCACTTGCATTCAGCACCTATAGTGAGATATGTTTCTTTCTGGCCCTAACACACAGGAGCTATTGGCGCTGTTGCTATGAAGGACAGAGATGGCTTGTTATAGATTTTTAACAGTGCAGTGTTTGAACAATTGCACAGTTAGCCAACTTGAATTTTTAGGAGCAGGGCTCTCCCATATGCTTATTATGGTGCTGTCTATGCAGTTGTAGAGCCGTTGCTTCTGTGTGAACCTGAATGGACAAAGCCAGCAGGGAGGAAGGTGGAAGAGCTCACAAGGACAAACCCACAAACATAGCAACCATTATGACTGAGTATGGGTTTAAGGGTTGAACCTCTTTCAGTCTGAGGGCTGGACGCAATTTTAGAGGTCTTGGGAGCCTCATTCCAGCAGTCTGTGGGGCTGAAGGCAAATGGTACAGGGCCAAACATACAAACAACAAACAACCAAACCCCCAGCATATTTTAGCTTAAAGTACTTTCTGCCAGTAACTAAGGCTTAGGAGAAAGAGATTTAAACCTTTTAGAATGGGAGGGAAACTGCACCGAACCTGGTAAACTACCAAATGATTGGTGGTCAGGGAAAGGGGTGAGCCAGAGGAAGGTGGTGCAGCCCTCTGGGGAACCACTGACAGACAGATTGGGAGCTGAAGTGCACCAGATTAGGTCCTGAGATTCTGCAGCTCTCGTTTAACCAAAGGTGGATTGCCTGTTCATTCACTACAACATAATATTCCAGTTTTTGCTATGGGTGACACACACTCGTACATGTACAGCTGCATAAGAGATAAATGTGGGAAGAGAAGACTTCTGGGTTTCTGCTTTTGCGGGTTAATAAAGCCTTTCATATTATCTCCAATACAATCAGGGCAGATATATAGATATAGGTGATACAGATATAGATGATATAGCTATAAATATATAGGTTATTTATTTATGTATGTATGTAGTGAAATCCATGTACATAGTACTTTGTAAAGTATAGAAGTGCCCTGCCTCTGCCCTGAGGAAGATACCATCTAAAATTCAACACAGAGAAAACAACCAAAGAAGGAGAGAGAAATTGAAAGAATGAAGAGCCATACATTTCAGTTACACATACCTTGACTTAGTTACAGTAAGGTTTGGGGACCAAAGGAATAATTGTGTACTTTAAACTATATATTTTAAAATTAGGATATGTGAAATACAAGCAACGTCTAAGATTAGGTACAGTCATTGAACCAACAGTACTGCTTGGCTCCTGGGACCCAAGAATTGTTAATCCAATTCCAAATATGGTATTTCTGGCCTGAAATTAAGCAATTTTTTCCCCTTAGGAAAATCTGATTTTGTGTTTGTATACACAACACTCTGTACGATCCATTCCATTTTCTGGCAGAGGTTAATATGCCTCATGGAATTTTCACAAGGAGGTCATTAGTACATAATAAAAAACAAAATATTATTTTTGTACGATGACCTGATTAAAGAAAGAAATGAAAAGATACAGCCCAAGGCAACTATTGCAGTAACTAACTAAAATCTCCTCACATTCAATATCCAAAGCACTGGAACTACTATCAACTCCTTGAGCCAAAATCACGGTGTAAGTAGGGGAAACACTCGTACCTTCAGTGGAGTTGAACTGTCTTCCACGAAGCTTGGATTTATAGTCAAAATACTGTATGCTTGTTTGTTGTTGTTGTTTTAAAAAAACATCATATTGGATATTTGGAAAAGAAAATATTTTAATGAGTAAGTCCTGAGGAGTCAAAGATGACAAAAACATATTGTGCAGGGCTTAAAGTTTGACAGAAAATGTGTTTTCTTCCTTTGACTGATTGGATAGCTTCCACATGGATGAAATACATGCTGAATTATTTAAAGATAATTACGCCGCTGAGCTGTTGCTAAAATATTAAGACACAGTTGTCCCATAGGAAGAATTGTGACAGGCATTGGCACATCAAGTAATGAATAGCTGAAGGGTAATGGAGAAAAGAGCTACCACAAGACCCTGAAATTAAGAAACAAAAATTCACATTCAAGGAGGGGTGATGGAGGAGGAAATGGTCATGGTATCTTCACAGCCATTTCCCCCTGCTCCCCGGAACTGGATTCAAACAGTTTTTGCCCTCAGGAAATGGGGATCATCTTTGACTTGCACATTCTGGATAAGATTGGGCTGTAAGAGTTCCCATATTAGATTAGAATATCAGGTTGGTCTACTTCAAGAATAGTTAAGCAGAAAAGAAGGTCAGTTACATAATTATGGATCTTGTATGATAACAATCAATATTACACAGTCCTTTGCATACATTTATATCAGGACTATTTCTATGGCCAATCCATTGGATAATATGAACAACGCTGCCTACTTCCAGGCACCTGGGGGAGACAGAGTACATTATTGTTCTCTGCTCAGATCCTTTTTCCTGCACCCTCCCCTACCTCTTCCTTTTCCCTCCTTCCTCCTTTGCCTGTGCAACAAGTGCCATGCTGCCAGAGAGTAAGCAAGTAACTATATCTCATGTGTTCACTTACTTAGACACACCCACCCAGCATTAGGGGATGCTTGTAGTTAAACAGTGTTTGATAGCCTTCACTGGTGATGTGTCTTAAAGCACTAATAAAGTAAGTTGATTTTAACTTCTTTTT
This sequence comes from Anniella stebbinsi, assembly GCA_029215795.1. Lineage (NCBI taxonomy): Eukaryota > Metazoa > Chordata > Lepidosauria > Squamata > Anniellidae > Anniella > Anniella stebbinsi. The sequence continues at coordinate 327,559,315 of JARDYH010000001.1, forward strand.
TAAAGTGGCTCTAGTCTGCATTTATTGCTTCTAATATTAAATGCTGGGCTGCCACACTTTCTCTATAGGAAGCAACTCTGCTGTCAGTCACACCAGACTTTCCAATACAATCAACAAGAAGAAATGTATTCACCAATCTGAGAACATGCTAAATTGTATTTACATTTTAATTGTCTTATTAATTTGGAAACAACCATGGGAATATGAATGAAGGGTAGAATAGAAATATTTACAATAAATTGATAAATATAGAATATTCTCTCTGTATCTGATCAAGGTCTAGCAGCCATCATGTATGCCTTCATTACCATTGTTAAATTACTATAATATGTTACTGTGCTGTTCTTGTCGACTGTCATGATAAGAAGCTTCATCTGGTGCAGGTTATTAAATCACACCCCGTGATTCATGTGAGTTGCTTGGAACATATTCCATCTGGACTCCAACTTATGCTCTAGCTCCCTATCATATTCCCAATTCAAGATGATGGATCCTTACAGATAACAATGACAAAGATAACTGAGATCAGGATAGATGGCACAGCTATGGTTGGGCAGGTGGGAATAACTTGGATAGGCAAATGGAGTTGTGTCGGATGGTTAAACACATCTGGGTGCATACCAGTAACCCCTGGAACTGATACGATAACTAAACAGTAGGAACAGTATCTCAGTAAACATCTCTGAATACCAGGTGCTGGGGACAAACAAAAGGGATAGGTGTCACTTTCATCTCCTTCTTATAGGAACAATCTAAAACTCAATATAGAGTAAGAAATACACTAAAAGCATTACAGAAACAGTGAAACGGTACAATTGCACATCAGGGAAAGCAAACAATTTAATGTTGTTTGTTATTTTATTGTTTTAATATAACATATTTTGAATTCAGGATTACATCATCATCATCATCATCATCATCATTATTATTATTATTATTATTATTATTATTATTATTATTTAGTACCTCCTTCATCCTGCACAACAAACAAGAGAAATTAATTTTCTGGTATTCATTTGCTATTCGTTTTCTGAGGCATTTTTTCTACAATACATTTGCATGGAAATCCACTTATGGGGTGTGGGGCAGCAGTGGAATGGTGAATGGAAGTGTTATTAGAGCCAAATACTCATGTTAGTTAAGGTAGCTTTTATTCCCTTGCAGGTTCAAGCATTGCGTCATTGCATTTCCCCACCAAACAACCTGTTGCTTTGAAAGTTAATTATCTGATTTTTGCTTGTGTCTCATGGTACAATCTGACATGGCCTGATGAAATATGACATTCTTGTCAGTTTTGGTTAAAAGTGAGTGGGAATGGACAAATATCCATGTTCATTATTGATGTCTCACAGAATTCAGAAGAACAACCTAACCCTAAATAAAGCAACAGCAGTTTCAGATCAGGAGATGCCTCGTGATAAACTGAGGGGCGGGGGGAGACCTGTTTAGGAATAATGCCATTGCATGAAGCGTTTTTATAAATCTTTTCTATGTTCTTCTTTGAAAAATCAATCTAGAGCTGAGCTGAAATTGCACCCAACTTTCGAAGCTTTCTTCTCAGGCCATGAAAGCGGGGCAGCATTTTTGACTCAGTTCTCATGATGGAAAAAAAAATTCTTCAGAATGTTTGCCCTGGGTAAGGGCTTACTATGGGAAGTGCTGGCAGCAGCAGTTTCCCTAAGGCAGTGGAGGCTGATGGCTCTGATTTCAATGGGGCTGTGAATTCACTTTGGTTTTGAGTCAGAACTAGTCAAGGAGCTATCCAAGTTGCTGAATCCAATCCCCAAAATGGGTTTAGCACTTTGAATAGCTCCTTTAGAGTTCTGACTGAAACTCAGAGCAGATTCACAGCCTCACTGAAATTGGAGTCACCACTCTCCACTGGTCTAAGGGGGTCTTTCTTAACTAATTTCTCTGCTACCACTATATTCCTCCATACTACCTCTGTTTGATTGATGCTATGTTGGGATAGCAGTGGCTCAGTGGTAGAACCCCTGCTTTGCATGCAGAAGGTCCAGGGTTCAATCCTTGGCATCTCCAGATAGGGCAAAGGAAGAATCCTACTTGAAACCCTGTGGGGCCTTTGCCAGTCAGTGTTGACAAGGCTGGGCTAGACAGAACAATGGTCTGACTCAGTAGGGGAACACATTCCAGAAGACTAATGTGATCATGAGGAGAATTACAGTAGTGTATGACCATGGTTCCCCCATGATCATAGTCTTCCCTTTCATTCATCCTCTGTACCTGAACTTTTTCTTGAGCCCTAAGGAGAGAGTTTAGGGAGCATGTTCCAGGCAAGATAGCCAGGTATATGTGATAAACTAATCAGAGACCTATGGTTCTATTATTCTAAACCCAGTTCCCTCTCATGAATATAAAACGAAATAGGACAACTTACCCCTGCTTAAATTTTGACTTATCTCAACTGTATCTATTTCCGTTATTCTGCATATTCTGCAAAAGCAGCTTAAAAAGTAGGTCTCTTGTTTTATTTTTTACCTCTTAAAATGTTATTCTGTTTTACATTGCAAAAAAAGTTGAACATGCTCACCTCTTTAGTTTCATTTTAGCAAATGTGGAGAATTTGTCAAATGTACCTTCATTTAACAAGTATGTTGTCAACAAAGGACTTGTTAAAATATGCAAGGCAGGGGCATAATCAGAATTCATTTCAAGTGGATACTAGAATTCTAGGCTCAGATTTTCTTGTTAGTGTCAGAGATAAAAAGGATTAATTAATGAAGCCTGTGCTAAGAAGATAAAGGACAGTTGGATTTTTGATAATTTTCTTGGAAGCAAGGCAAGCATAGCATAACCTGGATTTCTGTGTTACCATGTCCCTGTTTGAAAACAAAAGAAGCATGCAGTTTGACACAAAATTAGCTACTCTCTCTCTCTCTTTTAATATAATATTTTTAAATCAAATAAAATAGTGGAAACTGAAAAATAAAACAGTGATTCCAAAAATCTTAAAATTGAAGCAAGTCTTAATTAAAGAAATGGGACTTACAAGTTAATTGTTCAAAGATTTGGTTATATTTTTCTTCATTCATTGAAATAACCAATATTTACTACATGGGTATATTATGACAGGCGTTACATTGCACAGCAGGTACATTGACAAGTCATATCAGGGGCGGTGCTGGGTACCTAAAAAATTTGGGCATAGACCCTAGGACTCAAACTTGTGCAAATTTGCAGGTGTTAATTTACATATGCAAATATGTGTGCATAATTAGAGGTAATTACTATGATATAAATTGTTTACAAGGCAAGCTTGCAACTTTCCTTCCATGCGCCCACACACTTCCTTGGGCTTTCAAGCCCAAATCCAGATGGGGAGGATGGAGTGCATGGGAACACTAAAGTAGGGCTATGTGTGTGTGTGTGTGCGCGCACACACACACACACACACCTCATCTTGGAAACTGCTTTGGAGCCTCCATATCTGTCCTGATGCAACTTGCGAAGCTTTGGGGGGGGTCTGCCTCACCTAGGCACCAAAGCAACACAAAGGAAAGCTAGGTGCAAGGCTGACTGGGGGTCCATTGGACTCCTGACTCCCTGCAGCCCCCCCGCCCCCTTTCCCCATCACCCCCTCTTCTTCTCCCCTCACTCCCCCAACCCAGAGCCGCCGCCAGGACTTACCTTTAAATCACATCCTCCTGACAGCTGAGCCATGATTTAAAGTTATGGCCACAAACTACCGCAGCCAAAGTCCCAAAATACATAGTCAGGTACCTTTATTAGGTCCAACCAAAATTCCTAATGAAGGTATTGCCCAAATGTGGATTTTGGATTTTTATTTTTCATGGACCAAATGGTTACCTTTGTTTTTATCGGTTGTTCTATAAATTTCCAAATTTATCAATCCCCAGGTTTCTCTCAGGACCCAGATATTAGATCTATCATCAGGTTGAATAAGTCAGGTTGCAGCTCTGAGCACACTTACTAATAAGTAAGACTCCAATCCTACACACACTTATCTGGAAGTAAATTCCAAAGAACTCAATATGACTTACTTCTGAGTAAACATGATTGGATTACACAGTAAATTTGATGTAATCCTGAACATGTTTCCTCATCCACAGACTCTCTGTACCTCTAGGTGGTTTTTTCCCCTTACCTCAAAGAAAATTCTATTGAACTCAGTGGGACTTACTTCTGACTAGACATACATGCAATTGCATTGTAACTCTTTTTAAGATACCGTACCACAAGACTAGCACAACCATGTTTGCCATAGATATAGCTTAATGTATTGATTAGGGGTGTGCACGCCAAAAAATATCGTCGTTTATCATTATCGTCATGTTGGAACAAAAAAATTATCATCTTCATTCACATTGTAGGTGAACCGTATCGTCTTCATGATAATTATTGTGAAAAAATGATATTTTTTGCAGCCCTATTTTTAAAGAAAAAAATGCCTATAACTTCAGTATTTTAAAAGTTAGAGGCTTGAAACTTGGTCACAGTGCTTATGGGGTATGCCTAAGTATGTGTATGAAATTCGAAATCGATTCCTCCAACCCTCGATTTTATATGATTTTTTTAAAGATCGTTTCCGTTCTGACAGATCTGAATGAACGCATGTGACGAGCTGTCATTCTGACCTGCCAGAACTAAAACGATCTTTAATTAATTAATATAAAATCGAGAGTTGGAGGGATCGATCTCAAATTTGGCACATATGTGTAACACATGTTGCTACACATATTTGCCAAATTTGAGATTGATCTCTCCAACCCTCGATTTTATATGATTTTTTAAAAGATTGTTTCAGTTCTGACAGATCAGAATGACAGCTCGCCACGTGCGTTCATTCAGACCTGTCAGAACAGAAACGATCTTTTAAAAATTCCGGTAAACTGGTTCAAGCTGTATAGGACTTTACAGGTCATAACCAGCACTTTGAATTCTTTTGGAAATAGACTAGTAGCCAGTGAAGCTACCTCTTGGTCTGCTAAGTGAGTGAGTCTAAAATCTCCTGATAACTGGTTTATTAGAGGAATACTATACCTTTATTTTATGGGGACAGGACCAAATAGTAGAGATGGAGAATCTCATTATAGATGGCTTCAGAAAACAGCATAGCTACTTTTACACACACACACACACACGTAAAATAGAAATGATTCTCATTTTTTGAGCTAGTGTGACATTTTAAATTCATACAACCAGCCCTCCTCCTTCATACACAAACCATTCCCCTACTTCCCAAGGGCCACTGGGAGTTTTCCTCCTGGTACTTGTAAGGAGTGAGCCAGATCATGAAGGAGGGAGAAATCAGATCTGTCCCTGTCAAGCTGTATTGAAAGGAAAGGGGGAATGAGTAACCTGGGTTGGAGGTTGGCAGACTAAACCATGAATTTCAATCAGATCTAAAGGAGAATTTGATTGATTACAATGCTTGCTTCTTCATTTGGGAAAGTTTTATAAACTCACAAGCAGCATTTCTGGGCTCAATGTCAGAGAATTGGGCCGTTCAGCACAAGGGCAGATGTCTGGGACCCCTAAGTGGATGCATGGGTCTGGCTGAGAGGAAAGAAAGTGTGTCAGAAGCTAGGACCCTGGGAAACTATGATGGCCCCATCATGTATTTCTCCTTTGTCTATGCCTGTAACTGTGTGGTGAGAATGTTCCCCTGTGGCAGGAAAAGGGAATTTCCAGCAGGTGGACCTAATCCAGCCTAAGGAGATTCCATATTCAACACACAGAGGTTATGGCCCCACTGGAGACTGGTGGCTCCAATATCAGTGGGACAGTGAATCTGCTCCAGGTTTCAGTCAGAACCAGCCAGAACCAGTCAGAGCCAGCCAGAACTGGTGTTGGACCTATCCCCAAACTTTGTTCAGCACCTTGGATAGCACTTGTAGAGTTCTGACTGGTTCTGACTGAAACCTAGAGCAGATTCACTGTCCAGAGCCACCAGCCTCCACTGTACGTTTCCCTCTACTGGAGTGGCTTCACCTGCCACACCTTCTACCATTGGGGTGGATACAAAGACAAAATCACACCTAATCCTTTAGGGAGAGCACAGTGCAGGCAAAACGGAGATCCAGCAGGTGCTTTGACTGAGGACAGAATGAGGTCAGTGGGTGTGTTCATACCCGACATCATTTGGCCTGAAGGGAGCTGGGTTGGGGGAGAATCTCTTGGCCCACACTCCACCCCAAAGTCCCTCACCTTTCTTCTATAAAGTGTCCCTTTCTTACCTAAGATTAACAGCAAGTCTTGCTTCATGGAGGCAATTGTAAATTGTATTTGAGAGGGGATGTGGCCCAGGTCATCATGGTATTCCCACTGATTAATATGTTTCATTTACAGTTAATGACAGTATGATTGTTGGATGGCAATGAAGTTGTGTAAGTGACTATTGGTGCTGCATTTCCTCATTTTTTACTGCTATAGTTGTGCTTTTGACATTGACGTGGAAGGACTGTCGAGTCTTAAATTGTTTTGCAAGTTTAAGCTCTTGCATGTTGGCAGCCATTTTAGTTGGCCACAGTATTACCTCACTTGGCTGCAGTCCTACGCACCCCTACTTGGAAGTGAAGCCGTTGAACTGAATAGGACTTACCTCTGGGTAAACACACCTAGTCTGCAATCCTAAACATCATCACTTGAAAGTAAAGCCTCCCTGTAATCATTGGATTATTTGTACTAACCAATTCATTCAAGATCACAACACAACCCTAGTTTTAAAATAAAACATTATTTTGCAAGTGAGGTCTCTAATGATCCTCTTCTTCTTACAACCCAAATTAATCCAAAGTTAAGAATTTATTCCTGATTTTTTTTTAAAAAAAATGATGAATAAATCATACCTGCCTAACTTCTAAAACATTGAGTTGAAAAAATACTGATTAATTGGAATAAAAGATCAAGCTGATATGGAAGAGTGAGTCCTCATTATTCATTTTTTAAATAAACTTATTTAGGCTGCATGAAATGAAAGCAGTTTGAATTTCTCATTCAAATAAAATACTAATTCCTCAAACAGCTATAATCAATAGGGGACATACTTGCTTCAAGTAGTTGATGATAGAGTCTGACAAATCATATTAGTCTTAACTAGATAGTGTTTGGTGAGCTTTTCCATCCTGGCTATTCTGCCACAGCTAATGCTCTTGATAAATTTATATACTTATCCACAGTGTTCAGTACTGGAGTGTGTTTTAATGAATGCCTACTGAAACCAATAAATCTATTTCACCTAATTGTGCCATGGATTTCATTTATAAGCTAATTGTATTTATTCATCCTGGATCTGGCTTCACAAATACCTTGATTCTTCTGTTTTCCGTATCCATCAGTTGACCTCTTTTTTCCATTTTGTGGAAGATCAAGAGAACTCTAAGATGTCACCTCAAATTATAAAGCATGTGGCTGGGAAACAAAAATATATTTAGTGCATCCTTCTTGCCATTAATAACTCAATGCTCCATGAGTTTTGTCTTTAGCCAGAGTGTGAAAATGCTAACAAGTTTGATTCAATACCTAATGGTGGATGATAAATGGAGTGATTAAGGATTAGAAGATGCAAGAAGTTGAAATAAATATTGCATTCCATGTATGTATGCCTTTTTTTAAAAAAAATGACTTGCAGGCTCGTCTGTTGGAGAGAAGGCTGGCTAGATCTCTATATGGAAAATGAGCATCGGCCTCCTATTGACAATAATGGTGCCAGGCCAGAACTTATGTGGCTAGATATGGGAGAGGGAAAACACATTGCCAGTTCCTCTTGTATAAGTAGCTGCAGCGATGACAAACAGTTTTAGAATAGTGTATGTTTGTTTGAAGTTTTTAATCTAGACATATCCCTGAGTGTGAGGTACGCAAAGCACTATCAAATACAGCACAATAAAAACAACTCTAAACACACCCATTTCAAAGAGATTAGGCTGGATCCAGAAAAAGGCTATAATCCTTCACCTACCTGGGAGTAACTCATATGGAACATAGGAAGCTGTTTTAGCTGCCTTAGTCACAGAATAGATCCACCTGGCCCAGTATTGTCAACCTGACTGGCAGTGGTTCATTCCTAACCCTACCTGGGCCCTGTCTTCATTGGGTTTTATTCACCTGCCAGTGGTGGTGGATAATCCCAACACCAACGAGGGAGCACGGGGGTTCCAGCAGGCATACAAGTACAGGAGCAGCCCCCAACCTCTTCCTGATGGAAGGTGACCAATCGCCGGTTGCCTTCCACCAGGCATCACCACTGGATTGGCCCTGGATTGGCCCCAGAGCGATGGTGAATGGCGGAAGAGACATACTGACTTCACTATCAATTAATAAGTCAGGGTAAGTTTCCAAATTTTCTACATGCAGCTTTATGGGAAAACTCCGCAGTGACTGAGAAGTTGCAGTTGCAACATATAACTGATGCAGCACAGATCTGCAGCCACCACAGGGCTTTCCCTGCATATAGACAGCCCCCTGGAGATGCCAGGGATCAAATCTGGGACCTTCTGCATGAAAAGCAGGAGCTCTACCACAGAGCTATGGCACAGAGTTCAAAACCCATTGAACTCAGGGAGACATATTTCTAAGTAGACCCGTATAGAATAACATTGTAACTAAGTTTAACTTGGTTCTCACTGACATCAATGGGACTTAAGTAATGAATAACTTGTCGATGGGATCTATGAAAATTGCCCACAAAACTAAGGAGAAGATAGGGCTTCCTAAAAACAAAAAATAACCCCCCCTCAAAATTTAATGGTGTCTTGCAAAAAGAACTCCCTGCACCTATTTGACTGACATTTCAGAAGGTGTCATCTCCACAAAAGGACTACTATTTTTGCAGATTTCATCCAATTCTGCCAAAAATAAAAACAAATACACAAAAAGAGTAAGTATTTGTTGATTTTCCCATTATAATCAGAGGGAAAGTCACTGGGAGAGTTCAGAAAGTTAGAAAAGATGTGGCTCCGCCACAGAAATGAGCAGGAAATTAGAAGAGGCGAGGCTCCGCCACAGAAATGAGCTGAAACTATCTGATGTTATTTCAAGGCTCTACGTCAAGGTAGCATCTGGACCAATGAGGAGAGTCCCAAAGTGAATCCTAAAATTATTTATTTATTACTAATATTTCTTTTATTCCACCTTTCCGCAAAGCTCACCAAGGCACTGAACAGCAAATCAGATTGAACGATGCGTTGGATCCAACAGTTGTGTGAGTGGAAGTTTGCTTAAGCAATGTGACATCTACTGATCCAATAGGACATCCCTGTCCTTTCCTCCCTTCTGCAGTCCCCCATATGTGCCCTAAATCTGTTCTGGAGCACATTTGGGGAGGATGGTGTTGCTGGAGACTCAGGGATTGCATTGGATCTTACCTAACAACAACAACAACAACAACATAAAAATCAACAATAAAACCATATTGAAACATTAAAAGAACATTAAAATTACTCAAAAGCAATTAAAAGAGCTAATTAAAAAGATGCATCTTAACTCATGTTCTATTTGTGAGCTTCCCACAGGCAGCTGGTTGGCCTTTAGATAGGCCTTTAGTCTGATTCAGCACGGCTTGTCTTCTGCTCTTTTACAGGCAGATAATGTCATTTTTGAATACTTCTTCGCATCAGAAACAACAACAGATGCTTCCTTTTGAAGAAAGAAAACTAGAAAGTACATCAGCTGCAGAATACATCACTGAAAAACAAACAAACAGAACCTTGTTATGCAACCAGTAATGGTCCCTTTATAAAAACAACACTTTAGAAAGTCTGCTATGTAAGATGTACGGATGTATACAGAGTATTGATATAAGATAACTATTCGTCGTAGTGATGAGTTTTTTCGTACTCTTAATTTCTATAATGATTTCTCTCTATTTTCCTTCCTTGAAACAAAACTATAGGAAAGAAGGTTTATACAAAACTCCTCAAACTCTGGCACAGAACTTTTCTCGCCAAGTTGTTCTTAAGATCCATGAAGTTTATGCTAAGTACGAGATGCCTGCCCCAAGAATGTTGATCAATAGGTTCCAAGCAGATAGTAACTTAAGTCTGACAGCCATATATCTTATTAGATTGAACCTTCCAGCAGAAATCTATATATCCAACAGGTTCATTGAGGGTAAATGATGGAATAATTATAGGTGTATACAAAAGAGACAGAGAGAGGGAGGGAAAGAGGGAAGGAGTGATGGAGATGAGGGCAATCTGCCCAGATGACATACATTATAGTAGATAGATAAGCTGAAAAACCATGGAAGAATAATTGATTTGTCTGATGGCACACAATGACTTACCTGTAGCCTCTTTACTGTAGTGCCAAATAAATAATGAGTTTTTGTGGTCCAGGATATGGGATCTTTCCAGTCACTTCTCCATGTTTAATTTAAGGACAGATCCTAAACTAGAGTAAATAAGCACAGCTTCAGTAGAGTGATTGAGTTATGTTGATTTACCCCTCCAGGGAAGATATGGCTCTTAGACTACAGCAAGTGAAGCAATTAGTGTAAGTTGAATAATCAATATGAGAACAAAGCAACTCTGGCATTGGCTTCTCCTTAATGTTGTGTCAGCACTTTCCATGTAAAACTTAACTCTCTTTCCTGCAGGGCTTACAACTTGTCTCTAAAATCTTCTCTGATTTTCAATCCTGAGCCACATTCTTATTATAATATTTGGAATAATGAGGCCTAAAAGGATCAAAGCAATTCCTCTGTCATCTCCATAGTGACATGGAAAGGGTGGATGGGACTGGTGGAAATGAAGTTAATACAACAGATGCTGTAGGTATTTTGGCTATCAGAAAGAATGGCATCATGTTTATTCCTTTCCTTACTTTATCCCAAGTGGCAATCTAAACCATACCAGTGCAGGCAGGATTGGTCTACCTATTTCCTGTAATTGCTGGTGGTTAGGAATTTCTACTGCCAAAAAAGCCAAAGGCAAATGGGGAGGGAAAGGGATGTTTAATGTAAAAGAGCTCCGACACATTTCGGACCCTTGGTCCTTCTTCAGCATAATTTGTTAGAAGGGAATGGGTATCATTTACTCCACATCCCCAGTCTAGATTATATCCATTGTGTTCTAATAACGTACCCTGAAGAAAGACCTGAGGGTCTGAAATGAGTCAGAGCTCTTTTACATTAAACATCCTGTTTTCTAACCTTTTGCCCTTGGCTTCTTAGCTTTTTGGAAGTTCCTGTGGGGAACTTTTTGTTGGCTTTGGTTAGGAATTCGTAACCATTTCAAACCAAAATATATTTCCGTCACTGAACAAATCCAAACTGTGCTTTTACCACAGTATGAAAGAAGGCCCCATCCCCACCTTTCGTCTATGGGAGCCACCCTCAGTGTCTCAGAACTTTATTTCATCTCATAAGGCCATGTCTACAAGTAAAAAAATGCCTTCATGGACCCCAGGATTTCTCAGGGAACAAATGGCATGAATGTTTGACAGATGTATCTTCACTGGCATAAAGCAAAATAACACGTAGAGCCTTTTCAAATATGCATACATTTCATCAAAGGGGAATGATAGCTTCTCATTGTTTTTATGCTGGTTTCTGCTGTGGATTATGGGCAAACGTCCAATGTTACCGACTGCTTAGGGCAGAATTTAGTGGCTTTTAAACAGGCAGAGGACAGCTGGCAAAAAAATAACAGCTAGTTGGCAACTCCATTGTTTGTGGCAGCTGTACATACTGTACATAGTGGAAGTAAAAGGGTATAAGAGCTAGGGATAGCTGAGAAACTTGTTCAGCTCATTTTTTCATAAGAATTTACCACAACTGACAAATTTCTTCATAAGCAGAACGGAAGAACTTGAGATTTTTAAAAAAGGACTGTGGGAGAAAGCAAAATGGAGACATTCCTCCATCCAGGCAGAGAGCTTTGGAGTGTTTAGAGGGATGCCATGAGCGCCTGATTGGGTGCTCCCAGCACAAGCTCAGGCCCCCATCCAAGCACACACAGGGCCCCAGTGAGCAATCAGCAGCTGCATACCTGCACACTAAAATTGTGCATTTCCCCTTCCTGCATCAATGGTGGCTGCCATTGACACTACAGAGGGAAGTGCACAATTTCAGGAGCCTCAGTAAATTGCACACACACACCCTGCACTAACCCTGCACTAATGGTGGCCATAAAGGCCCAGTTGACGCAAGGGTAAAGATGGTAATGCTTCATTGACGCAGGAAGGGGACATGCACAATTCCAGTGAGTGGCAGGCAGCTGCCGAGAACTCGCCAGGCCAAGCCGAGCTTCAGAAGAGGCTCATGCGGCCCAGTGGTGGTGGGTCAACAAGTGCAGGTAAGTTTGCCCACCCTTATGTTATCAACATTTGCAAATTTCTTCATAAACTGGATGGAAAGAAGACTTTTAAAAAATCAAAGGTGGGAGAAAGCAGAACTGGCAGATTCATCCACTCCTCCTCACGGCCATATTAGAAACAAGTCCTAAATTACCGCTCATTTCCCCTTCAGGTTGCCATCTCCAACCATGTGTGGTATTTATTTCTCACATGTCAAGCCAGATTCCAGCTGGACATCAGGAAAAACTTCCTGATATGACAATGGAACCAATTACCTAGGGAGGTTGTGGGCTCTCCCACATTAGAGGCATTCAAGAGGCAGCTGGACAACCATCTATCAGGTATGCTTTAAGGGGGATTCCTGCATTGAGCAGGGGGTTGGACTCAATGTCCTTATAGGCCCATTCCAACTTTACTATTCTATGATTCCATGATTCCAGTATAAGGCAGTTTTCTGTGTTCCTAAGCTTTAAAACAATTATTACAGTCAATGTTTCTTACATTTCATTTCCCTCTGACCTCAGCGCTAACACGTTTTCTTTTCTTCTACACCCATGTGCAATTCAAGATAACATTCTATGCATCTGATGAAGTGGACTCAAATTCACAAAAGCTTATACCATCACAAATGTGTTGGTTTTTAAGGCACCATAAGGCTCTTCTTTTTGTTTTTGCTGCAACCTGAATAACACAACTACCCCTCTGGAAATGGCTATTTGTGAGACATCTTGGCTGAACCAAGAATCATTGTTCTGGGAGCTAGGAAGAATCTAATCATTGCTTTAATTAAGTGTGTTCAAGGCCTGGTTCTAATATCTTCCATAATGCATTTGAACAATTGCCAGTAAGTTGGGCTGAACTGAAATGATCTGTAAAACTTCTCAAGGGACAATAAGAAAGGAGACAAATCATCCGCATGCAATTATTAGTTGTTTTATTGTCTTTTTAATTAAGAAGGCCACTTACTGAAAGAACAGAAACAATACACCAACACAGCTCATCTTTTCTTTCATATCCCTTAACAAGAGGGAGAAAGAAGGCTGCCTCTGTTATTCCTATTTAGACAATGCACATTTATAAATATAAAATGAAGGGCCTCATAATGTTGAGTCCCAAATCATAATGAACAGAGAGAAGTTTGCAAATAATAAACATGACCTCTCTGTTCTAAACCTTCTCTTGATCTAAGGATCATGTCAACATTCTAATTAAACAATTCTGAAGTTGTTCATATGATCTTACTGAAAAGATGCTGTTGAGAAAATGAATTTGCGGGGGAATATGATACAGTTGGATTATGTATTCCCACACTTTTTTGCTTTTGCCAAAGCTTTTGTAATGCTGTGTTGTATTTGCCAATTAGAGGGGGAAACACAAAACACTTTTTTGAACTTGCAGTTAGACAGATGCCACTAACTGTAAAACAAATGACAAAGCTAGGATTTTCTTAATCATGTTGAGAAAATGTCCTCAAAATATGCACTAAGTACAGCAATATTTTCAAAGCCATTGATAAATAGTGGATGTGTTTGATTTCACTCAATTTATTAGAAGCATCTTTGTCTACATATTCCTTTCATGTAGGAGAAAACCCAGGAAGAGAGAAGGGGCCTGGGGACTTGAACAATGCAAGCAGTGCTCATCCAGATTCACTGGCTGTCAGTCCATTTCCAGCCCTGATTCAAAGTGCTAGTATTAACTTTTAAAGCACTAAATGGCTAGGGCCAGGTTGTCTGAAGTATTGTCTCCTCCCATATGAATCTGCCCTGATTTTAAGATTATCCTCAGTAGTGATAAAGATTTTTGATCTGGGCATTGATATAAAATCAAAACCTGAAACTCTGGTTTCCCCCAAGCCTCAAAGAAACGTTTTAGGTGAAGCAGAGACACTTTACGCTGCACCAAGTCAAAGTTCATACCTCACATTCTAGCATTTCAGAGGAAAAACACTGAACAACATAACCCAAAACATCCTTTCCTGATAACAAGCCTTGCAATCTCTTCCTCTGAATAGACTGTAAATTAGACATGACTCAATAGCCCTCAAGACAATCTCACAGACAAGATGGCACCTACAATGTAAACATTTTCAGTTCTTCCTAAGGAAAAAAAATGGCCATTAGAGTAAACCAAATACCACCAAGTATCAGTGATCGAAGGTTATCAGGAAACAATAAATTTCATTGAGATGTCAAATGTTTTATTATAGTTTAAGAAATTGTTTAGTTTAAATATTTATTGGCATGTATCCATCACAGGAGAGAGGGGGTGAGTGGTACGTGACATCAAAGCCTGTACAGAGATAAATGAAACAGTTTTGTTTTTGTGATTCAGAGAGCTTTGATACTACCCATATGCCACATCTCTTTCCTTCGTACGTTGTTTTGAATAAACATGTAGGAATTGGACTTTGCCTGTTCCTGGTGATTCTTCAATTTTAGAGTTAGAGAACATTTCTTTAACAGTTGTCCTTCTCCAGGAGCCCCTGCCAATGGAAGTGAGGCGAGCAGCTACTAGTAAGAGGGCCTTTTCTGCTGTGGCATCCCAGTTGTTGAATGAGCTCCCTAGAGAGGTTTGCCTGGCACCTACGTTGTACTTTCAGCACCAGGGCAAATACTTTTTTATTTTCCCAGGCATTTTAGCATACTAGTCTTTTAGCTCTGCTGTTTTAAATCTCTATTTTTAAATCTCTGCATTGCTGCTAAGTTTTATTCCGGTTGTACTTTTATGTTGTAGCTATAAGCTTATATATTTTATATTGTTTTATGCTGTGGCTTTAATTTTTGTGAACTGCCCAGAGAGCTTCAGCTATTGGGCGGTATAGAAATGTAGTAAAATAAATAAATAGGAATGCCAAGAGCTGTTGGCTTCCAATTTTATGATACCACTACATCAGAAGTTTGAAAGAAGTTTGAAAGAAGTTTTTAACCCAAAAGCCATGCCTTTCCTTATCCCAAAAGAATGAAAGGCATGGCCTGGGTCAGCTCTGCACCATTAGCATATTTTGTCCCCACTTCATCTGTCAAGTTGAAAGATGATCATCATGAGCAGAAAAGCTAGTGGTGTCCTGATATCTATATGGGTATGTAAAAATCTGGGACTCAGGACCAAAGTAGATGGAACATAGATGTGTAAATGCAGCTTCTGGTATCATTTTCTTTGCAGCTCTGAACGAAGGGGAAGCAAAGTGATCAGGGCCATGGTGCTGGTGGACTTGCATTTTTTCCCCAAGAATTGAAATTAGGTGGTGCTTGCATTTTCAGGAAGGGCGAGCCCCTTGAATCTGGGCTCAGGGTATATTGCATGATGGAAGCGGACAATGGGGGCAGGGGGAGGCGGACGGGAGCAGACGGCCAGGAAAGGTAAGCAGGGGGCCGGGGGGGCGGGGGGCGCGCGGCGTGCTTACCTTCCTTGGCCGTCCGCTCCTGTCCGCTGCTGGCTGCTACTGCGAGAAGGCTTTGCGGCCTGCTCCTAGGTAGCGCGCCAGATGATGACATCACCTGGCACTACTCAGGAGCAGGCCGCAAAGCCCGCTCGCAGTAGCAGCCAGCGGCGGACGGGAACGGACGGCCATGGAAGGTAAGCAGGGGGAGGAGGAGGGGGCTTACCTGCCGGGGCCGTCCACACCGGATGGCCCCAGGGGGGAGGAGGGAGTTAGGCCCCACCTCACCCACCCGCCGCCATTTTTTCCTCATAGACTTGCATTGGGGGAAAGCTTTCTTTCCCCCAATGCAAGTCTATGGGGGGGGGGGGGAAATGGCGGCCGATCCAAAAATCGGATGTCCAATTTTTGGATCGGGATTGGACCCGATCCGGTACGGGGGGCTCCGATTTTGTCCGATCCGATCTGGGACAAAATTGGAGGTCCCGATCCGGGTCCCGATCCGATCCGGGGGGTCCGTAACTTCTGACTCCAACTTCTATAGTGGTTCTCTGGGACAAAAAAGTATTTTGCTGTATGGCAACACCTAAAAAATAAGTTATCTAAAGATTTAATGTTTAGAAGCCTAGTTCTGTCTCAAAGATTAGAGATCTTGGATCCAGTGATGTCAGTCTGTTGATGGAACTGCTTCCATCAGTGGAATTGGGAGGTTGTCTCTCTGCACTCACTTGCAAAATTACACTGTTCCTAAAGTGCCTGTTAATGGTTCAGTCTAATTTTAAATTTCCAGCCAATAACAAAATGGATTTTTTCCATTAGGAAATGGATTACCACACCAAACTTTGGATCACATTCAAATGCTGGTGTCTGGAGGAGTGCTTGAATTATTGGAGTGGGTGCTGAGCTCTAGTGCCTTTAACTGTTGCATAGTATCCTTACAGAGCAATTCCTATGGCTGACTTCTCCTCCCCACCCCACCAACCAAGGCCATAGAGAGAGAGAGCTATGACTTGGGCTTTGGGTGGGTAGAGCACTCTTATATTTTAGGGTTGCACTCTTAGGTACTGTTTTTAAAATGCTATAGGAAGGGAATGAGTAATCTAAATTTGAGGAAGGGATTGAGTTGTATGGGTTGTGGATTTCATTAAGCCCCCCCCCACCTTTTGCCCATAATTAATTTGAGCACTGGTCTAGAGCCTTGTATAAACACCAAATTAACCAATTCTGAATAATCTCTGAAAACTAATGGATGCTTCTAATCATAATCCAGAATAATTGAACAGTTTCAAGCTTCCAGTTTTTGAAGATAGCTCTATGATTTGTATTCCAGAAATCTGATGGATTTCTGGATGAATGCCTCTTACCAATATCTAGAAATTAGGGTGTAAGGGGACATTAGTCTTGTAGCCCTTTTCCATGTGAAATCTTAAAAGAAGAAGCTATAATTCTATTCATGGGCTCCCCCCACCATCACCACCTCCATTGCCACTATAGTTTCTACAGACACTTAGATCACAGACAAGCACAGATTTACATACATTTAACCCCAATGATTTTCAACAGGCCTAAATGCAAAGAACACTATGTAGGACTGTAGAGACCTATTTTTACACCCTCACGTAGTCCAGATGAATTTGGCTCATCAACTGAAGGGAGTTCTAGTATATGCCAAGCATTTTCAGTACAGAAATTTAAGACCCAGAGATCTCTTCACACTTCATCTGAATCACAGGTGAATTAAGGGGGTGAACAATCCTTGGGAGAAAGGGAATGAAGATGGAATTGACTTTCCCTTGCTGCAGTGCTACTGAGATTTCGTTCAGAAATTAGTACATTTTTAAGATGACATCAAACCAAAGCAGTGCTGAAACCTCAGCATGGAAAAACAACAACATTTCATTCCATGACAGCAGAGTCATAAATCCTAATAGTACAAAGTTCTAATAACCTCCCCCTTGAACAACCATTTTTTTATTATTATTCTTGAATTCTGATTCAGTAACTAGATAATTTCATGCCAACCTCAGTGCTTCAGTTCAAAGAATCAATGGTTTAAGAGCTTTTGTTCATTCCCCACCACCACCCGCGCGAACACTGGGCTTACCTAATTATGGTCATTCCTGAGAATTCGTATTTTCTTTAAAAGATATGTTGACCTCTTTTCTGGCTGATGCTGAAAGGGGCTAGCTTTTCCTTATTATGGATAGCTCTGTCGCATCTAACATTCAAAGGAGCGTGGATTATAATTCACTAAGGGAAGAGTGAAATAATAAAACCTGAAATGCAGAAAGAACGCTGCCTGGTGCCTCAGCAATGATGTGCCAGAGTGTATTGTGGGAGATCTAGGTGCAGGTGAGGCAGACTGCTAACCTTGCACTCCGGCAGGAGCAGAGAGAATAATAGAGGTGATGCCCTCAATCTCCAACGGAAAGGGTTTAGACTGCATCCTTCACAAGCGCCCTCCATGGAACAAGTACAAAGTGGGCATCTCAAAAGCATCCAAGTGCTAGTTCTGTGGCAAGAATGGATTGAACAATCAGCACCTGCAATGTTTTGGGGGCACAAAAAAAGCGGAATTTAATCAGGAAGGATGTCAGCTCAGAGGTGAAACAGTTGTTTGAAAGCTCTTTGGTTCTTGTTCAGAGCACTCTGAGTGGAGAAACTGTTTCAAAGAAGTCTAGGTGTATAAGAGAGAGAGAGAAAGAGAGAGAGAGAGAGAGAGAGAGAGAGAGAGAGAGAGAGAGCTATGCTCAGGTGGCACTTCAAAAACAAAACTGCTTACCACATCCCTTTAAGAGGGCTTAAGGCAAACCGTCACTCTCTGAGGCTTTCCTCCTCCTCAAAAACCAAGTATGCAGTTTGATGAGCTCCTGGACTCTGCTGTTACTAGGGAAGCTCAGATAGTGGTGATGGCCAGTAGTACTTTTTATCAGCTTAGGCTGGTACACCAGTTGCAACTCCATCTGGAGAGAGAGGTTTTTGCCTCAGTTATTCATGCTCTAGAGACATCCAAGCTGAACTACTATAATGTGCTGTATGTGGAGCTGTCTTTGAAGACAGTCTGAAAATGTCAACTGTTACAGAATACATCCACCTGGATATGTCCACCTGGGCCCAAGCAACTAGAAGAACTACCTTCTCCCTTACTAGCCTGCCCACACTCACAGGTCATTAACAGAGCCCTTCTCAATTGCCTGCCATCACGTTGGATGGCTTTTCCCCAGTATGCTGCCTTAAGGACAGCCTAGAAATAATTTTGATAGTTAAAAATGCATATTTATAAAAGAAATATTTTAACGTAATCACATTTTTGTGCAATTTCTTTAAAAAGTATTGCAGATTGATGCAGAAGCAGGACAGAATGTATGAATGAGTACATGCAAAAGTAACACCAACCAGAAATAGAGTGATCATCCCTAATCTGAATTCTGCATTGGCCTCTGGCATATCCTATTGTTTTCCTAGAAGATCGTTGCCTTCCATTCTTAGTTTGCTTGCTGTGTCTCCTTTAATTCAAACCCTATCCTAGTTAATTAATGAGAGTGTTTGCATTGAAAGATTTCATAATGGATGCAGCCGCTAAAATATGATCATTGTCCATCCTGTCCTTTAGCGAAATGTGCAATTATCTTGTAGGAAACAGGTGAAATCATCAAAACATACCTTTTTAAGGAGATAACAAGCTCTAATTCAGAATGTTTACAACCAAGAGGAATCATATTAACTGCAGATGTTAATTTACTATAACAAGACAAGTATGTCACTAACGACTTGTTCTTTGTAAAAAGGAAGTCTTTTAAATAATTATTTTAACTGCAGGTGTTGGTATTGGCTCAGCAGGAACAAAAGTATCATTTGTAACAATCCCATCTTCATCAGCTGTGTTTATACAAAGCTGTTTTGTTCATTTTGCCAGTTCTGTTGTTCCTTCTAACAATAGGTTCAAAGCTGTGCATCTGTTTACAGTAAGCATGGAAAGCTCAGTTGACAAATCAGTATTGCCGCACCACTTTCCTCAAGACCTAAAAGTCTTCTTCCTTAATTACTGAACCAAAGGAGTGTAGCCCAAAACATTCAAAGGTTCATGGTGATTTTTTGTGATGAATAAACTGTTTCTATTCATATTCACCAGAAACAAGAGGACCTAGGCTTTGCTATTGTACATATAGATCTATGGCTATCCCTCCTATCCATTTCCCTTCTCTGAGAATTGATTATAATGAGTGGAAGGTACACAATATATACTTAAAAGCACACCACCTGGGGTGGAGGTTATGTGCAGCCTCTGAGCATGTGAGTAACTGCCCAATGACGTTAGCATCAGGGGTCATTCAGAAATGTGAAAACTCAGATTAACCCTTCCTTACATGCTCAGAGGTGCACGTGGTAAACATTTAAGTAGTCATCTGAATCTTTACCCTGGCTGGGATCAGTAACTGCAGCTTCAGAAGTAGCATGCAACAAATGTCTAGCAGACAATACCAAGTAGGTATTTTTGAACAAATATTGATTTTTTAAAAAATAAAACAAAATTATTTTAAAGCTGTGTTTAAGGGTAGAAGCCTCTCACAGTAAAAAAAAACATAACGATGTCAAAAAACAAACAGAAAAGCAAAAATATCAATAAAAATAACAATAAAATAACTATTTCTGATCAACTCTGTGTGTTAAAGCCCCATGGAGGGGTATTTGGAGACCTTCCCCATGACTGCTAAGTTAGATTGTTTTGATACCACCAGTAGGAAGATTTCATTCTGATTTGTGCCCCATCTCCAGAGCCAAGTAGACTGCTTGAGGGAATATCTGGAGCCATGCCTGAGCTGAAAGAGAATGATTTATTCATTATCATCACGAATCTCACTGGACCTTAGGCAAAATATTCACTCTCTGGCTTCCTGTCATGGATGTCCCCAGTAGATATTTGGCATATGATGGTTTGAAACAGCTGAACTATCTGAGGGCGAGTTTGTCATTCAGGGAGAACTGAGTAGGCCAGAAGTGGAAACATCTTGAGTTTCATTCTATTGGCATCTATTTTGGGCCAATAGAAGTCATGGAAGCTGGCCGTACTGTCCAAAACAGAATAGAATTTGCTTGGACAGTGGGCCATCAACATTCTCCACTGCAACCACACAAATCACTTCAATTCTGTTGCAGCTTAACTAAATTATAGGCTCAAAATGGCAGCCAGGAGGGTATGAAAAGTTTCAAATGTAGCAGAGGATTAATTGATGGACAAACCCTATGACAAGGATGCAGAACCTAATCTGGCCTGCAAAGACTTTGCATCCAGCCCATGGAGGCCCTCTGTTGGCTTCACCCTGCAAGTCCCTCCACCTCCCTAAGCCCCACCCATGGAGTCTACCAGGAGCTTGGGGTGAAGGCAAGGAAAGGAATCCTTGCTGTGTGCTGCCTCCTCTCTCAATTGGGGAGCGTTGCCCAATGCTGCCTTGCTCCATTTGGGAAGACATGGGGCAAGTGAAGTGAATCAGATCTAATGGCTCCAAACTAGACAGTATAAACATATCCTGTATAACATCTGGGGGATTACATTAGAATTAATGCTAAATGTGCAATATAAGTAGGCCCTTGCACTGGAATTCTGGTTTTACCCTTCCTTCCAGACACAATTAAAATAATTTGGTACTTTTAATATTAAAGCATAGAGTGATTTAGTTTATCTCATTAGAAATTAAAGTACTTAAAGAAAGAAATTGACTGAAATCACAAAAAAGAGTTTGGAAACTTCACATTATTATTGGGAGGGGAAACAATTCTGAACTAGAGTCATATTCTAAAAATTATCTAGTACACAATATTTTTCTAGTTAGCAGTGTTGAGATTAATTAAGAGATGAAAGCTGACTTTGATTCTTGCAAATGTTTTCTAATTAGGAATATGTTTCTTTATAGTTTAATATTGTCATGCCAATCACAGTAATCATCTATAACTACTTAACCACTGTATTAGAATTAACGATGAACTGTTTCGTTAAGCTAGATTTAATGGTAAGAAAAACTAGGGACTGTACTGTCCCTAGTAATGGCATGTTCTCTTATCTTCCTAAGGAAATGGATTACTTCTTAAAATAGGCTTCTTGATTCAGAAACGGTGCAATAATTAAATAAAGCATGAGATTAAAAGCTATTTTTCCCTTTATCAGTGCACTGGTGGTTTTCACAGTCTTTAGGAAAATGAACTGGCAACTACTGATATGGGAATACCCCAACTGACAAGGTGTGCCATATCTTTTAGCTTACTAAGGATGTTTGTTAGAAACAGATGGAGCTGAGGAAATTAAGGGAACCATTTTACCATGCCCTTCATGTATACTGCATATGCTAGCTGAGAACACGTCATGTGAAACGGCTGCTGCTCCTTCTCCATTTCCATACCTGTGGGATGAGATCAAAGCAGTGAGCAGCCAAGGGCTTACACAGCCTAGTGAGATTTTTGTCTTTGAACATCAGACCGTTTCTCATGCCAAATTTATTATTTAATTAATTGATTTCATTTAGACCCCCACCTTTAACCCCCTCCCAAATGGCGGTCAGACACCTTACAGACACAGTTTATAATGATTTAAACAATAAAACAATACATTAAAATACAATAAAAAAATAACAGTTACAGAATAAAAATTTAAAAATGCCCCCAACCCACTTGAAGGAAAAAGGGCTTCTTGGATGAAATGGTCTTTGCCTGCAGGAGGAAGCACAGCAAAGAGAGAGAGAGAGAGAGAGAGAGAGAGAGAGAGAGAGCCTAGCCTCCTTTGGGAGGGAGTTCCACAGCCTGGGAGCAACCACCAAAAAGACTCCAAACCTTTTGGAATTCCTCAAATTTTCAAAAGTGGTCTGTGGCATGTACCCGGGAAGGGGGGGTGATGCACTGTTGGGCACATGGCATAGTTGTGCAGTTCTTTAATTCCAGATCAAGGTGTTCCTCAGCCTTAGAAATGATAAAAACAAAGAACAACATTTTGGTTTGTTAGCTAGAGTAATAGTAAGGGCCAAGATGAGTTTTGAGGTTGTAACGAATGATTGCAGAACATTTTTATCACTGTGCTCAAACACTTCTCCCTTGGGACATTCTTGGTACTAGAAGCTGCTGGTCGCATAATACTCCACACGGCGGATATTGTTTCTCATGGCGCAGTCGATGTTATGATCAGAACTGTAGATACAGATGTGCTTGTCTTCTCTATATCTTACTATCACTACCTCAAAAGCCTTGGACTTAAGAGACTGTGGATATTGTTTGGTGTTGGCACCCGGAAGTGCCATATATCTGTGCACAACATCACAGAGGTTCTAGGGGAATCAAAGGCGGTTGCCCTAAAAGGCTTACACGCTTTCACAGGATGTGACATTACATCGTCATTTTCTGCTAGTGGAAAACGAAGTGCCTGGAATTGCTGAATAAAATTTGAAGATGTTCCAAGCTCATTTCTTGCACTTTCAAACCCTATGGCATATCTAAGCCCAGAACTTCAGCACGAACGTCAAACTTACGTTGTTCTGCTTTACAGTACAGAGTGTGCTGGCATGTCCATCACTGAAGACAGGAAAATGCTGTTGACATCAAAAGGTAGACTGCTAGAAAATGTGCCTCCTACTGCAGCTGCCTTGCAAAAGCACATACTAAGGGCTGCTTATCAGGGTGGCCATATGTGGGGGCAGTCTCATATGGCAATTCCAGTCTTACCTCCACCTTCAGAGTGAGGTTGGACAAAAACTGATGGTATACGGACACCATTGTGGACATCTCTTCCAGCAATATGGGACAGTTGCAGAGAGTTGGTCTGCTGCAAATGTAAAGCAGGATGCCAATCACGCTGCAGTTGCAAAAATGCTGATGTCCAAAGTACACTGCTGTGTAAGAACTGTAAGGCAAAGTGCTTGATGTCTACTGACCCAATAGTCGAAGAAGAACCATTTGAGGACACTGATGTTGTGTTGTAATATTTGAGTGCCTAAACATCGAAGACAATGATTTCATTTAATTAGTTCTTACATGTAGTTTAATGTACGTACACTTCAATATATATCAACGTCGCACATTACATTTAGAAATGAAGAACATTGTAATAAAAGTTACTAGTTCATATTATTGGTTGTTTTCCCATATATAAATAAAAAAATCAGCTATTTTAAACATTGGATGGGGCAGTTAAATGTTTGATTAGTGAATGAATTTTAAAATAAAAATAAATAATTTATTTTATCATTTTTTACATTTTTAAAAGCAAACTTTTTAAAATACCGACTTTAAATAGTACCATTGTTTTTTTTGTCCAAAAATACATTTTAAAAGACACCTCAACTACTTATCTACGCCATTTTTATGATAGAGTCCACCATTTTGAAAGATGGTAGCCATATTGAATACTAATTGATTTTGGGGGGGGGGGTGTTCCTATCATAAATGACTTATATAGGCCTAAAGTAAATATGAGCAAAGTAGCATCTTCTTATCACAAATTGCCGGATCTTAATGGTTTTTTATGCAAGCAGTCCCCACTAACTATTCATTTCATTTCTATCCTGTCTTTCCACCAAAAATTGGCACTCGAAGGAGCAAACAATAAAATCTGAATTAAAGCACAGCATAAAAACAAATTAAAACACAATTTAAAACATAATAAAATAAATAAACAGCACCAGCCAATTAAAATACCTTTTAGCAACAGACCAGTTTATATGCCAAAGGCCTACCTGAATGAAAACAACAACAACAACAACAAGGGACTTGACCACCAGACAGACATCACAAGTCTAAAATCAAGGGTCATACTCTGGAATTTGGTGTATCTGTACTACAGACTTAAACTGACATGTAGCCTTAAAGTAGGGTTCCTTGGGGAAAGGGTATTGTGAAGTACTATTCCTTTAAATCTTACTATATCTCACAGTTAAACAGGAAACAGGAAGTATACTGCAATGTACTGTAAAATTTAAACTCGAAATCCTTCCTTTAAATTTTAAAGGGACAGTATATACCCTAGGGATGTGTATCGTATCGTTAAAATGTACGATAAAGATACGATAAGGTCGTTATCATGCATGTGTTTAACAATAACGATACGATAGAAAAATCTACGATAATCATTGGAGATGATAATTTTCGGGCGATTTTATCATTTTATCAGACTGCCATATAAATATACCTATAACTTCTGTATTTTAAAAGTTAGAGGCTTGAATCTTGGTCACAGTGCTTATGGGGTATGCCTAAGTATGTGTATGAAATTTGAGATCGATCCCTCCAACCCTCAATTTTATATGATTTTTTAAAAGATTGTTTCAGTTTTGACAGATCAGAATGACAGCTCGCTACGTGCGTTCATTCAGACCTGTCAGGACGGAAACAATCTTTTAAAAATTCATAGAGTTGACTAGTCGCACAACCGTTGGTTAGCGTGTTGTCCAAACTGAGCCAGTGGATTATTTTGCAGGGTTGAGTTGACTATTTCAGCTGGCTACAGAGTTCCTGGGCAAAAGTGGCCAAAACCATGCCAGCTGCTATGCTACAGCTGCTGGGATAGCACCGGGAGAACTCAATGCCAGCCCAAACCATTCACAGTTGTGCAGGAACATCTTGGCCTGGTTTGGACAACACGATAATCAACGGAGTGGGGGGGGGAAACAATCGTCAGTTGTGTTGCTTATTGTGTCATGTGGAGGGCAACACACAATGCACACACAACTGATAGTACACTATTTTCTCCGT
Organism: Anniella stebbinsi; assembly: GCA_029215795.1. NCBI lineage: Eukaryota > Metazoa > Chordata > Lepidosauria > Squamata > Anniellidae > Anniella > Anniella stebbinsi. The sequence goes on from JARDYH010000001.1 coordinate 327,584,705, forward strand.
AAAAATTGAGAAAAACGATGGGCTTACACATTGTTTATCCCGAAATCCATTGTTTAAAGTGTTGTTTACAGCTGTTGATGCAAATTTTAAATTTTGTATGCTCTTTTATGGTCTATAGACTACAATAAAGTATAAACCGATTGAGTGGAGGGAACCCCCCTCTCTCCGTGTACTATTCCATTTGGTCATAGAGTTCTGTGGTCAGAGCAGCTGAAAAAACCCTGGCTGCTCCAATACAGCCAGCAGAACTTGCGGTGCACGGTGGGATATGGCCGGAGGACTGAGGGAGGTGGGAGAGAGGAGACACAGCAGTCCAGAAGGATGCTGGGACTTTCAGCCACACGATGGGGGAGGGGCAACATGTCATGTGGTGGGTGTTGCCACGGCGGCACCAAAATAACTCACAGTCAGTATGCTATTCCCCCCTCCGTTGTCTATAGTGTCATCCGAACTCAGCCATTGTGTGGGGAGTACCTGCAAAATAACCAACTGTGAGTTGGCTACTCAACTCACCATTGAGTAATGCATTGTCTGAATGCAGCCATTGATAGCCTTCTGCTCCAGGAATTTATCTAACCCCCTTTTAAAGCCATTCAAATTGGTGGCTATCACTACATCTTGCAGTGGTAAATTCCATAGTTTAACTATATGCTGTGTTAGGGTGACCAGATAAAATCCAGGTCAGGGGCCCTGCCTTCTTTTGTATCTGGTCACTCTAGTATAGTGTCTGCACCTTTAACTGTTGTGATGAAGAGGGAATATCACCAGGAACTAATTGCATACAAATTACACTAGTTGAAATTCCCTTTTCTCTACAACTGTTAAAGTTACATGATCCCTGACCTGGATTTTATCTGGTCAGCCTATGCTGTGTGAAGAAGGACTTCCTTTTTTCTCTCCCGAATCTCCCATTAAACAGCTGCATGGGATGACCCCAGGTTCTAATATTATGGGAGAGGGAGAAAAATGTCTCCCTATTCACATTTTCCACACCATGCATGTTTTGTACACCTCTATCATGTTTCCCCTTAGCCTCCTTTTTTCCATGCTAAACAATCCCAACTGTTGTAATCATCTTCTCACAGAGGAGATGTTCTAGCCCCTTGATCATTTTAGTTGCCCTTTTCTGCACTTTTTTCCCCCCACAGACCACGGATAGTTGAACATATTGTGAATATCTCCATATTTTGACCAGAATAAAAACCATATATCATCGGCCCAGAAGGTCCTGTTGTTAGACTTGCCAGTCTAGCATAGCTCATGAATAAACAGCTTACATATACTCTGTGTGTGTGTGTGTGTAAACTAGGGATGTGCACGGATTCCCCGGATCGGATCGGGACCTGGATCGGGACCTCCGATTTTGTCCCGGATCGGATCGGACAAAATCGGAGGCCACCGGATCGGGTCCGATCCTGATCCAAAAATCGGACTTCCGATTTTTGGATCGGCCGCCATTTTTTTCCCCATAGATTTGCATTGGGGGAAAGAAAGCTTTCCCCCAATGCAAGTCTATGAGGAAAAAATGGCAGCGGGTGGGTGAGATGGGGCCTAACTCCCTCCTCCCCCCTGGGGCCATCTGCTGTGGACGGCCCCGGCAGGTAAGCCCCCTCCCCCGCGCTCCTTACCGCCCCGGGGCTGTCCGCTTCCATCTGCTGGCACCTGTGGGCACCAGCGGATGGAAGCAGACAACCCCAGGGGGGTAAGCCCCCTCCCCCTCCCCCTGCTTACCTTCGGGGGATGTCCGCTCCCGTCCGCCACTGGCCACTACTGCGAGCGGGCTTTGCGGCCTGCCCATAGGTAGCACGTCATGTGATGACATCACCTGGTGCGCTACTCAGGAGCAGGCCGCAAAGCCCGCTCGCAGTAGCGGCCAGCAGCGGATGGGAGCGGACGGCCACAGAAGGTAAGCGCGCCGTGCCTCCCCCCTGCTTACCTTTCCTGGCCGTCTGCTCCCGTCTGCTGCGCCCTGCCCCCATTGTCCGCTTCCATTGGCGGGCGCCCACTGGTGCCCCCCGATGGAAGCGGACAGCCCCGCTAGGGAAGCCCCCCCTGCTGTCCGCTTCTATCGGCGGGCGCCCGCCGATCCATCCAATCTGGATCGGAACCTTTCCAGATCGGATCAGATTGGATTGGCTGATCCAACGGTGAAATCGGATAAATAGGCTAATTTTATCCGATTTCCCCCTGGATCGGATACGGATCGTGGATCGGACCCGATCCAGTGCACATCCCTAGTGTAAACTGCTTACCTCTACTCTGTGTGTGTGTGTGTGTGTGTGTGTGCGTGCACATGTGTGTGTGTGTTTACAGATGCCCTCATTTAACCAGAGTTGCATGAACAAAGAGATGCTCCATCTCACATTAAATCAATGGAGAAGCCTCCATGTGTAGGTGCCCCATTGTGCAGTCATTTGCACATAGGACTTGGCACTGGGTCTACCAAGCTGTTAATATTTGGGAAAATATATATTGGGGACAGAAAATTGGGATATCTTTTTCAGTCTTCATAAGCACATGACAGGTGTCCAAGAACAGCCACACTCAAAAGGAAATCCAGGTTTTATACGCACTGGATAAGCTGTGCTAAATTGGGGCCACTGCTGAAGTGGTTAATATGGAAAACACTGCACAAAAATAGAGAGAGAAAGTCTGTAGGAAGCCTAACTAATAAAATGTAACAAGTACTTACTTTCGTTTTAAAAATAGGAGACAAGCTTTAAATGCATATTAATTGTTATTTGTGTTTTTGTGTGTATAAAAGTATATGTGCCTTTAAATATATTAGGAAGCACTCCAAAAGCAATTATGTGAACTGATGTAAACAACATAAATGGCCAGAACACAGGCATTTTTACCAGCTGCTAAAAGCATTTTTTAAAAAAAGATTGATTAAAATTGTAGAGGAATCAAACCATTACACGTTTGACTTCACATCCAATTCTGGGATGTTGACATGTTCATTCCTACTCAATCCCAGTTCATTCCTAATAAATTCATTCTTTTTAGGGGTTAGCATATCTTGTTTTCTCCCTTGAAACTAAAGCAGAAAGAAGAAAGAAAGACAGACAGACAGACAGACAGACAGACAGACAGACAGACAGAAGTCCTTAAGATCGAAATCCTATGTTCATTCGTCTGGGCATAAATCTCATTAAACTCAGTAATGCTTACTTCTGCATGGACATTCATAGGATTGCTCTGTATGTTTTACAAAATCAGGGTTCCTGAGCCCATGTCTACACCATGCAGTTATCCCAGGGTTGTCTCTAGGTAGTCCCTGTCAACCGGGGATAACTGAAACTGGGGATATCCCATTTTTTTCTGCAGTCCCAGGACAATCCCAAGGACCGTAGCTGGTGTGGCTCAGCCTCCCAGGTCTTCAAATGGACACGGAGCTGCATGGGGTGGCTCCAGGCCCATAGGGGTGGGGTGGGAGTAGTAATTTCACCATTCCTGGGATGGTGGGATGGGTGGGCACTTTCTTCTTTTTTAAAAAACTTATATTTTCCAAGGATCAGGGCCACATGGCTCCTCTTCACCAAACAAACAGGCACCCGCAACGTCCTCCTCCCTTCCAGGATGTCAAGCGGCTGTATAGATGCTTAGGTGTAGAGGATCTCTAAGTGTGCAGAGGGTTCTACTCACATTCAAGCGAATGCAAATTGCACTCCCTTTCAGACTGTGCTGATTCAACACTGCTAGAACTGAAGGGGTGGGGCCAGTGTGCACAAACCTGACTCTCTTGGGGGTTCTCCTAGAACCATCTCTGTCACTTGAGGCTCAGGTGGCCTCGGTGCCACGGAGTGCCTTCTACCAACTTCGGTTGGTGGCCCAGCCATGCTCCTATCTGGACAGAGATAACCTGGCTTCTGTTGTCTACGCTCTGGTAATCTCTAAATTGGATTACTGCAATGCACTGTACGTGGGGCTGCCTTTGAAGACGGTTCAGAAGCTGCAGCTTGTGCAAAATGCAGTGGCCAGAATGATAACAGTAACCAGAAGGTTCAAGCATATAAGTCCTACTCTGGCCTGCTTGCATTGGCTGCTTATACGTTTCCGAGTCCAATTCAAGGTGCTGGGTCTAACCTATAAAGCCTTACACAGCTTAGGACCACAGTACCAGATGGAACGCCTCTCCGGACATGAACCTACCCGTACACTATGATCCACATCTAAGGTCCTTCTCCGGTTGCCTACTCCAAGGGAAGCATGGAGGGTGGCAACGAGGGAGAGAGCCTTTTCAGTGGTGGACACCCAATTATGGAATGATCTCCCCGACGAGGCTTGCCTGGCACCAACATTGTTATCTTTTCGGCACCAGGTCAAGACTTTCCTCTTCTCCCAGGCATTTAACAGCGTATGTTGAGGGTTTGTTGTGGTGGTGGTTGTTTGACCCAGAAAAGTTGTTTTTAAATGATATTGTATTTAAAACATGTTTGTATGCTTTTTATGGTTTTAAATTTTGTATATCGGTTTTTTAAAGCTCAATGTTTTTAATTTTTGTAAACCGCTCAGAGAGCTTCGGTTATGGGGTGGTATATAAATGGAATAAATAAATAAACATATACACGGAATAAATAAAAATAAATTTTAAGCCCTGAGTTCAAGTGATTTTGCCTGAACAGAGCTATCAGGGGAAGCTGGTGGCTCTGATGTCAGTGGGGTGGTGAATCCACTCTGGGTTTCAGACAGAACTCCAAAGGAGCTTTTCGAAGTGGATTCACTGCCCCACTTAAGTACCAGCCTCTACTGGCTAGGGTGACCATATGAAAAGGAGGGCAGGGCTCCTGTATCTTTAACAGTTGTACTGAAAGGGGAATTTCAGCAGGTGACATTTGTAGGCATGCAGCACCTGGTGAAATTCCCTTTTCATTACAACAGTTAAAGCTACAGGAGCCTTGCCCTCTTTTGTCTCTGGTTACTCTAGTATAGCTTCTGCAGCTTTAACTGTTGTGATGAAGAGGGAATTTTACCAGGTGCTGCATGCATACAAATGACACCTGCTACAATTACCCTTTCAATAAAACTGTAAAAGATACAGGAGTCCTGTTCTCCTTTTCATATGGTCACCCTACTACTGGCTATACTGTATTTAACCTTGTAATGGGAAACCAATTTAACGTTGGGAAGGCAGAAGTGGTGTGACATCAGAACTGGTCTCCTTGCTGGAATTTCCTGCAACCGCTCTTGAGCATGTTGAAGCACCTAACTCACTGCCAGAATTTGAACTTGATCTCTGTTTGTGTGTAAAAGGGCTTAAATGGGAAAAGAGAGCCACAGTTTATTTCATTTATTTATAAAATGTATTATCTGCTTCTCATTATAAAATAATCCCAAAAAGGGCTATAATATAAATAAAATGCAATAAAGTTGTAAAATCTGTAAACAATAAAACAGGGGAGAGCATATACCCAGATAAAAGACAGTGATACAGATTTGTCCCAAGTTCTTCGATGGTAGCCAAAGTTGACAGTTGTTCGTCTAGTTTGATAAGCAAGTCTGAACCTGATGTAAAACAATTAAGACTCAGGGAGATAGGGGACAATTTACTGGGGGGAAACAAAAAGCAAGACGGAAAAGAGTAGAAGTTTTATATATATATATAGGCTGACCATATGAAAAGGAGGACAGGGCTCCTGTAACTTTAACAGTTGTAGAGAAAAGGGAATTTCAGCCAGTGTCATTTGTATGCAATTACTTCCTGGTGAAATCCCCTCTTTATCACAACAGTTAAAGTTGCAGGGGCCCTGCCTTCTTTTGTATATGGTCACTCTAGTATACTGCCTGCAACTTTAACTGTTGTGATGAAGAGGGAATTTCACCAGGAGGAACTAATTGCATACAAATGACACTGGCTGAAATTCCCTTTTCTCTACAACTGTTAAAGTTACAGGAGCCCTGTCCTCCTTTTCATATGGTCAGCCTATATATATGCCCAAAATTTGGTGGTACATTGAGGAACAGATTGTTCCAGATTATAGGTTGAATCCAATTTTAGTCTAATTTAAATCCCATTCATTTCAACAGATCTAAATCTAAGTAAGACTAACACTGGATACCACCCTATGCTATCTATTCAAATTACATGGATGCAAAATTCAGCAGGGGCACATGTCCTCCTAGAATGTGTTTTGAACAATATCCTCCAATCATCCATAGGTACTTAAATCTGGCAAGGACAGACTCCTTGACTGTCTTTGCTACCTTTTCTCTAAAGTTTTTCATGATTTAGCCATTCCCAGTTCTCAGGGCTTGGCCTAAAGCTTCAGAGTCTTTGCCTTTTCTTCAAGGTCTCCAGGAGAAGGACTTAACTGGAAGGTAAAGAAACAGAAACTTGGCTGGACCATCACAAGCCTCCTCTTATTTTTCTGTATTTTAAACCACTCATTCCCACCCACCCTCCCCCATTATGTACCCTTCTTTCTTTTTGAAAAAACCAGCAGAAGCCAACACCTATATAGGCATCAAAAATTATTCTGAAAATACATGGGAAAGAGAGGGTAATGAGCCTGCATTAGAGATCAATTATAGAAGGGCTGGGCAACCTTGTGCCCTTCAGATATTATGGACTACAATTCCCAGCACCCTTGGCAATTTGCTGTGCTGGCTGGAAGTTGTAGTCCAAAACATCTGGAAGGCAAGAGGTTGTCTTTGCTCAAGCTAGAGAGTCTCTAATTCTAACCAACTGAGATTAGACATGTGCAACATTTTTTTAGGCACATGTTGAAGATGCATCTCTTTATGGAAGCTTTCCCTGCACGGTTTAACCTGCACTCTTATGGATGTGCTATATTCTAAGTATTTTTTTAACGATTTTACAATTTGTGTATACCATTTGGAAATCTGTAGATGTCAGCAGTTTGTAAATAATTTAAATAAAGATATAAATTCTAGAGGCAAAGCTCAAATGGCCCAAACAGAATCAGGCCTGTGGAGTTAATCCTTTCACCTTATGCCACAGTCCTGACAAATGTCTGTCTCTCCTCCTTCCCTCCAACATTATTGGCTGCATTACATCAACCAATTATGCCTTGGGACTTTCCTAGCTCGCATTTCTCTGAATCCACAAAACTATCAGCTAATTTAATTTGTTGTGATTAAATACATTGTTGCAATGTTTCCTGCCGCTCTAGTCTGCAGGAGAATTTGCTTATAATGATGGTTAAAGTCAACAGCACATTTTTAACTATGGGAATTATCATGCCATTATGAAGAAACGTGGAATAAGTTATACAATTGTGTCTGCCGCAACACCCGTCTGAAAGATATTAACCCCCTTGTGACTTTGTCGCTATTAGCTTGGGTGCCAGCCATGATGTAAATTAGTACACGGAAATGATTTTAAATAGATTGATCTGTCTGTATATCAATCTTGTGGTCTATCTGTCTATCGATCTTGTCGTCTTTTCAAGATACTGCTTTGGCATTGCAAATAAGCAACATCTCTGAATGTGGAATTCAAACATTTTAGGAACACATTACCACCACCTGGATGTCCCAGTGCATAACTCTATCACGTTGTTTGGAGGTTGGAGATCACATAACCCTAAACAGCTTGGGAGTCAAATACCTGAAGCAGCGTGTCTTCCCATATCACCCTACCTTTCCCAAAGCACCTCTTTTATCAGAAGAGGAAATGAGGAGGGATTGTTATGTGAAGAAGCACAGAATGTAAGCGATCTTGTTGTAGTTTCCTTGTGGTCAGTGCTTAATCTCTAAAAGGGGAATGTTGAGGCTTTTATCTCTGTGGGATACTGTATATTCCATCATTATTTTGGTGAGGGGAATGTGGGGAGGCGGTAATGGCTGAATGCTGAGAGAAAAGCTTTCTGCATGTGTTTGGAGGCACTCTTTATTTCACTGTTGTTTTTGCTAACATTGGTGCTATTGAAATAAAGGTCAGTTCTACACCAAGCAGGATATGACACTTTGAAAACAGTTTGAAAACTGTATATGGAGTGTGTCCTGGGCACCAACAGTTGTCACTTCCGTTATAAACCATTTTAAAGCAGTAGTGTAAATCCTGCCAAATTCTAGTGCTCCTAAATTTGCAGGTGTGTGAGTGAGTCAAGGTCCTGTGCTCTGGATCTTTCAAGTACTTAGCAGTAATCCTGATGTAACAACCTAGGGAAGGGCATTCTCAGTGGTAGTGCCTTGGCTATGCAATATCCCTTCCTAAAGAGGCTTGCCTGGCCCCCGTGATGCACTCTTTTTCATTCACCTAGGCATTTAAATTATTGTAAACCTTCCAGATTATTAAGAATTGTATCTGTTGTTTCATGATAAGGTGAAGAGTGGTATATAAAGTACTGCTGGGCCTAATCCTGCCCACTGTTTTTGGGAACTTTCTCCCTGTGAAAAAGGCATTGTTTTTTCTGCCTCTTTCGTAGGGAGAGGGGAAATTCGGAGAGTTTTCTCCTTGGGGAGGGGGACAGGGTTTCCACATACCTTTTTTAAGTGTAGCCAGTTGCTGGGGGACCTTCTTCCTATTTTTTAGTTTTTCAAAACAAAACAAAAAAACATTCCCTTGGCATTTGGAGGAAGCCAGCAGTTCTTAGTGAATGCCAATTGGAGACCATGTGGCCTCTCCCTCCCCAATAAGCATTCAGGAAGAACTCCTGGGCTGAAAATGCCAGGGGTGGTTTTAAAATGAAGAAGAAGATTCTTGATAATTGGCTACATTTAAAAAGGTATATGGAAACCCTATTCCCTTCCCAAGGAGAAAATTCTCCAAAATTCTCACCTCTCCCAGCCTCTTTCATTCCCCCCACCCCCCACGAAATGCTGAAAATGGAATGGTCGACATTTTTGGCAGAGCACTAATACAACAAAATATTTAGGCAGGAACAGGAAGTGGACTGTTGCCATATCTCTTAAACGTACATAGACATATGTAGTTAAGATAGTACTCCATGTTGGCACACCAGGTTAGGAACCCAAGAGTTCCTGCTTTTAGTACAATGGGATCATGACACTGAACTTCCCGGGATCAGATTTTTCTTTACCCTCACCATCCATTTTTCCTTCTCTGAAGTCTCATTTTAAATTGTAGGTCTGAGGGCAGGGGCTGTCTTGTTTTTATTTGATATATAAGCCACTCTGAGAACCTTTGTGGTCAAAGAAATTAGTATAAAATGCTTCAAATAGAGAAAGAAATATCCTTCAGTATATAAAAGAACCATTCTGATGATCTAATCCAGTCTATTTTGATTTCTTCATAAACATGTTCCTTTGGGATAACAGAGAACAACACACATTACTACTTCATGGCATTTTACACACCCAATATTATTTGTGAAATAATGGGATATTATTTGCACAATTCTGTATACTCACAATGGTTGCTCCCATGCAGACTGTTGTTTTACAATGAAGTCCTATATATGACTAATCAGAAGTAAGTTCCATTGAGTTAGTGTAGTTTACTCACAGGTAAGTGGGTATAACAAAATTAATCTTAGCCTATTCTGCTAAGGAACTACAGTTCAGTCTTCGCTAATATAGAAAACCATTAGCATTCGAAACTCTTGTTTTTGTGTCTCTTGGTGGAGCCATTTTGTATACCATTATTATATGTGGCTTTCATTGTTCCCAAGCGCTGTGCATGATACACAAAAATTATTATTATTACTTACAACTGACTATCTCTATGCATGTTCATATCCATTGTAGAAAACCAGCACTTCATAAATATTGAATAGTGTCGGCTTCTTTATGTATGTAGCAGGTTTACTATAATTTGCAAAATTCTGTCATTAATCTTTTCTTTTATTTTTCTGCAATTTATTTTCTTTCTTCTTTTTTTAAAAAAGGCATTTTATGATATTTGAAAAAGATAAGTGCCTTTGTTCACTGTGTTAAATCCCTGTCCAATAATGTAAGGATAGGAAGACAAGTTAATTCGCTCTGATAAGACTCAAAGAATATAGCAATAATTTTATATAGGTTTGAAAAACAAAGATTTTAGAGCAAAAAAACCTCCCCCCACCAACAATGGGCATCATCAGAGCCTATAAATACACACCAAGTAACAAAATGAATGATCAGTGAAATAGTTTTTGTCCCTGGGAATTCCATTTTCAAGAAACCCTGTTTTGGACTACAGCTCCCATCAGTCCTAACCAGAAAGGCCAATGAACAGGGATTATGGGAGTGGTAGTCCAGAACATCTAGAGGGTACCAGTTTGGGGAAGGTTGTTATGTTACAAGTAAGGACACTTTTTTATTTTAATCATCGCAATATCCAATAGCAGTTGGATTTAAACTTTTTAAATGATATTTTTACATAACTAGTCTTAAGCAATCGTTAGAGGATATTATGACTCTCCATCAAGGGATCCATAGATATGCTCACTGTTTTATTAATGGCAAATCTATTTTCGATTGATACATTCTGAACTCAACACCAAATTGTGCAGGACCAGCATTAGAGTATACTATAACATCAGCCTACCTGCTCTTGTGTTCCTTTGCACTTGAGCAATGCATAGGTCAGTACAGGAATGTGCTGCAAACATTCCAATGGACCTTTGAGTGATGGAGGAGGTTAGCTGCAGTGCATTCTAGGAAGTTATACTCTGTGTTAATACATGGGTATTCTATGAAGTCTCTCTCTGTGTGTGTGCACTCTGAACTCAAGAATTGAGTGAATTGAAACAGGAATTGTTCCGGGATTATACAGAAGAATTGGAGGAAGGGATTGGGGGTATGGGTTGTTTGTTTTTCTGTCCAAAGTCTGCTGCTCTGTCAAAGACTCCATCCTTTGTCCCATGCTGTCCCTGAGTGTTCAGAATTGCCGTTTAGACCTAGAACTCTTGTGTGATGCCACCTCACCTATTTCCTTCAAGTTCCTTCTCAAAGCCCCCCCCCTTAGCTCAACCCACTTGTTCCAGTGCTGTAATTTAGCCTGAATCTAAGCCTAAACAGATGAGACTGAAACAGTCATATATTCCTTCCTTGTTTACCCACATTTCCATTCCCTCCTTTGTATCAAATTTTAGACTGTACATTCCTCAGGGCAAGGACTATCTTTTTGCACTCTGTATATAATGGCCTGTAATAGCACTTCAAATTGACTAAGATTTACATAAAAATTAAGAGTTAGTCAAAACCTACTCAGAGGCTCAATTCGGACGACACAATAAACAACTGGGGTGGGGGAAACAATCGTCAGTTGTTTTGACTATTGTGTCGTCTGAATGCTGCCATAGTCAACTCAGCGCTGATCCTAATCCACACCACAGTTGATTATTTATTACCATGTTGTGTGGGGAGTACCCCCTAGATGAACAACTGTAAAGTTGATTATTACCCCACCATTGACTATCGTGTCGTCCGAATTGAGCCAGAGAGTCCACAAAAGTCTTCCTTAGAAACGGGTGAAAAGTGTGTTTGGTTCGCATTTCAATATAAACTTTCCGAATTCACATTTCCCAAACCTAAATACAAACTGGAACTTAGTTTGCTGCCAAAATCTATAGATTTTCTAAAGTTCACACACACACACACACACACACTGCATACAAATATTCATACAAAATATGTATATTTGTAAAAATGTGCTTTTTTTAAAAAAAAAAATGCTTTATCCAATGGGGAATATGTGTACATTTGCAAAAGTGCACATTAAAATGTTTACATTTTAGGAGAGAAATGCATACAAAAATGCAGATTTTTTTAAACAAATATATATGCATGTAAATGTTCATGTAGGCTAAAAACAATTCTTGCCCTGATGTAGAACTGGGACAGAGCAAACTTTGCACTGGAACAGTGAGAACTAGGGGTGTGCACGGACCCCCCGGATCGGATCGGGACCCGGATCGGGACCTCCAATTTTGTCACGGATCGGTTCGGACAAAATCGGAGGCCCCCCAGACCGGATCGAGTACGATCCCGATCCAAAAATCGGAAATTTTTGGATCGGCCGCCATTTTTCCCCCCATAGACTTGCATTGCAATGCAAGTCTATGAGGAAAAAATGGCGGCGGGTGGGTGAGGGGGGGCCTAACTCCCTCCCCCCCCAGGGCCGTCCGCTGTGGACGGCCCCGGCAGGTAAGCCCCCTCCCCCGCGCTCCCTCCCCCCCCTGGGGCCGTCCGCTTCCATCCGCAGGTGCCCGCGGGCGCCTGCGGATAGAAGCGGACAGCTCCGGGGGGGGTAAGCCCCCTTCCCCGCCACTGCTTACCTTCCCGGCCCGTCCGCTCCCGTCCGGCGCCGGCGGCTACTACCAGCGGGCTCTGCGGCCTGCTCTAGAGTAGCGCGCCGGGTGATGACATCACCCGGCGCACCACCCTGGAGCAGGCCGCGGAGCCCGCTGGTAGTAGCCACCGGCGCCGGACGGGAGCGGACGGGCCGGGAAGGTAAGGGCCCCCCTCCTCCCCTCCGTGCGCCCCCTCCTCCCCTCCGCGCGCCCCCTGCTTACCTTCCCGGCCCGTCCGCTCCCGTCCGGCGCCGGCGGCTACTACCAGCGGGCTCCGCGGCCTGCTCTAGAGTAGCGCGCCGGGTGTTGACATCACCCGGCGCGCCACCCTGGAGCAGGCCGCGGAGCCTGCTGGTAGTAGCCGCCGGCGCCGGACGGGAGCGGACGGGCCGGGAAGGTAAGGGGCCCCCCTCCTCCCCTCCGTGCGCCCCCTCCTCCCCTCCGCGCGCCCCCTGCTTACCTTCCCGGCCCATCCGCTCCCGTCCAGTGCCGGCGGCTACTACCAGCGGGCTCCGTGGCCTGCTCTAGAGTAGCGCGCCAGGTGATGACATCACCCGGCGTGCCACCCTGGAGCAGGCCGCGGAGCCTGCTGGTAGTAGCCGCTGGCGCCGGACGGGAGCGGACGGGCCGGAAAGGTAAGGGCCCCCTCCTCCCGCCCCCTCCTCCCCCCCCGCTGTCCACTTTCATCGGCGGGCGCCCGCTGGCGCCCGCCAATGGAAGCGGCGGTGGGCGCCAGTGGGCGCCCGCTGATCCGCCGAACCGGTTCGGAGCCTTTCGGACCGGTTCGGATTGGATCGGCCGATCCAGCTGTCGGATCGGAAATCGGATAATTTATCCGATTTCCCACTGGACCGGACTCGGATCGCGGATCGGGTCCGATCCAGTGCACATCCCTAGTGAGAACCTGAGTGGAATTCTGATTGACAGATTTGCCCCTCCCTAGTCACAGTTCTAGGTATGGTTTTAGAGCTTTTCCACACAAGGCATTTATTGTGCACTCATGAGTTCTCTCTCACGATAGTTCGCAGATGCTTTACACGACGCTTTGCACAAATGAACCTGGTGGATTTAATAGATTGGTATGGATCCCTTGTCACGGGAATTTGAGTCCCCCAGGGAGGCCTATGACTCTCTCTTATGAGAAAGGGGTCATTTATTGTCACAGATCTCTTAGGAGAAAGATCTTTACTCTAATTCTTTATAATGCTTTGATACAGTAACTGGCCTAAATGTAGACTAGGGATGAATAAACCTAAGATGGGATGGGACCTTCCATAGAGCAGTGACATCCCACCCAATAACTTCAAAGGAGTTATATTCATGCAAGCAACTAGACTCAGTTTACAGTGGAGACCAAAGATACTCACGTATGGTTTCTTAAAGGTAGGTTTATTGAAGAAGACACATCAGCTGAGGGAGCCAGAGATAGACCTCTGACTGAATTAAGTATATAGGGTATCACTCTTATATAGGAAACTGGAAACATCAGAATTAGCATATCTAGCTCTTTGTACAGAATCACTTTTGTACTAAGGGAAAGTTTACAATAATACAGGGTAGCACATAGGAATGATGTAACTTGTCTCTAGGTCAAAACAGAGAAAGGCGCCACATATGAATGATGGAGGTCAAGATAAACTAAAACAATACAGAATGCATATAGTTGCTAGTGGATCAAAGTTCATTATGGTGAAGGCTTAACACATTTAGCTAGTACATTGCTGGTTCTATCTTACAGGAGAACAGATACATGTGTTTATTAGAAGCATGAAATCAATATTAGTTTCTCAAGTTATTTGAATGTTCTTATTACAAGCTATTGGTATGATCATATCTGAAATATTCCCGCAACATCCCTGTTCATCACTTTTATTGTACAAAATTATTAGTTCCAAAATATTGCTGGTGATTTTGCATTTGAAGGATTTATACTGCAGCATCATACTGAATTGCACACTCTTAGGCTTTTCACACTTGACACCAATGTACTGAATAAATGCAACATTCCTGTTGGCTCAAAGGAAGTCAGGCAAGACAATAGAAAAGCATTGTTTCATGCTATTCCTTTTCTTTCTGTAGCTCTACCAACATCAAGGAAGAAAAATAGCTGGCAGGCATCTAGCTTGATATTTTTTAATTTAATTTTTTCCCCCGGTTTGACTGTGTGTAAAACCCCATTTCTCACACAGACATCGGATTCTACAAACTCTATTTAGGATTATTAGGTTTCTTGCACTGTGGGATATGATAATATTTCTCACTTTAAACTGGATTATCTTGGACATTTCAATCTAAAACAAGGAACCATGTATTGTTTTCTGGTTCCAAAGGCCAGAATCTCTTTTTCCAATGTTAACAGATGAATAATGCATTGCCTCTGTGTCATTCCTTAATTGTCCTATTGCATTTTCCCTACAGCCAGCAAGTTGTTCATTTTATTATTTATTAATTTAAAATTAATTATACATTAGCTCCGATAACTCAGTTACCAACAGCAGCCATTTAAACACCATACGACATGGGCACGGACAGTCTTACAGCATTGTTTCATTTGTTGTAAAAGGCAACTTGGAGACTAAACCAAATGGCTCCTGATAACTTGGAATGCTGATCATGATAAATAATATTTATTTGTTTAAACCAATAAGTGTCAAAAAATCATAAAACAGTTAGAAAAATAAATCAAGATAGGTATGAAAAAGCATAGGTTATCAAAAATGTATTAAAATGAATAAGTATACCAACAGATTTCATTAAAAGTGTGACCCACCATCAACTCAAATCCATCCAGGTGTTTAAATGTAAATTCAAATCTAGCATTAGTAGTGGTAGCGGCAGCGGCAGCAGCAACAAAACCAAACTGGGCTACAGCTGTGAACAGGAGTGATCCAGCTTCCTTTCCAGAATAGAAACAGGCAAATATTTACCACATGGTTATATCCCTCTGGCCATTCCAGTCTCATGGAGGCAAGAGCTGTTCATCTATTGGCTCAAATCATGATATCTCAGGGTTAAATGCACAGAGAGAGTTTAGCCCCACCAGGAGAAGAGCCTTCAGTGTGGTGGCCCCCTTCCTATGGAATTCCTCGCCCTTGGAGGTCAGGCAAGTGTCAACATTGTATTGCTTCCAGCACCTCCTGAAAATGTTGTTTCAGGAAGTTTTCCCTGAATAACAAGCCATGGTTTTATCAGAACTTCATTATTTTAAAATTTGTAATTTTTAATATGGTGTTTTTATTCTGGTTTTATTTTTTATTCTATTTGTTGTTCATCGCTCCGAAATCTTTTGCATGGGGAACGGTATATAAATATTGTAAATAAAGAAATGATGTCTCTAAGGACAAAACCAGATATATCCATGCCATGTGTCCTAACTTACAGAGGACAATACTTTATTTGAATGACTGTCAGTCTTCTATTTGAAGATATCCTCTGTTTGGGTTGTCCAGCCCAAATCAAATTCAAAGATGAAGAGCCGTAAGAAAGGAAAGGAAGGCCCTTGAAGTTACCCATTATCTTTTAGCACCTGGATAACAGACTGAGCAGCGACACACTTAAGTCACCTGGTCACAGTATTCAACAGAAAGTTAAGATGTATTGCGTTTCTATTGAAATTTTAGGAATTATCTCTAAATTTGCATATCTATTAACATATGCAACATTTATGCAAATTGGTATCCTCATTTTGTCCACTTTCCAGGTAAAGCATCTCCTCATTTTTAGAGATGCACTAGTGTCCACCTTAGATGAAGTTGTTTCAAAGCAACTGTGTGGAGCTGCCATTTTGATCAAAAAAGCAGTGCCAAGGGAGGGTATTTAGGCATTTGAAGTAAACAGTGCCCCACACCCCACTTCCCATCACTGAAGGCTTAGAGGACACACTAGTCAGGAAGCTAGACCAGAGCCAGATCTACACCAAGCAAGATATGACACTTTGAAAATGGTTTGAAAACTGTATATGGAGTAGGGGTGTGCATCGGATCGGATCCGATCCACGATCCGAATCCGATCTGACCCAAAATCGGGAAAATCCGATCCGATCCGATCCGAACAACCTCCGATCCGATCCGATCCGACGAGGTCCGATCCGGATCGGACGCCATTTTGAATGCTTTTTCCCATAGCCAAGTATTGTTTTACAAAAACGCCTATAACTTTTTCATTTTTAAAGATAAAAGGATGAAACTTGGGCACATTGTAGACTGGTTAGGGATAGTTATCTGTGAGAAATTTCAGAAAGATTGGTGCATGCGTTTTGTGGCAATTAATTTTTTAATAAATACCCAGAAATGCTTATAACTTTGTCATTTTTAAAGTTACAAACATGAAACTTTTCCACATTGTAGGAGGTACCTTGGGACCTATGTGTATGAAATTTCAGAAACATAGGTGCTTGCCTTGTGTGGCAATTAATTTTATAAAAATGGGTAGTAGTGGGGTAAATACAGTTACGCCTCCCATTTTTTTATTTTTAAAGATACAAACAGGAAACCTGGGCACATTACAGGTACCACTTGCCTTGATATGTGAGTGAAATTTCAGAAACATTGGAGCTTGCCTTGTGTGGCAATTAAGTTTTGAAACAATGAGGAAAGAAACACCTATAACTTTGTCATTTTTAAAGTTACACACATGAAACTTTGCCACATTGTAGGTGGTACCTTGGGACCTATGTGTGTGAAATTTCAGAAACATAGGTGCTTGCCTTGTGTGGCAATTAATTTTAGAAAAATGGGTAGTAGTGGGGTAAATACAGTTATGCCTCCCATTTTTTTAGTTTTGAAGATACAAACAGGAAACTTGGGCACATTACAGGGAACACTTCACTTGATATGTGTGTAAAATTTCAGAAACATTGGTGCTTGCCTGGTGTGGCAATTAATTTTTGAAACAATGAGGGATTCATTGGACAGCACTTGCCCATAGGGATTCATTGGAGAGTACTTGTCCATAGGGAATCATTGGAAAGCACTTTCCCATAGGGAATCATTGCATTGCACTTTCCCACTGAGAAATACAGTTATGCCTCCCACATTTTTATTTTTGAAGATACAAACAGGACACTTGGGCACATTGAAGACTGGTTAGGGATAGTTATCTGTGAGAAATTTCAGAAAGATTGGTGCATGCATTTTGTGGCAATTAATTTTTTAATAAATACGCAGGAATGCCTATAACTTTGTCATTTTTAAAGTTACACACATGAAACTTTGCCACATTGTAGGTGGTACCTTGGGACCTAAGTGTGTGAAATTTCAAAAACGTAGGTGCTTGCCTTGTATGGCAATTAATTTTAGAAAAATGGGTAGTAGTGGGGTAAATAGTTACGCCTCCCATTTTTTTATTTTTTAAGATACAAACAGGAAACATGGGCACATTACAGGGAACACTTCACTTGATATGTGTGTAAAATTTCAGAAACATTGGAGCTTGCCTTGTGTGGCAATTAATTTTTGAAACAATGAGGAAAGAAACGCCTATAACCTTTTTATTTTAAAAGTTAGAAGTCTGAACATTGCTCACTTTGTAGATGGGTTAGGGGTAGATATGTGTCAGAAATTTCAGAATGATAGGTCCAGGCATTTGATGGCTATGGAATTTTTAGATAAAACGTTTCAAAAAATTTTCCACAGAGGCCCGGTCTTCCCCTCTTCCCCCTCCCGCTTCCCGCGAAGAAAAGGAAACACTCTCTCGTCTCGATCCCTTTGATCCTGTTGCTAGTATCCATTACAGGGCTCGTGTCTGCTTTCACTTTTTACTCAAGCAGAACGGCTGAGCCTAGCTGAGTTTTGCAGCCATGCGTGCAAGGAAGGATCTCTCTCATCTCGATCCCTTTGATCCTGTTGCTAGTATCCATTACAGGGCTCGTGTCTGCTTTCACTTTTTACTCAAGCAGAACGGCTGAACCTAGCTCAGTTTTGCAGCCATGCGTGCAAGGAAGGATCACTCTCTCTCGATCTCTTTGATCCTTTGTTCCTCCCCTTCTCCTCCCCCTCGCCGGCGTTGTGTGTGCGCCCCGCCGGTGCCCTCGCGTGCGGGCCGGTTCCTGGGCAGCAGAGGCTCTGCCTGGCTGCTGTGAGGCTCCTGAAGGGCTTGCCTAATGCGGGCTGTTGTGCTCCGCTGGGCCGCGGGGGTAGGTTGATGATGAAGAGGATGATGGGGAGGGCGTTCAATGGCCCCTCCGCTCACCAACTGACAGCGCGTGCTCCGCTCCAGACACCCGGCCTCGGCAGCCAGGAGGATACGCTGCCAAGCCCGCCGCCGCCGCCCGCGCGCGCACACACACCACCCGTCCATTATCATTTGGGCAGCCCTAATTAAGGAGCGCTCAAAAAATGGCAAAACCCCCTCTCCTTTTTTCTTAATTCCTTGCAGCTCCCACGATTTAACCCTTTCCTATCAGCTACAATTAATTAATAGTAGGATGACCAGTACCAGGAGACTGGTGTGTACAAATGTTTTTTTTTTTTAGGCTTGAGATCATAAAGAGGCAAATATTCTACCTACAGTATTGGAAGCAGTATGTTGGGAAACAAGGGTGACCATATGACAGTTAAAGCTGCAGGAGCTATACTAGAGTGACCAGATACAAAAGAGAGCAGAGCTCCTGCAATTTTAACTTTTGTGATGAAGAGGGAATTTCACCAGGTGCCGCATGGATACAAATGACACCTGCTGAAATTCCCTTTTCTATTCCACTGTTAAAGCCCTGTATTCCTTTTCATAAGGTCATCCTACTAATTACATTTTTTAAAAAAGTAATAATACATACTGCTTCCAATACGGTAGGTAGAATATTTGCCTCTTTATGATCTCAAGCCTAAAAAAAAAAAACATTTGTACACACCAGTCTCCTGGTACTGGTCATCCTACTATTAATTAATTGTAGCTGATAGGAAAGGGTTAAATCGTGGGAGCTGCAAGGAATTAAGAAAAAAGGAGAGGGGGTTTTGCCATTTTTTGAGCGCTCCTTAATTAGGGCTGCCCAAATGATAATGGACGGGTGGTGTGTGTGCGCGCGCGGGCGGCGGCGGCTGGCTTGGCAGCGTATCCTCCTGGCTGCCGAGGCCGGGTGTCTGGAGCGGAGCACGCGCTGTCAGTTGGTGAGCGGAGGGGCCATTGAACGCCCTCCCCATCATCCTCTTCATCATCAACCTACCCCCGCGGCCCAGCGGAGCACAACAGCCCGCATTAGGCAAGCCCTTCAGGAGCCTCACAGCAGCCAGGCAGAGCCTCTGCTGCCCAGGAACCGGCCCGCATGCGAGGGCACCGGCGGGGCGCACACACAACGCCGGCGAGGGGGAGGAGAAGGGGAGGAACAAAGGATCAAAGAGATCGAGAGAGAGTGATCCTTCCTTGCACGCATGGCTGCAAAACTGAGCTAGGTTCAGCCGTTCTGCTTGAGTAAAAAGTGAAAGCAGACACGAGCCCTGTAATGGATACTAGCAACAGGATCAAAGGGATCGAGATGAGAGAGATCCTTCCTTGCACGCATGGCTGCAAAACTCAGCTAGGCTCAGCCGTTCTGCTTGAGTAAAAAGTGAAAGCAGACACGAGCCCTGTAATGGATACTAGCAACAGGATCAAAGGGATCGAGACGAGAGAGTGTTTCCTTTTCTTCGCGGGAAGCGGGAGGGGGAAGAGGGGAAGACCGGGCCTCTGTGGAAAATTTTTTGAAACGTTTTATCTAAAAATTCCATAGCCATCAAATGCCTGGACCTATCACTCTGAAATTTCTGACACATATCTACCCCTAACCCATCTACAAAGTGAGCAATGTTCAGACTTCTAACTTTTAAAATAAAAAGGTTATAGGCGTTTCTTTCCTCATTGTTTCAAAAATTAATTGCCACACAAGGCAAGCTCCAATGTTTCTGAAATTTTACACACATATCAAGTGAAGTGTTCCCTGTAATGTGCCCATGTTTCCTGTTTGTATCTTAAAAAATAAAAAAATGGGAGGCGTAACTGTATTTACCCCACTACTACCCATTTTTCTAAAATTAATTGCCACACAAGGCAAGCACCTATGTTTCTGAAATTTCACACACATAGGTCCCAAGGTACCACCTACAATGTGGCAAAGTTTCGTGTGTGTAACTTTAAAAATGACAAAGTTATAGGTGTTTCTTTCCTCATTGTTTCAAAACTTAATTGCCACACAAGGCAAGCTCCAATGTTTCTGAAATTTCACTCACTTATCAAGGCAAGTGGTACCTGTAATGTGCCCAGGTTTCCTGTTTGTATCTTTAAAAATAAAAAAATGGGAGGCGTAACTGTATTTACCCCACTACTACCCATTTTTCTAAAATTAATTGCCACACAAGGCAAGCACCTATGTTTCTGAAATTTCACACACATAGGTCCCAAGGTACCTCCTACAATGTGGCAAAGTTTCATGTTTGTAACTTTAAAAATGACAAAGTTATAAGCATTCCTGGGTATGTATTAAAAAATTAATTGCCACAAAACGCATGCACCTATCTTTCTGAAATTTCTCACAGATAACTATCCCTAACCAGTCTACAATGTGCCCAAGTTTCATCCTTCTATCTTTAAAAATGAAAAAGTTATAGGCGTTTTTGTAAAACAATACTTGGCTATGAGAAAAAGCATTCAAAATGGCGTCCGATCCGGATCGGACATCTGGTCCGATCCGATCCGACCAGCCTCCGATCCGATCCGATCCGATCCGACCCCCCAGGTCCGATTCCGATCCGCTATCCGATCCGATCCGGGGGGTCAGTGCACATCCCTAATATGGAGTGTGTCCTGGACCCCAACAGTTATCATTACTGTTATAAACCATTTTAAAGCAGTACTGTAGATCCTGCCAATAACTTTATTGTAGGGTGACCAGATTTTGGAAACCAAAATCCCGGTCCCCCCCGCCACCCCGCCACCCAAAACAAACCCCTCCACCAAGCCACCCCCCCAAAAAAAACACCAGCCTGAACCTACTGGGTTCTCTTCCTCCGCCGCCCACGCCGGGTCCTCCGCTGCCACCCCCGCTGGGTCAGCCTCCGCCCCCAGGTCCATCGCTACTGCCGGGTCTTCCTCCACCACCGCCAGGTCCTTCACCGCCGCTGCCAGGCTCGTAAAGCCAGAGGCCGCACGGAAGAGGCAGGAGAGGGCCGATTACATCACTTCTGGATCCGGCCCTCTCCCGTCTCTTCCGTGCGGCCTCTGGCCTCCTTGGGGCTCCCCAAGGAGGCCAGAGGCCACACAGAGGAGACAGGAGAGGGCCGGATCTGGAAGTGATGTAATAGGCCCTCTCCCGCCTCTTCCGCGTGGCCTCTGGCCTCCTTGGGGCTCATCGCGATGGCGACGAGCCCTGAGGAGCCCAGAGGCCCGCACGGAAGAGGCGGGAGAGGGCCGATTACATCACTTCCGGATCTGGCCCTCTCCCGTCTTTTCCGCGCGGCCTCTGGCCTCACGAGCCCAGCAGCGGCGGCGAAGGACCTGGCAGTGGTGGAGGAGCTGGCGATGGAGAACCCGGCGGTGGAAGACCCGGCGGCGGCGGACGCAGTGGCAGCAGAGGAGCCCGGGAAGCGGCTGCCCCAGCAGGTAAGTGCCCCCCTCACGCCTCGCGCTCTGGAGGGAAGCAGACGCCCCTGCAGGTAAGGAGAGCGAGGTGCGAGGGGGGGCACTTACCTGCTGGGACGCCCACTTCCCAGGCTCCACCGCCGTCACTACCGCCGGGTCTACCGCCGCTCGTCGCCGCTCACTGCCACCGCCGCGTGACCCCCCACCCCCCTGGTTTCCCCCCGCTGCCCCCCGGTTGGCCTGGATCGGCCTAGGTTTCCTGGTTAGGACCGGGAAACCCCGGGCAATCTGGACACCCTACTTTATTGTCACTCTCAGAGCAGCAACAGGAAACCCCTGACTCCACCCAGATAAAACTAAGTCCAGTGCCACGTAGTGACTAAACTATATAATAACATTATCCATCACCCCCACCCCCACCCCAGAGCTGCTATTAGCCCCATAAGGGGAAATCCACATCTTCTGCTTTTATGCCTCCAGCAAACTATTTCCCAAGCTATCACTATTGCTACTGCATATAATGTTTACTCCTTTTCTTCAAGGGTCTTGATAGTCCCAACTGTAGGAGAAGAAAGTGAAACCATCTGTGGCAGAAGTTAATCATAGGATGTAAGTTAGTTAGCACACCATTACCCTCTCAGATTCCATTTTCAGTTCTTGTAAATTGTAATCTTTAAAGCTTTGCAAGAGAGGTAAAAATCCAAAGATCTAAAAGGATGGTAATGATAGCAGGAACCAAAGTGTTATGTTCCTGGTTGCACAGAGGGAAGCAGTTCTGGGAAAAACCAGCAGAAAAGAGAAACCAAAGGCAGCAGCCATTTTGAGAGTTCTTCTTGTTCTAAATGCTGCATAGTGTTAAGTAAAGTTTGTTTGTGCCACACTCGGTTTCCTCTGGAATCATTTGATTAAGTTGGCAGTGTCAGAAGAGACACTGAAAGTAAAACAGTGAAGAAAAAAAGAGAAAGAAATGGATCCGCTAAAGCCTCGAGGAACAATGATAATTGGAGGAAATGCTGCAGACAACTGGAAAAGATGCAAACAAATTTCCTCAGTTGTAGTGCATGGCACATGGAACTGATGAGAAAATATTTCATTCAGCATTATTTTTCCACATGGCAGGTGAAGAAGCAAGAGAGTTATGTTATACAGGCCCTTTCCGCACCAGCCATTTTTTCAAGGGGCTGCCCCTGCCTGCTCGTGGAGAGTCCACATGACGCACAGAGCATCCCGCAAGCAGGCAGGGGCCAGCCCTCCATTTTCCCGGGAGTTCAGGGAACACTATTATCCCAGTTCGTTCCCTGCTTCTAGGAGGGCAGCGAGATGGGTGGCTGGTGTGGCCAGGATGGTGGGGGAGGGGGGTGCGATCGCGTGCAGATTTTTTAAAAAATAAACTAACCTTTTGCGCACGAGTGCTCGTGCGCACTTCCGCGGATCTTTTTGTAAAAAATAAAATGGCCGGCATGACTTGTGGCAGCCCAGGAGAAGCTGCCTCATCGCGCAGAACCCGGAAGTGGCTACTTTCGGGTTTCCCCGCTTCCCGCCCTCTCCGCTCCTATGGTGTGGAAAGGGCCACAGTTTGATAACAATGTGGATAAGGGGAAGAAATCACGTTTCGATTAATAAATTTGCAGCATCATGAACACCCAGAAGAAATGATACATATGAAAGGCACACATCCTTCTGAAGACTTCATTATAAAAGACAAAACAGAGATACACGTGACAGATTTAAAGGTGTTGGCACAAACTTGTGACTTGGGGAACTATGTGAATCGCTTATTAAAGACTTGGCATATATGCAGACTTTGAGCAGATTACTGAGAAGGACTGATTTAAACCTCGATCATGCCAAACAGTTATGCTGGGCAAAAGAAGTGGCTACAAAGAAATTGAGGGGGCCAAGGTGTCAGGCAAAAAACAAATGGATGCCCTACAGTTAAAATTACTTTTTAAAAAGCTAAGAGGAAGGCAGCTTTAGAGCAAGGAAGGAGCATAGAAATGTACAAAAGTGTCAAAGGCTACTAAAATAATGGCATCCTTCATAGGATACATTTCTATCTGGCGTATGAGGAAAATATGGTGAATTTAATCTCTTATTTTTTTTCTGTTTTGATAAAAAAAATTAAAACTAGGAACATAGGAAGCTGCCTTATACTGAAACCGCCTCTTCATGGCGCCTCTATTGGCGTGCAGCGGCAGGCGACGCACCGCCGCTTTGATGTTCCTGCTGTCAGTCTTCACAGCAGGAGCGCCACAGCAGCTTTTCCTGTCACCGCCGCTGTGCCCGCGCCTGCGCAGCATCAGCTGGAGTGGCAGCTGGAGCGGTAGCTAGAGCAGTGGCCCACCTACTCACAGGTAAGTGGGTTTTTTTTAAAAAAAAAAAATTGGGGGGTGGGAGGACAGCGGAGGCGGTGCAGCGAGCTTATGGCTCGCTGCTCCACCCTCTTCCCTGGCCAGCCTGTTCTGATCTAAAAAAAAGTCGGGTTAAATGGCTGACTTTTTTAGATTGGAGCAAAGGGTCTTTGCCCCTAGATGGCTTCGCACTGGCAGCAGCGTCATGGAACACAACTGCCGCCAGTGCGAAGCCATATCGGCAGAAAGTGTCCTTCTAGAGGTACCCTCTGTCAGGCCATTGAGCCCAGTATTGTCGACATTGAGAAAGAAAATCTCAAAGCAAGGATAGGTTTAAACACAAAGAATGTCCTCTCTATTAGGAGCATAAAGACAAGGCAGCTCAGGTGAAATTCCACTTCCAGGCTAGAAATGCCTTTCTACAGTTTAGGCTAGTGTGCCAGCTGCGGCCCTGCCTGGAGAAGGCAGATTTGGCCATGATTACACATGCCTTGGCCACTTCCAGATTAGACTACTGAAATGTATTCTATGTGGGGCTGCCCATCAAAAGTGTTTGAAAATTTCCGCTCCTGCAAAATTCAGCAGTAAACATCTTGGTTTTGGGCAGCTTTGTAGAACGTAGTACTCTGTTGTTATGTGAGTTGCTTGGGTGATTTCCAACTCATTTCTGGGCACAGTTATTACCTATAAACCTTAAGTAGCTTAAGACCTGGATAGCTGAAGGACTGGATACTTTGCTATGAGTCTGCCCACCTATCATGTTAGGCCTTGCTCCATATCTTTTTCTTTTGGATGATTGGCTGAGTGGAACTCCGGACAGGACCTTCTTGGGAGTGATGCCAATGTCATTGAACTCCTTCCCAGCCAGCTCTTTGATCTTGAGGTGAGCAATGAAGACAATCCTGTTTCACCAGGCATTCAGCTTATTTTCATTATTCTCTTGTTGTTAAGGTTTGTGTTGCTCCTGTTTCCCTTAGCTCTCTGTGATTAACTGTATTTTATTGCTGTGATTCTAATGTAAATTAGCTTTTTTTCAAATTACTGTAAGCCACCTTGGGTACCTTGTTGAAACACGGGGTAGGATTTTTAAAAATAAATGCAATAAAAATCTGTTAAGAGCTGAGGTTTAGGGCCTTGACTGTGTTAAACATGGTATAAAGGGCTAATTTAACAGAAGCACACTAGCTTCTAGTCACTAGAAGATCAATTGGATGCTCATATAGATGACAAAGATGTGTTTCAAGGCCTAGGTTGTTTACCAGAGCAATATTTAACCCATAAAATTAATCCACAGGAACCTGTAATTTACATGCCGTGGTTGGTTCCAATGCATGAAAGAATAAAGTTCAAACTGAAGTACATCTTATGGAAAAACTGAAAGTTGTAGTAAAGACAAGTTGGACCTGCAGCAAAATATTGCAATGCATTCTCACATCCTAATCAGAGGGGTTTGGGGATGTCAGGCACTATGACCTCCAGCAGCATAGTCCATTCTATCCCCCCACCCTCCAGTTTTTTGTTTTCCTTTTCTAGTCGCCATTAAGCATTCTATGACAATCAAGCATTCTTAAACCTCATTTGGTTGTATTTGGGGAGGGGCACTTAGGCTTATAATTGTTAATTATTTATTTGTATTCTAAATTTTGGGGTTCCTTTAAGCATGCTGATACATCCCTCTTGTTTCTCAGTGGCCTTCTTTGGCTACAATACTATTAGCACTCACCAGCTGAATCCACTGTTAGAGGGAAGAACCTAGAAACTGAGCAATCCAGTCATTGTTATGCATAATCCTGGCAGAGACCAGATAAGAATATATTTGGACTTTATATATAAAATTAAAATAAAAATTGATACCTTTTCCCCATATTTCTGTAAAAGGAATAATCAGGGCGCTATCAGGAACATAACTGATTTCCAGTCCTTTATAACAATTGTGAATTTAGGTAAATTCAGCTGGATAACAAAAGTTCCAAGAAGTCTACATTCAAGAGCATTTTGGCATGTACAGATTTATGATATTACCCTTTTTATCTCTTCCATTCCAGAGATATACCAAAGGGTGATCCAAGATGATTTGTGAGTCTTAATGGTGTCACATGTTACGTAGAATAGATTATGATATCCCAGTGTTAGAAAAGGCCAAAGGTGAAAAACACACCACTGAAGATCATTATTTAAGGCTGTAATTCTATGCATGCTAACCTAGGAAGAAGCTCCATTGAACACAACAAAACTTAAGGAGCCTGTAAGGCCATCGAGTCCAATCCCCTGCTCAATGCAGGAATCCACCTTAAAGCATACCTGACAGTTGTCCAGCTGCCTCTTGAATGCCTCTAGGGTGGGAGAGCCCATGACCTCCCTAGGTAATTGGTTCCATTGTCATAGTGCACTAACAGTCAGGAAGTTTTTCCTGATTTTCAGCCAAAATCTGGCTTCTTGTAACTTGAGCCCATTATTCCGTGTCCTGCACTCTGGGATGATCGAGAAGAGATCCTGGCCCTCCTCTGTGTGACCACCTTTCAAGGATTTGAAGACTGCTATCATGTCACCCCTCAATCTTCTCTTCTCCAGGCTAAACATGCCCAGTTCCTTTCAGTCTCTCCTCATAGGGCTTTGTTTCCAGACCCCTGATCATCCTTGTTGCCCTCCTCTGAACATGCTCCAGCTTGTCTCCATCCTTCTTGAAGTGTGATGCCCAGAACTGGATGCTATACTCAAGATGAGGCCTAACCAGTGCCGAATAGAGGAGAACCAGTATCTCATGCCATTTGGAAGCTACACTTCTATTAATGTCGCCCAAAACAGCATTTGCTTTTTTTGCAGCCACATCACACTGTTGGCTCATATTGAGCTTGTGATCTACAACAATTCCAACACCCTTCTCGCTTGTAGTATTGCTGAGCCAAGTACCCCCCATCTTGTAACTGTGCATTTGGTTTCTTCTTTCTAGGTGTAGAACTTGGCATTTATCCCTGTTATAGTGCATTCTGTTGCTTTCAGCCCAGTGATCCAGCCTGTCAAGATCACTTTGAAGTTTGTTTCTGTCTTCCAGGGTATTAGCTATCCTACCCAATTTTGTGTCATCTGCAAATTTGATAAGCATTACCTGCACCTCCTCATCCAAATCATTAATAAAAATGTTGAAGAGCATTGGGCCCAGGACTGAGCCCTGTGGTGCCCCGCTCGTTACCTCTCCACAGTTCGAGAAGGTACCACTGATAAGCACTCTTTGAGTCTGATTGTGTAGGCAATTGTGGATCCACCCAATGGATCCATCTGTTTTTAAAATATATAAGGAACCAATGCTGATTATTACTTTAAAAACTGAAAAACTGAATAACAGGCAGAAATAAAAATAACTAGGGAATATTTTAACCAAGTGTAACTAAAATAGGGGACAAGGCTGAAATGCCTAATATGAAGGACAAAACAGAAATGATTACTTACCTAGTATAATTTATACTTGACAACAAAGAGTAACAATGGTGGCTTTGCACTAATGGAATACACTTCTTGTTCTCACAAGGCTGGACACCCAGTTTTCACTGATCCCCTCTACCCAATACAGCACTCTGTGCCATATCCTATAACGTTCTAGTCTAGACAGTCCCCCAATCTCCAGAACTAGCTTTTCAGGGGCTGCTAGGAGCTGCAGTAAGTAGAAGGAATTGGTGAAAATCAGGTGCTCTTCCTTTCACAAGCAGAAGCCTCCATTGAGCTAACCAAATATCATTAAAATGGTTACTAGCTGAAGTTGTTTAATTTTACTGGACACCAACCAGTAAACAGCATTTCAATAGCTGAAAGAAATATTAACAAAAACACCTATGCTGAAGCATTAGAGAATTGCGGGGCGAGGGGGAGGTTACTGTATCAATAGTTGCAAGTTCTGCTGGATTAGAACAGTACCAATTTCTGTATTGTTACAGAAAGGGTCACACAAGTGCATATGATTCCAAAATACTACTAAAGAAAAAGTTCTGCTCAAATAGTGTTTGGATTCACAAGATTTCACCAATTCATCTATGCAGAAATAGTAACCACATAACACTGGAGGCTAAATAAATAAACAAATTAGGAAGTATTTGTATAATGCACCTCCAAGAATCCATAGATGGCTGCAGATATTAACCACAAGTGGGATATAGACCAGGTAAAGAGTTAACAATTGCTAGTGTGGTCTGGAACAAGGTGAAAGAGTAAATTGTGGGGGGAAATGATGTTGCTATATACCTCGTGATGCCTTATTTCCCAGTTTCTGCACTGAAACTAATGGAATTTCAAATAGCTACAGCAAATGATACAGTTCTGCAAGTCCCTTAAATAATGTTTTGCAGGATGGCCAGATAGCTTAGTGGCTATTCTAGAAGATATCCATCCTTACTAAAACTATAGAGAAGAATTTAATATATGTACATGTTGGATTCATTTTTTTTTAATGACAGAATCATAGTACCACAAGACTTAAGGAAAGAAAAATTGAATACTGTACATGAGAATAATCTAGCAACTGAGCTATCAAGTAGTCACTCGTTGGTCTGGCATATGTCCTCAAACTGAAGACTTGGTACACTAATATTCCAAACAAAAATGATCTGTGTTGCCTTTCATGAAGAATAAGATATCATTGGCTACTAGTCATGATGGCTATTTATTACCTCCAGTATTGGAAGCAGCATGCCCCTGTATATCAGTTGCTGAGGGAACACAAACGGAAAGGTGCTATTGCGTTCATGTCCTACTTGTGGTTTCTCACAGACAGCTGTTTGACCACTGAGTACGCAGACTGCAGGACCAGATAGGCCTTTGGTCTGATTCAGTATGGCTCTTCTTATTTTATTTATTTATTTATTTTACTACATTTTTATATTGCCCATCAGCCGAAGCTCTCTGGGCAGTGCGCAATTAAAAACCATGAGATATAAGAAGTATAGATAGATTTAAAACATTCAAAGTTAAAAAGGCAATATAAAACCAGCTAAGTTAAAATCCAGGGAAAGCTTGTGTAAAAAGATATGTTTTCAGGAGGCATTTAAAAGAAGTTACATTTTCCGCCTCCCAAACCACGGGAGGGAGGGTTTTCCAGAAGGTGGGTGCTGCTACAGAGAAAGCCCGCTGCCAGGGTTCTTCATGGCAAAGCAGAAGTAGAGCCAACAAGTAGGAGCAAGCCTGTAAGAACTGATACAGTGTACCTATGTGCTGTTGTTGGATCTACTTCTGCTTTGTTGGATCTACTTCTGCTTTGTTCTGTTAGATCTATTTCTACTTTGCTTTTGTTCACTTAGTGAGGGCTCTTCTCTCTTTTGTGGGGTTCTTCATGGCGACATTCCGTTCATTTCGGAATGGCCAGTAGGGCCTCCTCTGAGGATCGTAGTTGTCATCTGGGTGCATAAGGGAAGGTCCCAAGTTCTTTAGGGCTTTGTAGGATAACTGCATAACCTTGTGTGTGGCTCAGTAGCTAACAGGCAGCCAGTACAGTTCTTTTAATACAGGTTTTATATGAGCAGAGATAGGTGTCCCTGTGAGCACCCTAGCTGCTGCATTCTGCACTAGCTGCAGCTTCCAAACCACACACATGGGTAGCCCCACATAGACCGTGTTACAGTAGTCTAGGCATGAGGTTACCAGTGCATGAATAACTGTGGCTAGGCTATCCCTATCCAGGAATGGATGTATTGGCATACCAACTGAAGTTGATAATGGGCGCTCCGGACTACTGAGGTCACCTGGGCCTCAAGTGATAAAGATGGAGCCAGGAGCACCCCCAAACTATGGACCTGCTCCTTCAGAGGCAGTGCAACCCCATCCAGAACAAGCGAACACCCCAATTCCTGGACCTGGGAACCACCAACCCATAGGGTCTCTGTCTTGTCAGGATTCAGCTTCAGTTTGTTGGCCCTCATCCGAGCCATAACTATATCCAAGCACTGATTAAAACCATGCACGGCCTCTCCTGATTCAGATGTTACAGAAAAATATTCTTATACCCCAAACAGAGTTCAGAGAGCATTTTTTTATTGTCGTTAACTTTGGAATATTAAGCTGTAATCATGCACATTCCTATAATTTCATACCTGTACTTAATTTCTAAAAAACAATAAAGGTACCTGGAAGCTAAGTCATCTGCCCTGGATTACGTACTCCCTCATACCCAAATCTGTGGGACTGGGCTGTTGTTGATAGCGAGGGAAGGGCACTCTGAGCATGCTCAGAAGCATTTTGTTACTTTGCTTATTATTACTGCTGATATTCCAGGATGCAGAACTAATATAGCAAACTGATCCTGTGGCTGAGAGCCCTATCCAAAATTAAGCCCTGTTTCAGTCAGAAGTTTATAAACAAACAAACAACTAGTTCCTGAACACAGTTATTTTCGATAGATGAGGGTGTTTTTTCCCCCTCTGTGTGCTATTGAAAATATAGAAAGCACTGCTTCTGTATCATTTGTTAAAACATCACAGAGATTAGTAGTATACATCTGTTATTTGGCAATAAAAAGACTTTCTGTGTTAAAAAAATTAAATATATGTATCTAGCACTATACATTTTAGAATTATAAATAAAAAGCCAGATTCCTACGTTGCTCTTTGGAATGATTATTTTAATATGCCAACTTTGTCAGCTTAATATGAAAATAATGTTCTTTCCTCTCTCTCTCTTCCCCCCCTCCCCCTTTATTTGCATTTGATTCAACTGCAGCTCACAGTACATCCACTACTACTCTTCAGAAACTGCAAACCCAGACTCTGGTGGGGAGGATGACAGCGAAGAAGCCAGCCATTTTCTTTCTTCTGAGAAGTTTATTAAAAGATTCGCTGTACACATGAGAAAAGAGCAATAATGGGGTGCAATGACCTTGTGTGTGTCCTGTACTTAAAAACCCAATGGAATGACACAAGTTCATACAATTGGATTAGCTTTCCATATATATATATATATATATATCCCTCAAAGACTTTTGCTAACCAGTATTTGAATAAACAAGAGCTGCAGTCTCTGCTCCTCATATTCTGTGTTGCTAAATCTAACAAAGGTTTCCCATGAATTCTGCATATTTCTTATTTTTTAACCTTTCTATGAATTACAATAAGCAAAGGGAAAAGGGAGGCAACGGCTCCATCAAGAAAACAGTGCTCCTCAGCAGCAGGAGGAGATTGCCATCTACTGGCCAGCAGCCTTTACTTACACAAATGAGGCAGGCGATACTTCGAACAGACTCAGATGCAGAACCTTTTGTTTCATCTCCTATGGCAAAATTTTGTCCTACTCTCTGTGTTTATGAGAGGGACATTTTGAAATATCATTGGAATAAGGCGATTCGGCAAGGACAAGCCAACCTCAGTGGGTAAATCCCTTCAGTTATAAGTACCATCCACTGTTTGTCTTTCACTGATTGACAAGCGAAAGGTATGGAGACTCACAAAGCACAGAGGAATTTCTTTCTTGTTTCCTGTTGGTCCAATGCATTTGGCTTGTACCATAGAAGATAATTTTGTCTTTTGGTCTACAGTTGTGGCCATTTTCAAGCATACGTTACCTTATCTCCTTTGCACAACGTGGCATCATCATGAAAGTTGGTGCGGCCATCTCTGAATAATGAAAAACTGGGCAAAAGCATTTGCTATTGAAGGGTAGTGTCGAATGATGATATTGGGAAGGGAAGGCAATTCTACCATTCCGGCAGTCTTTTTAAATGTCAGTGACATTGTACAGGAACAGTACACATGAGGCCAGCTTATCTACACGTTTTCATGAGAAACTGAATACTCTGCCTTGTTTTAAGGGAAGGGTGGGCAACTTGTGGCCCTCGAAATGACTTGGCCTACAACTCTCATCAGCCCTATCCAGCCTAGCCAATGGTGAGGGATATTGGGAGTTCTAAGCCAAAATATCTGGAGGGCCCTAAGTTATTCCCCCCTGGTTTAATGCATAACAATGCAAGCAGTGTCTTTTACCTGCAGCTTACCCAGAAAACTCTGTAGTTCCTCACTTCCAGTTCTTGCTAGCCCAGCTTGGTGCCAGTTTCCAAAAGCGCTTGTCTGTAGTGGCATCTTCATAACAGCCTTTTAGCTGCTATTTCATTTTCTAATTCATTAAACAAAAAACCTACG
Source organism: Anniella stebbinsi (assembly GCA_029215795.1). Classification (NCBI taxonomy): domain Eukaryota; kingdom Metazoa; phylum Chordata; class Lepidosauria; order Squamata; family Anniellidae; genus Anniella; species Anniella stebbinsi. The sequence goes on from JARDYH010000001.1 coordinate 327,616,916, forward strand.
GTTTACAAAAACAATGTTAAGGCTTTACAGATTCCAACCAAGCACCAAAAAGCAGGGAAATTGGGAGTTAAGGCTCACAAGCCTTAACACCACATCCTCCCTAAGGAGGCAGAAAGTGCAAGTGAAATTCTCATTCTCTCAAAGTAGATAAACCATGAGAACAGGGTGGAGAATATGATATGCAGAGGTGACTGTGGGGTTGTGGAAAACTGATCGCGAACAACTTAGGGCCACCTACTTCTCTTTTTTTGTTTAGAGCAGCCCTTCCCCAACCTGGTGCCCTCCAAAGGTGTTGGACTACAACTCCCATCATTGCAAGTCAGTATGTCCCATGGTCAGGAATGCTGGGACTTGTCATCTCAAAAATCTAGATATGCAATTTGATCTGCAGAGGTGACTGTGGGGTTGTGGGAAATGATGATGAACAACTTAGGACCAGCTACTTCTCATTTCTTAGAGCATCTCCTTATGTTGAGAGTTGCAACCCAACACATCTGACAGGCACCAGGTTGGGGAATGTTGTTCAAGAACAAGGGAAGGCAGAATGTAGATCTCCAGATGTTTTGGAATTCAACTTGTAAAAGCCCCTATCAGCATGGGCAGTTATCAGGTATGCCGTGAGTTGATGTCCAAATCATCAGGATAGATCTATTTTCTGCCCACATCTGTACTAAAGTATGATGTTTTCCAGCATTAAGATATGTGATCAATCAAGGAACTACAAAAGAGCTGCATCATTTTAAATAAACTGTCAAAACCAAATGAAACAAAAATGAATGAATCTTGAATACCTAATCCAGATAGCCCTTCAGACATCAACATTAGTTTTCTACACATGGCATAGGATGTCTGTTTCTTGAATATCAGATAAAGGATTTCTCTTACTTGTTCAGCAGTGTGAGATCAAAGACAGAGCTACCACCTAATACTTTCATGCATAAGTATTATTTTAAAATTAAGTATGAATTGATTTTTGTCTTCCCCATAACACATAACATGGGAGTTACAGTGCAACGCATCTGGAGAGCACCAGGCTGGAGAAGGTTGACTCCTATAGTCTTCTCAGAAGCCAGTGCCACTGAATTCACTAGAGCTTTCTCCCAAGAGATATAGGATTGCAAACTAATCTCATCTGAAAGGTGTTCAAGACAGCCAAACTAAACCTCTTCTGCTCCACTGTTGCTTTGATGAGATTATGTATTGTGCAGGGATTGTGGGGAGTGAACAGTATATTTTTTATAAATACATTTAAAGAAAAAAAACATTGGTTCTTTGAAAGGCAGGATATTGACCAAAAGTTGGAAGTGCCTGGCACATGATCTGGTTCTAGATCTGTAATGAATAGTACCCCTTTTGTTATCAAGAGTGCTGCTATATGCGAGATGTGTGTGAGAGAAAAGTATTGGGCAGACCCTGTATTTGGTAAGGGTATAGAACAGCATTCCCCATCCTGCTGCCCTCCAGGTGTTTGAGATGACAAGTCCCAGCATTCCTGACCATGGGACATACTGACTTGCAATGATGGGAGTTGTAGTCCAACACCTTTGGAGGGCACCAGGTTGGGGAAGGGCTGCTCTAAACAAAAAAAGATAAGTAAGTGGCCCTAAGTGGTTCGTGATCAGTTTTCCACAACCCCACAGTCACCTCTGCATATCATATTCTCCACCCTGTTCTCATGGTTTATCTGCTTTGGGAGAATGAGAATTTCACTTGCACTTTCTGCCTCCTTAGGGAGGATGTGGTGTTAAGGCTTGTGAGCCTTAACTCCCAATTTCCCTGCTTTTTGGTCCTTGGTTGGGATCTGTAAAGCCTTAACATTGTTTTTGTAAAACGTAGGTTTTTTGTTTAATGAATTTCATGGCTTTGTGTAACGGATGACTGGATATTATACAGTTGACAACCAAGCCAGCATCAGCCAGAATGTTATACCATCTTGACATCCAATATAAAATCAAAGCTAGTGTTATGTGTTGAACTCACTTTTAACATTAATAAATCAACCAAAATGCTTGCATCTCCCTCAATTTTAAAGATAAAGAGATGAAACTTGGCATCATGGTAGCGCTTAAGTAGGGATATAGCTATGCCAAGTATGAAGCAGATCCGTTCATGCCTTGATTTTTAGGGATTTTTAAAAGTTCAAACAGAAATCTCTTTGGGGTCCAGGACCTTGAGCAGTACAAGTTTAAAAAATGAAATTAAAGACAAAGAGATGAAACTTGGCACCATGGTAGCTCTGAAGTAGGGATTTAGCCATGCCAAGTTGGAAGCAGATCCGTTCATCCCTTGATTTTTAGAAATGTTTAAAACTTCAATTTAATTTTTTAAATTAACTAAAATGCTTACAATTCTATCATTTTTAAAGATAAAGGGATGAACCTTGACAGCATGGTAGCTCTTAAGTAGGGATTGAGCCATGCCAAGTTGGAAGCAGATCTGTTTATGCCTTGAGTTTTAGGAATTTTTAAAACTTCAAACCCAATACTCCTCTTTGGGGTCTAGGGCCTTGAGCAGTACATTAAAAAAAAAAGAAAGAAAGTAAAGATGAAGAGATGAAACTTGGCACCATGATACCTCTTAAGTAAGGCTTTAGCCATGCCAAGTTGAAAGCAAATTGGTTCATGCCTTGAATTTTAGAAAAAAAAATTGAAGTCAAACTTTTTTTAAAAATATCCTAAAAATCAAGGCACGAACCGATCTGCTTCCAGCTTGGCATGGCTCAATTCTAGGGTGACCACTAGGGTGTGGCCTAGTGGCTAAAGTGTTGGACTGGGAGCTGGGAGATCTGGGTTCTACTCCCCACTTACCCATGAAAACCCATTGGGTGACTTTGGGCCAGTTGCAGACTCTCAGCCCAACCCATCTCACAGGGTTGCTATTGTGAGGATAAAATGGAGAGGAGGAGGATTATGTATGCCGCCTTGGGTTTCTTGGCAGAAACAAGGTGGGATATCAATGCAATAATAAATAATAATAAAAAACTGTCAGGATTTCCCCAGATTTCTCCTGGTTTTTGTTCTATCCTCAGTGTCAGGGGGGATTTTATGCAATAGTCTATAATGACCTGGAATTACACACTTTCCCTTTTAAGGCCACCATTAGCATGGCAGGGGGGAATGACATGCTTTCTGGAGGTGTGTCATTCTCTCCCACTGCTCCAATCAAGGCCTTAAAAGGGAAAAACGTGTCATTCCCAGGCATTATAGAAAAGGGCCTGATTGGAGCGGTGGGGTGGGGTGGGGTGAGAATGACATGCTTTCCCCTCCTCCGCTCCAATTGGGGACTTTAAGGTGGCCCCAGAAAGCCATTTTCCTGCCACCCACTAGGTGTCCTCTTTTTTGGTTTCCCAAATATGGTCACCCTACTCAGTTCTTGCACAGGCTGCATTTCCATCCCTAGATATTTACTCAAAAGTAAGACCCATTGAATTTCCTTGGTTCTTGAAAAGCCACACACTTGCTTTTAGATTTGCCAGTCTCAGCATTCTATGTGTGCTATGAATGCCTGCTCTGTCTGTCCCTATAGTTTCCTGCAAGGTCCAGCCAGGGGAAGCCAGTAAATTAAACCCAGGGGTGGAGAGTGGGATTCCCTCAGGTTCATCTGACAGCAGGTGCTATAGAACATGGACCTTCCAGGAGTGGTGAGGGTGGATTTCTGGCAGACCCAGCCAGGCAACTTTATGGCCTGTTAGTCCCTCCATTTGGTAGCCCACAGAGCACCTGCCTCATAAGGCAAATGGCCACATGAGAACTGTTATTATGGCCTGCTACTTTGTTTGTCTTTAGTAGTCTGTGGTCCAAATCTCTTCAAAAGGGGGAATAGTGTTTTGTGGTTGGGGTCAATCTAAATTATCTCCAGGGATCCCTTACTCAGTGCCTCTGATAGCAAAGAGATTGAGGATTTTCCCCAACTTTGTTACTCTTGATGTTACTAGGCCTGTTGAAAATAGATTTTATAACATAAGCATGAAAACAGTGAATACCCCTTTTAACTTGTTAAACCAATGAAAACATGCCACACAAGAAGTCTTAAGATATGAATGGTTTATAAAGAAAAGTAAATGCAAAAGAACATCAGATGCAGAAGTGAAATCTGAAACATTACTAGTAGTAGTAGTAGTAGTATCCTACCTTTTGCCCAATGCTGGGCCTCAGGGCAGCCTTACAAAACTAAAACATATACAGCTAAAACCTATAAATAGGAATATACTAGGCTGACCATATGAACAGGAGGACAGGGCTCATGTAACTTTAACAGTTATAGAGAAAAGGGAATTTCATCCAGTGTAATTTGTATGCAATTAGTTCCTGATGAAATTCCCTCTTCATCACACCAGTTAAAGTTGCAGGGGCCCTGCCTTCTTTTGTATATGGTCACTCTAGTATAGTGCCTGCAACTTTAACTGTTGTGATGAAGAGGGAATTTCACCAGGGACTAATTGCATACAAATGACACTGGCTGAAATTCCCTTTTCTCTACAACTGTTAAAGTTACATGAGCCCTGTCCTCCTTTTCATATGGTCAGCCTAAATATACAAAAGTTAAAAATATAATTAAATACTTTTCAATATTAAAGCATTTTAAACATGTTAAGTACATAATAATTTAAAAGTCAAAGGCATAGACAGAGGTCCAGATGATTTGCCAAAGGCCTGCTGGAACAAAAAAGGGTTTGTCTGCTTCCAAAAACACATCAAGGAGGGAGCCAGTGTAGACTGCAAGGATTAGAAAGAAAATCCATGAGTACACTATGCAAAATAAACGACACCTCAACTGTTTCTAAACCTTATTAAAAAAAACAGGGTGACTGGGCCGAAACCAACATTGTAGGCCCGGAAGCACTTTGAAAGGTTTCAACATTGTACTTAAAACTTACACCAGCCCAAACTAATTAAATGAAGTGTTTGAAGCTTTCAACTTTATAGCAGTATGGACCAAACTCTTAGAAAAGAGGGAAATTAAAAGAAAGGTATAGCTACCTATTCCCAGGAGAGATCTGAAGATCAGGTTACCATGGATCCAGAGGAGCCACACCCTGCTTCACCAGGGAGCAAAAGAGCAAACTGGCCTTATGAAGATAGCCCCAAATACTCTCAGAGCCAAAGGAATGCATGTTCCAGAAGAGAAAAGAGAAACTCTTCTTCTTCTTCTTCTTCTTCTTCTTCTTCTTCTTCTTCTTCACTCAAAAGGTCTGTGCTAGAGGCAGCGGCCATTTCACTCACCCACCCCACATTCTAAGGCAGGAGGGAGGGGGGAGAGTGTGTCGCGTTATGAGGGAAGATGGCCGCTGCATTGACTTGAATGAGAGGTTAAAATAGTCCTTAAAAGTCAACTGAAGGGAATTTTTAAAAAATGAAAAGCTTTCCACCAACTACAGTCAAGGAGGAAGAAGACCCCACCACTGGATTAATTAATAAGGCTCTAGAAATTAGTCAAATTGTGAGCACAAAATGTCTCAAGCAGGAAGTAAATTTACAAAAGCAGGGAGACAGGTTTGTGTTCCTTTTCTACCTTAAACTGCTCTCCTTCCCTCAGTCTTTCACCAATCTTATTGAAATTTTCAGGTAATGTAAAACAAACATTTATTTCTGGTACCTGTAAATTTCAGAAAGGTTGGTGAAACATTTTCGATTTTATAGCTGTTAGAATGACCCCCCCCCAATTATTACTTTAACATGGCGGAATGTGGTTTTTACTGACGGCCCTTAACAATGGAGGCACGACTGTGCCTCCATTAATTCACTGTCTGCAGATTGAGCATGGAATCTGAACAAAGTCCTTACATGGATAGCACTTCTATATGGGAAAGTGCATGGACTGCTAGATGTACACTATCATGATGAACACACTTAGCCTATTTCACTAGATGTGTCTAGAAGAGAAAGAATGTCCTGTGTGGCTGTAACAGGTATGCATGGCTAAATACACTTCCTTCCAATCAGCATGTGTACTGGCATTCATTCACGCTACATACAATTTGTCAGGTGGAAATGATATTCAAGGTGGAAAATTGCTATGTATCAAGTGGCCTTGACTAACCCAGGACTCTCAGCAACTTAATTGCTGAGAATGGAGTTTTGAGTGGTTCCTAACTAGGGATGTGCACTGGATCGGACCCGATCCACGATCCGAGTCCGGTCCAGTGGGAAATCGGATAAATTATCCGATTTCCGATCCCGCAGCTGGATCGGCCGATCCAATCCGAACCGGTCCGAAAAGGCTCCGAACCGGTTCGGCGGATCGGCGGATCGGCGGGCGCCCACTGGCGCCCACCGCCGCTTCCATGGGCGGGTGCCAGCGGGCGCCCGCCGATGAAAGTGGACAGCGGGGGGGAGGAGGGGGGCGCTTACCTTCTCGGCCCGTCCGCTCCCGTCCGGCACTAGCAGCTACTACCAGCGGGCTCCGCAGCCTGCTCCAGGGTGGCGCGCCGGGTGATGTCATCACCCGGCATGCTACTCTAGAGCAGGCCGCGGAGCCCGCTGGTAGTAGCCGCCGGCGCCAGACGGGAGCGGACGGGCCGAGAAGGTAAGCAGGGGGTGTGTGGAGGGGAGGAGGGGGGCGTGTGGAGGGGGGGAGGGGGGCCCTTACCTTCCCGGCCCGTCCGCTCCCGTCCGGCGCCGGCGACTACTACTACCAGCAGGCTCCGCGGCCTGCTCTAGGGTGGCGCGCCGGGTGATGTCATCACCCGGCGCGCTACTCTAGAGCAGGCCGCGGAGCCTGCTGGTAGTAGCCACCGGCGCCGGACGGGAGCGGACGGGCCGAGAAGGTAAGCAGGGGGTGCATGGAGGGGAGGAGGGGGCGCGTGGAGGGGGGGGAGGGGGGCCCTTACCTTCCCGGCCCGGCCGCTCCCGGCCGGCGCCGGCGACTACTACTACCAGCAGGCTCCGCGGCCTGCTCTAGGGTGGCGCGCCGGGTGATGTCATCACCCGGCGCACTACTCTAGAGCAGGCCGCGGAGCCTGCTGGTGGTAGTAGTCGCTGGCGCCAGACAGGAGCAGACGGGCTGAGAAGGTAAGCAGGGGGTGCGTGGAAGGGAGGAGGGGGCGCGCGGAGGGGGGGGAGGGGGGCCCTTACCTACCCAGCCCGGCCGCTCCCGTCCGACGCCGGCGACTACTACTACCAGCAGGCTCCGCGGCCTGCTCTAGGGTAGCGCGCCGGGTGATGACACCCTGGAGTAGGCCGCGGAGCTTGCTGGTAGTAGTCGCCGGCGCCGGACGGGAGCGGATGGGCCGAGAAGGTAAGCAGTGGCGGGGAAGGGGGCTTACCCCCCCCGGAGCCGTCCGCTTCTATCCGCTGGCGCTCGGACCGGTTCGGACAAAATCGGAGGCCCCCCGGACCGGATCGAGTCCGATCCCGACCCAAAAATCGTAAATTTTTGGATCGGCCGCCATTTTTTTCCCCATAGACTTGCATTGCAATGCAAGTCTATGAGGAAAAAATGGCGGTGGGTGGCTGAGGGGGGGCCTAACTCCCTCCCCCCCCCGGGGCCGTCCGCTGTGGATGGCCCCGGCAGGTAAACTCCCTCCCCCGTGCTCCCTACCCCCCCTGGGGCCGCCTGCTTCCATCCGCTGGCGCCCGCGGGCGCCAGCGGATAGAAGCGGACGGCTCCGGGGGGGGTAAGCCCCCTTCCCCGCCACTTACCTTCTCGGCCCGTCCGGCGCCGGCGGCTACTACCAGCGGGCTCCGCGGCCTACTCTCGAGTAGCGCGCCGGGTGATGACATCACCCGGCGCGCCACCCTGGAGCAGGCCGCGGAGCCTGCTGGTAGTAGTAGGCGCCGGCGCCGGACGGGAGCCGCCGGGCCGGGCAGGTAAGGGCCCCCCTCCCCCCTCCCCCCTCCGCGCGCCCCCTCCTCCCCTCCACGCACCCCCTCCTTACCTTCCCGGCCCGGTGGCTCCCGTCCGGCGCCGCCGCCTACTACTTCCAGCAGGCTCCGCGGCCTGCTCTAGAGTAGCGCGCCGGGTGATGACATCACCCGGCGCGCCATCCTAGAGCAGGCCGCGGAGCCTGCTGGGAGTAGTAGGCGCCGGCGCCGGACGGGAGCCGCCGGGCCGGGCAGGTAAGGGCCCCCCTCCCCCCTCCCCCCTCCGCGCGCCCCCTCCTCCCCTCCACGCACCCCCTCCTTACCTTCCCGGCCCGGTGGCTCCCGTCCGGCGCCGGCGCCTACTACTACCAGCAGGCTCCGCGGCCTGCTCTAGAGTAGCGCGCCGGGTGATGACATCACCCGGCGCGCCACCCTAGAGCAGGCCGCGGAGCCTGCTAGTAGTAGTAGGCGCCGGCGCCGGACGGGAGCCACCGGGCCGAGAAGGTAAGTGCCCCCTCCTCCCCCCCCCCGTTGTCCACTTTCATCGGCGGGCGCCCGCTGGCGCCCGCCAATGGAAGCGGCGGTGGGCGCCAGTGGGCGCCCGCCGATCCGCCGATCCGCCGAACCGGTTCGGAGCTTTTTCGGACCGGTTCGGATTGGATCGGCCGATCCAGCTGCGGGATCGAAAATCGGATAATTTATCCGATTTCCCACTGGACCGGACTCGGATCGTGGATCGGGTCCGATCCAGTGCACATCCCTAGCATTTATTGTCCGCTCATGATTCTTTATTCATGCTTGTTTTTATGTTCTTTAGATGATGATATGACCCTCCAGTTATCCTACTATTTTAAGAGCACTTTTGTGTATGGGGGGGAGGGGGGAGGTAGAGCAGGAAAAGTGGAGTATTATTTGTGAAACGGAAATAAAGCATATTTTCCTACTTGTGTGATTGTGATATCCTGCTACAGCACAGCACCACCCACAGGTTATGTAGTGAAAAAGCAGGAAAAGAAAATCTATTGTGTAGAGCTCAAGTCTGCAATGAAACCAAAAGTGGATACAACAGATTGTAGAAAGTAGATATAGTCGTCTGTAGAAAAGTTCACTGAGTCCAAATGGCCACATGCCTCACTGGCTTGTACTTGGGATCCTGATCCCCAATACCGCTTTTCCAATTCCTGCAGCTTGTGCCCTGGTCCCATGTCAGAGCTACACTGACTACCTCCAGGTTTGTGTACATAAAGTATGCACTCATGTGAACAATTGTGAATTGGGACACTATGTATGTAGTCAATAACAAAACAGCCAACTCTTCCCTTTGTGATTAAGGAAACGGCTATGTTCATCTCATACATATATAACATCTGTCCATGACAGCACATAACCAGGAATGATTAGGATTGTATGCATGAACAAAACAAGAACACATTGTGTGAATTCACACACACACACACACACTCTCATATATATAGTGTCAAATTATATTTGTCAAATATAAATAACTGGAAACTACAATATAAAAGTCAACTAGCTCCCTAAGTGATCCTGCCCATAATCTGGAGAGAAGTGACAGATAGAAGAAGATGAAACAATAATATTTATGTGTGCTTAACATGTGCATTTATAGAGTCACAAATGGTATTTATTAGGGATGTGCACAGCCACCAAAATCGTATCAGGATTGGAATCAAAACTTCCGATTTTGACCTGAATCATATCGGATAAAATTGGACGTGCCTCGAATCGCTTCGGATATGATTCCGATATGAAAATCGGACCTCCGTTTTGAGAATCGGACGCTATTTTGAATTATTTTCCCCATAGCCTAGTATTATGGTAATAAAATGCCTATTTTATTTTTAAAGATAGAAGCATGAAACATGGCCACATTGCAGATGGGTTTGAGGTACTTCTCTGTGAGAAATTTCAGAAGGATAGCTCCAAGCATTTTGTGGCTATGAATTTTTTACTGATGAACCAGGAATGCCTATAACTTTTTTATTTTTAAAGATCCACACATGAAACTTTGCCACATTGCAGATGGTATGTTGGTACTCATGTGTGTGAAATTTCAGAAACATATGTACAGGCAAGGAATTTTTGAAGAATCGGTTGCATTGGGGGAAAGAAAGTAAGGCCTTTAACTTTTTTTATTTTTAAAGATAGAAGCATGAAACTTGGCCACATTGGAGATTGTATGTAGGAAGTCATGTGTGAGAAATTTCAGAAACATAGGTGCAGGTGTAGTGGAAAGGTATTTTTGGAAAAATGAGGAAAGAAACGCCTATTACTGTTTTATTTTTAAATATAGAAACATGAAACTTGGCCACATTGCAGATGGGTGTGAGGTACTTGTGTGTGAGAAATTTCAGAAACATAGGTGCAGGCGTTTTGTGGCTATGAATTTTTTACTTTAAAAGTTCCATAAGTTCCAAAACAGTGGGTTTGACAGCTGTCAAACAGCACACACACACTCCCCTGCCTTCTCCCCCCACTGATTTGGAACTTATGGAACTTTTAAAGTAAAAAATATACCATGTTACCTGTTTGATTTGGTTTTTTGTTTGTTTGCTTTTTGAGATGAAACACATGCTGCAAACACAATGAAATGAAGCTGAGAGATGAAAGATAGATGCAACAAAAGAGGGAGGGGACTCAGGAAAAAAATGTTCCCTTCATATTTATTCATATCTATTTCAGAAATGTTCTCTAAATTCTTACGGATGAATATATAGTTGGCTTTCCATTAAAATACCCATTCGGTTTGTAAGATCCCCAAATGTGAGGTCTTTAATAATAAAGTCAGCCATAATTTCATAGCAAGTGGATATGAATATATTAATTTTGTGTCCATGCCTTTACAACCTATAAATAAAGACAGTTGAAATACCAAAGCTTATCCACATGAAAATGATTTATAGTTCCTAGCCTTCTTAGCAAGAACAGAGTGGGACTGATATAAAAATGTACATTCAACAAAATAATGCATATAGGACCACAAACCATCATGAATATACAAGAGCAGAAATAATGAATTAAGAGTTATACAATCTTCCCACATAGGAGGATGCGTAGGATTCCAAATTTAAGCAGACCCTTGGAGCCATATTTATTCTAGAGAAAAGCAATTTATAGTGTGGTTCTCTATTATCTGATTAGACAGATTCTATTAACCTGCTTAATACACTGTTTCTGTATCCGATTTTCATTTGCAGCAATTCACATCCTGTTCCCAGTGCCCTCTTTGTCTGTCACGATGAGGATGCTTTCCGATATTCAGAATGTATGACATATCTGAAACAAAGAAATTATTATCACTGTGCCAGTCTCCAAGCAAATGGAATGGTGAATTATATGGCAAAATATCTATGTTCCTACAAAAAAAGAGACATCGCTTCGGACTACTCTACAGACTTTGGACTGCAAAATTACTTTCCCACCCCCAACTTCATTAGTATTTCAGCAGACAGAGACCTCATTTCATTTACCAAAAGACAACTGAAAATGTATGGATGGATATCTTTAATGTATTACTTCCACAATCTTAAAGGAGACATACAGTTTCCATCTATTGCTACAGATCAGGAATGGGCCAGCTGCTGTATTGTTTGTGGGGGGGATTTTATTTTGCAGCATGACCCAATCTTCTTCTGGAGGGACAGGCTCTATAATAAAGTTGGTGCCTTTGTGCACTAAGGACTTCATGGCTCCGGAATAAAAGCTCTTGAGCACCATGTCATCTATTATAAAGTTGGTGGGTGGGATAAAAAATGTGCTTTCTGAAAGGTTTCTTGAGCAGGGCCAGCCTGAGACGTTTTGTTGCCTGAGGTAGAGAACAAGATGGCATCTCCCCACCACATTCCATGTACATAAACCAAGTGGACTGGCAGTAGCTTGTATTTATTTATTTATTAATTTATTATTGCATTTATATTAGGGATGTGTATCATTCGTTAAAATGTCCAATAACAATACGATATGGTCTTTATTGGACATCCGATTAACGATAACAATACAATACAACAGCCTACAGTAATTATCGGATACGATAAAAATCATCCGATAATTATCGGAATTTTATCGTATTATAAGAAGGCTCTTTTTCATTTGGCGACACATGGATGGAGCTAGAAGGTGGGGTGTGTTTGCTGAGGCTGACAGATTCAGTGACCAATCGTGCAGCAAGGATTCCAGCAGGCTCCAATCACAATGTTGGAGGAGGGCTAAGGACATCCCCGCATAAAACCCCCACACTTGGTGTTCCAGCTCTGTTAGGAGTTAAGCGTTGAGAGGAGAAGGGTAGATTTTGTTGGAGCTCTGTCCTGGGTCTTATAGTTACTTACTGCTGGATTGATTTTGGTGGCGAATTGTTGGAGATTCATTCTAGTCTTGCATCTTTCTGTTCCCTTCTGTGTCTCAGGTTCGTTTGGCTGTTTGTTGCTTGTGTGTTTGGATTATAATTTATACATTTTCTGGTTGGTTTGATTGAAAGGTTAGGTTAGCATGAGTGGAGGTACTATGACTGAGTGAGTGTGTTGTTGTCCCCTTCCCTGTTTAACTTTCTTTAAAAAAAACCCAAAAAATATTTTTTAAAAATATATTTCTCCCCCCCCCTCTCTGTGTTTGCTTGATTGACTGTGAGTGTGCTGGTGTGTCCTGTAGCCTGCTACAGAGGATAACACTACACAATCTGTGGTCAAAGCAGCACACAAAATGTTTGCAAAGGATTGTTATTAATATAATTTCAATCACTTCGTAGCAGTATGAAATGCAGCTCTAAGGTGCGCCTTGGGCGAGGTGGCTCTGGGTCTAGGAGAGATGCTGTTGCTGGGGGCAGTTGTGGGGTGGCTGTCTCTCCCCCAGTGAAATCAAGTGCATGTCTTCCTTGGTGCTAGCTTGGCCTGCTGTGTCAAGCCGCTTCCTGCAAGATGTATTCTTTCTTAGGCTACCCCTCTGGAATCAAACCCAGATTCCCTGTTAATAATAGGGATGTTGTGGAACCAGGCAACTCACTGACTTCACCTAATTCCAGTGTAGCAGCATTGGGGAGGGACTTTAGCAGCATCCCTCACACCTTGCCTTTATTTTTTTCGCCACTGCTCCATCCAATGTTTCCAGTGTGGACTGCTTTAGTGAGGGCCTGCAAAGCAAAAGCATCCCTCACACATTTTATTTCTTTTTTAAAGACACTGCTCCAGTCAATGTGCCCAGTGTGGACTGCTGTAGTGAGGGACTGCCATGTATGCATGCATTCCAGTGACAGCGCCTTGACAGATTCCTGTATGATTATTTTTCATCACTACATCCCTGGTTCTGTAGTGGCAGGTAACTTTCAGGGGTCTGCTCTTCATTTCAAAGTTTCAAATGCCTTGTGGACTCTATTAGTGAGGGCCTGCAGAAGCATCCCTCATGCATTTCCCTCTTTTTTTTTTCTTTTTTTTTGAGACACTGCTCCATCCAATGTGCCCACCTCTACCCAGAATGTGACTTCTTTATTTCCCTCTGCTCGATCCAGTGTGCCCACCTCTGCCCAGAACGTGACTTTCCCCTCTGCTCCAGATACAGTTAGGTGAGTTTCTGGATTCCTGGGAACCAGGGACCTTGTTAACTTCACCTATTTCAGGTGTAGCTGCAAAGGCATCCCTCACACCTTGCCTTTTTTAATTATTATTTCCCTCTGCACCAGCCAATGTGCGCAGCTCTGGCATGAAGAACTGCCAACCTGCCTGCAAGGGGATGGCGGGCAGACTGGGTCATTTGAAGCACTATGAGGTCAAGGCAGTGTGAGAGGGTTGTTTTGATGGCATTCACAATTGTCAATGGCGCATCACATGTATATGCTTCTGCATGGATCAATGAGGTTTCCTCGCTTACGGGGTATCTCCTGCCCCAATGAGGGCCTGCCAGGCTATGTCTGGCTGAAAAAGAATGCCTGTGCTATTCTTCTACCCCCCCAAATGTTCCTTTCCTTTGTACTTAGACATGCATGGCCTAATCTTGAGATAAGACAGCAGTTATGCTACTGCTAGGAGCAGCATAGTTCCTCCCAGTCCATTCAGTTCAGTGGAGTGGGTCCACTGTGCCAGGTAGAGAAATTTCTTCGCAGAGCATAATTCCTCACTGTCTGTTCAGTGCTGCTTGTGGGATCATCCAGGTTTCCTCACTGCTGGGGAATCTCCTGCCCCAATGAGGCCCTGCCTGGGTAAGGCTGGCTCTAAAATAAAGCCCGTGCTATTCCCCTACCCCCCAATATCCTTTTATTTGTACTTAGACATGCATGGCCTAATCACTGAGATAAGCCAGCAGAAGCTCTGCTACTGCTAGCTAGGAGCATAGTTCCTGCTCACAGTCCATTCATTGGGATGGGCATCACCATCGCTAGTTCCTAAGTACTACTGTGCCTGGCCTGCATTCATACTGAAGTCCTGGACCAGTCACACACAGCACCAAAGGGATCACAGTGTCCTCCTTATGGTTTAAAAGTGGGAGTGGGTAACCCGTGAGGGCTGCCCGGTCAAGCTGCTTCCTGCAACATGTGCAGTCGGTGCGGTGGTGACAAGGCTTAGGAATGGAGTAACTACCCTTTCAATGATCCAGCTACAAAGGATATCACTACACAATATGTGGTCAAAAAGCACACCAGCCTGACTGCCGTGTGTGCACAGGGATGGGCCTCCTCTTCCTCCTCCTCCTTGTGGACTCCATTAGTGCGGGATTGCAAAAGCATCCCTCACACATTCCCTTTTTTGAGCCACTGAGCCTGCCCGGGCCGCCTTGGAGGGTCAATGCGTTTCTGCCTTCAGTAACAACATGGACACAAGCTATGTCAGTCCACTCCCTACAGCCCTTTGGTTAGGTCCCCAACTTTAAGGACTAGCTGTTTTAAAAATAAGGAGTTATTATTATAGCACTTCTCAGCAGCATGGGGTGCATTACCGGAAACAGTGCATGTTGTTGAGAACTTACTTCTGAGTAATGCCTGCAGCTGTGCGTCTGAAATTGGGCACAGCTGAGTCCCCTCAAGGCCACCTGTGAGATGCCCATCTGTAATGGATGTCTCTTGAAAAAGGACCACATTTCAGCCACCTGAAAAATTGGATTTTGAAAGCTTACTTCCGAGTAACGCTTGCACCGATTGTTCTAAAATTTGGCACACAAGACTAGCAACACTCAGTCTGCACTGTGACCAAGTTTCAAACCTGTAACTTGGAAAATTAAGAAGTTTTAGGCCTTTCTGACTCAAAAATTAACTCTAGAGTCTATAGGGCAAAATGTAGAAACAATATAAATATCGTATATCCGATAATTATCAGAAATACGATACGATATGATTAACCTATGATATTATCGGAGACGATAATTTTTTTGGTCCAAAATTCCGATAACGATATGATACGATATTTTCGGGCATGCACATCCCTAATTTATATCCCTCCTTTTTTTCTCCAATGCATCAAAGGTGATAAACATAATCCTCCTCCTTTTCATTTTTCCCCTCACAACAACAACCCCATGAGGTAGGTTGGGCTGAGAGTCTGTGACTGGCCCAAAGTCACCCAGTGAGCTTCCATGGCTGACTGGGGACTAGAACCCGAATCTCCCGACTCCAAGTCCAACATTCTAACCACTACACCACACTGGTTGTGAGACAGTGTCCACCATTTCCCTTGATGGCAGCAGGCTAGTTTAAAGAGCACAAGGCAACAGAGGGGAATAGCTGGTAAGTTCATGAGGAGTAGCCGGAGGACTGTAACTGCTACGCTCCAATATCTGGTGCCTGCAGCAGTTGCCTCGCTCTGACTAATGGTAGGGCTGGCCCTGTGTTCCTTTGCCTTTTTGGAATGTGCACGAGAGAACAACGCATTAGAATTCCTTTGGAATATACATGGTTTTTCATTTCTTCTTATACAGGTTCTTGGCTGGACCATCACATACAATCAAAAACACTGTGTTGTTGTGCACAATGTCTATATCTCCATAAGCTTTTAAAAACTTTTTCCTTACGAGGGAAAAAAATCTTGAACACATTATTAGCTGGGCCATCACTTACAAACCCAAATATTCTGTTAACATGCATAATATCTATATCTTCAAAAGCTGTTTAAAACCATTCTTATTTCCTTACTGGTAATTTCATGCAAAACCTAATTAACATTTACTAGGCTGACCATATGAAAAGGAGGACAGGGCTCATGTAACTTTAACAGTTGTAGAGAAAAGGGAATTTCAGCCAGTGTCATTTGTATGCAATTAGTTCCTGGTGAAATTCTCTCTTCATCACAACAGTTAAAGGTGCAGGGGCCCTGCCTTCTTTTGTATATGGTCACTCTAGTATAGTGCCTGCAACTTTAGCCTTCCTCACATCAAAGCAACACAACAAAACAACAAACAGTGTAATTATGGTAGCATCATCTCTCACTTTCAGCTCTTTCGTCCGTTCTTGCATTCTAGTTCTTTATTATTTGGGGGTACATTTCAATGGTTTTTATGCATCACTTTTGGTGCTGAGTTCTTGGACACAGTTATCACCTCAGCTTCAGGTTAGTTCTGCCTGATTAAATATCAGTTCTTGAATACCACAGCAGTTTGCCCTGATTGGTGGATGAGCAGCGAGCCAAGATGGCCCAACAAGACATTATGTATTCTTCGGTTCTCCATCTGTAAAATTTGGGGAGTTTTTCTTGCTCTGTGTGAGGTTAATATTAGAGCAAAACACATCTCTCAGCAGTGAGGCTAAGAGAATATCTGTTTTCTGTCTGTACACTGAGTGGGCAGGGAGTTTTTATTTCATACTTCATTTGCACCTTGCTGGGTGATGCCATAGAAAAGGCAGCAGTTTCATCTCCTCCCACCTATGCAGTATCACATTATGTTCTGCAGTAGCACCCACAACGCTCATCAAAAACGCAGTCCTGATGTGAATCAGAGGGCTCCTAGCCTCTGAGTTTAATTTTCCCCCTTCTCTCTCTCTGTAACATTTCAGAGCGATGATAAAATCACATTTTATTGTCTGATTAAAGTGAGTTTGAAAGCAGAGAATTGACAAATTGAAAAACAACGACCAAAACTCTTAACACATAATCGAAAAAGAAAACATTGAGATGGCCATCAAAAGCTCTTTACGAGGGAGAGGAATGGAGAGATAATTAACAAAATATATTAGGCTGGGAAAATGCTGAGTGAGAGAGAGAGAGAGAGCATTTCTCCTAAAGGCAATGCATTTTTGTGAAAACTCCTAAACAAACAGCAAGAAGTAAAATCATGTGTCATCAGTATAAAAGCAACCGCTTTGTGGGGTGGGGGGATAAGAGGATGTAGAAATTGAAAAGCTTTGGGGGATTTTGCAGAACGGGGGGGGGTGTAACTAAACAAGGGTAGAGATATGTTGAGAACAACTGAAAACGTCCACTTAAATCAAATGTGCAGGACACTCTTGGCCGGAGCAGGACCCAAGAGTTCTGCAAAAAAGGCCTAAGGCCATCTCTTGGTCGAAAGTGTCAAAGACAGTTGATAAATCATATAGGAGTAATGAAAGGACACCACTTTCAG
The DNA here is from genome assembly GCA_029215795.1 of Anniella stebbinsi. Classification (NCBI taxonomy): domain Eukaryota; kingdom Metazoa; phylum Chordata; class Lepidosauria; order Squamata; family Anniellidae; genus Anniella; species Anniella stebbinsi. The sequence goes on from JARDYH010000001.1 coordinate 327,634,270, forward strand.
ACTGAACCATTAAGCCTCAAATCTTCACAAAGCTACTACCGACAGCTCAGGGGATTAGCAAGGCGGATTTTCACTCTTTGCCTGGGAGCAGGCTTATTTAAACTAGTCCAAGTTGGTTGTAAGTACACATTGGAGCTGAAACTGTTTATACACATATAGAAACCCACCTAAAATCAAATCTCAAGATTCTTTCTCACTAAATTTTTCACCCCCTGTCCCCGCAAAAAAGAGTAGCCTAGTTACAGGAAAATTTAAATTGCAATTCCTTTCAAAAATGGGAATTGAAGCTGAGGTTAGAGAGAGTTCGTATCCTACCGCTGGAGAGTACCAGGATAGCAGTAGGGCTTTTAATCTTCAGAGTTCCATTTTCTAATATGAAGACCAGGGTTTCAGAACTGGCATTTCAATCTGGAGACAGACAATGGTTCTTCTTAAGAGAGTAGAAGATGGACATGAAGGTACTTTACAGAGCATGAACACAACTGAACTCTCTTCATTTGGTTCAGAGCATCATGTTTCCTCATTTTACTTGATGACGTCCTTGTTCCTTCTACTTGATGACTTCTGTGGACATCTAGCTAACATCACAGTAGCATAAAAGAGACACCTTTGCTCACTGTATATAGTACCAGCATCCCCCAACCTGGCACCCTTTCAATCACACCCTTTCACTCTTACTCCTCTTCATTAAAGATTACATTTAGGTGTTATTCACAATTGATTATACTGCGTCCTTTTGTATTTGCTGATTATCCTCAGACAAATTTATGCCATGTTCTTTGTGAACACAACTTTACAAAATTACTCTCAAGCTATTTAATTTGAGCATGAAGCTCAAGGTGAGTAGTTGAATGGCACTCTGATTTAATTTTGGCATTCATGTATCAAATGGTGGCTGCCATCCTAAGTATATTTACATGGAAATATGGTTCACTAGAAGTATTAGGAGTAGCAACAATAGTATTTCCCCCTTCCACTATTAAGTTTGGGGGCAGTATACATGGGGAGCTTCCGCACTAGATGTTCACTCTCATTTTATGGAGAGCTGAGATGGCATTGCTAACCTGTTGCATATCTGTGTTTTCAGAGTTGTCCTCCTGCCTTTATTTTAGACCTGATCTGTGGTGATTTCTCTGTCTTCGGTTGGAGTTAAACCTCTAGTGTGCATTAGCAAAGTCCTGTTGATTCACCTGGTGGAGGAGTGGTCTGTGAGGTCACAGTTCCTTTACTGTTTTCCCCACACTGGAAAATGAACTCTGCCTTGTCCTGTGCCTTTAAAAAAATGTTTTTGTTTGGGTATTTTGTTGTCCTTCAGAGGAGGATTGGGGGTTCCAGTGGAGGGAGGCTGCTAACTAATTCCCTGGGCACAGCTTCAGCCATCCATCCTGCTGTCTCCAGCACCCTCCGAATGCCTGCCTCGCCTCCCTCCCTCCCTTCCATCCCTCCCTCCCTCATCTACTGTCTGCGTCCAGGCCCTGGACATCACCGGGACCACTGACTTAGCACTGGGGAGGAAAGGGGCAGGAAGGGACTTGAGGTAGAACAACAGAAAAGCAGGGCTTGCTATGCCAGGACGCGGCAGCTGCCAGTCCTTGGAGCTGGTAGAAGGTCAGAATTGCAGCAACAGAAAAGCAGGCCTGGTGCACTGAATGGAGCTTCTGTTCCATGCAGTACTTTGCTTGCTTGCAAGTATCTGCGTTCCTCTCGCCATCCCTCTCCCTCTCAATTCTTTTTAAATAGCAGGTGCTAAACCTCAGGCCCACCAAGATTCCTAGGTGGGCCTATTCCAGCCCACCAGAAGTCCCAATCCAGCTGTCAGGAGTTCCCCAGGTGGCCACACCTCCTTCCCCTGGCTTCATCCCCTTTCTTCTGACTGCCAGTAGTTTGGGGGTTTTCTGGCTTTTGCACAGTCTAAAAGGTTGAAACATCTCCTAAAGCTCAGTTACTGGCAAGAAGAGCTTTAAGCAAAGAGTGGCTGGTATTTTGGCCCCACCCTTTTTTGCCTTCAGCCCCACCCACCATTAGAATGCAGCCTGCAAGAGCTTCCTTACGCCTCCCAGCATAGGCCGCCACTGCCATGCCACCTCCAGCAGATGCTCTGGGGAGACCCATGGGTCACTTTCCTTCATCGCTGCAGCAAGAGAGAGGCCAGCAGAGCTCTAGAGCAACTGCCTGCCTCTGTTTGCCTAATCACATGTGGCTGGAAGACGTGGCAGTGGGGTTCTCATGAGACCTCTCGCAAGAGCCCCAAATCTCAGTGCAATGAGGCAAACAGAGGGAAGTTGGTGGCAGCAAAGGTAAGGGTGCACAAGACCGGAAGGGAGAAAGAGGGTGAGGAAGGGGGTCGAGAAACAAGGCAGCAAAAATGGGCATGCTGCGGTGGTGCATGTTCTCTCCTAGCATAGATGATGAGAAAGCTAATGCTAGAGCTAGGTGCTAACGTGCAGAAACCCATTTCTCCCCACCATACACATTCATTTTGATGTGCAGATCTCATACCATCATAGGAAGCTGCTTTATACAGAGTGAGACCATTGGTCCATCTAGCATAGTTCTGTTGACACGGACTGGCTGCAGATTTTCAGGGTTTTAGGCAAGGTTCATTCCTAACCCTACCCAGAGAAGAAAGGAATTGAAGCTGGGACCTTCTGCATGCAAAACCTGTGCTCTGTCACTCCCCTGAATTGAAGCTGTCTTGCCCACCACTTCTCTTTACCTTGCCTGGGGGAAGTTAGGGTAGGAGAGAGGGAAGAGGGAGAACGCCTGTCATTTTAGCATTTGTGGAAGAAAGTCATGTGAAGCACACCAACCAGAGAGATCCTCTGGGTTTTCTTTATAAAAATAATGGTGGTGGGCGAACTTTGGTTAAAAAGAACAGATCAGTCAAGCCCCAAGATAGTTATTAGTTGATGCATATTTCTTGACACAAAACCCTTAGCATGTAATTATAAGCAATCTTAGTAGTTGGGCTTCCAACAATTGACTCATTTCTCTTCAGTTTGGTGCTCATCCCTGGATTTCTGTACCATTCAGTGATGATTTGTTTGTATGGGTGAATCAGAGATGTAACACAACAGGAATTCAGACCATCTCAAACTTCGGAACTGAATCTATGGGGAAACTCCACTATTCAGCTCTAAATTATTCTGTATTCTGTAATCCGGTGTAGAGAGAACCAGTGTGGTGTAGCGGTGAATGTTGGACTAGGTCTGTGGAGACCCAGGTTCAAATCCACATTCAGCACTGAAGCTTTGCTGGATGATGTTTGGCTTCTCACTTAACCCACCTTACAGGATTGTTTTGAGGATAAAATGAGGTGGGAGAACACCTTACATTCCATTTTGAGTTCTTTAGAGGAAGGGTGGGGATAAATGTGCCATTATTATTATTATTATTATTGATTACATATATATGTGAACCAGCTCTATAGACCCCTACAACCAAAAGTTTTTAAGAAGTTATCGGAGCATTTATTATTAAATCAAAGTCAGCATATATGAAAAAATACAATCCATTTATCACACGTAAGGCATACTATACCACGAAGTCCCACAATTCATCAAGATGTCTCGAAGTGCGAGATTTAACCTTTGGATCTTTGATTTAGCTGACAGCTCTCTAAAAATGCATGCAGTGAGATAGTTCTCATTCTACATAGCTGTTCAAAATTTATGCCAGAATTCGTTGTGCTGAAGACAGGCAGCAGTTACTACGTGCTAAATTGCCTCCAAATCTCACTTTTTTCCTGTGGCCATTCAATGACTGGGGATTTGTTCTTTTAAGTCCAGTTTTAAGCCTAGATTTCTCTCTGATCTGTAACTGTGTGGGATGGCCACATTTAGAGAGCTGCGATTTCAGAGACTCGGCTGAAGTATTCTTTTTTTCAAAGCACATTTTATATGCAGCTGACAATAGAATTTGGTCTTGTGAGAACTTTTAAAAAAAATCAAAAAGGGCTAACTGCATAGAATATGCATTTGTGAACCACCCAGAGGGTTTTGGCTATTGGGCAGTACAGATATGTAATAAATAAAGAAATAAAATTTGGAAATGGTAGTGCAAGAGAAATACCAAACATTGAAAACACTGATGAGGGATTTTCTTTCTTTCTTTGTGGACATTATCTTTCAGAATATGCAGTCCAATAAGTAAAATGTTTGATAATGCTCCTGTTTAAAAATAATTGGCATCAAACAATCCCGTTGTTTGGTGACAAAAGTGCTAAATAGAATAGGGTAAAGAAAGCTTTCTCTCCATCAAAATATTTTTACTTGATGGTTTGCTGTAGAAAATGACATCCTAAACTTGGGGAATTAATTGAAAATGAGATCGAATGCCACTTCTGATGTTCCATATTAAAGGCAGGGATGTGCTCTCTGAGGGCACTGCTGCCTCTGAAAAAGATGTGTCTGTGTTATGCAAGACTTGCTTCAATTTACCATTTCAGATGAAAACTTTGTTTTGGATAGATGAATTTTGGCTCCAGTTGAGATGGTCTCAGTTCAAATCTAGTTTCAATACAGTTTCAAACGTGTGTGTGTATGTGGGGTGGGATGGAAGTATATTAATTTCAGTGCTTGTTAAACTGATTCGGTTCACATTGCCTTCCATGCATGCTTACTATGGAGAAACCTTCTCCAAGTCAAAACTAGTCCACCTTGACAAAGTTTGCAGTGGCTAACAGCTCAATCACAGACACTTTTTCCTTGCAGGTTGTACAGCTGCTCTGCATGCCTGATTTTGCAGAAGAGGGAGAGAGAATTTGTGCACTTGTGTGGACTCCAGCTTTGCCTACCTGCACCACATCAAAGCTGCTCCAGGAGCAGGAGGAGGAGGAAGCGGAGGGGAGGATTCCCCTCTGTCTTGGCTATTGTTCTTTCTTCACCTTCCAATCTTTTGCACTACCAGATGCCACTGGAAGTAAATGAAACAGCTCCCCTATATAAGAGTTCACAACCATCCAGAATTAACGCCATGAAACAAGGCAAGTGTTTTTGATTCTGCTCCATCTAAGAACAGTTTTCCACCTATAAAGAGCATAGCTCACAATGAGAATATCAAATGCAGGTCTCTGCAAGATGTAATGATGGCCACATTTTGGATGGCTTTAAAAGGGGGTTAGTCAAATTCCTGGAGGAGAAGGCTATCAATGGCTACTAGTCATGATGGCTATATATTACCTCCCGTAACAGAGGTAATTCATATGTCTATACCAGTTGCCAGGGAACACAAGACGGAGGGTGCTATTGCAGTCATGTCCTGCTTGTGGGCATTTGGTTTGCCACGGTGTGAACAGAATCCTGGACTGGCTCTTCTTATGTTCTTGTGTTCTCTGAATAGCAGGCATTCAGCAGAGGTAACTCAAAACTATTTCAATTGACATTATTTCCATGTAAGAAATCTTGCTGGCTGCTAAACAAGCAAGTGTGCCTAGGAGCTACTCTGGCTTTTCAGCCTTCTCCTCCCACACCCACATTAATTGTTTGCCTGATTTTGCCACAAGCTCTGTGATTGGTTGTCCCTGCTGGCTATAAATACTTTCAGGTCAAATCCAAGCAGATGGACAGTTCTCTGTGTGACACAACTCCTTCACTGTACCACACTTGCTTTGTTATATCGTCTCGAGGGTAATCCTGTTGCTTCATGCCCCTGCGACCTTCTTTATGAGAGGGGAGACCTCCTAGCTTCCCCTCTCAGATGGAAACCTCAGCTTCAGTCTCAGCTTAGATCAGCATAAGAAATGGCATTTGGGTCTCGTTCTGTGCAGGTCGCCTGCTTCCCTTTTTTCAGAGATACTGGATCTGAAAATCGGCCAAGCTTCTCAGACTGGACTCTGTCATGACATCATTGCATCAGGGCCAGTACTGACAGTTCTGTTAGTACTTCAAGCCCTTCAATTATGAGAGTGTAGAAAGCAAGGGCTGTAGCTCAGCGGTCGAGCTCATGGTTTGCATGCAGAACGTCCCCGCTCCACTCCCAAAGATTTCAGGCAGCAGGGCAAAGAAAGAGCCTATCTACACTACTGCTTTATAACAGTTTAAAACAGTTTTAAACCAGTTAATTATGGTTATTAACCATTTTAAAACTGTTATAAACCATTTTAAAGCAGTAGTGTAGTTAGGCTCAAAGACCCCCTGTTTTCTGAGACCCTTAGAACTCGTGCCAGTTAGAGCAGGCAATAGTGGTCTAGATGAACTAATGGTCGAACCAGTGGAGCTGGCGACTCCAATGTCAGTGTGCGGTGAATCTGCCCCAGGTTTCAGTCAGAACTCTACAGGAGCTATCCAAAGTCCTAACTAGTTCTGACTGAAACCCCAAGCAGATTCACCATCCCACTGACATCAGAGCCACCAGCCTCCACTGGGTCTAACTCCATACAGGCAGAGCTGCATATGTTGGAATGTACCATTTATGCCAAGAGCACATGTTGGTCAATTTGTACTGACATGATAGGACTGGATGAAGTGACAACATATGACCCAGGGAATTGTTTCCCAGGGCCGCCCATATGCTTTATGATACCTGGGGCAGATGTGATGTTGGAAGCTCTGCTACTCCTCCCTTCAAGGAGCCAGGCACACGTGGAGCTCTCGGGAACCTGGGACCAACATTATGCCCAGGAGCTGAGGCGGCGGCGGGGGGGGGGGGGGGCTGCCTTGTGGCTGCCTGGGTCAAATTACCCCAGCATACCCACACACACATCTTCTTGCCTTTTGAGTTCATACCTTCTTTTCCATTGTGTTTGTGCAGGCCGTCTGTTTTATGTACCTGTACAGAAGGATTGGGGATTGAAACGTGTACTGAGGTGACAGCTTTACAATAGAAAAAAGAGCATCTACCCACTGTCCCCACCCCCTTTTTTAATGACTGTAGAAAACATCTGCATTTTTATTAGAGATAATGAATATCAAAAGCAGGAGGTTATTATTATTATTATTATTATTATTATTATTATTATTATGTTTTGCTTAAGGTTTTTGGAAAGGAAGAAAGGATGGCCGAGAATAAACTAACTGATAGAATTAGTGTATTATAATCTGATTGTTTTATTGACTTGGTGGTTTATTTCTAGACTAGGTGCATTTGAAGATTTCTGTTGTGAGAGTTGTACATGCAGAGTTAATAAAGAAACATATCACCATCTTGTGGCTATTCGGAAAGTTGCAATGAAATTCGCATAGCGGCCGGTGAGATCTTTCTGTTTGTCTTTTTCTCACTGAAAATGCCTAAACAAATGTATGTAGCTGAATTTCTTACATTTTTCTTCCTGTTTTTACCATGAAGCATTTTTTTTTAAAAGATGGATAAGTATTTGCCAATAAAGTTTTCCAGTATTCATGTCTCTTTTGTTTTCACCTCATTTTAAGTTGTATTCTATTTTCAATTATTTTTACATTTTGGTGTATATAAAAACATATCTGGGCTCTGCTGTTGCATGCACTTGCTGAAATATGTATGAAAATGGTTTTGGTATTTCCAAAACACTTTTTTTAAAAAAAGGCAAAATACTATGTACTTACTATTGGTGCCTGACAACAGGATGATTTTACCTGTCTCGTTTGTAATTTAGAAAGTGAAGGGGTAGCTTAAATGTTATCTAAGTTGCCTGGGAGCAGCTATCCCATGGTTTGATTTCTGAAAGCCAGAATCAATCATGTGGGACTGGCCAATCAAGTGACATAAAAATATGGGATAATTGCAAGGAAGGGTGGGACATAAATGAAGAAATAAATAGAAGAAAAGCCACCATGCTGGATCAGGTAAAGGCCCATCTAGTTCAGCATTTTGTTCACAAAGTCCAATGCCCATGGGAAGACTACAGGCAGGACTTGGGTGCAAGAACACTCACCTGCTCAAGTTCTCCGATAATTGGTATTCAAAGGCATAATACTGGAAGTAATATATAGCCATTATGATTAGTAGTCATTGATAGCCTTTTCTTCCATGAATATGTCCACCCTCTCTTTGGGGGTTCATTCATAATACTATTCATTTTCTCTGCACCATTCATACACCTCTATCCTGCTTCCCCTTTACTCACCATTTTTGTAAGCTAAACAGCTTAGAATTACAGAACTTCCCACATGAAGTCCTGCTTGATTATAATGTGTGTATTGGGTGGGGTGTGGGAGCTGATCCTACTATTGAAAGCTACAGCTAAACAGACATAGTGAAATATGCAGAAATAGTTTCACACTCCATCCCAATTCACATGTGCACTGTGATTTTCGATTGGATCCAGACTAAGAGGCTCATCAGATTGGGGGGGGGGGGAGAGAGAAATCGCAGGAAATCACGTTTCCTTACCATGGGCTCTCTTTCTGGTTCTCTTCTGCTTTTGAAATGAGCACTTTTCAGGGAGAAGAGACTAGCAACCACGCGGCCTGTATATTTCAATGGGGACAGCACCCTCTAGTGGGCATTTTATAGAACAATCTCAGGAGAATTGGATTAAAACAGGTTTATTTTGTGATTCTAAAACTGACAAAAGAAGCGGGAAACACCCAGGAGGCAGGCGTCATCGCCAAAAGGACCCACTAACATACATGAGTGGCCTGTAACGAGCGTGCTATAAAACACTCATTTGAAGAGGCTCTAAGTGAGTTGCATGCAGTGGGCAGTATCCAATGCTGCCCATTGCACTCAGTGGGCAGTATAGAATGCTGCTCAATGCTGCTCCGATAGCACAATGGGAAGCTAGCAGTTGCAGAAGCAAGTGAAGAGTGGAAAAACTCATTTCCAAGGTGGTGCAGGTCAGCAAAACTCACAGCAGGAAGCTCTGCCAACAACTTTAAAATGACTTTCATACAGCCAGTAATGCGCTTCAACGCCTCTCGTATACAGGTATTAGGTGTAAAAGCGATTGTGAGGAGATGCTTATAATCGGGCAACCGGGGGTCAAACCGAAATCTTGTAGAGGGGACCCAACACGTCTTCAGAAACAGATGAGCCGGGACAGCAATGTTGTATGATCAGGATGGCTGTAGCAATCTGGAACATTTCTCTTGAATATGTGTTTTTCTGATGAACCTGTGAGAAGCCTCCCCTCTTGTGGCTCCTCAAGGGGCACAATTCCATATGAGCAATAACCTATAGGTACCCTGAAATCCCACCCTTTCAATCAGGCCACTATTGCTGTGTTCTACTCCTAATACCTGGCTTATACCTTGGGAAAGGATCACAGCTCAGTTGTAGAGAGTGAATTATGCACATTTAAGGGGCTGGGATAAAGCCCTTTGATCTAGGTAGAATGATCTCATGTAGAAACACTTTGCATGGGCCTATAGAGACCTGCTACCACTCAAAGTAGACTATGGATGAGACAAGCTTTCCCCAACCTGGTGCCCTCCAAATGCATTGGACTATAATTGCCATCATTCTCAGACAGCCTGGTCATTGGGATGATGGGATTTGTAGCCCCATTAATAGGAACCTAGGAAGTTGCCTTACCCTGAATCAGACCATTGATCTATCTAGCCCAGTATTGTCGATACTGACTGGCCATGACTAGAGTTTCTCCAGCCCTACCTGGAGATGCTGAGATTGGACTTGGGACCTTCTGCATGTAAAACGTGCTCTTCCGCTGAGCTATGGACCCTCCCCTCTCACATCTGGTGGGCACCAGGTTGGGGGAAGCTAGGCTAGATGGCCCAACTGGATCCGGGAGGGCTTCCTCTAAAACGATGCCTTGCCATTTCTGTTTAACTTTCCCCACTCTGGGGAAATTACAGGGAAATTACACACAGGCATTCCGGTGCTTATCGGCTCTGACCTGGTGCTTATCGGCTCTGAGCCAGTTAGTTACATTGCTGAAAGCCCTCCCCACCTCAGACAGACACCCAGCCAGAAGCACAATTCCAGATAGTATTAATAGACAATAATATGAGTAAAGTGTGGTTAAGGTTCTTTGGCACAGCAATTTCACAACCAATGAAAATGCATCTCGGGCACAAGGAACTCCTCTAGTTGTCCATATGGATCTTCAGCTTCATCCTGAAGCTATCACCTGTCCCCTCCGTTCCATAGTGCACATCAAAGTGGTGGAGGGTATCCAACGCGACACTAAAGCTAGCATAAATTTCATGGTGCTATGGTAAATGACCTCTAACACAACACCAGTGGTGTTTGCTGATGTGACGGATTTTTCCAGAAACTATCGGCATTGCACTAGAGGTCATTTACCCTAGTGCAATGCAATTTACGTTAGTAGTAGTGTCACATTGGATACCGCCCTATGGGTTCAGTTTGGGCTGTGTAATACAGTATATCTGGCAGCAATTGCAATATAACTCTATAATGTAGCAAACCAGAATGTATCTGATTTTGCAAGGTGCCCACTTTGATCTTTTGATTCCAGTTTTAGCATGCAAGCGCACAAGATCAGGAGCACAGAAAGGCAAATCATGTTTTATCTAGACCTGTCTGCAAACCGAGGCAGATCTGGCTTAGCTAAACTCCTTGGAGAAGCTAGTGGTGCATTTAATGAGCCGCCTCCCTCAGGCACAGTTGCCCAAGCTGGCGCAAGAGCTGCAACATGCCGGCAGGGATGAATCAAGCCCATAATGTATTTTCAAGCATCCTGTAATCTTACTTTGTGTGGCTGTGAAGTGGAACAGCCTTGTTTTCGACAGGAAATGATGCGAAACAGTCTGAGAACAAGGAGCAAGATCATGATGCTCACTTATCTGAAGCAACAAAGCACAACCAATAGATTCCGGCTTCCTCACAAGGTACCCAGACTATTAATGACCTGTACACACACATACACACACACGCACACACACCTTACTTAGTGCTTTGCTGCTGCTGCTCCCTTTGCCATCTGACAGAACTGCCTATTCAAGGGCAGTCAATGGTGTGTGTGCGGGGACACATCGGCTGTCTTTGAGAAAGTGGTGAAAGATAAGGAAATGGGGAGTTTGACAGAGCATTCAAGGTTGCAACTTAGCATGAAATAAACATGTGCTTGAAGGCTTTCACACATCGTTTCCCAATACATAGCCAGTGTAAAGTGTTTATGATGCATCAGGCTGCATAAAAACTACATGTCACTAGCACCAATTGAATTTTAGATGGTTTTTGAAACAAAACCATATGCAATGGGTTTAGCAACTCCCCAGGCAGGATCTTTTTAAACATGTACACATAGACACATAATGGAGTGGATCCAGATTTGAGCTGGATCAAATGTGCTGGGAGAAATGGACTTCCCCATCCTGTCCTTTTCACAGCAGCCCCTCCAGGAACCAGAGAGAACCAGGAATCACAGAGAATCAGGAGACCTTCCTGAATGGAATAAGCCACAAGGCATATATGAAGGGGTGGGGGAGATCCCCAAAAATCAGCCAGAGGGACCTATTGGACTTCTTCCTCTCGAGGAAGGCAAATCCTGGGCCCAACCCAGTTAACATCAAAGCTAGGATTTTGAGATTTTCGTTATTATGTTTCCCTTATTTTTTTTTGTGGCTTCCTTTTTAAAAAAATTCAGAAAAGATCAAAATGTTATTCGTTGACACTCACTTAGGTTGTCATGATGAATTCTGTTGGCAACTTGTATCTGTTGCTTTGTGAGACAAAAAGGCAGCCTTTCAGCCCCCTCCCCAAACAAAGATTTTTTTTTACCCCCATCAATCCCAGCCAGCATGGTCCATGGAATCCTGGGAGTTGTAGTCCAAAACATCTGGAGGAAAACAGGTTGGGGAAGGATGATCTAAAACACTGGTCTTCAACTGGTGGGTCATGACTTACTACTGGGATCACAATTTAGCCTAAATTGGGTTGTAAAAGTATCATTACCACTAAACAAATATATGGTGGAAGGAGGAGGAAGTCTCCAAATGCATGTTTGTGGCTAAAGTAGGCCCTGGGTCTGAAAAGGCTGAAAACTGCTAATCTAGATACTGTGTAGGGATCAGTGCAGCCCACATGGCATCCAAAACAAAGTCAAAATTACCTATGGATTTCTTTAGCAATGTGCTGAATTTTTTTGATCTATTTATTTTTCACCATTCGTTGAGGGGGAGGGGCAAAAAGAAATTGCACCCGGAAATTGTGTGACTGGTGGGTGAGTGAGTGGGTGGGTTGGTGGATTTCGAAGACGTTTCTAAGAGTCCAAGGCTTGGTTTATGTTAATGTAAGGAAGCGGCAGGATGGATGCACCTGCCCTGTTCTCCAAATACTCTCTTTCTCTTCAGTCTATGCTGGTTACTGCTCAGCTACAATTATATTTACTGAAATAGGTTGTTATGTGGCTTGAGACACTCATTGATTTGATTTATAGTATTTATATACTGACTTTCCACCAAGGTGGTGGGCAATAGTTAAAAAACCCATAATACATAAAAACAAGGTTTACTTAACCCAGCATTCTGTTCACCAAGCAGCCCACCAGCAAGTAGGACATGAGTGTAATAGCACCATCCCACCCCAATATTCTAATATTATAGTATGCACTTTCTCCACACTATGCATAATTTAATTTTGTTCACCTCTATCATATCTTTCCTTACTCACTTTTTTCTAAGCATATCAGTCCCAAGCTTGTGGCCATTCCTCGCAGGGTAGTTGCTCCAGCCCCTTAATCATTTTGGTTGCTCTTTTTTTGCACATTTTCCAATGCTGCAATATCCTTCACACAGTTCATGATCACCTTGTGCAACTCAGTGACTCAGGTCAGGATACTATAATGGCAACCAGCAAAAATGACTTTGAAAGAGACAGGATGGATATCTGGATGAAAAGTCTGTCAGTGGCTACCATAGCCAAAAGTGTACATTAATTGTCAAAGACAGCATATCTCTGACTAGTGCATGCTGGGTCAAATTACTAGAGATCTATGCAAGGCTGTCCCAAGATGTTTTTCTGCCTGAGGTAAAAGGCAAGATAGTTCCCCTCACATTCCTTGTGCAGAAGCTGACTAGACTGTTAGCTGACTTATCTCAACGCTTGTGAAGAGGCAGGGTTCTCCTGAGGACACCAGGCTAGCATGGAGGGAAGTATGCAAGGCAGATTGATTAGCCTACGTAACTTTGACCCTCCCCAACACCTCACCACTGCTCCTCAGTGTAGGGTGACAATATGAAAAGGAGGACACGGCTCCTGTATCTTTAACAGTTGTGTTGAAAAGGGAATTTCAGCAAGTGTCATTTGTATGCATTCAGCACCTGAAGAAATTCCCTCTTCATCACAACAGTTAAAGCTACAGGAGCCCTGTTCTCTTGACCAGATACGAACTCATGAAGCTAAGGCTGCATATATTATGCATGCTTTCCATGAATAAGAGCCACTGAGTTCAATTGAATTTACTTCTGAGTAAACATGCATGGGATTGGCCGCACAAATGTAATCCTGTGCATATTTACTTGCAAATAATCCCCACTGACTTCAATGGGACTTACTCCTTAGTAAAAATGCACAGGTTTGGACTTTTAGACATTTAGACTTCTAGATGGACTACCAATATTCTGGCCTACCAGCAAGGACAATTAGGAAATTCTTGGAAACATCAGATTCCTTTCATCCCATGAATCCATTCTGCTAAAATACAGTATTGTGTCTTTGGTTTTGCTTATCAGAATTTCAAATGTAATGCAGGATAATTTAATGAAGCCTGTTACCACTTAAAGACAATATAGAGCACATGAAGGAAAGGTGACAAGCTATCTTCTACCTCGCTGCTGTTACTCATTTGTGCCAATTCGATAGAGCATTGCAAAGTGCGTGGCAAGGAGTGTGTGAAGCCTCTCTGTCAAGGCACAGTTCAGAAAGTAATTATTTTGCTTAATAACATTTCAGATAATGCCACGAACATCATTCTTAGTAGAATGAGGCTGTCTGATAGACCATCGATATGCTTCATAATTTGAATCCTCTTATCTTGTACATATGACTAAAATCTGTTCTTTTTATTTTCATAGACGGATGATGTTTAGAGAAAAAGGATTAAAACCTCTATTGTGATGATTGCAAGACAATAGAATTTTCATGAACGTTACCCATTGTGTCAGATGACTCACACATCTGTCAGGTGCACTGCATTAGCCCACAGAAACCTCACTGGCATATGCTGGGTCCTAGGAAGAATGACTTTGCTTTCACAATGTCAATCACTTTGATGGATGGCCTTGAGGTGTTAATGAATATGCTTCACAAATATTTGTGTTCTGCCAAAATCTCTGTCTCACATCAGTAGGTGCAGAGACTTAAGTGGGATATTTGGAAAGAACACAGCGCTCCAAAAGGGCAGCTCTTCTTCTGAGTCACCCAAGCTCATGTTTTTGACAATTCTTGGTTCTCTCAAAACTATTGGGACTATTGTCTTTGCGCAAACATGGTTAATGATTGACATAAATATGGCTTCCGATTCTCTCCAGTTATGTTTTTGTTATGTAACTTTGTTTTTATTTACCCTGTAACACATTTTACCATGCAGAATTACTGTGATCAATGGGAGAACCATTTAGACAGGCACTTCTTTCTTACATTTTGGTCCCACCATTCTTCCAGTGAGTTCATTTGACCCTCGCAACAACCCTATGAGGTGGAGCGAGAAAGACTGGCCCAAGGTCATGGCTGAGGGGGGATTTGAACCTAGTTCTTCCTGGTTTGAGGGTAACACTCCAACCTCTGCACCACATAGGACCTCATGCCATTTTGGCTCTTACACACTTGTGCTTTACTTAATGTGTATGCAGTCCTTCACAACCTAGCACTGTAAACCTGGGAACACTTACCCTGGAGAAAGTCCCATGTATTCAGTAAGAATCAATTCCAATGGGTAAACATTCATGGGATTGACTGGCAAGAGTATGTCAACACAAAACATATGGGTGCCATGGCCCAGGACCAAGCACCTTCTGAGGTTTAGAGTGGCAGCAACTCTGATGAGGAGTCTGAACCATTTCCCACACATTCAGAAGTGGGGCCCTCCACCTTGGAATCTGCATCCTGTCCTCTCAATCCCCATGAAGTGCTTCTGCCCTCTGACTCTGAGGAGTGGACTTCAGAGTCCTCCATTGAGCTCCCAACCAACTCCTCACTCTCCAGATCCTTGCCATCCAGAAGAAGCCAGAGAAGGTGGGGAAAACACTGGTCCTTACAGAAAACCAGAAGAGGTACTTGAGGATCTGGAGCCCCCAGAAAGACTGTCCTAGTCTGGCTATAAAACCCTACCAGTTGCTCTAAACCAGTGTTGGGGTAATTCGTCAGTATTCTTGCTGCAGGAGTTCTCTCTGTGAGTCTGAACTCATCCTAAGGCCTGGGCTGGTATCTCCAGTGCAAAACCCACTCCTGCCACCTGTCTTATGTTGTGTCTCTTCACTTGAGCCATTGCCCAGAGCAGATTATGAAATATCAGATGAAGCAGGTCAATGATAAGAGCTGTATACTACTAAGCATTACTCCCATCACTCTGATATGCCATTATTTGGGTGGGCATTATAGCAGCACCCTGACTTGCTCAGACTCAGCTGCCCAGTAGCCCTATTTAAGGAATCTAGAAGAGACTGTGGTTTGGGTTGCTTTAGTTCTGTGTCCTGGAATTTACTTCTTGCCTAAAACAGAATTAGAATGAGTCCAGACTTAGGCCCTTTCCACACCAGGCAAAATGCCTGGGATGGACCCCAGCTGCTCCTTGTGAGTCCGCATGATGCACAGGGAGTACCGGGGGTGGGGGGCAGGCACAGGATTTTTCCTGGTTCTCCGGAACCAGAAAAATCCTGATTCTTTCGCAGTCCTGGGAAAGAATGTCCCCGCCCATCTGGGTGCAGCCATGCTTACTCACAAGTAAGCGCGGCTGCACCGATGGCCACGGAGCTGCAGCACACAGCTCTGTGGCCATCAGGAGAGGGGGGGAAAGCAAAATTGCCATCCCCAGGATGGGGGGGGAGCCGCGATTTCACTCACGTTTCCCCCCCACACAAACCTTTCGTTGGAGAGCTAGAGCGCTCTTCTGCAAGTAAAAACAAAAACAAAATGTCATCTGCAACAGCCCAAGAGCAGCCCGGGCCGTCGCATTGTGGTGTGCACAGGAGCGACAAACCCAGAAGTGGCTACTTCCGGGTTCACCTGCTCCCTGCCCTCTACACCCCTATGGTGGAGAAAAGACCTTAGTTTAGGCTGACCAGATAAAATCCAGGTCAGGGCTCATGTAACTTTAACAGTTGTAGAGAAAAGGGAATTTCAGCCAGTGTCATTTGTATGCAATTAGTCCCTGGTGATATTCCCTCTTCATTACAACAGTTAAAGGTACATGCACTATACTAGAGTGACCATATACAAAAGAAGGCAGGGCCCCTGCAACTTTAACAGTTGTGATGAAAAGGGAATTTCATCAGGAACTAATTGCATACAAATGACACTGTCTGAAATTCCCTTTTCTCTACAACTGTTAAAGTTACAGGAGCCCTGACCTGGATTTTATCTGGTCACCCTACCTTAGTTATACTTAGAGCAGACCCATTCAAATCAATGCACTTAAATTGATCATGACTAACTTGTCCCACTGACTTCAATGGTTCTACTCTAAGCATGACTAAATCTGGATCCAACCCATTGTTTATTGTTCCTCCTGGATACATGTCTCAGACTGGCCTGTTTTCTTGGACTACCTTTATCTTGCCCAACTCTTCTTAACCAGTTAGATTTTGATCCACGACTTTCAGGGGCTTGCCACTTCTTGATGAAGCTCTGATGTTGCAAGAAAACACCAGCCCAAATATTGGCTCTAGCAGATCATTGTTCACACAACTGATGGAGGAGAAAATAGTGAAGATATTCAGGTCAAAAGTGCACAGCTGGCTTTCCACTGTTAGCATGGAAGTTTGTTGGGTGAATATGTAGCTGCCTCTGTGGTCTGAGAATAAAACAAGTTGTCAAGAGATAAGAAACTACTCTTGCTAGAGTTCTCAAAGCTGGTGTGAGGACTCTCACTGTGCCACTGTTAGTTCCCACTTGAGATTTGAGATGCTATCAGACTCTAGGACTTGCAAGAATGTCAGCTTTCTTTAAAAGGCAAACTCTCTGGCATTATCTTGGTTCTTCATCTCAGAGACATCCCTGCACTCATCTGTTGGTGGCAAAATTCATGATTGCTGTAGAATGACCCTGTATATGAGCGTCTGTTGAGCATCTTCAGTGGTACCTCATCT
This sequence comes from Anniella stebbinsi, assembly GCA_029215795.1. Lineage (NCBI taxonomy): Eukaryota > Metazoa > Chordata > Lepidosauria > Squamata > Anniellidae > Anniella > Anniella stebbinsi. Next base: position 327,651,417 of record JARDYH010000001.1, read on the forward strand.
GCTGTAAACTAGGACTCAGTTCCTGTTCATCATAATCAAGACTCCTGTCATGGTCATAGGTGGTTTTTGGGAAATGATGATGATATCACTGACTCGATTGGCTTAAGGCAATAAGTGTTGTTGATCTAAACAGAGATGGAGTTGCAGGAGTTCCAGTTGTCTTTCTTCAACCTCTAAAGAGGACTCTTGAACCTCCAAATCAAATTTAAGGCTACATACAAACATAATTTGAAGGTTGGACAACTGTGGAAATGCATTTATAACATTCTCATCACACAAGCAATTTTCTCTCAGCATCGAGCTCAGTAAAAAAAAAAAATTCTACCAGCAGAGGTTGACTGTGCATAGCACTGATTGGCTCACCACTGTGATGTTACAAAATAATCTCTTTCCCTCTTCACCTGCCGACCCCAGAGCAGGGTTTTTTTTCCAACTTGAAAAGAAGTGTGCATGCTCATGTTTTAACAAACTAAGGGAATGAATGTACATTTTGTTGAATTAGACACTTTTTTAAAAAAAGATAAAATAAAAACAGACAGTTGAAGCAGGCTGACAACAGAATCAGCCTTGGAGTCACTGGTATACACATTTTCACAGAGAAGATGGCCACAGCCCATGAAAAAAGGATGAAGAAAAAACAATGGTGCAATTACTGTTTCTAAGGTACATTTGTATGCATCTTGAGTCTCAAGCCTGATCCTGATAATGGCTTTGTTACATTAAGAATTGAGGGCTGGGTCCAGGGGATCACCGGCTGGGTCCAGGAGGTTGTAAATGCCTCCCTGAGAGAGGGAGTGGTGCCGGCCTCTTTAAAAGAGGTGGTAATTAGACCACTCCTAAAAAAGCCTAACCTGGACCTGAAGGACATTAACAATTATAGGCTGGTGGCTAACATCCCCTTTCTGGGCAAGATACTTGAGGGGGTGGTTGCAGGACAACTCCAGGCACTCTTGAATGAAACTGATTATTTAGATCAATTTCAATCGGGCTTCAGGCCTGGTTTTGGAATGGAAACTGCCTTGGTCGCCCTGTGAGATTACCTTTGCCAGGAGAGGGACATGGGGAGTCTGACCGTTGATTCTCTTGGACCTCTCAATGGCTTTCGATACCATCAACCATGGTTTTTATGGTTTTAATTTTTGTAAACTGCCCAGAGAGCTTTGGCTATTGGGCAGCAGGGATGTGCATTGTATCAGATCTGATATCCGATACCAATTAAAATTGGAGGATATCGGCATCTGATACACAATTCTGATATGAAAACTTAGTGATCCGATTTTTCCTGATACTATATTTTTGTCTTTAATTGAAAAAAATTGGAAAATCGGACACCAAAAACGTCTATAACTTTTTTTATTTTTAAAGCTAGAAGGATGAAACATGGCCACATTGCAGATGGGTTAGAGTTACTTCTATGTGAGACGTTTCAGAAAGATAGCTCCAGGCATTTTGTGGCTATGAATTTTTTACTAGCTAACCAGGAATGCCAGTAACATTTTTATTTTTAAAGATCCACAACTGAAACTTTGCCACATTGCAGATGGTATATTGGGATTAATGTGTGTGAAATTTCAGAAACATAGGTGCCTGCCTTTGGTGGCAATTAATTTTTGAAAAATGGGTAGCAGTGGGGGAAATACAGTTATGCCTTCAACTTTTTTATTTTTAAAGATCCAAACATGAAACTTGTCCACATTAGAGATACCACTTTGGTTGACATGTGTGACAAATTTCAGAACCATAGCTTCAAGAGTGTAGTGGCATGGTATTTTGGGAAAAATGAGGAGAGAAACCCATTTAACTTTTTTATTTTTAAAGACAGAAGCATGAAACTTGCCCACATGGCAAATGGGTGTGAGGTACTTATCTGTGAGAAATTTCAGAAATATAGATCCAGGCATTTTGTGGCTATGAATTTTTTTTACTTTAAAAGTTCCAAAAGTTTTTTAAAAAGGACACTTTGACAGCTGTCAAACAGCACCCCCTCCCCGCCTCTCTTCTAGCTATCAAACCCACTATTTTGAAACTTTTGGAATTTTTAAAGCCTGTCCACATTACACATTAAAACTTGTATAACTGTTATAAAAACTATTTTATAAAAACAATTTTAACAAAAGTTTAATATACAGATTCTTACTTGATAAGAGATGTCTGCAGAAATACTCCTAACAGGATGATAGTCTCCAACAATAATTACTGGCGACTGGGGAAATGTAATCATTCCAGGGCCCTCCTTATATTCTAATTCATTTTTTCTCATTGTTTCATCATTTTTGTGCTCTGCCAGGTGCTTTCATGTAGCAGTGATAAGTGCAAGGTCTCAAAATATGTCATTACTGCTATCCTTATTGCTATTGGCTGAGTTTGGGCATGGAGGGGGGAATAGCATACTGACTGTACGTTGTTTTGGCAGCGGTGCGGTAGCACCCACCACACAACATGTTGCCCCTCCCCCTGTCATGCGGCTGAAAGTCCTGGCATCCTCCCTCCCACCTCCCTCAGTCCTCCGGCCGTATCCCAGCATGCACCACAAGTTCTGCCAGCTGTATGACCAAACAGAATAGTACACGGAGAGAGGGGGGATTCCCTCCACATGACAATGGATTTCGGGATAAACAAAGTGCAAGCCTGTTGTTTTTCTCCGTTGTTTAAGTGCCCCAAATAACATACTGTCATTTGTGTGTGCATTGTGTGTTGCCCTCCACACAACACAATAAGCAACACAAATGACGATTGTCCCCCCCGCCCCCCGTTGATTATCTTGTCGTCCAAACCAGGTCATTATGTGGGAATCACAGGTAATTGCTGAGTCACAGGAGTGCCAAAAATTCAAGATCTAAGTTTAAACTACTCAGATTTAGAGTCTTTAACCTCAGGATCCATTCTATTTCCTTTCTTAATAACAATTAATTGTCTTTCTTGTCTATTCAGTTTTTTGAGGGCACGAAACTTTAAGTCTGCAAAAGAATGATGTTGTGCTGAAAAGTGATCTACTAAAGGAGCGCCTGATCTGTTGTTCTTTAAGTTGCTGAGATGCTTTCCTATATGCTTTTTCAGAGGTCTAATTGTTTTGCCTATATAAATCTTTCGGCATTTACACTGGATGGCATAGATGAAAAAGTACTGTTGCAGGTGGTGAAATGTTTGAGGAAATATCTTTGCTGATCAGGTGGATTTTTGAATTCTGTGACTTTGAGAGTGCATTTACAGTAGCAGCCGTGTCCACAGGGATGGTGTCCCTTAGGCATGGAAGCACCTGGTAAAAATTTGGCTAAACTTCTACAGTATTCTTTGTATTCACTCCTGATTAAAAGATCTCTTATGTTCCTGGTTCTTTTAAAGGAAACCATAGGTTTTTCCTGGCACCCTGGAATATGCTGGACAATGTGCCAGTGTCTCCTTATGCTTCCTTGCAGATTATTTGTTATATAGTCATACATTAGACTGCAGTTGATTTGTTCTGGGGCTGTTACATTCTTTTTTGATAAAAGCTCTGATTGTGATTTTGCCTCAGCCTTTTTGAGGCTTTGTGAAATTACAGCATAGGGATACCCTCTTTCTTTTAATTGCACTGACAGTGTCTGTGATTCCTGTCTGAAATCTGATGTCTTGGAACAGTTGCGTTCAAGTCTTAGAAACTGTCCACATGGGAGATTATTTCTTAAAGCATAGGGATGGGAACTATCATATTTAAGATACCTAGAAACATTGGTGGGTTTTCTATAGATGGAGGTGATAAGATGTTGTCCCTCCTTTTTCACTTTTAGATCTAGGAAATGAATTTATCTGGTGTAGAACTGGATGTCACATTTAATACTGTCATTCTTAGAATTTACCCATGTTCTAAATTGTTGTAGACCTTCCCTATCCCCCCCACCTTGTCTTAAATACCTGCAAGAGGAAGATGAAGCACCTGGTCAGCAGATACTAAGCTGATGTTGAAAACAAGTGGGGAGGAACCGCAGAAAGCAGGCCTCTGCAGCCACAGTTCTTCCTTTCTTTCCCACCCCAAGCACATCCCACCTGAGTGGATATGCAGGCACTTGTCCTACTGACTTCTGAGTAGGTTTAAAATAGGTAAGAAGAATCACATTTTAGCCATGCCTACTTTGCCTTTGGCCAGGCCCACAGATTAAATGTGCCACCAACACCCCCAGACTTTTGCCAGATTGAAATTCGGCCCTTGGACTGAAAAAGGTTCCTTACCTCTGTGCTATAGTGATGATGTATTTACTAGTGCTGCTCCAAAAATTTATCCTACGAAAATTTCAAATAACATTCTCATTCAATTCAATAGAAAAGAAATTGCTTTCGGAAAGAAAAGGAATTTCTGAGAAATTCTCATGAGTTTGGTTCAGGATTCTTGTGCGTACCTTACTTATGAGATGACTGTGGAGTGTGTGTGAGTGTCCTGTCTTTCATTGTACAATCATCTCTCTGACAACCTGTAGCCTCCTTGGCTTCCCGCCCTTCCCGCCCAGGAGAAGCTGTCATGAATTTATTCTTCCGACAGGGCCTTTTCAGATCAGGAAGTACAGGCATCCTGGGAGACTGTAGAACCATGGTGAGATGTGTAATAAAAATGATAATATAGATAGTACCCTCAGTCACCTCACAGTGATAAATTAGGATCAAAAACACCAACAACAAACATTTAAAATAAATTATAAACTGCCCAGAAAATGAGGTGGAAAAATGGAAGCCCCTTTCATGGGGAAAGGAAACTTTCAGGAGATGTCTTAGATTTTTCTTTTCTTATCCCCTAGAAATAAAGGGACACTTTTTAAGAATTTTCTCCATATTTTCTTCACAATTATTTTTTGTGATGGCTGTATTCCCTCCCGTCAATGCCCTGGAATGGAGACTGCAAAATGGGGGCCAGGCTGCCAACACAATTGATGGTGTTTCCACTTGCAGTGGCAGTGCAGAAAAACAAAACAAAAAACAACACCAAAAACCCTTAGAGGGGGAAAAAGAAAGAAAGAAAGAAAGAAAGAAAGAAAGAAAGAAAGAAAGAAGCTGTTCTACAACCCTTGCCAATGGTGATGCCTACGTGTAAGAAATTGTTGGAGAATTTCTCCTTCCCCTGGAGAAATTCAGTGAAATTGTCTTCCCAATTTTTCTGCCCACAAATAGGGTGGAGAATTTTGAGAGGTCACATGCGCACAGCTCTAGTATTCACCTTAACAAGTTGAAATGTTGTCCAGCGTCATCTTATTACTCCTCCTAGCAAGGCATAATGAGTTCTGATGTCATGCTGGTGTAGGATTGAGAATAATCCCTTCTTTAAAAATGTAGAACATTTTAGGATTGAGCAACTGAATAATATTCTGCTTCGTAGAAATTTCCTAAACTCAGAATTCTTACATTTGTTTTATACATTTATAGTATGTGTGGCGGCTGTGAGGGATGATTACTGACAGATTAGGGGGATTCCCTCAGTTAGAAGTGTAGGTTGATTCATTTATTTTCAGTCTAGCTGTTCTTCCTAAGATTGGATTTTGAAGCATTGCATTGTGTCCCTTTACTTAGGCCCCCTCCACAAGAATTCGCTTTTGCGCCCGGTTAGGCGATTGGGCGCACTATCCCTGAAGCGCCTTTACACTTAATACCTCTGCACGAGAGGCGGTGCTCCCCTCCCCTTCCCTCTGGCAGGCTGTCAAGTCCGTTTCTCTCACTCTCTCGCTTTCTCTTCCCCCACCACCCTCCCGATGAACTGTTCTTGAAGCGCCCCCCGCGTTTTGCGTTTGATATTTTTGAACCGTCAGTGGGGGAGAGCTTGTGATCGGGCTTGGCAGCGCTGGGTTTGGGGAATGGGAAGGCAGGAACCTTGGGGGCAGAGCGGCGGGAGGGAGGACGGACGGAGGGAGGGAGGAGCAGGGAAAGCACACACACACACACACACACACTCGGCTTTAAATGACTGCAGCAGCAACAGACAGACCTGCCAAGCTTTGCCATCTGGCTCCTTGCTTTGGCTGCTGCAACGCTGGGGGGGGGGGGGAGGAGGAGGCGGAGCGAAGGAGGGGCCTCGATCACATTATTATTAGAAGTATTCGTGTTATTCTTGCGAGGATTTCTCTCTCCCCCGCCGCCCCATCCTCGCAATTCCCTATTCCTCCCGCTCTCTTCCTCGCCAACCTGAGCTCTCTCTCTCTTTCTCTGCGTGGGGTGGGCTGTGGGGGGCGCCGCCAGCACGCTCCGCATCCCTGTTGTGAATTGCTCGCTCGCCCCCCCTCCCGGCCCTGCAGAGGCTGCTGCTGCCGGGGGCGAGGAGGAGGAGGAGGAGGAGGAGGCGGCAGAGAAAAGTTGAGCCTTCCTCACCCCGCGAGCCGAAAGACAGAGCGAGGAGCGACCTCCTCGAGAGCTCGCTCGCTGCACGTCCGCCACGACTGGCTGATCCCCCAATCTGCGCCGTTGCAGCTGGGGGAGGGCTTTTGACAGCGGCGGCAGCAGTCAAAATGCGCTTTAACTGCCGGAGCAAAATAAAAGTCGCTATTTAACGCGCATTCGAAAATGCGCATTATCGGGGAGATAACGCGCCCGTACGCCCGTTTTGCGCTCCGCTGGTGTGGAGGTAAAATTTATAATGAGCCTTCAAGGCTCATTAAATGTCTCGTGTGGAGGAGGCCTTAGAGAAGTGAATCAGGTAATATTCAGAATCAGTGGGCCATGTAATCTGATTAAGAAAGTTTATCAGATCATTCTGCTATGCGAGGCAATCAGAAGAAGCAAAGGGGAAGAAGCTTCAAAATAAGCTTCCGAAGATTTATGATCCTCAGATGAGCACATTCAGTTCAACTCAGAAAATACAAAAAGACACTGTGGGTATGATCTAACTGTGAATGTGTCTGAATACAAATATTAAACAGCCAAACTTAAGAGCCTGAAGGAATTTTCTTATCATGGAAAAACATATTGGAGGTTTATAATGAGCCTTTCAACAGACAGAATAGTCAGTCCAACAGCTCCGGTACAAGCACAGGAACATTGATGCATACAGAGATTTCATTTCAGTGGTAGAGAAAGCTCTACATCCACAGCAGTGCCCCTATAACACTTTTGACCCTGGATGTAATTGTCTCAGGGAAGCCTCCTTTAGGTGGCCTTGTGAACTACTTCAGTTGTTGTCTTAAACCTGGGACCTGGTCCACTCAGGACCCACAGTAATCAGATTTGAAGGTACCAATATGACTCAAGTCCACTTGTGTGAAAGAATGATATATAGTTTATTGATGGAAAGTCAATAGAGAAAGGCCAGCTTACACATGCCCCTCAACTTGAAATTGTAGGGGACCCGGTTTCCTTGAAGCAGCAGGCATTGCCTCTGGGCCTGTTTTTCTTAGCCAGTGGCATGCCTTCCCCTACTCAGGTGAGAACACAGAGCAAGCTAATGCGTTTGGATTTTATAGGTTCCAGAAACTATCTGAAGGCGCACACACATCTCTCTCTTCACCAAGGAGGAAAAGGGAGGCCTTAACTTCTCGGCATAAAAACACAGTATAAAAGTACAATATAAAGCACATCCAGGATAAAACTGAGCAGCAATGCAGAGATTAATACAGATTTAAAACAGCAAAGTAAAAAAAAAACACTAAGATGATAAACTGTTAAAATACTTGGAAAATAAAAAAGGTTTTCACCTAGCATCGAAGAGTATAACGTAGGTACCAGGCAAACCTCTCCAGGGAGCTCATTCCACAGCCAGGATGCCACAGCAGAGAAGGCCCTCCTCCTGGCAGCCACCTGCCTCACTTCCTTTTGCAGGGTCTCATGGAGAAGGCCCCCTGAGGATATATTCAATATATTCATTAAAGTACAAGGACAATAATATAATATACTTTAAACAGCACAAGGGTAAAAGATGTTACACACTGAAGCTGGCAAGCATAGAATTAGGCATTACACATTAAATTTCTGTTGAAATAAATGTGCCTTTGGTTTTTGGCAAAGAGAGAGAGAGAGAGAGAAAGACAGAGAAAGAGGGAGCCTAATGGATTTTGATTGGAAGAGCATTCCAGAGTCTACATGACAGCATCACACACAAAAAAAGGCCTGTCTTTCATGCTCGCTCAGTAAATATCCTGATATGCAAACCCTTATCTTTAAATGCAGAACTTCATATAAAGAGGAAGTGTGTGCCCAATTTTAACAGCAAATGGGGAATGTAGGGGAGGGGTACTAAAACTACCCCCTGCCCATAGATTACCTCCTCCAGGCCAGGTGTGTTTCACGGAGCAATGCTCATTTCTGATATTTTGGTATAGGTAAGAGAAAAGGGAGGCTGGGGACAGTCATGAGATAAACCACTGACCGGGGGGGGGGGCGCTAGTAGCCCTCATCCATGTGCCCTTTTTGCTGTTCAAGTTGGACACACACACACACACACACACACACACAAGCTCCTATTTTAATTGCAGCAAATCTGCAATGGGTCAGTTTCCATCTCATCCAGTTTGTCCATCCAAAACTTACAAAAACTTTTATGGAGTTATGGATGGAATTATGAATTCATCACAGTTTGATCCTACCATGTGTTAGGCAGCTAAAATCAGAACTATTACAATAGCAGATAGACGGGGCAATCCATTTTCATGCTTTCTAGAGGGATATCCTAATAACCTCAAAATTCAAACTCCCTTCTCACCAGTGAATGATAACCTAGTTGCAGCCATGTCTCACTGATGACATTACCAGCATGACCAGCGGATGAGAATTTGGGGAAGCAAACTGTGGGGGAAGACAATTTAATCCTCCCCTTCTGGTGCATGGTGGTCCAACCTAAAGCAGGGCTGCATGCGTTTACACAAGAGAAAAGAAAAAGCTAACCCTTAGCTACACATTATTATTATTATTATTATTATTATTATTATTATTATTAACCTTTATATACTGCCCCATAGCTGAAGCTCTCTGGACGGTTTACAAAAATTAAAACTTTGGACATTAAAAATCGATATACAAAATTTTAAACCATAAAACCATAAAAACAGACAACATATAAAAACAGTGTACATTTAAAACAGCTGCAAACTCTCAGCCAGGCCTAAATATAGTTCTGGGATCAATTATGTGATTAGCATAATGCAGCCAAAATTGGATGGGAGGTCATCTGACCCCCTCAACCCTTCATGGGCTGAATGACATCAGGGTCATGACCACATCTCCCATTGGAGAAGGCCCACACACAGTGAAGCCATGTTGCTTGCCCCATGCCTTCCTCCACTGAGGAGAGGACACGGGGCAGGTGAAACAACCCAACTGATCTGCCAACCGGCACTTTCACCCACACATTAGCTTCCCCAAGCCATCCATGAAGCATCTCCAGTCCTCACTACAATTGATCTGACCAGAAGTAAAAATTATTCATTATTATTATTATTATTATTATTATTTATTACATTTATATACTGCCCCATAGCCGAAGCTCTCTGGGAGGTTTACAAAAATTAAAAGATTGAACATTAAAAAGTCAATATACAAAATTTAAAACCATAAAACATAAAACAGCTGATATTTAAAACATTTTAAACTTTTAAGCCTGGCCACAAAGTCAGTTGAAACCTCAACTTAAGCTGTTTAAATGCCTGGGAGAAAAGAAAAGTTTTGACCTGGCACCGAAAAGATGACAGTGTTGGTGCCAGGCGGGCCTCATCGGGGAGATCATTCCATAATTGGGGGGCCACCAAAGAGAAGGCCCTCACCCTTGTTGCCGTCCTCCGAGCTTCCCTCGGAGTAGGCACCCGGAGGAGGACCTTTGATGTTGAGCGTAGTGTACGGGTAGGTTCATGTCGGGAAAGGCGTTCCATCAGGAATTGTGGTCCCAAGCCATGTAAGGCTTTATAGGTTAAAACCAGCACCTTGAATCGGGCTCGGAAACATACAGGCAACCAATGCAAGCGGGCCAGAATTGGTTTTATATGTTTGAACCTTCTGGTCCCTGTTACCAATCTGGCCGCTGCATTTTGCACAAGCTGCAGCTTCCGAATCGTCTTCAAAGGCAGCCCCATGTAGAGCACATTGCAGTAATCTAACTTGGAGGTTACCAGAGAATGGACAACTGAAGCCAGGTTATCCCGGTCCAGATAGGGGCATAGCTGGGCCACCAACCAAAGTTGGTAGAAGGCACCCCATGCCACCGAGGCCACCTGAGCCTCAAGTGACAGAGATGGTTCTGGGAGAACCCCCAAGCTATGAAGTAATAGGGAAAAAAATTGAAGTAAACATGGAAGTGGGGAGCACTATGGCAGCAGTGAGCAGTAGCTAGTGATGGGAAATGAATGCAGATGGAGGAGGGTAGCAAATGTGACGATGTGGCTTCCCCGGTGGCTGCCCCAGCTCCAGGTGAGCATGGATCCTTGGGGCCCATTACAAAATGAAAGTGGAGCTGTGGCAGCCAGAAACCTGAATCTATCCCTGATTGTAAAAACAAATACACATGGAAGAAATAGATTCAGCTTCCAGACTATAGCATGCTGGAGAAGATAGGCCGAGACTTCATTTTATTTCAGATCCTTGTCATCCAGCAGTTTCCTTTGCTCATCATATTCGTGCACATTTGGAATATGTTAAACTGACTGATATCAAATGTAGCAATTCAATTAGAAATAAAATTACCATCCGAGGGAATGGCTCTCTGGCTTCATTATCATAAAGTTATTATCACCCATACAAGAAAGGTCATTTTCTACACCTGGGTGGGGAGAATTCTATGCACTTCAACCACAGTGATACGTTGTATTTCAGGAAGTGCCTCACAGACCTTTTTCTCCCTTCCATCAAGAGGAATTCTTCCAAGACTTTTCTTGCATGGAAACTTTCTCTAAAGGATCATCAAATGGGCTCCAGACGTGGGCAACGGCTTCCCCCAACATCTAGGTAATGACATTTCTCAGCCAATTGCCAGTGAATGAGTTCTATAAGCAACTGAGATCTAAGAGAAAGTCAGACTTGAATAGTAATGAGAGTCCTTATACAGCCACACCACACAATTCTGAAGCGCTCATAATCAGTGAGATGCCTTATGAGTTGTCTGAGTCATTCCAGTAATGTCTGTCACTGTAGTGTCGGCATGAATAATAATTGGAGCTCATTTATGACTACCCTCTGTGATTTGATATCTGCATTAAAAATGTGAACTTGGAGCATTTAATAAAAACTGAATATATTGCAAGTGTCCTCTGCCCAATGCTCATGTTGTTTTTGGTCCTGGGCCCTCCTAATGGCCTGATTTGATGACCTGATATATTCAGGCCATGTCCTGTAGGATCCAAGTCTGGAACAGTGCTCATGGGTACCAATGTGCCTGGAGACACCATCCTTGGTGGCTGCCAGGCTTCCTTCCCCTCTTGATTTTTCAAGATTTCAGTAGAAAACCTGACTCAGGGATAGGGATCAACCCTGTTCTGGAAAAGAACATAAGAAGAACCATGCTGGATCAGACCAAGGGTCTACATAATCCAGCAGTCTGTTCACATTGTGGCCAACCAACTGTCGACCACAAGTAGATCATGAGTGTAAGAGCAACCTACCACCCATGTTTCCCAGCAATGGGTCTACATAGACTTACTATCTCTGCTGCTGGAGGTAGCACATAGCTACCAGGACTAGGTGCCATTGATAGGCCTTCTCCTCAAGGAATTTATCCAACCCCATTTTAAAGCCATCCAAATTGGTGGCCATCACTACGTCTTGTGGTAGTGAATCCATAGTTTAACTGTATGCTGTGTGAAGAACTACTTTCTTTCATCTGCCCTGAATCTCCCACCAATCAACCTCATGGGATGACCACAGGTTCTAGTATTATGAGAGAGGGAGGAAAATGTCTCCCTATCCGCATTCTCCACACCATGCATAATTGTGTACACCTCTATCATGTTTTTCCTTCCCTTCCTTTTTTGCAAGCTAAATTTATTTATTTATTTATTTATTTTATTACATTTGTATACCGCCCCATAGCCGAAGCTTTCTGGGCAGTTTATATAAGATTAAAACAATTAAAAACAATATACAAAAATTAAAACAGCAAAATCATACAATATACACACAATACACATACACTAAAACAACATTCACCCCCAAAATTTAAATTCTGTAAAAGGCAGGACTCTAGAGCACAGCACAGAAGAAGGTGCGGGGAGGAAGGTCTAGTAGAGCCACTTGGGCTATTTAATTGTTGGTCTCATGCTTCTATCAGCAGGGGTGGAACAAGCAGAAGGAGAGACAATTGATAGACTGCAGCCCCTGTACAGGCCCAGTTAGGGATGAGAGAACCAGCAATTTTTGAACTCACCTATATTCCCTGAAAATTACTTTGAAAGCAAAAATGGGCGCGAGCCAAAATGAGATTCAACCGATTTTTCAGCTCATTTCTGTATGTATTTTTCAAAAGTGTGCATTTCACCCACTGACTAAAGCATGAAAAAAATGGGAAAATGCACATTTTTCCAACTGGATCTCAAATCTGGGAATTTCCAAACATTTCTTGAAAAAAGCTTGTGTTCATGTTTACGATTGTGAACAAAATAGGTTTGCACGATTTGCAAATATAAATTAAATTCTCATTTATCCCTTTGTCCCAGTTGGCATGGTGGAAAGGAAATGATCCCTGCTATTGTAACCTTCCCTCATGGGGGAGATGCTCCAGTCCCTGGATAATTTTACCTGCCATTTTCTGCACTTTTTCCAGCTCTACATTATCTTTTTTTAGGTTGCACTCTCCCTGAAGGATCAGGTCCTTAGCTTGGGAGTGCTCCTTGATCTTACATTATCTCTGGATCTTCAGATGATTGGGGTGTCAAGCAGTGCATTTGGGGATAGTGACACCCCATTGATGGAATAATCTTCCCAGTGACACTCATAGGGTTTCATCTTTATTGTCTCTTATGTCCGAGGTAAAGATTTTCTGTTCTCCCAAGTTTTTAGTGGCTTTTGTGTTTTATTGCTGTTACTGGAACTGTTGTTTAAATTGGTTTTATTGGGTTTGTAATGGATTGTGCTGGTTTTATACGATCATTAGCCACCTTGAATGCCTTATGGCAAGAAGACAGCATCCAAATATTTTTAATTAATTAATTAATTAATTAAGGCCATTGGGATACTTTGGTGGGAGTGAGTGATGACATTTCCTTGCGTTTCCCACTGCACAGGATCCCGGCAGGCATTTAGGATGTAGGAGCATGGTTTGGGGGGGGGGGGGGGAAATCTACCACCCATAGCCAAAAAATTAAAAACTGATGAAATTTCAAATTTTAAAATTTGGATTTTGAATGAAAAAATTAGCCTCAAAATTCAAAAGATAGAGTTCAGATTTGAAACATTTGGCTTTGATTCTTGTCACCTTTCTAGAAGAATTGCTTATGAGTAGTTGAGTGAATGGATTTAACTTTAGTTAAAGCCAGCATTTAATAAACAATGTGGCATGTCAACTGTCAGATCCTGTGAACTGCTGATTGCTACTTTGCAGAAGATATTAAACACTTTCAAAATGTTGCATTTCATCTAAAGTCATCCCATCCAATGCTGACTACTGTCACTGAGAGCAAACACAGCAAACACTTCTGCGTGCAGATTGTCAGGTACTGTCAAATATGACATTCTACAGCATGTCAATTATCAAGTAAGACTAATACTAAGTACAATTGCATGTCAGCTATTTAAATTCTTTCCAAGACCATTAATTAAAGCAGAAGTATCAAATCTAGTTGGATGTCAAAAGCTGCGGTAAATGTTCAATATCATCATTTGGAAGCAAAAAAAATTAAAAAGATTTGGTGGACAAATTCATGTCAGCACTAGGTAAAAGAAGTGAAGAGGCTAGGGTTTCTCTGAGAAATGGAATAGAGCCAGGCAGGGTCTTTCACGTTTGAAAGCTACACGGATGACCGTGATCATAGTAAGCTGGTTTTCTATCAAGCCAGGTCACTATTAGTCCATTTAGTTCACAATGATCTACACCAGTGTGGAGGAATTTTAAAGTTGGATTCCTCCCTTTTAGGATCTTTCAGTCGGGGGGGGTCAAAGAATCTCAAGACGTCGTCTCCTTTCCTTAGAGAGCGTTTCTTACGAACAATTGCAAGGAGTCTGCACTCAAGGGCGAGCCCAAAGTGAGGCTGTTGTTTGGTTAATGGTTCACACTTTTATAGGGGTATGGGGGATCCAAAAGGCACCAATCCACATGTTAGAATATAGAGTTTACAACCAATCAAATATAATCACCAATCAAATACAGCATATTTGTTTCTGATTTATCTATTTCAGCATAGTCTGATGCAACAAGTTATTTTTCGTAAACAGCTTATACAGCTTCTTATCACTCCTATGCATACAGCTTTGGCCAGGTGGGGTCTTAAGGGAGTAAACAAGGGTATAAGCTAGAAAGCCTCTATATTAATGCAGAGTTATGGTGCATAAGCACTTCGAGTACAGTTGTTATCCCTCTCTGTCCTGACCCTACTAAAAGTCAAGCTCACAGTCTATTTCACTGTCCTATACCTGCTTATGAGACAGGTTTAGGTTCACACTCTAATTTCTTCCAAACCAGTGGTAGGCAACTGGGTGCTTGTAGGCACCAGTGCACCCACCCCCTGGGCACCTTTCCAGGAGCCTGCCAAGATGTCCTACCCCTCCCAGCTTTAATCTTTTGAAAAAGAAATCAATACATCTTACTGGCAGCTGGGATCACTTCAAAGCAAAGTGAAGGCCTCCAGGCACTGCCATCTTCGTTTCCCATTAATGCCTCTGGGCCACGCACAATAATAATAATAATAATAATAATAATAATAATAATAGTTTTTTTTTTAGTTATTTGGCCATAATTTTATAAAGAAGTCATCCTGTCTTAATGAATCTCTGGGCCAATAGAGTTGAGGTTTTAATGATTGTATGATTTTGTTGAATGTTGATATGGCCATTGGCTTCCAACAATAAAGGAATAATAATAATAACAATTTATTTCTTACCCACCTCTCCGTCTAGATCGAGGCGGGGAACAACAACATGATAAAATACATAAAACTGATTAAAACATGAAACATATTATTAAAACTGCATAAAAAATCCTAAAACATCCTAAAAACATTCTTAAAACATTCTAAAATTCCACTGGATATGCCTGCCGGAAGAGAACAGTCTTTATAGCTTTCTTAAATTCTAAAAGACTGTTAAGTTGACGAGTCTCCTCCGGCAGGTCATTTCACAGTCTGGGAGCGGCAGAAGAGAAGGTCCTCTGGGTAATGGTTGTCAGCCTAGTCTTGGCCGACTGCAGTAAGTTTTTCCCAGAGGACCTGAGTGTGCAGGGCTGATTGTATGGGAGAAGGCGATCCCGCAGTTAACCTGGACCCAAACCATGTAGGGCTATAAAGGTAATAACCAACACTTTATACTTCGCCCGGAAACTAATTGGCAGCCAGTGGAGCGATTTTAAAGCTGGCGTAATATGGTCACCCCTAGATGTACCGGTGACCAACCTGGCTGCCATATTTTGAACTAGTTGAAGTTTCCGGACTAGGCACAGAGGTAGCCCTATGTACAGCGCATTGCAGAAGTCGAGCCTCGAAGTTACCAGCGCGTGCACTACCATCTTTAGGTTTTCCAACTCTAGGAAGGGGCGCAGCTGGCGTATCAGCCGAAGCTGATAGTAGGCACTCCTGGCTGTCGCATCTATCTGGGCTGTCATTTGCAGCGACGGATCCAGGAGCACCCCCAAGCTG
Organism: Anniella stebbinsi; assembly: GCA_029215795.1. Taxonomy (NCBI): domain Eukaryota; kingdom Metazoa; phylum Chordata; class Lepidosauria; order Squamata; family Anniellidae; genus Anniella; species Anniella stebbinsi. The sequence goes on from JARDYH010000001.1 coordinate 327,667,127, forward strand.
TGAACACAGTCTTTCAGGGGGAGTGTAACCCCATCCAGAACCAGTTGACACACCTCCAAACCCAGGTTGCGGCCTTTGACAGCAAACACCTCCGTCTTGTCTGGATTCAGCTTCAGTTTGTTTTTCCTCATCCAGCCCATTACCGCCTCCAAGCATTCATTCAGAGGAAACACACTATCCTTAGCTAGCGCTGTTATTGAAGGCATAGAGAAATATATTTGGGTGTCATCAGCATACTGATAGCACCCCGCCCCATGCCTCCGGATGATCTCTCCCAACGGTTTCATATAAATGTTAAACAGCATTGGGGAAAGGATGGCACCTTGCGGTACGCCACACAGCAGCTCCTTCTTTGCAGAGCAGCTATCCCCAAGCATCACCATCTGGAACTTGCCCGAGAGGTAGGACCGGAACCACTTAAGCACAGTGCCCCCGATTCCCAATCCCCTCAGGTGTTCCAGAAGGATACCATGGTCGATGGTATCGAAAGCCGCTGAGAGGTCCAGAAGTACCAACAGGGACACACTCCCCCTGTCAATACTAAGGTGTAGATCATCCACTAAGGCGACCATAGCAGTCTCAACTCCATATCCCGCCCTGAAGCCAGTTTGAAATGGGTCTAGAAAATCAGTGTCATCCAAGACTACTTGGCGTTGAAAGGCAGCCGCCCTCTCGATCACCTTGCCCAAGAATGGAAGGTTTGATACCGGTCTGTAGTTATTAAAGTCCAGGGGATCCAGGGAGGGCTTCTTTAGAAGCGGCCGTACCACCGCTTCTTTTAAACATGATGGGAAAGTCCCCTCCCTGAGAGATGCATTAATAATTAGGGATGTGCACTGGATCGGACCCGATCCACGATCCGAGTCCGATCCAACAGCTGGCTCCGCCGATCCAGTCCGAACTGATCCGAAAAGGCTCCGAACCGGTTCGGCAGATCGGCGGATTGGCGGACACCCACTGGCGCCCACCGCCGCTTCCATTGGTGGGCGCCAGCGGGCGCCCGCCGATGAAAGTGGACAGCAGGGGGGGGAGGGGGGCGCTTACCTTTCCGGCCTGTCCGCTCCCATCCGGCGCCGGTGGCTACTACCAGCGGGCTCCGTGGCCTGCTCCAGGGTGGCGCGCCGGGTGATGTCATCACCCGGCGCGCTACTCGAGAGCAGGCCGCGGAGCCCGCTGGTAGTAGCCGCCGGCGCCAGACGGGAGCGGACGGGCCGGGAAGGTAAGCAGGGGGCGCGCGGAGGGGAGGAGGGGGCGCGCGGAGGGGAGGAGGGGGGCCCTTACCTTTCCGGCCCGTCCGCTCCCGTCCGGCGCCGGCGGCTACTACCAGCGGGCTCCGCGGCCTGCTCCAGGGTGGCGCGCCGGGTGATCACCCGGCGCGCTACTCGAGAGCAAGCCGCAAAGCCGGCTGGCGGTAGCCGCCAGTGCCGGACGGTAGGGAACGGCCCGGAAAGGTGAGGGGGGGCACACGGAGGGGAGGGGGGGTGCTTACCTTTTAGGGACGCCCGTCCGGCACCGGCGGCTACTACCAGCGGGCTCCGCGGCCTGCTGCAGGGTGGCGTGCCGGGTGATCACCCGGCGCGCTACTCGAGAGCAAGCCGCAAAGCCGGCTGGCGGTAGCCGCTGGCGCCGGACGGTAGGGAACGGCCCGGAAAGGTAAGCAGTGGCGGGGAAGGGGGATTACCCCCCCGGAGCCGTCCGCTTCCATCCGCGGGCGCCCGCGGGCGCCAGCAGATGGAAGCGGACGGCCCCAGGGGGGGTAGGGAGCGCGGGGGAGGGGGCTTACCTGCCGGGGCCGTCCACAGCGGATGGCCCCAGGGGGGAGGGAGTTAGGCCCCCCCTCACCCACCCGCCGCCATTTTTTCCTCATAGACTTGCATTGCAATGCAAGTCTATGGGGGGGGGGGGGGAAATGGCGGCCGATCCAAAAATTTACAATTTTTGGATCGGGATCGGACTCGATCCGGTCCGGGGGGCCTCCGATTTTGTCCGAACCGATCCATGACAAAATTGGAGGTCCCAATCCGGGTCCCGATCCGATCCGGGGGGTCCGTGCACACCCCTATTAATAATATATTGTAATTGCGATCTAACTGCATCTCCTCCCTGGACGACCAGCCATGAAGGACAGGGATCGAGAGGGCAAGTCGTCGTCCTCACTCGTCCAAGCAGCTTGTCCACATCCTCAGTACTCACCAACTGAAATTGATCCAGTGTAATTCTCCTCGCGGAATCGCTGGACACTCCATCATCAGCCTCTGCTATAACGACGGCATCTAAGTCGGCTCTTATCCGAGAGATTTTATCTGTGAAATGATCGTTAAAGGCATCACAGCGAACTGCTGAAGGCTCTAAAATCGGATTCAGGGGGGAAGGTGCCCGGGTTAGACCCCTCACCACCTTGAACAGTTCCGCTGGACGTGAATTCGCAGACGCAATGCGCGCAGAGAAGAAAGCTTTCTTCGCTGCACGTATTGCCACCCCATAGGAACGAAGATGTTCTCTATGCCGTGTCTTGTCGGATAGAAGTCTAGTTTTCCGCCATCGGCGCTCCAGTCGTTGTCCTCAGAGACATTCTTAGGACATGAAGATGGCAAGCAGTTGCAAGCCAACACTTTCCTCTGCAGTGCACCCACCCACCAGGAAAAAGAAATGGGGGGGGGGGGTTGGAGGAACTTTGTAACTTTGAAACTATTACAATGTCTCCATGTGGAAGCAATTTCAACAGCTTCTGACATGAAGGCTGTAATATGAGAACTGGCCGTCAGTTCCATTGATGTCAGTGAGACAGAATTGGGTCAGAGTTGTAAGTTAATAACTCACGTTACCTCTGACATATATATTATTTGGACATTATTATTTGTATTTTCTATTGTTGGAGTCAAAGGCACAATCTATTTATGAATTACATTGGCACTCAAGGTGGGCTAACTATGGTAAAATTCAAACAATAAAATTAATATAAAAAGAGAAATAAAATTACAATTTAAAAACACTATTAAAACACATCAATAAAAAGTAACAGAAACACCCAACTAGTTTTTTTAAACACCTTTCAACAGCAATCTATCTGGCCTATCTGAATAAAAATAACTTGGCCTGCCAGCAGAAGGACAACAGAAAGGGAGATCTAGTCTCCCATGGCATGGTGTTCCAGATCCTCCCCTCTCCATTCTCTTTCTCTTTCTCTGGGCTCCTCTAAATGAGCGATTTATTTCATGTTCATGATTGGCTACTAACAGAAGTTTTAGGGTCCATTACATGATGTCGTCAACAACCAGGATGTCTCCTGCAGATATTACCACTTTAAATGTGGTAATATCCAGGGGAAAGTGGGATCTTTCACCACTAGATTGCATTGTCTCAAGAGAAGTGAAGGGAAGTGCTCAATTCAATGCACGTGGTCACCCCTTTTTTCCCCATGTAATTCAGCCCATAACAATTGCACCAAAGCCCTGGATAAGCAATATGATTTCCCGTTCATGTAAAGACGCTCTCTCTCTCACTCTCACTTGCATACACACTTCAAACTAAGGGCAGATTCACACAGGTAATCTAATAAATGGGTGACTTTCGTATTCACAAGTCTTTGTCCCTGCTAAATGGTTGAATTGTATTTTTAATCTCATGCAAGCTAAGAAAGGAGTTTGCTGTTCAGTCACGGGAGACAGTGGGTAAATGCTGAATTAGAAAGACAGCCAACCTCTTGGTTTCAAAGTTGGCGGGCTGCACCCTACAGATTCAAGCAGACTCTGCTTTACAAGCATGCTCCCTATTTCATTTCAAAAAGGGCTTCTACACAGAGCTCTCTCAAGCTGTGGCCACTCTCGCCCCAGCCCGAAACAGTGAGTGTGGCCCTTGACCACTTCCTGGTTCCTCCCTCTCAGAATAAATCCAATTGTTATTTCCTATTGTTACACTTGTCTATGTATTAGGACAGTGGTAGACAACTGGTGGGCCTCCAGATGTAGTTAAACTGCAGCTCTCATCAGCCCTAGCCAGCATAGTCAATGATGAGGGCTGATGGAAATTATTGTCTAATGACAGCCAGAGGGCCACAACATGCTCACTCCTGTATTAGGAGTTTCTCTGGACCAGGGTCGCTGTGTTTGGATCTATGAACAAAATATTTCTTGGACTGCTCCCCTATTTTAGATAGGATCATTTCCCCACTAACTGAATAACTGGAATGCAGTTACATAATATTACATTTCACTTTAGAAATAAGCAAACCACTTCCAATTCCCAAATCATGAATATATCAACATAGCTGGTTGAGGGTAGCCACCAAGAGAAAAAGAAAGGTTCCCAACCTATGAGTACATTAATGTTTGTAATTGGAAAACAAGAATATTATATACTGGGTTTAGTAATGCAGTATTCCTTGGATGCATTCGAGAGCCACAACCCAAAGTAGAGTTAAGGATGCTTAAGCCCTTTCCTTTTTGTTTTCCCTCTGCTGGCTGCCTTTCTGACAAGAGGCAGCAAGACCATGTAAACCCATCAGTGTTAAGCACTGCATTCAGCCCTTTATTCTATTCCTTATCACTGTCAATGTATTAGTAGTGTGTGGGGATGAACAGTGTCTGGAGGCTGTTTTGGGATGGATGAGGTGAACAAACTGAAACTTAATCCAGACAAGATGGAGATAATGTGAGTTAGGAAGCCAAATACTTCGGAAGGTAGTTTAGAACTGGTCTTACACGAGGTTTCACTCCCTCTAAAAGACCAAGTGCATAGTCTGGGAGTCCTCCTGGACTCTGAGCTAACTGGGGAAGCCCAGGTGGCTGCACTATCCAGGAATGCATTCTACCAGCGTAGGCTGGTATGCCAGCTACGTACAACCCTATTCGGAGAGGATGGACTCATATATGCCGTAATCTAAGTTTGCTTCAGTTATCCATGCACTAGTCATGTCCAGGCTGGACTACTGCAATGCACTGTATGTGGGGCTGCCTTTGAAGACAGTTCAGAAATTTCAACTGCTGCAGAATGTGGCCATCTGATTATTGGTGGGGGTGAGGTGATTTGATCACATAATGCCTGTACTGCAACAGCTGCACTGGTTACCAGTGTATTTCCAAGCCCAACTCAAAAGTGCTGGTTTTGACATTTAAACCTTTAAACAGTTTGAGACCAAGTTCCTTGAAGGACCGCCTTCACCCATATCAGCCTGCCCACACTTTAGGATCAGAAAAAGAGGCCCTTCTTATGTCCCATGAGAGCAATTAGGTGGAGCAATTTTGGAAAAAGCTCCCATCGGAGGTTCGCCATGCTCCATCATTGCAGGCTTTTAATTAAAAAGGCTTTAAAAACATATTATTTTACTGTGACCTTCTAGTGATATGAGCACAGCTACTGCCATTGTTTTTGCTGGCTTTATTGTGGGATTTTATTGTCATTTTAAATTGCTATTTTATTGCATTTATATTTTTATTGCTTTTAATATTTTAACTGTTTTATGTATTTTATTGTTGTAAGCTGCCTTGTGAGAGCTTCTGCACTGAAAGGTGGCTAAGGAATGTTTAAAATAAATAAATAAAACCAATAAAACAGATCAGTCTATTTCCTGTGTGTCATTTCTGCAAGTGTTTATTCATACATCAATTCCATCCCATGCCGTAATCTAATTTTTTTTATTTCAAAACTGCACAAAAAATGTGCCTTTAAAAAAAAATCAATTTTCTCACAAAATACACATTTCTAAATTTATTTTCTCTCAAGGTATGCATTTTATAAACATATTTTATCTAAAAAATACACATTGAAATGCATTTTGATTCATTTTTTTTCAGCATGAACAACACTGGAGAAATGCCAAATCTGAATAGTTTAGCCCTCTCTAGATAGAACAGGTGATCAAAGCTGACTGATGGTCATTTGATTTTTGGAGGCACAGGTAGAGCCCTGCTGCACAAGTAGATCTCTGAATTGGGGCTTTGGTGTTTTATGCAAATCATGTAGCACTTTAATTGATGCGTACAAGAAGTTTCTATAGGAGAAGCCTTTGGCTCTGCCTCTATCTTAATATAAGTCTGTTGCTAGAAAATTGAAATGTACTGCCGCTAATGATATCTGCTTTTGCAATAACATGTCAAAAATGTACTTTTGTAACTGAGTGGAGAAGAAAAGCTCTTCAGACTATTGGCATTTAGCTGTAAAGAATACATGTCTGCCATTATTTACAAGTAGTTTGTTGCTTTCTTTTATGAATAGGTGCAAAGACATTTGTTAATTATACACTGCAAGAGTAAAAGAAAAGAAAAAGAAAGTAAGAAAGAAATCCAGCTATCTACTTTCCTATTTTGAATGCCCCTGTTTCGGTATAATTACATCTATGATTAGATGAACAACCCTGTACTACTGTAATAGTAACAAATATGTATATATCTTAGTCTGATCTTGGGGTGGGCTATAAATGGATTTTCCACCTTGTTAATCTGAAACTCACTTTTCTTGTCGAAAGAGTTTCAATATTTCAGAGGCTCTTTCATTTGATTATACATGCAAATCACTAGGGAGACCTGAAACACTGATCATGGAATTATTCATTCCTGCAATAGAAACTTAACAACCATATCAACACAGCGAACAAGTCTTTTAAAATAATTCCAAGTTTCCCTTGGAGTATTGGTAATGGCTGTCAGAAACACAGGGGCAGGTGGGGCAGTGTCAGTGGGGTGGTGAATCCACTCTGAGTTTCAGTCAGAACTCTACAGGAGCTATCCAAGGTGTGGAGGGGATTCACCACCACACTGATATAGGAGCCACCAGCCTCCACTTCACAAGGGTCCAGTCCAGCAGGGTCTTCCCCTACAGAAAGAAGCACATAGATCATAGAATCAAAGAACTTTGAATTACAACAGAGAAAAATGAGTTGCTGGGAAAAAATTATCTTCCCCCAGCTGGTGTAAGGTTTATAACTAAGCCCACACTGGGTCCCTGTGAACTCTGGCTCCACTACACCACTGTGTATTGCCTAAGATTCAACATCTTGTTGACCCTATTGTTTGGGGAGGGCGTTTTTAGCTCTCGTGATCCCTCATTTGAGGGTAGTTTGGGACATAAGAAATCCTAGGTCCAATCTTCTCTGCCCTTCCTGTCTTTTGCTGTCTGGACAGAATAGAGATCTAACAGAAATATGGAAGGCATCTCTTTTTTGCTGACTTCGTTTCCCATAACCCATTTATTTCCCTTGTTCCAAAAGGGGCTCAAGGCATTGATGAAATCACATTTCACCACACAGTACTTGCAAGCTCAATGGATATGTGTAAGAGACTAGATTGCGCCAGGCCCTGTAAGCAGACAGACTGCTAATTTATACAAGGTTTTGCATGAAGGCCAATCTGCTACAGAGTTTGAATGTATCGTGTTTTGTTGATAAGAATTCATTGGATTTCATAGGAGTGCTATTCCTAATAATGTGTATGCTGACTGAAAATTAGCAGTAACAGATGTGATTAGTTCTGTGTGTGTTGTGAGATAACTGTGAGTAGTGGGATATATTCTTCGAAATAAGGGAAAGCATTTTTGGAAATGGAGCAAGGTTGCCACAAGTGGGTCAGTCAAGTCTTGGACCAAGGTAGTCGGATGGAGTGAGAAGAAGATACCTGTCTCAAAACCAGATATGACGTGATTTACAAAATTGCAATTCAAGTGTCTCCTTTGAAAAAAATTAAGTAGCTTGGGGAGGGGGCATGATCAGGATCTTGACCATCATAGACAGGGAGAGAGTAATAATGCTTTCCCTTGTACCATGGTCTGGATTCAGATTCCCCTGCTGTAGCTGCTATTTAAATGTAAACACTAGACATATTAATTAGGGATGTGCACTGGATCGGATCCGATCCACGATCCGAATCCGATCCAGAGGGAAATCGGATAAATTATCCGATTTCCGATCCGACAGCTGGATCGGCCGATCCAATCCGAACCGATCCGAAAAGGTTCCAATCCGGTTCGGATGGATCGGCGGATCGGCGGGCACCCGCTGGCGCCCACTGCCGCTTCCATTGGCGGGAGCCAGTGGGCGCCCGCCAATGAAAGTGGACAGCGGGGGGGGCGCGGAGGGGATGAGAGGGGCGCGCGGAGCGGCGCACTTACCTTTCAGGGACGTCCGCTCCCGTCCGGCACCGGCTGCTACTGCCAGCAAGCTTCGCGGCCTGCTCCAGGGTGGCGCGCCGGTTGATGACATCACCCGGCGCGCCACTCTAGAGCAGGCCGCAAAGCCCGCTGGCAGTAGCAGCCGGTGCCGGATGGGAGAGGACGTCCCTGTAAGGTAAGCAGGGGGCGCGCAGAGGGGAGGAGGGGGGCGTGAGGAGGGAAGGAGGGGGGCGCTTACCTTTCAGGGACGTCCGCTCCCGTCCGGCGCCAGCTGCTACTGCCAGCAGGCTTCGCGGCCTGCTCCAGGGTGGCGCGCCGGGTGATGACAGGGCCGTCCGCTTCTATCCGCTGGTGCCCGCGGGTGCCAGCGGATGGAAGTGGATGGCCCCAGGGGGGGGTAGGGAGCGCGGGGGAGGGGGCTTACCTGCCAGGGCCGTCCACAGCGGACGGCCCTGGGGGGGAGGGAGTTAGGCTCCCCCTCACCCACCCGCCGCCATTTTTTCCTCATAGACTTGCATTGCAATGCAAGTCTATGGGGAAAAAAAATGCGGCTGATCCCAAAATTTCTGATTTTTGGATCGGGATCGGACTCGATCCGGTCTGGGGGGCTCCGATTTTGTCCGATCCGATCCGTGACAAAATTGGAGGTCCCGAACCGGGTCCCAATCCGATCTGGGGGGTCCGTGCACACCCCTAATTTTAATAGCAATTGGGGAATTAACATCAAATCTTGATTGGCTTTGAGGGGAGCAGCTAAGCAAGAAGGGTTATTTGTTTTTCCAAACGGAAATGACAGGTGACTTATCTTTTCCTGAGGACTAGTAGCCCAGTCTTTGTGTAATGTTTTTGCCTGAGGGTATCTGAATAATGAGGGATATTCTCAGCTTCTCCAGTATGGATGGAGACATTTTTCACATAAAACATGTATAATTTGAGGGGGGGGAGCTATCCACCCGCCACCAAACTGCTCCCCTCTCCCCATTCTACGTGACATGGATTATATAGGACAAGTATATATGTTTACAGCTAACATTTGTCCAAGCATGCAGTGTGAATAATCCCACTACTCCTAGTTGGCAACTAGAAAGAAAGGGCAACCAATGGCTTCTCTACATTGAAAAACAAGAAGGTGTTGCCTTACTGCGGCTATCTGTATTCACTCTTTTTCTTGAATGTGATTGACAGCATTACACAGATGGCCACATAGTTTGAAATTTAATACCACTTCTGTCTGCTTGCTCAATTGACTTTACAGAGATAGTGGCATAATTATAGTGCAACATCAAGATTACACCCGCCACCCCCCCCCCCACACACAGATATTCCAGGGGATAGCACGGGAGGAGCCCTGGATGCTGACGACATCATGAATGAACCGCAAACGTCCATGAGTAGCCAATCAGGAGCGTGTTATAAATCACTCGTTTAGAGAAGCTCCAAGACAATGAGATTACTCCTAGTTCTTCTTTCCCTTTGCTGGTGGTCATAAATGCTGATGACTTCCCCTCCATGCAACAGCTGAAAAATCACAACAGTGTAAACAAATGAGACAACTCCATGCCTATGGTTCACTCTCACTACAGCTGACAAGCTAGTGAAGCCTGCCAGGGAATCTTTAAGATTATTTCCAACACGAAAAGGGCTCCAATGAGTGAATTTCAGCAGCAAATGACTACAGAGGGTTGAAAATGACAAAATGAGCTTGCAAACAAAACTGAGCTTGAAATTTGATGGCCAGCCGATGATGGTTTTGCTGTCGCCCCTGCATTTGGTGGGGCAGTGACCAGAGCGTGCCCCACAGAGGAGGCTGGGGATCAAAAGTGGCACCTAAACCCCCCAAAGTGCCCCACCCTTCCCTTAGAGCAAAACTTTAGTGTAGCGTGGGCAACACTGTTGACCCCAATGGCCACAGGCAGGGCCAGGTGGTAGATTGGGGTACATGTACGTGTATGCACACATGTGCACATACATATATACAAACACTGACAAACATACACAAACATTAACACACAGTTTCCCTCAGCATATCAGGATGGGGTTGTTTAGGTCTGTCCTCCATGGATGCTGAGATTGTGGGATGGGATTGCTGGGATGGGGGAATTTAAAGCCTTCTCCCCCCACCGATCCTGATTTCTGGAAGGGGAAAGGTTAAAGCCCTACACACACACACCGGTCCTGATCCAGCATTTCTTCCCCATCAATCCTGAGCACAGTCTGAGGCAGAGAGGAAACAGCGACCTCTCCATCAGGATTACTGGGAGGGTGTGTTGTTAAAGCCTCTCCCCCTTCCCCAGGGATCCCAAGCCAAATCGCTGTTTCCCCAATGCTATTAGCAGTGTGGAAACAGTCATAATTTGCCCACCTCAGACCTAAGGGCTGATTATCTGGGCAGTGGGGAAAAGAGGGCGAGGCACCCTGAGGTCTCTGCAGGCCACATGAAGAGTGGCCAAGGGCTGCATGAGACCCACAGTTCATGGGCTGCCCATATGTGCTTTCGCGTGAAGGTACTTCAACATGGTTAAATAATTTCACACATTTTAAGGTACTTTCCAAAGCGACAGCAGCAGCCAGGACTACTTTCTTTGATAATGGATTCTAGAAATGAAACACCTAGCACATAAGGATGCAGCAACAGACATGGGCCCCCTCCACAAGGATGCGCTTTTGCGCCCGGTTCGGGGATTATGCGCATTATCGCGGAGGCGCATTTACTCCTAATCCCTCTGCACGGGAGGCGGCGAGAGGCGGCGAAGCGCATTAATTGATGTCCAAAAAGCGCTTTACATGTAGTTAATGTGCATAATCGCTTGTTCACATGGCGAAAATGCGCTTTAACGGCCGGAGCAAAATAAAAGTCGCTATTTAATGCGCATTCGATAATGCACATAATCCGGGAGATAACGCGCCTCTGCGCCCGTTTTGCGCTTCGCTGGTGTGAAGGTAAAATTTATAATGAGCCTTCAAAGAGCATTAAAGCGCCCTTGTGGAGGTAGCCATGGTTCCTTCAAATGTCAAGGAACCATAAGGATACTTTCTCTTGTACACTGAGAAACCTTCAGAACCTTCTCCAACCTAGCCCATTGCAATCCTACAGCACATGAAAGTTCTATTTTGTGTTTAGTTTCATTTCCACCAATCCCTTTTCAAAATAAATATTATCACTATATTCTGTTTATAATAACAGAGTCTAAAGGGGGAAATGCATTCTTTGTTAAATGTCGGATCTTTGTGTTTTTGTGTTTGAAAATTCTATCTTTCTTTATAGGTATTGTCTTGCTCCAATAATATATTTTAATCCAAATCACTTGAAAAATCTGTCTACGCTACAGTTAATGGATTTAATTACAAAGAATACAGTTCTGACCTTTCTCCAATCTAGATTTAGACATTGTGCACCATAGTAAATGCCTTTTTAAAATTCACTAACGATATGTCATTATTAGTAGACAAAAGAACATTGATGATATCCAAAGACCTATCTAAAGCTTTTGATTTAATCATCATGTTCCCTTGATTAAAGAAATTACTATTCTTTGGACAATTTATTCCTGTTATTATCTGGGGCATATTTTCATGGACAGTCATAAAAATGTTACAGAGATAAGTTTTAATGAAAATAGCTACAGTCATGAGTTATTTGGTAATGTTGATTGACCCTTGTTTGTGATGGAAACACAAATCTTATAATGTAAATAATCAAGCCTGCATTAGACCTGAATTTTGAGTCCCATTGTTTTTCACTGTTGCTGCACTCAGTATATGAAATCAGTTTGCAATTTAATGACGCCCTGAAAGTGAGTATAGGATAGGAAACGCATGGAAATGGATACTCATGCTATTTCTCAAAATTGTTTATAATGGCTGAAAGACCAATGATCAGCACAATCACAGTTTATTTTATACTCAATAGTCATTTTTCAATATTTCATTACACCAGCCCTTCCCAACTGTACTGCAGATGATGTGGACTACAACTCTCATTATCTCTGCAGTTGTTCTGGGGCTGATGGGAATTGTAGTCCAAAACATATGGAAGGGACTGCATTGAGGAGGAAAGAAGGCCTAGTGCAGGGCTACACAAATGAGCTTAGTTCTCAAAGCCTACCATTGTGTTCTGCAGGACAAAGTAAACAAGCTATTATGGGGGGGGGGGGGACGTACCTCTTATTCCAGACTATGGTACCACCAAAAACAACAAAGCCATTTAACCCCATTTCCAGTGGAAAACTGGCTCACAACTTTACTTTCTCCCTTATAAGTGAATGGCTGTCATTCATTCATGTGAGGACCACATTCTGGTGGATGCAAACAAACGTGCTCACATCCGTGATAGCAAGTGGCCCAGCCAATGAATGCTCCCCACCCCAGATCCAGGATTGTGAGGAGTAACAATATGTTTTTGGCATATCCCCACCACCAACACAACCAAGTTGGAGATGTGATGGGGAAGAGGTGGGCAGGCAGGAGGCAATGTAGAGCTCTCCCCTCCTTTCTCCACCCTCAAGCCCAATGCTTCTGCTTTAATGGGGAGATACACCTGTCCAAGCCCTCATTTACATTATCTGCTTTCCTATTTCCAGGAGAGCTTCCATATTTGTTTGCCAGTGTTATGTTGAAGCTGTAAAGCAAATTGACCAGAAATGGTGATAGCAATAGAATAATATCTTCCAGGCTTAAAAATTAACATGGGATAAACCCAATCCAATTAGTTGGTCAATTAGATAACTAGGTGACATATCCTCTCACCAGGAAGAAAATCCTAGTCAGCCAGTTACCACATTTGGGAGTTGGGGGTGGGGAATCATATCAATCTTGCTCCATCTGTTTGCTGAATGATGTGAACACCCTACATTCTAGTCTTCATGTTTATATTTTTAAGTGTAGGAGGTGACCAAGAGGTCTTTCTTTCTTTCACTTTAAACTTTAAAGTGGAGACTTTGCACCCTGGGTAGCTCCCTTAGAGGTCTGATTGGTTCTGATAGAAACGCCGAGCAGATTCATCACCTTACTGACTTCAGAGTAACCAGCCTCCACTGTCCTCTATGATCCTGCCCCAAATGTACGTTCTGCATTTTTATAGGTCCCACCACCAAGAGAGACTAGGCAGGTGGGTATACTGGATGGGGCCTTGCCTGTACCAGTGCCCCAGTTTTGGAACTCTGGCTGCCTCTACAAGAGAGGTTTAATGCGCTTTGAAGGTTCATTAAAAATTTTACCTCTACAAGAACGGAGCGCGAATCGGGCGTAGAGGCGCGTTATCTCTCCAATAATGCGCATTTTCGAATGCGCGTTAAATCGCGAGTTTTATTTTGCTCCGGCCGTTAAAGTGCATTTTTCCCGTGTGAACAAGCGCTTATGCGCATTAACTTCTTGTAAAGCGCTTTTTGGACATCTATTAATGCGTTTCGCCGCCTCTCGCCGCCTCCCGTGCAGAGGGATTAGGAGTAAATGCGCGTCTGCGATAATGCGCATAATCGCCGAACCGGGCGCAAAAGCGAATCCTTGTAGAGGGAGCCTCTCTCACTAGTGAGGTTAGATTGGCTCTGTATCTGATTATCTGTTTTGTTCTGCATGGCTTTTGATTGCTTTTAAGCTTTGCTCTTGGTGTGTGTTTTTAATTGGTTGTTTTGGTACGTATTATTGTTTATAAAAAATGTGTATCACCTTGGCAGCCCTTGAAGGCTGAAAGGTGATTATACATATTTTAATAAACAAACAGACTAGCACAATGGAGGCAGTTGCTACGATGAACTACATCAGCCTGGGATGATGGACAGGTCACCAGAAAAGGGAAGTCTGAACTAGATAGTTTCTGAAAACAGCCTTTTGTTCTTTTTGCTGCTTGCTACTACTGCCTTTGCAGGAGGGCAACAAAAATGACACAAATAAGGCAATGGATGCCCTTGGGAAGTTGCCCTTATTGGGGGGGGGGGATGCATGCAGCAGTTTTGGGTGGTTTATTTGCTTATTTGTTTATAGTGTAAACTTTATATGCACTCCTCCTAAAGCTTCATTTTAAACCCGTGACTAGATTCATTCCAACATACATCCTGATCTTTAAACACTTATATGCCATATTATTAGTAAGAGTAGTAGTAGTGTCTATATCCCACTATTTTCCTCTTGCAAGGAACCAACCCAAGAAGGCTTACATGAACCTTCTCCTTTCTGTTTTATCCTTACAACAACCTTGCAAGGTAGGTTAGGCTGAGAGTCAGTAACTAGCCCAAAGTCACCCAGTGAGCTTCATGGCAGAGTGGGGACTAGAACCCAAATCTCCCAAGTCTTAGTCCAATGCTCTAACCACTATACCACACTGTCTCTCATATTGGTCATGATCCATCCAAAATTAGGTCCCATTTATTTTTCAGGGGGAATTAAAAATTAAGTGAGGTCTATATGTGCAATAGCCTTATTTTAATAGTCTGGACCAGCCTTCTCCAACATTGTGCCCTCCAGATTTTTGGACAACAACCCCCAGCATTCCTGACCATTGGCCATGCTGGGTAGGGCTGATGGGAGTTGAAGTCCAAAACATTTGAAGGGCAGCAGGTTGAGGAAGACTAGACTACAGTCTTCAGTTCCACTCTTCCTTGAAAGTAATCTCCATTGTACTTACTGCATCTGACTTTCAAAGAACAACTTGGGTGCAAAGTGCAGTTTTCAGCTGGCCAATAGAACCAGGTTGAAAGTAAGGCTGCAATTCCTAAACACACTTACAAATAAGGCCTAGGAAAGTCAGTCATGTTTAAGAAGGGACTGTAAATGTATTCAAGACAGAGATGGATAAACTTGGATTGCACCAAAGGAAGGTCCACCTAGTCCAATATTTGATGTCTAAGTATGGCCATCTAAGAAGGGCATAGAAGCAGGCAAGAAGGGCATAGAAGCAGTAGAAGCCAAGAGCCCTTCTTGGTTATCTGACTGCTTTTGAACATGGAAGTTCCATGACTCCCAGTAACAAACCTATCCTCTATGAAATACTGCCATACCAGTGGAGGCTGGTGTCTCTGGTTACAGTGGGGTTGTGAATCTGCTCCCGGTTTCAGTCAGAACTCTAAAGGTGCTATCTAAGCTCGGCACATTAGATAGCTCCTGTAGAGTTCTGACTGGTTCTGGCTGAAACCCAGAGCTGATTCACCACCCCACTGACATCAGAACCACCAGCCTCAACTACTCCTAAACTAGCTAATCCTTTTCTTTTATTTCAGATAAGACTTCCTACCTCCACAGAAAAACCGAAGAGGTGACAAAGCAAGAACCTGTTTGAGCATGTGTGGTTGTGTTCTTCACGGAGTTTCCTTTTTCTATTTTTTTCCTTTTAAAAGTATGTATTGAAGTAGTGGAGGGATCCCCCTACGTGTAAAAATAAAATAACCAATAATCAATGCTTTGACTAAGCAAATCACTCCTATTAAGGTTCTCGCCTCTAAATATTGTTACTGATATAATCATTGATCACATTCCTTATCGTTCATTGCAACAGCGTTTCCCCATTCAATCCAGGCTCTTTTTGGAATTGGAACCAAGAACAACAACAAAAAGAAAAACAACAACAAAAAAAGTCCTAAAACTGAAGAAATGAAAGCGAGAGCGGCCGAGGTTGGAACGAAGTGCATGTAAGTGGCCCGACATAATGGCTCTTTTGTACCTCTCGCTGAGGGATTTGGGCTGGGGGGAAGTGGGCCAGCATCAAATCTGATTGGAAAATTGATAGCCTCGGGAGAATAATATTGCCCAAGTCCAAAGGTACTGTGGAAACTGGCTATTCAAGCCTCCCCCCACCTCATTCCCTTTGGCATTCTGGTTTAAGAAACCCCTCATTGTATGCAAGTTTTGCTGGAACCATTACCCAGTTTTAAAAACGAAGATCAAATGAAGAGCCGAAGAAGCAAGGCTGAATCTGAGTCATGGCTTGGATACTAGCGCCGGCTTTAGGGGTGGGGGAAGCAGTTTGTTCTCAGAAAAGGAGCTCACTCCCACCTGCTTCCCACTCCCCTGCAATTGTTGAATCCCTGTGGTTACTTGAAGAAATGCCCTTTGGCTCCCCTGAAATGCACTCATCCCCGCTTTCTGTGTTCCCTCCAGCATGACCCCGCTCCATGCCTTTACTGGCAGGCCCAGAAAAGAAAAGGTAGAGTAATACTACAAAGGAGAGTTCTTCGAAGCATAAGCAGAGTGTCCCTGGTCTCCGTACAAACATAAGGTCACTTTTACCAGGCCTAGGGCAGCTGAGATGAGCAGAACGGGCTTCCAAAGCTAGAGCAGAGGAGTTCTAGTTCCGGTTGAACCTTGACCCTGTGGACATAACTCCCATCAGAAATGAATGACCCACCTTCCCCGCTTCCTTGTGGTATTTCGGACAACTCCCAGCATTTCTGCCTATTGGCCATGCTAGTTGAGGATGATGGGGGCTGATGTCCAAAACATTCGAAGGGCAAAAGGAAGGGGAGGGCTGTGTTGAGCGATGCTAAGTGGTCCATTGAGGCGACGAACTTTCCTTGACAATAGCCAAACGGACCTGTAGTGCATGAAGCGGCCTGAAAAGACGGGAAGAGGGAAGTGAGGGGGAACCCAAACTCATGAGGTAATGACTCTTGCCTCAATCTTATACCCAGGGCCTCAGGGTTGTGCAACTCATAGGGCCATGGACTGGTTTGCGGCACCCGCGATATCTCTGCTCCTGCTCCTCAAGTGGAGATCTTTCCCATGGTTTGCTCGAAGTTTCTGCGCGTGTATACGCACGCATGCACTTCGCCTTGGTTACTTGATGGATTTGGGAGACGATATCTGTTTTATGACTTTTATTCATCTAGGTTTGGATAGCCAGAAAGCCCCCCCCCCATTTTCTAAATAAACCAGATGACTTTCCTCCCACGAAGATCCTTTTCAGGGGTCCTTTGGACAATTAGGACTCTCTTGATTGCTGCCTTCAGCAAAATGCCTCCCGTTTTTGTTTGGTTTTTAAGAAAACACGGTGATCTAAATCCCAATAAGCAAGATTTGAGCTCCCATCTTGTTTTTGGTTAGGGAGACCTGCCTCACAGAGAAAACACCGTGCTGGCACCGAGGTCGCCCTTGGTTAGAGCCCAGCGACATTTGTGGTGCCCTCCGTCCCGTGCCCTTTCCTTCTGTAAAGGAAGGGCGGGGGGGAGAGAAAGGGGCAGAAAGCGGAGGAGCCTCCTGGAACTTCCCGGCCTTGGAAAAGAAGCTCACGGTTGCCAAATCCACAGAAGGTTGTGGAACACCTTGTTAACAGCATGTTAAAGGCTGCCTTCGCCTCCCAGCTGATCCTCAGTCCCCCCGCATTTTGCAGGGGCCGCTGGGAGAACGATATGGAGCGTGTACGTCTGTGCGTGTGCGCGAGAGAGAGAACAGAGCGCTTTATATTCCCTGTACACACGATTGTGTGCAGTAATCAACGTGTTATGTGTGTGCGCGCGCGCGTATCAAATTGCAACTTTATTAATTTTTACTGAGTCAGTGAGGTGAGAATTCCTCTCCCTGTACATATGATAGATAAGTTGATAGATAGACAGAAAGACAGGCAGATGAGAGAGAGAGAGAGAGAGAGAGAGAGAGAGAGAGAGAGAGAGAGAGAGAGAGAATAGCTAGATAGATGATAGATATATTGATAGATGATTGATTGGGAGGATAGATAGATTATTGAGAGGATAGATGAATAGAAATAGCAAGATAGATTAGAATAGATAGATGAAATAACAAGATAAATTAGGAGAGAGAGAGAGAGAGAGAGAGAGAGAGAGAGAGAAGCAATGGCTAGATAGATGATAGACAGAAGATTGATTGATTGATTGATTGATTGATTATTTGACAGACAGACAGATCAATCCATCAATCCTGGAGCCCTAGAAGTGAGAGATCCGGATCTCACGGCCCCCTTCTCACAGTGCCGGTCATCTGCATGGTTGGGCCCTGGGGACGGGGGCGGCTGTGTGGCTGTCAAATCTCCCCCGCCGCCGCCTGCGGGCGTTTCTCTAGGGGAATGTTCGCGATTCCCCCACCCTCCCGCATTGTTCCCGGGCCGCTCTCCTCGCCCCTGGCGAGGCAACGACAGCGCGGTGCTGCCCAGCGAGACGGCGGCACGTTTGCCAGCGCTGGCCCAGCTCAAATACAGCTGCACGGGCTTTGTCTGGGGCTTCGCCTCCCCCCGCGGATCCCCCCCTCTCCTCCCCGAGACAGGCAGCGAGTGAGCGCAGCATGATAATGAGCTCCGTTCAATTGCCGAGCCGAGTTGGGAGAAGAGGCGCGGGGCGGGCGGGGGAGAGGCGCCCTCGCTCTGGCTCGGCGTTGCGGAGCTTGTTTTGTTTGGCTCGCCCGCAGCTCGCCAACTTCTTCCCGCCCCCCAGCCCCCTCCCATAGCAATGGAAGGAAAGGGGAGGGAGAAGACGCACCCCCAGCCCCTAATTGCAGGTTCCCTCTGGAGCGGAATGGAGCGGTGGGAGGAGGGAAGCAAGGAGGAAGAAGGGAGCAGCGGCATGCAGGCAACCCACGGGTAGGCGCCGGTCTAGGAGTGGAAGATCCGGACTGCGGGATTTACACTGTCGGAGAAATCCGGACTTTGGGACGCCCTGCCTTTTTAACTTGGATATTAAGAGAGGCGCTCCTTGGGGGGGGGGGGAGGTTTAAACCTAAACAGTGGAAGCTGGTGGCTCTGATGTCAGTGGGGCTATGAATCCGCTCTGGGTTTCAGTCAGAACCAGTCAAACTCTAAAGGAGCTATCCAAGGTGCTGAATCCAATCCCTCCCCAAAAGATTTTTGGGTTCAGCGCCTTGGGTAGATCCTTTAGCGTTCTGACTTGTTCTGACGAAAAGCCAGAGCGGATTCCCAGCCCCATTAACATCAGAGCCACCAGTCCCCACTGACCCTAACCTTTTCGGGTTGAAAGGCAATACTTCCGATGTCGTTCTCTTTTGATCAGTTCTTCGGAGCTGAGTTAGTGACTTTTCGCCCCTCCCTGAGATAGATATGTAATAGAAGATAAGATTAACGTGGTGGAGCTGTATTTGTCTTTGACTTAAAAAATGAAAGAGGAGCGAAGTTGGAGGAACATATTTTCTTAGGTTATGTTAATCACATGTGTAGAGGAATGTGCTATTGCACTCATGTCCTGCTTGTGGGTTTCCCGTGGGCAGCTGGCTGGCCACTGTGTGATCAAAATGCTGAACTAGGAAGAGCTTTGGCCTGATCCAGAATGGGCCTTCTTATGTTCTTAATGTTAAGATCAGCTGGGATCTGAGATCAGCTCCAAACCTTCTGCAAAGGCATCTTGGAACAAAGACAGAACATGCAGTTCTGCTCTTTTCTACAAGAGACATCCATCCCACTCTGGGGATGAGAATGTGAACAAACACACACACACACACACACACTTCTGATGAAATTCCTTGGTTCGCTATAACGAATCACTTTTGTTTTCAAAAGAAACCTCAGGCTCTAAAAACATGCGGGGTAAATAACACAGTGCATGTGAGCATGTGCAGAGTGCCCCTGCTGCCCCCCACCCCACCCAACGCATTACATTTTGGCAAGCCTGCTCCTCGGCAAGTTGTGCACTCTGTGTATTCTGAACTTTCTCAGGATTTCTTGAGTGGGCCTATGCTTACTAGAACTAACAAACACAAGAGCCTGATACACATGCTGGTGGGGAAAATGGGTTTGCCTGGATTTATTCATAGTAGGTTTGGTTCCGCGGTGTCCATATGGCTTGGGTTGAAAAGCTCTAACCATGGGAGGAACTGTTTGGAGGATGTTTGGAGGTATATCCTGACTCTGGAGGTCGGGGAGTGGAAAAGCAAACACATTGACTTTCATTTTAAAAACAAAGGCCAAGTCTCTAGCTCTCTTGATAGCAGGGAAAGGGTTGCAGCCATCCGCGTTTGAATCTGCTGGGTGCTTTGCAATCCTCATCTTATTGTTCGTTCCAGCCCCAGTTCCTTCATTCACAAAAGAAGAACTGAGGCTGCGGAAGAGAGAGAGAGAGAGAGAGAGAGAGAGAGATGTCTTTTGGAACTATATCCAGAGTCCTTTACTCTGTGCCACATGAATCTGTTCTTTTCTTTGTAGAGTACAAGGTGTTTTCCTTGGTGCTTATTCATTCAGTTAGGGCACAATCCTATTCATGTTTAGACAGACAAGAAAAAAAATCCTACAACTCCCAGCATTCCCTGGCCAATTAGAAACATCTGAAAACAATGGCATCCATTAAATTCAACAACTCATTTTTTAAAAAAATATATATCAAAATCTTAATAGAATTATAAGACTAAAAACCACAGTTAATAATACAAACCAGACAGACATTTTTTGTTAAGGACTGGTTAAAATTATACTTTAAAAAATTATCATGTCAAACCAAACACACAAATTTTCAAGGGTTGTTTGAAAGGCAGTTCCAAAACTACAGGGCCACCATTAAAAAGGCCCTGTACAGGAGGCTCACCAATCTAGTACCCCTTGATGAAAGCAAAGCATCGGCCAAGCTTTAAAAGAGAATGTAGTAGGAAGCTAATAGTCAAGCTATGCCACTGGTACAATATATGTTTCAAAGGTATGTCTTCCAACGAGCAAGGGGGAATTGAGCAACATTCTCCCTCAGTTGACTTTTCAAACTCTCTTTTGAGACAGCTCCAGTTAGAGCCTGGGTGCGCACATTTCCCACACCCTTAGTTGTATTTAATGTAGAAGCGTTTGGGTTCTTTTCTTGTATCCTTCATTGTTTATAGCTGCTGTTTTATTTGTTAGAATTCAGTTGCTATCTGTGACTTTGAATTGCTTTTGATTTTCCCCTTCCTTCCTTCCTTCCTTCTTTCCTTTTCAGGAATGCGTTCTCAGCTGCCTTGCCGACCAATTTGGGGGAAGGCGGAATACAAAATCATAAGTATATACAAATGAATGGAATAATGAACCACACCATCCTCACCACCTCCTAAATGTCTTTTACTACCCCTATAGCCTTACCACAAGGTGAAAAAAAGTTGCGCACAAACAACCCTACATGTCTTTGACAGGTACAATGGCATCTCCTCTTCCTGATCACCCTCCTCAGGACATCTAAACATATGGAAGTAAATCCCATGTTGGTTTCAATGGATTTTACCCTTGATTATTCAGTATTTGGAGATAAGTTCAGATTTATGTGTGCATGCGCGCGTACACACACACACGTGTTTACCACTTAGTGACATCAACATTAACATGCTCCCCCACACACACACACCGACACACGCACATGATACTTTTTCAAAGGAGTCAGACTGTTGACACCGTCAGCTGCCTGTCAGCAAGTGCAGAGCGATCAAACGCCAAAGATGCACAAGCGAAGTACTTGGTGTGCTTTTTATCTTGTTCACCGCCTTGAAAGGGTTCCACTCTCTTAAGGGGCCTAGAAATAATTTTAGACAGACAGATAATTTCCCCACTCCTTAGGAACTTGCCGGGAAGCATCAAGTCTGCGCTAATGGTGAGAAAGTTCTACCTGTGAGGTGTGATCAGTCACCATTCATTCATTCATACATGCAGTTCACACCTGATGCTTGTGTTCCTGTGATGAAACGGTATATATTTTTTCAATCCCGCGACCTGGTTTAGGAGAAGTTTCTAAACATGTGGGATTTCATACCATGTTACCCGAATTTGAAGATTCGAACTTTGGAATTCTAATTGACACCCTCCCCCCCCCCCGCCACACACACACATATACACATTGCACAAGGAAATGTGAGTCTCTGTATGGATGACCTTGAGTCATTTCAAGTTGTAACAGAGAGCCAGTGTGGTGTAGTGGTGAGAGTGTCGGACTCAGGAAATCCAGATTCTAGTCCCCACTCATTAGGTCACTTTAGGCCAGGTAGTAACTGTCAGCCTAACCTACCTCCCAGGGTTGTTGTAAGGATAAAATGGAGAGGAGGGGGACCAGTAAACCACCTTGGTTTTCTTGCAAGAGAAATAAAAGTGAGACATAAATGTAATTAAATAAATCACAGTTCACAACCTCTACATCCCAGAGGTACTTTATTAATAGCTAGATCTACACTACTGCTTTATAGTGATATTGAAGTGCAATGAGAACTGGTGGAGCACAATCCACATTCCATATACCACTTTCTTACTGTTATATCCTGCTTTTTATTTCACATCTGTAATGATTTGACACAGTGTAGATCTGTCAGAGGTGTTAGGAGTTAGGACCTACAATTTTTTCCTAGGTTGTGCTGTAGTGAAGAAGACAACAGCTGCAGAATTAGGTGCTGTATTACCCTTCCTTTTTTTCTGGAAAAGAGAGAGAAATGTTGGGAAAATTCTAGAGGGGGTGGGGGGTGGGGAACAGGAAGAAAGATCTCTCCCAAGCACCTTTCTAGCCACCTAAGGAAGGCCATCATCGTGACAACGGGCCTGTCACGAGCAAGACAGCGGCCCCTTCTCCCCCATTAAATCGATAGACCTTTACAAGGGCCCGGAGTAGAAAGATGGCTGGCGGGGTTAATGAGAGTTGACGTGAACATTGAAATGGGGGAAGAATCACTGTTTTACAGACACAGATCTCGGCCATCGCAACTCCAGCAAAAGTTCCACAGACAATTGGGTTCGTTGTTGCCTAATGACTCTCCCCGAATGCTGCTCGCAGTTGGGCCTTTCCATCCTCTTCTTGGGCTTTTTGTGTAGATTTTGGATGTGGGGGGTGGGGGTGGGAGGAATTAATGGAGGTAGGTGGCTGTGATTTTGGTGGAGCTGTGAATCCATTCTGGGTTTCAGTAAGAACCAGCCAGAACACTAAAGGAGCTATCCAAGGTGCTGAACCTATAGGGCTCAACACCTTGGATAGCTCCTTTAGAGTTCTGGTTGGTTCTTACTGAAATCCAGAATGGATTCACAGCTCCACCAAAATCGGAGCCACAGCTTCCGCTGGGAGGTATTTTTTAAATTATTATTATTAGTCTGTGTTCAGCACAGAAATAACCTCTCCTGACGGCTTAAAATAAATTGAGTACATCTTTGCGACACTCCCACCCAGCAATCCTAAATAATAATGTCTATCATTCGTTCTGTTCATGAGAAATATCCCCCAAACGGATGAGGTAAGAATTTAAGACACCATTTCCTGCTTGGGGCTGGGGATTTACAGAGCAATCCTGTGGGATTTGCTTCCAAAAACGTATGTGTAGAATTGGTTCCTAACAGAAGAATCCTAGGCCTGTTTACTCCGTCACACTGAGTTTAATGGGGTTACTCACAAGTAAGTATGCATACGATTGACTCCTTGTTCAGTTTCTTGACTATCGAAGAACTTCCTATAGTGTTAACTTCGAACCATAAAGCTGAGAGATCGCTTTACTGCCACTAGATGTCGCTGGTGCAGTTCAAATCGAGCCCTGCTCTACCTGTCTGCGCAACCTAACCACTCTGTCGGGAAAGTCGCCCCCCCCCCCCCCAAAGCGTTGCAGAACATAAACATTTGATTTGTAATAGATCGCCTTATCATCTTCCAGAAAAGAAACTCTTTCTGCCGGGATGGGATGGCGAGACTTTCGTGTGTTTGTTGAACAGAATCATGTTAGTTCGCGGTATGGTTCTTTGGATCCCGGCAGAATTTTAACTGATTTGAGGTCTGCATCATCTGGTTCCAGCTTTGTTCTCTTATAGTACAGTCCTATCCAGCTTTACTCAGAAGTAAGTCCAGTGGCGTTCACCAGTCCTTACTCCTGAGTGAGCGTGCGACCTCCTGTGATCCCTTATGACATTAAGGCCCAGAAACTCTGGAAACAAAGCGAGCAAGGATCCGGAGGGTCTTTCCGACGTGTAAAGGAGACAGAGATGGGAAGCCATAAAGGAGACCAGCTAGCTCCCTTCCTGCCCAGATTTCCACCGGGTGGTGGTGGGCGTGGAGTCATAGAAACAGAGGGTTAGGGGCTTCTGGGGAGCCGCATGGCCAGAATGGGAGTGTAAAGAACGAGGGTTCCCTCTCCCGCCTCCCATAGTGAGCCCCCTCCGGCTCCCTCCACCCATCTTTACTTCCCCCCCCCCCACCGCCCGTTGTTTAGTGTGTCTTGGAAGGAACCAAAGGCAACCAGCCGAGAGCTCGTCCTGGGAAAGGCTCCAGCGACGATGAACATTTTCTGTTGTTGTTGTTCTTGTGTTAAGTGGTCTGGCATTAGCAGCCCGAACACGTAGAAAAGGGCTAACATCTGCGGTTTCATTTAAAAAAAAAAAAAAAAACATGCCGGCAAGAAATTATAGACCTGTTCGGTTAAAATGAGAGTCACGGGCTGAGCTGATCAGCTCCCCCCTCTTCACCCTCCAATAAATAAATGATCAAAACGGCAGGTTGTTGAGAGGGAGTTGCTTGTTAGCAGGGATTCAGGGTGGGTGGAGGGAGAGACATAAAGGAAGCGTTCAAAACGAAGATTGATTCGTATTTCCTGGAGTATTTTCGTGACTTCCACCCGTTCCGAACACTCACTTCGGTAGTTTGGGGTTGTTGTTTTTTTGTTTTGTTTTATTTTAAACAGAAGTGAGGATAGAACTTTTGTTTTGTTTTGAAGAGTCCTCTTTCTCTGACAAAATATGACTTGAACAAAATTTCTAAAACTTTGGTGTCCCACTTCGCAAAGATATACAGAACTGGATTGCGTCCTCCGCCCCTAGCCTGCATTTTGTAAATTCTATCACACTTTTCGCAACGCTCTAAATCCATACCCGAAAGGCAAGGACTACGATCGGAACTGCATCCATGCGAGTTTTGTGACTGACTTCAGTAGATCGACTGACTTCTGTAAAACGCATCAGAAAGTAATAAAATTAAAGGGACCACTGAGATGTTTTGTTTCTAAAACAGCAAGTAGACTTGAATTAGAAATGTGGATGACCCAATGCTTTAAAGACAAATAATCAAGCAAAAATGTTTATATCCAAAAATACAGTGAAGTGAGTCCCGATGAAAGTGCACATAAAACGAAACTTTCTTAAAACATTGCCGCCACTAGCTCCTGTTGTTATGCTATTGTTATTATTATTAGAACCTTTCAAAGTCCCTTAGATTCTCATTTTCTTTTGTAAGAAAATTGATTCCCCCCCCAACTCCCAAGTTTTCCAAGCATAGTTAAAACTAGCGTCTCTCCCCCCCCCCCCCTTCCCCGACTGGAAATAGAACTGGGGGGTATCCCTATAGATCAGCCTAAAAAGCCAAATAGCATTTATTTTATATTCAAACTTGTGTTGTTGCTGCTGTTTTATGTGGATTTGCTTTATTACTAGAGGCTTATGAACGCTATACATCTAAATTAAGCTTCTGCTTTGCTGTCAAAGATCCCAAGCAGGGAACCCTGGGTACTGTAGTTGTAGAAATGGGCTAGAAAAGAAACCTCCACGTAAGAAGCTTCCGTATGTTCGCCACCAAACTATAATCCCCAGAGTTCTGTGAGTGAATCCAAAAGATCAGAAATACTTTGAAAGCGCTTTATGTTTCTGTGGATGTACAAGCTAAAAACTCCGTGTGTGTGTGTGTGTGTGTTTGGTGAGGGGGGGACACTCCCCTATTTACCATATGCAATCTGTGTCTGGGTTAATTTTGAATCACTTTTTTTTTCTTTTTAATTAAAGAATGGGCTGGAATGCCCTCGAGTGGCGGGTGTCTGTACGTGCGTTTAAAGCCTAGGAATCCGAGAAGTCTCACCCAAGGGTCCTAAGGGTTCGTTGGGGCGCCCGAACAAGACCCCAAGACCGTGGGGGCTTTGCTCCCCAACCCACTCGGCGCTCTTGCTGTCGCCGCTGTTATTCAACTCCGCAGTTCCCTGCCGCCGCAATAAGAGGGGCTTCACCCGATCCGATCCGTAGATCACGTCAAGTGTTAACAAACCAAGGAAACTCCAAAGCAAATATTATGATCATTGTTATTTAGGAGCCCAATTTAAAGGAGGAATATTAACATGGATGTGGGGGTCCCTTCTCCGTGATTGGCTGCGCTCGGAGGAAGGGATAGGGACCGCTCCCTGTAGGTGGCGTCCTTTAGGTAGTCTCTCTCTCTCTCTCTCTCTCTCTCTCTCTCTCTCTCTCTCTCTCTCTCTCTCTCTCTCTCTCTCGGAGCGAGAGGTGCAGTCGAAGCACACCGGCACGCAGGACACCCGCACATGACGCACCACCTATTTCCTTGTTACGGAGAGGGCGGAGGGCCGGGTGAGAGTCACCGATCGCACCAAAGCAAAAGTGTGTTTCTCCCCTCACGTGGTTACAAATAAAAACTGAATAAATAACTTTCTCCCTCTCCTCCCCCCCCAACACCACACCCGCCAGCCTTTCCTCCTGAACATTTTGTTGTCAAAGTGTTAAATGTTCCCGTCATTTTTATTCAAACACTAACATGATTACGGCCAATTATATATTCACCAGTGTTCTTTTTAGTTTAGAGTAATTGTACTTGTCACTAATAAAACAGACATAATGGATCACTCCTGCTCTGGATTTTCAAGCAATTTTCTGTAATTTGATTGAATTATACTTCGTAGCTTTTTTGGGTGGGGTGGGGGGAAATCTATGTTTTCCAATCCTATTCGCTGGGAAATTGCCGCTCCGTTCCTATTTTGTAGGGTAGGAAGTAATGTACACTTCCCTAACATTTATAAATAGACTTCAGTCGTGTGTGTGTGTGTGTGTTAAAAATCCACCTTCTTGGAGCCTAAGATTCAAAATCCGAAAGAAAAGCAAGCATCTGAGCCATTCCCCAGCCCACCCCCCACCCCCAGGGTAAAAGGCGCAAACAGAAAATATTACACGCCTAATCAGATGGGGCGACTATTGTAATGGGTTTGTTGTTCCTCTCTCATTCTTCAAAACATAAGAACATGTCGAGACAGGCAGTTGAGGGCTTCTTTTTAAATATGTATTTATCAAGGGAGAAGAGGTATACACACACACTGCTACAGGAAAATATAACGCCAATTACGTTCCTCTAAGTAATTAGACTAATTATCTACATACTGTTCCTATGTTCTTTTTGGAGTCGATTGCACAGGTACGACTAACAGTGGCTTAACTATCTCAAAGCAGGCACGCGGTCGGCAGATTCCAGGCCTAGGTTTATAATAGACAGAGTGCCCATTTTGCGTCCTGTTCGTCCTTTTCTTTCTGGTCTGCACTGGGGGCACAAGCCAGCCAGAGGCAAGCCTAGTCGAGTTCCATTCCATCCCATCGGACTTAAAAGTGTTCAACTTTAGCTGGATGGAGCTAGACCTTTGTATTTAAGCCGCCCCAATGGACTAATTTACCCCAAAGGCTTATTTAGCAGATAGAAAAGCAGTTTTTTTTCTGGTACCATGTCCATCGTCCGCTTTGCTTATATGGACCGAAAGTAATACAGTTTTGGAGGTACATAGACATGATTGAAGACTGAAGGTTTACACACACACACACCCTTTGCATTAAAAACAAAACAACCACCGCCCCTACCCCCCTCAATTTTCTAGGAGGCTGAGAAATAAAAACGTCAGACCCGCCTTTGTTGGATCTGATCAAGGTCCATCTGTCGTGGACCTTCTGTGTCTAACAGCAGCCAACCGCATAAGCCTTCTAAGAGCTAAGACGTAGGACCTGGTAGGGGAGGCCTTTCTTTATGGTTTGTGTGCCCAGGATCTGACATTCACAGATAGACTGCCTCTGCACAGGAGAGTTCCATTTAGCTCCCTTGACTGAGAGCCCTTAGTAGCCCCATAAATCATAATCACTTCACTCATTTGTTAAAGCCATGGCTAACACCCCTTAGTGTACATTTGCCTAGATATGAATGCATGCACATTTTATCAGAATGATTTTTTAAAATTCATCTTTTAAGGCCGGAAGTGGAGGCAGAAGTAGGGAAACATTGGCCTGAAGATCTTAGTTCTTTAACTACCCTAAGAGAACAACTTTTGCTTTCACACCTGTCAAAAGAAAGTGGGATATGGGCAAATCTTCCTGAGTGTCTGAATGAACGAGTTCAGCCTGAGCAGAACAAACTCTTCTGGATTTAGCAAAGCACGGAATGATGTTCTGGAGTCCGTTTCGCATCCACCCAGAGGCGTGGCAAGCAATTCGAGGAGGCATGGGCTGTTGTTTTGTTTTGGATATGGTTTTGGTTTGTTGGTCACAAAGCTGCTAACTGCCCGTTTTCTTGGATAACGTAAGAAATCGGCTGTTTCCACATCAGGAATAATTGGGGGGGGGGGGAGAGGGGAAGTGCACCTCTCCCACAACTGCAGGTTGCATTCCAACACCAGGTTTAAAGTCTGAATAATGATCTAACTTCTGGAATTTAAGAGAGCCGTGAAGACTGCTCTCTTCTGGCAGGCCTACCCAGTTGTATTTTAAGATGTTTTTAATAATGTATTTGTTTTTATCTGTTTTAATGGTTTATCTATTTTATGATTTTTGTATTTATATTTATTGTTGTTCCCCGCCTCGATCTGGATGGAGAGACGGGTTAGAAATAAAATAAATAAATAAATCTAAAAGGGAATTATATGCCGAGTGGTTAGAGTCTGAAGCAACCCATTAAATCACCGCGTCCGGGCGCTTTCCTTTGTAAAATGCACAACTTCGAAGGGCAGGGCTGGGGAAATTCCCCGTTTATAGCGCAATCCTAAGTATGTTTCCTCAAGAGTAAATTCCTCTAATTTCATTTGGACTTACACGCGAGTAAATGTATTCAGGATTGCAGCCTTAATCGATGTATTGGGGGGGGGGGGGAGAGGAAGAAAAAAAAACCTGCCATTAGCAAAGCAGATCAGTGAGTTGTGGGAAACTTATAACTTTGGGGCCGGCTGAGACTCCTTCCAAAATACTTTCACTTGTAATCCAATTTCAATGATTTACTCCCAAGTAAATTAATTTCGGATGGCCTATCATTCAGAAGTAGCTATACTGAAGATCCGAGGGTAGTCATAATAATGAGATTTCAGTACAGGGAAACCTTCAGCCACGATCAGAGGGCGGAAAACAAAGGAACTAGCAAAGTATCAGCCAACGTGAAGGACTTTTCCGCCTTTATTTATTTCAATAGGAGAGTTAGACATGCTTTTAAGGGAGAGTTGGACGTGCATTTAAGCCGCCTCGAGTGCCCCTTTTTGGTAGAAAGACGGGGTACAAATAAAATTAATTAATTAATTAATCCGACTACAGTCCAGTGCACACTTACCTGGGAGTAAGTCCCACTGTACACAGTGGTCCTTGCTTCCGAGTAAACAAGCATAGGATTGCCCTGAGCATCTCTCCCACACGAAGATGGTTTGAAAATGTTTAAATACTTTTACTCTGGACGAAAAGCGTCCAAACTTTCTTAGTCTTCCAATCCGCTGGAACCAATGAAACTTTAAGGGGTCAGAAGTGCATCGTTTAGATGATTTAGCGACTCAACTCGACATACATACACACACACACACACACACACACACGAACAGATGCAGGCAAGACATATAAATGGCCCCGAAGGATCCGTTGATTTGCCTGGATTTCTCGGCTTGCAAACTAATGTAATAGTTAATTTGCTGTGTGCACCACGATTTCAAAAATACTCCTAAATTCTGGGTCCCACCACCACACACGCACTGTTTGTGTGTATGCGAGTCAGAGAAACTGTTATTATCCTCGCCATGCTAAAGAAATCGAAACACACAAAGGGCCCCAGCGCGGCCCGTCTCCCTCTGCTTTAGCGTCACTGCCCGGAAGGGCAGCCAGCCTTACGTAGACTTGATCCATCATTGGGCGTGATGTGTGGCCAGCCAGAGGCAGGGCGGGCGGGCTGTCTGCAAACTTTCGTGAGACACCCGTTCTCATCGGTGGGAGGGCAAGAGAACTTTTGGACAGACTCCCCCGCACCCCACCCCCGCCCCGGCAGCCCCTATTTTCTTTTCTTTTCTTTTTCTTTTCTTTCTTTGCACATTCAAAAGCAAAACCAACCGCTTCTCTCCCATAGAGATCAGCGGAAATTTTTGAAGTGAAATTCGAATAGCCAAACCCTGGGTGGAAATCCTACGGGGGTAGTCCAAGGAAGAAAGAAAGAAAGAAAGAAGAAAGAAGGAAAGAAGAAAGAAAGAAAGAAAGAAAGAAAGAAAGAAAGAATCCTACCTGAACGCCCTCATTGTCCTAGAACGCACTCACAACTTCTTTTAAATCCCTGCCGTCTGTACCTCCCCGGTATATTCCCCACCCAAATGGACCCAGGTCAAAGACGTCCGATGGCAGAGAAGACCACCTGAGCCAGGCCCAGAGAGAGAAGTTCCTCGTCTCCTTTCCTTCCTAGGTCTTTTCCTCCCCTTGTTTCACATCCTCCCTCTCTAGCGTTGGCTCTTGGAAGGAACTTACAAGCCCCCAGAGGTTTACTTAACGGTTGTGTTAAAGCAAAGGAGGGGGGAACCACACAATTGTTGGGGCTAGCTTATTCATTTGCAAGCTTGCGAACCTATGTGGCTTTGGGGGCTCAACCCAAGAAAAGTGGGGTCTCCTAGGTTCATTTAAAAGAAAAACACAGGCTCCCCAATTCGGAGCGTTGCAGTGGGAAGAGCGCTCCGCTGTTGCAGCAGTACTGCTGGGCATGGAGAGACTGAAGCCACGACAGGCGAGGTCCCTGAAGGAAGCTCTCCGTTTCCGAACTTTTCTGGACTAGAGAAGTAGAAGGAGCGCGCAACGTCCTGACAACACAACTGAACCGCTCTGCTTTGAAACGCGCTGTGAATCTGAGCAACCTTCTTCGTCCCATTGCAATCAATACAATGGATTCCCGAGACCAAAGTTGAGGATCGAGCCCGTTCCTTTCAGTAAATCTGTTCTGTTTAGGGATTGAGAAGTCTATTCCTGCCACACCATATGGGCTGCCTTTGATTTGGGTTATTTTTTAAATGCCAGGTGGAGATTTTTGCATCCATCGCCCTAAAGACGGGAAATTAAAAGTTCTTATTGCTCATTCTGCAAATCAGAGGGCTTTAAAGGCTCTGTCAAAGAATGCACGTGTTTAACTCAACTAAAGATATTTCTATATTTGTTGCCTTACTACTACAACAGCAACAACTGTTGACGCCATTATACTGTTTCTACCTGAGATTTAACAGAAAACATTATAAACTTTATAACGTTATAAATAGAGCTGAATTGGCTAGTGAGGCAACGCTTAGCAAATCATCCAAGAAGCAAAGGACTGCATTTACAGCGCTTGTTTGCTTGGAAGTAAGTACGTCCCACTGTGCTCAGTGGGCCTTACTTCCAGGTAAGCGTGCACAGACCTTTGCAGCCTCCGTCTTCTCCTTTAACTGATTGTCTTGCATTTCTAAAAAGTTTCCCATTTCCGATATCCATCTGCCTGCAGAAAGCCACCTCTGCAACGTGGCTGCTTCACATGCAAAGGAGAGGTTCTGTCGCTCATAGGCCGAACATTTGTGACAAGCTCCCTACACAGCATTTGTGCAAGTTATGCCGAAGCAATTTTGCCACCCTTGGCCAACAATTACTTTCACCCGACCTCTGTGTTTCCTGAGGACCGGGACACGGCACCTCTTTACAATATACCTTGCACATGAGATGTGAGTTCCGGACTATATTTTATTTTTACTCTTTTCAATTTACTACCCAGAGAATCAAATCCTTAAAATGAAAGGGCTACAGTTGGTCGCCTGATCCCGCCATCTGCCTTGAAGATTGAATTCATTGGGTTGTATCCAATAGATTGAAGCCAATGTTAATCTAATTTAAACTCCCGTCATTTCAATAGGTTTACTCTAAGCATGGCCGGGATTGGATACAATCCCTCTTTTAAATAATTTGAAAAGAAAAGTCCCCTAATAGATACAGGTCCCAATGTCGTATATAAGTGATAAATATTAGTAGTGCCCACAAAGAACTTGGCACCATAGTGCCCACATGTTAAAAGTGCAGAGTTCACTGTCTATCGAAATAAGATAATAAATATGGACATAGATCACGTGTGTGTGCATGTGTGAATAATCATCCCCTGGCCAATACAGGTTTATCTAGAAGGTTGTTTCCCAGCAAGGCACCATAGCTATGTGGAGTTGTTTCTAAGGTATCTGTATCTTTTAAGCTTCTGCAGAAAAACGGATTCTTTAACATCACCATCCGCCCCCTTCAACTTCAACGCTGCGACACCGTGGCACAGCCCCGAAGTAGGGCGTTAGCGCGTTGACGCTCCCCGTTATTCTTAGAGCGCCCAATTCCCTACCAACGTTCCCTCGCGGAATTGTGAAAATGACAACGGGTTTATGGGATGCCCTCCTCAGTTCTGGAGTATGCCCTCCGTGGGAAAGTTTGATTACAATGTATCTGCCGCTTCCTTTCCTTTCCTCTCCTCTACCCCCACCCCCCACTTCTCTTAACTCTTACAACAGCAAGAAACGTGTGTTTCCCTACCACCACTTCACTGCCTCGATTTTGCTATTCTTTTTACTCCCGGTTTACGCACTTCTCACTCGACACGTTGGAAATTCCAGTGACAGCAATGGGATCTGATGGCCAACCTCCTTTCAACACGCTCTGCGGCACGGGAACTCCCCTCTTTTCTGGAGAGAGCTCTGTATAACTAGAAAGCTTGCAACGGTTCCATGTTCTAGGAAAAGGCCACCGCCAAAACAGTGCGGTCAACCCGAGGCATCATTTCCCCCACCCTCCCCCTTGCTTTTTCACTTCGGGACTCCCCGCTGCAATCTCCGCATACTTCCTTGGGAGTAAGCCGAGTAAGTGGAACTTACTTCCAAGTTAGCAGCATGCCTAGATAGGAGCGGGCTCCAAGGCGGAAAGAGACAGCATCTCGCCTTGCTTCTTCTGCTTGAGGGGCCACCTTCTCCGAAGATCATGAACTGTGTCTCCTCCAGGGAGACCTGCCGGATGAGATGGGGTGGGGGTGTTTTTGCGCCGAAGCAGTTAACCCTTTCGGAGCTGAAGGAGGGAGAGAGGGATGGGCAGCGAATACAGCAAGTGGCCAGAAAACAAGAAGAAAGGGTCTTGGATGGACTCTTTCAAATATTTTACTTGAGAGAGTGTCGATTGCAAGGTCTTGGAGGCTGCATGTGCTGTAGCCGCCTCCGCCTCCTTCTCCTCCTCCATCCATGCCAATAAGCTTTAGTCATCCGGTGGGAACGTCGTGTTCCAGACAGCTCTAACATCAGGGGGAGTTCCCCCGGAGCCTGCTCGAGAGAAATTTGGCTTGGTAGGTTATTCTCCCCCCCCCCTAAAAAACCCGGATCAATTTGGAATGTATTAAATGGCTCCCCAACCCCCATCGCTTCTCATTGCCCACGTACCTGCTTGAAGATAACCGAGAGATACGTACAAGCGTTTCCAAGAAATCTCTGGAGGCCCCTGGGATCTTGCCAGTTTCTCCTCTCCCTCCTCTGCGGAAGACAATCCGGAGCAAGCAGATCTCCGACTCAAAGCGCTCTCTCGCTCTCGCTCTCGCTCTCACTCTCTCTGTGCCTAGGCTCTCTTCCATAGATGTTTTTTTTTCTTCCAAGGGTTTTCAAGCAAATTTCCCTGTGCCACAATGTTATGATGGAAGGATGCTGAAATGACAGGCCCCGTAGACGCTTGTCTCTTAATCATGTGCTTCTTAATTTAGTTTCAGTGCCGGGGCTTGTGTGTGTGTGCGTGTGTGAACGCGCGCACCCGTGTGCGCGCCAAGAGGAGAAGCCGCTGACAACCTGCGGCTTCCTAATGAGTGACGAGGCAGGGCTGCTGCGGCAAAGTAACACTTCCCTGGTGTGAAGACCTCTTACTGGGAAGTTTAGTTCACTACTGTTCTCGCAAACCTAATCGTAGAACCTGTAACCAAAACCCACAGAAGAAGGCTACAACACGCTAAATAGGGAAACTTCTAATCACTAAATGTTAGCGCCATTCCCAGCTGCTAGGGATGACACCAGAATTGGCTGGAGAGACAGGAGACCTCTTTGACAGCAGAGATGGAAGAGTGGGGGTGGGGGTTTCTTCCTTCCTCCCCTTCTATCAATCTTCCAGCTTTCTTCTTTCTTTCTTTCTCCCTCTATATATCTATGTAACTAGTTAACATCTTGGATTATCCCCCTTTTGGCATCTATCTCTCTATCTCTCTATCATCTCTCTATCTCTCTATCATCTTTCTATCTCTCTATCTATCCTATATAATCTATCTATCGCTATTTGTCCTGTCCTGTCCTGCCCAGCTCTTTCTCTATAGCCACCTTTCGCTGCCCACCGAACTTTCTATCCTCCTGCATCCTCCTCCTGAAGCCCGCGGCCAGATGGGAAGGGCTGGCTACAGAACGAAGGGGTCTTCCCAAAAATACCTCAAAGGACCATGATGTGGGGTGGATTTGTATGTGCACGTGTGTGCGTGTGCCTTTGTCTGTGGCGGTGGTTGTTGTTGTTGCCTATTATTTTCCTGGGAGTTGTTTCTTGGGAGACCATCAATGATACCGCAGAATACGCTATTCAGTGCCTTTACTGGCGGCCGACGAAGCCCTAATTCACTTGCAAAGCTGTGCGAGTCCCCTACTAGATCTCTTCTTGACCGGGACGAGTCAAGAAGAGGGGAGTCTCAACCATACTTGACCTAGGGGAGTCTTCTCTCAACTATCGTTTTAGGCCTCCAAAAACAAACAAACAAACAAAAACAATCAAACACCAGGTTTGCAGTTAGGGACGGATCTCGCCATCTATCAAGGTTTGTGGAGCGGTGAATTTTCTGAAGATTTGGCTCGCGATTGTCAGTTTCATTTTTCCTAAAATAAGCCAAGAATAATTGTGACGTGTCTTGGAAGTCGCTGGAGGAGGGGGGGGATGTGTGTGGAGTTGAAAGCACGACTTCCCATTTCTCTCCCACTTACTTGCCTCCTTAACTGGAAAGTGGGCTCTGGCGTCTCAGTCCCAGCCCACACCCCGCCATAAAACAGGAGCACGAAGAGGTTCCATGCAATGCTCCAAAGTCACCGTGGACAGCTGAGGGGGCGAATCGGTGTCCCCAAGAGAAGAGAAGAAACAACGGCCACGTGGCTGCCTCCCCACCACCCCGCCATATTTGTATGTCTCAAGTCCTTCTTGAGGAGGTTGTTCCTGGAGTAAATTGGTATGAAATTCGGTGACGTCTTATTTAGCAACTCTGAGCTTCAACACCTGATCACCTTTGCTGTAGGCGGACATTCTAGGTTGGATAGGACAGACGGAAGGACCATATGCGAGACATTCCCCCTCTTATTTCTGTGTGTGCGTGTGTCGGAGGAGAGTTGACAAAGAACTCAGCAGTCAAAGTAAAGGATCTTTAAGTCCCATTGATTTCAATGGGAAATATTTCAGCAACGGATTGACTCTCTCATTGAAACCAATATGATTAAAGCTGCAATTGTATACACACTTAGCTGGGAGTCAGTTCCATTGACCTCCGTGGGTTTACTTCTGAGTAGACATGTATAGAACTGCCATGTTAAAGTGTTTAACTTTGGCTAGATCATGTACAAAGTCTCTTCCCCTCGCTCTGTGAAATGAATGAGAATAAATTCTTCCTTGTACCTTTTAAGTAACAACTTTGAGTGGTTAAACCATTTCGTTTCATGCATATGTAATTATGTATATGACTGAAACGGGGATTCTGATCCCGCTTCACCAGGTAGTGGCAAGTAGTACAGATTTATTAATAATGCACTTGTGACGTAGGACCTTCCCATTAGTTTGTGGATTTGTTGATTGTTATTTGGGTTTCTTCTTTTTTAGTGAGCCTTGGCGTAATAGACATTCCTCTATGACTGCGTGCATGCATGATCAGTGGAAAATAAACAGTCACGAAATTGCAACCTCACCCATTGCGGCGGGGTGGGGGGAGGGAATGCTTTGAATTGCTAGCCTACATTATTCCTGCTTCTATAGACTCACGCTGTATTAGGCGCCCGATCCAGCATGAAGTTAAACGACTCGGTCCCACCGCCTTCACTCCAAAATCGGATTCAGTCTTTTGATTTCTATTGGGCTAAGAATCGGCCTATTCACTAAGATGTTTCGGGGGATGGTGGGGTTATAGCTCTCATATTTAATGGCTCCAATTTGGGCAAAGGGGATTTAGCGTTACAAGTTTGGATCAAGGAACTAGTAAGGGGGCGGGGGAGGGAGTTACAGCTGCTGGAGTGTATGTGTGCGCGGGTATGTTGATGTTGATGTTGTTGTTGTTATTTTCTGCTTCATTCTCATGCCGGATCCCAAGGCAGTGTAAATACAGCTCTGACCTATGGAACACCTCGGAACATTAAAATTTTAACAGGCGAAGTCTGTGTGTCAATAAACAAACTTTCTCCTTCCGTTCTGCAGCAGAGAGAAGGGATTTTGTGTGTATTTTGGAGTGGGGGGAGGTGGACCTTTCCATGTTAACAAACAATGCCCACGTTGGGCACTTTGTGTATTAAATGGATCAAAGAGCTTTGATAAAGCACAATGGTCCCAATTGTCAAGACCTGATTGAGTTAATATCATATCAGCAAATTCGACAGCCAAAGGAATCGGTTGCTTCTCTTTGTGTTTCACAACCAGAGCAGATTACAAATTTTAATGATCCGAAAATGTTTGGTATACAAAATCATGCTTATTTCAGTATTAGCAAAAACACAAGAATTTTTGCAACACAAACACCCAGCTGTGTCTATTTTAAAAGCAGTTCAATGACAGCTTGCACTTATGAGCATGCAATCAGCTAATTTCGCTTTTTTCCCCCTTCTGTGTTAATCAACACTTTCCTTCCTGCATATCATATAGTATCGTTGCTCTAACATCAGTAAATGTTTACCTAAGTTATCCTTTCTCCCGAATGCGAGTTCAGGGAGGAAAAAGCAATTCAGGAGAAACTGTAAGAGAAAACCGAGTGGCCCACCTACCAGAAAGGAATAATAATAATAATAATAATAATAATAATAATAATAATGCCTTTTACAGTCCCCAACTTTAACGCAGCCCTACAACAGGTACCTCGAAGATTTCCTACAATTCTGATTTCAGAGATGAGCCTCACCATAGTATTTTCTCAATCCAATAACTGTTAAAATATTTTGAAAAATGCAATCCCTTACTGCTTACGTCGGGGGTGGGTATAGTTCCTTACTTTATCTCTCTTATCCCCCCTCCCACCGGCCTTTTGCGAGCTAGCATATATAAATGCCACTGAGGCAAGGTCATTCGAGGTTAGCCAACCCAAAGAGTTCCTGGCATTCCCCAATTGCAAGTGTTCTTGCTATTTATCCCCTACCCCCAGCCCAAAGTTCGGGTCGATTTTTATTTTCCTTCAGAGAACCTTTGGCGTGGATGAAAAGTGATCTCTTCCCCCTTGGTTCCCGCCGTTCTCTCCCCCCCCCCCCCCTTAACTCGCCGTTATTCTGTAACATCACTTGCATCTGTAGGTGTTGAAAAGATATTGACGAGGTGATGTGGATCAAGTGATGACAGCTTTGCTTTAACTCTGATCCACCCACCCTTCCAAACGCCCACCCGGGTGACATTTTGCTTTCTGATGTTTTGCCTTTCCCTCTCCCCCCCCCCCTTCCAGAAAAGGGCTACATATCTCGTGCAGGTGGGAAGGAGAGGATTTCATCCGGATGATTAACACTGGACTGCCCTCCCAAGGAAATCCTGGTCGTAGGCTCTCCTCCGTCTTCATTTTGACTTAGACAACGGTATAGGCGAGAGTGCGACAAAAGCAATTCGTTTATTTACCCACCTCTTCTTCCTTCCACTCTCCCCAGTAACTCTTAACCCACCCCCAATAAAAAAGTACCCCCGTCTTTTTTCTTTTTACATAAAGTATAAAAATAAAAAGGACAGAACCTCAGTAAAATTAAAAAAAACAATGCGCATAATATAATTTATGTTTGAATTTCACTGTGGAAAATGACGATTGGGTGGACAGATTTTCCCAGCTGAAAATACATGCTGTGGGCCAGAGGAGAGAGGGTCAGAGAGCCTTTCCCCAGGTTTACCTCATATAAAAAATAAGCACCTTATGTCTGCAAACTTCTGCACATTTCAACTGAAGCAAGTCGCACGATACAAAGGAGGGTCTTACTTCCGAGTAAACATGCGTAGGGTCCGCCCGAAGAGACACTATTTCCCGCGATGAAAAAAGCTTAGGGCATAGATCAGTCCATTTCCCCGCCGCCCAGGCTCGTTTCTAAACGGAGGCCGCAAGCCTTCTCCTCTTTACGTCGAATTGAGCCTCCCTGAACAGACTGGGACTTCCTTCCGAGTAAAACATGCACGGGATCGGGTTGTAAGACCGTGAGGCGGAGGGAAGATATGCGGGAGAAGAAATCACGGCACAGGAGAGACAATGTTCACAGGTGAAAAAGGTCAAGGGAAAGAATGGGAAAGGAATCGGGGAGAGAAGCGAATGAAGATCTGTTACCTGGCGTTTGTTTATTTATTTTTATTTATGGTCTTTTAACCCCTTCATTGCGGAAATGAACACCCCCGGCCAAAGAGAAAAGCCCGATCTTCAGCCAGTGTTCAGCACCGCCTGGAGTTCACGGGAGGTCGCTTCCCTTCCTCTGCGTGTCCATCCATAGTTCCGTTTCCAAGTCAGGGGGACGCCGGGAGGGGACGGCCGACAGCGCCATAAGTCAGTCCTCCCCCCCTCCGCTCCTCCCCACCCCCGGAGACAGCCTCCCTCTTCCGGTATTTGAGATGCAAGCCAAAAGGGAGAACCCACCGGCCGGATGGCATGTTCTTTTATTGCCCTCCGACACTTAGAGGCGGACACACCCATTCCCCCCACTCAGCCCACTTTAGAAGAAGCTCCCGAGGAATCGAGGGAGCCAGGGCGAGAGAGGCCTACCAAAGCCAGCCTCGCCGAGACCCCGCGGCTGGTGCCGCAAAGTAGTGCCTGGTTTCCTCTGCAACCATTTCCTCTCCTCTCCTCTGCCCAGCCCCCTCTCAGCTCCCAACAGGAGAAATAAACAAATACCAACGGAAAGTGCGCGTGTGAGCTAGATAGAGCCATATATATATATATATATATATAATCTCAACACGTTTGACTGAAAGGGAAAGACACTGGTTTTTAAGAGGAGACTGGTTTGTGCATGGAGGGGGGGATGGTCAGGGAAGAAGAGATAAAGGAGGAGCGAAGCAGAAGAAGGGTAACCTGCCGCGGTGATGCGCCTCCCTACTTTGGTATCCCTGCGCTCTCCTGTAGGACTGGCAAGGGTGAAAGGAAGGAGGCCGGAGAAAGCGCGAGGGGAAGAGGAGGAGAAAAGGCGCCGCTGATTGGGCGGCCGGAAGGGAGACGTCCCTGTACGCCGAGCGCTGCGATTGGACAACCGGTGGGAAAGGTTAAACCAAAATTTTTTTACAGCCCTAGTGTGTGTCTGTAGCTCTGAAATTAATTGTAGCTAAAGCTGTCTCCGCTGCTCTGATCCACAGCCCCGGCTGCTGATTCTCCCCCCCTCCCTTGCTCGGGTGGAATAGGGGGGTTCCAGGCACCATGAAGTAGTTTGGACAGAGGGACTCGTGGTTCCTTTTTTATTTTTAAGGGGAGGGGGCGACCATATTTTCATCCCCTTTGGAAAAAAGCCCCCTTTCCACATTTTTTGGACGATTTTTGGGGGGCCCTTCCCCACCCCCTTCCTCCCCATTGCTTTGGCTTGCAGTTCCTTCCTGGGTCCCCTCTTGTCTTCCCCCCATCCCTTCCCGGCTGCTGCCAGTCCTTGCTACATGCCTTGCAAAGCTCTGGAGCTTGTGGTGCAAGTGCCCGGTTCCTGCTGCTGCTGCTGCTCCCGCCGCCTCGCCGCTGCCCAGCGCTGCGACCTCCAGGACGGACCGAGCAGCGCCCCCACTTCCTCCTCTTCCTCCTCCTCGACCACCACCACCACCTCCACCTCCACCTCCACCTCTTCCTGCCGGCTGTGCAACTTTCGCCCTCTGCCTAGAGTGTGATGTTGGACATGGGCGATAGGAAGGAAGTGAAAATGCTGCCCAAGTCGTCCTTTAGCATCAACAGCCTGGTGCCCGAAGCCGTCCAGAACGACAACAACCACAGCCACCACCACCACCACCACAACAACCACCACCCGCATCACCACCACCACCACCATCACCACCACCACCCGGCGCAGCAACCGCAGCAGCAGCCACCGCCACCGCCTCAGCCCCAGAGAGCCACCCCGGCGGAGGACGACGACGACGACCAGGACAAGAGCCAGCTGCTGCTGCAGCCCCCCGGGGTGGGGGTCGGCGTGGCGGTGGCTGCCGGCGGCGGGGGCGGCTCTGGGGCGCCCGCCACGTCTGGCCCCATAGAGGTGGTCAAAGGGGACCTTTTGGCTGGCAAGGGGGAGGCCGGCTCGGCCGCCGAGCTAGACGACAAGGAGAAAGGGCCGTCGGAGGAGAAGAAGGGGGTGTCGGAAGGGGCCAAGGACGGCGGCGGGGGCGACGGCGGCGGCGGCGGCAAGGAAGGCGAGAAGAAGAACGGCAAGTACGAGAAGCCGCCCTTCAGCTACAACGCGCTGATCATGATGGCCATCCGGCAGAGCCCGGAGAAGCGCCTCACCCTCAACGGCATCTACGAGTTCATCATGAAGAACTTCCCCTACTACCGGGAGAACAAGCAGGGCTGGCAGAACTCCATCCGCCACAACCTCTCGCTCAATAAGTGCTTCGTCAAGGTGCCCCGCCACTACGACGACCCGGGCAAGGGCAACTACTGGATGTTGGACCCGTCCAGCGACGACGTCTTCATCGGTGGCACCACGGGCAAGCTGCGCCGCCGCTCCACCACCTCGCGGGCCAAGCTGGCCTTCAAGCGGGGCGCCCGCCTCACCTCCACGGGCCTGACCTTCATGGACCGCGCGGGCTCCCTGTACTGGCCCATGTCCCCCTTCCTGTCCCTCCACCACCCGCGGGCCAGCAGCACTTTGAGCTACAACGGCGCCACGTCGGCGTACCCCAGCCACCCCATGCCCTACAGCTCGGTCTTGACTCAGAACTCCTTGGGCAACAACCATTCCTTCTCCACGTCCAACGGCCTGAGCGTGGACAGGCTGGTCAACGGAGAGATCCCCTACGCCACCCACCACCTCACGGCCGCCGCGCTGGCCGCCTCCGTGCCCTGCGGCTTGTCCGTGCCCTGCTCCGGCACCTATTCCCTCAACCCCTGCTCGGTCAACCTGCTGGCGGCGGGGCAGACCAGTTACTTTTTCCCCCACGTGCCCCACCCGTCCATGACTTCCCAGAGCAGCACTTCGATGACGGGACGGGCCGCTTCTTCGTCCACCTCTCCACAGGCGCCCTCCACGCTCCCGTGCGACTCCTTAAGACCCTCCCTGCCGAGTTTTACCACGGGGCTGTCCGGGGGACTTTCCGATTATTTCACACATCAAAATCAGGGCTCTTCCTCCAACCCGTTAATACATTAACCTCCAGGAGAGACGAGAGAAAGAGAGAAAGAGAAAGAGAGAGAGAGAGAGAGACTGTAAGTGAACATTTTACACACCTTTACATTGTAAATGGGAATGGGACGAGCGAGCGAGCGAGAGAGCGAGAGAGCGAGAAAGAGCGAGCGAGAGCGAAACTATAAAAGAACAAAACAGAAAGGAGAAAAAAAACCTAACTCACCCAGGAAAAAAACAAAAACAAAAAAAGTCCAGGTATTTTTTATTAAGTTTTTCCCTCTTCCCCATTTTCTGTACGTTCGTTCAGTCTTTAGGGTTGTTTATTATTCCAAGAAAGTGAGGCGAGTCAGCAATGTGCAAAAGATGGGAAGAATACATTGTAGACGATGCAGTTGGGACATAAAAGGAAAAGAAAAGAAAAAGGAAAAAAAGAAAAAAAATCCAGTAGGACGTGTATCTAAAATAGTGACTGCTTTTTGCCATTTTGACTCCGATGTGACGCCCGAGCCACCAGATTTTCCATGTTTGCAGTATTATAAGTTATCATGGATATGTTGGTGGGTGCAGACAATGAAAATTAAAATAATAATAATAATAATAATAATAAAGATATGAAATTGATGAACGCCATGATGCAAATTGTCATTTGTATGAAAGCAAAACAATTAGGCAGAGAAGTCCAAGAATT
Organism: Anniella stebbinsi; assembly: GCA_029215795.1. NCBI lineage: Eukaryota > Metazoa > Chordata > Lepidosauria > Squamata > Anniellidae > Anniella > Anniella stebbinsi. Next base: position 327,709,299 of record JARDYH010000001.1, read on the forward strand.
ACATATTGGCCGTGGATTCTTTTGTCCTCCACTTTTTTTTTAAAGAGACCATTTTCTCTCCTCCTCCTCTCCCCTTTTTGTTTTCCTTTTGTTTACTTTTAGACCAAAGATTGGGTTTTAGAAAATGCACTCAGTGTATGAAATGTTTTTTCCCCTTTTAAATAAAGCAAAATAAAACCAGACCAATATTATTTCAGTTTTGCAGCACTGCCCATTCAAATGAATCCGAGGGGACAAAAAAATCATGAATTGCCTTCAGTTTGTGTTGTGTATATTTTGATGTATGTGGTCACTAACAGGTCACCTTTTTTTTTTTTTAAATGTAGTGAAATGTTAATACCTATTGTACTTATAGGTAAACCTTGCAAATATGTAACCTGTGTTGCGCAAATGCCGCATAAATTTGAGTGATTGTTAATGTCGTCTTAAAAAAAAATCTTGATTGTGATACTGTGGTCATATGCCCGTGTTTGTCACTTACAAAAAATGTTTACTATGAACACACAGAAATAAAAAAATAGGCTAAATTCATATATACTCAATAGTTCTTTTGTCTCTTTTATCAAGAAGTTTTAACATCCAATGACTTTTAAAACTATAGAAAACTGAAACTGATCCATAATGTTAGGCCTTAATTTTTCTTTCAGTTGCCAGTTCTTTTGCCGTGATAACTGATTAAAAATATGGATTTTAACGTTTAAAGGGACTGTAAAGGGACATTTACTTCCGTTTTCAGAATCGGATCCCATAAGATACTACTAGGATTTTAATTTACTGTTTTGCATAGGTTACTTTTAAAACAAACCCACCTGTCCAACAGGGAGGAAGGATTTTGCATAGTTTATAAGCATTCTGGTGTTTAACTTTAACTGGTTATCTTGAAAGGGCTAGTTGTGTGGTGTTGGTGATAGTGGTGGCAGCTTTGTTTTTTAAATAGTCATTTGAACACAACCATGTTTACATTCCAATCGTAACTAACCTCTCTTTAAAGCATCCAATAATCTGATCCTACCCCATGCTTACTTGAAAGTAAATCCCATTGACTTCAATAGGATACAGTAATCCTATATTTTCCCGGAAGTAAGTCCAACTGAACGTTAGGCAGGGCCTACTTCCCAATAAAATCGTGTGGAATCGGGCTATAGGTTTCAGTATTTGAGTGACAGACTTAAACCCTCCCTATGTGCGTGTGAACGTGTGCGAATATTGTGCATGTACAGTTGTAGACAAACACAATTTGCCCTCTTTCATTTTCTTCTGTCTTGAAAAGGGTCTGTGCACACTTTTAATGCTGCAAACATTTTTTTTAAAGTCTTCCTAAAAGTCTCTTTTTTTCTTTTTGGTGGTGACTGTGTCCCCCCCCCCCCTCCATTAAAACAGCAACAGCAATCCCTCCCCCAACTCAAAGTTTGCTGGGATGGGGGAAGGGTGGCAATGGTGCAATGATGTCATTGGCTCTGTGCAGAATATAACCTTAAACAACGTGTTCTGCACTGAAATGAATCTCTTTGGTGGTATAGATATATAGATAGAGTCCTCTTTAATTGAAGCCCAGGAGTCTGTCTGAAATTGGCGGAAGGCGCGGGTCCATCCTTTTGCTTTTAGGAGATCTCTTTGGGCTCAAAGTGTATGTGTGTGTGTGTGTGTGTGTGCGTATGTGTGTATGAGAGAGAGAGAGAGAGAGAGAGAGAGAGAGAGAGAAGGGGGAAGCAAAAAAGCATCCGGTTTTAGGAGCAATTTCGGGAAGAAGAGCAGCAATTCTTGCAAATCTCTGGAAAAAAACTTCTGCAGAGGGTTTCTTGGCTAATTGGATCCCGCAGAGAGTCCGTGGAGGACAAGTTGTTCATTTGTTACAATTGTGTAGTCTGCAAAGTGTTCGGCCGTAATGCAATAAGCCAGCTCCCCTCTCACAATGGGCGAATGAAAAATAATCTCTTTCCTGGAGATGCTATCGCCAAACGCTTTAAAGAGGAGATCTTTCCCTCCCCCGCCGAAAAAAAAGGAGATTGGTGGGGGTGTGAGAGAATACAAGAGGAAAGAAAAGGAAAGGAAAGATGGGGTAGGAGAGTGATAGGAGCGAATGTGGCGGTTGATACGATTGGGGAGCGCGGGTGAAACGGGGCTTGTTGAAAAAGTTAATATTCTTAATATAAAAGGAAGGGACAGAAGGACAGGACAGAAAGACGAAGTAGATGGATGGAGGTAGTGGGGGCGGGGAACCTGCCAGTGAGGGAAAGGGGGGGGGGAGAGAGAGAGAGAGAGAGAAGGAAATGCAACTATCCAAAGTTCCCTTAACTCTCCCAACAAGGTGTACTTCTAGAAATCCTAAAGGCCGCTATTCAACTCGCCTTCAGCCCAGCAGTTTGGACCGGTTGGCAAAGCCAGAATTGCTGACCGACAAAATAAAAGTCATTTTTAGGGCGGGGGTGGGGTGAGGAGAGAGAGAGAGAGAGAGAGAGAGAATTAAAGTCCTTCAAAAATAATTGGAAACATGAAGTTATGCAAACAGGTCAATCTGCAGACTTCCGCGGATCTAAAATAAATAAAATAAAATAAAATCTGTGCCCTTTTCCAACATGGAGTCCCAGTTCTATAGCATTTGCCAAAGCCGAGCAGGCGAGAGGAGAGAGGCGTCTGGTGGTACAGCTGACAAAGGGGCTGATGTATTATTTAACACTTGCCATGGGTTGCATATTGTGGGGAATCCAACAGCCTGGATTAAACCTGCTATTTCAGTAGCACTGGCAAAACAAAACAAAAAGTGTGGGGGGGAGGGGGAGAGGATTCAAACACTCTCTCTCCCTTCTCTCTCTGTATGTATGTAAAAGTGGGGATAGAAATGGGGGGGGGGGGCGACGTGGCATATAGAAGCCAGATTTGTTCAATAATTGCAAGCCTAATCAAAGACATAGGAGGGTCCCCCCTCCGTTGACTAATAAGCATTAATTAGGTAAACTTGGTGGATAAGCATTCCTAAGGAAAAGGTGGGGCGACCGTGTATTTCTCTGCCTGCGTTTCACCTAGAAGGTGTAAACAGGCGCTTGCGTTTCAAAACTCCGGTTTCCTGCAACGGGCTGCTGCAGCCGAAGCCGCTCACTTTTTCCTTGAAGTGAGGTGGGGGGGGGGGGAGGGAAAAGGAGGGGGTAGTGGCAGGAGAGAAGGAGTTTTGTTTGATCTGCCAGTGACTGTGATTGCTTTTGTTTTGATTATGGTTGTACACCGCTTCCTCGAGTGCCATCGCTAGGGCGGAGAATGCGGTATATAAATGGGAAAAGAGCCTATCTACACTACTGCTTTAAAACGGTTTATAACAGTTTTAAACCGGTTAATAACCATTATTGACAGGTTTAAAACTGTTATAAACCATTTTAAAGCAGTAGTGTATATAGACATAAAAATAGTTCCTCAAGTTATTCTCCAGTTGTTGTTTATGTTGTTATTATTAATAATAGTATTCAAAAGAATCCCTACTACGATCTTCACTCCCCTCCAACCCCCCCCCCACAAAAAACAAACAAACAAACAAAAACACCTCAAGCCTTCAACTTTCTCTCTGATTTACCTTTGTCTCTCATTAGACCGCCTATGTACCATTTGTTTTCTCTAGATGCCGGATCATCACCGCCCCCCCCCCCCCGCCACCCATAATATGGGAAGGAACTGAATACTTGATTTTCAGAATAAGGTCTGATGATGGTTTCCTTAAAGTTTTCACTTGTGAAGTTCTGAAGGATTCATCATTATCAGAGCTGTCATATGTAATCTATAATATATGGTACATAATATATAATAACGTTGTGCTTTAGATAACTTTTGGGTTCAGCTTTTCTATATGCTTTAGAGCAGACTAAAGCATATGGAAGGCTTCTCTCAAATGGCTTATCCCCAATGTTTTCGATTTTAATATGTATTCGTTTAGTTTAAATTTGGGGTTACTTAAAACTCTCAAAGTTGATAGGGAGGGAAAAATACGCCAGTGTTAGCAACACCAGTTTGTAAAGGGAAGTATTGCATTGTAAAGAAGTTCAATAATAATAATAATAATAATAATAATATAAATGTTGCACCGACGTATTGTCAAGGTCCGTTCATTCCTCAAAAAGGGACATGAAGAGACACATGTACAGTTTTCTAACAACATGTGTAATGTTCTCCTGTGCATGCTTACTGTGAATTGCATTCAGTAGTGCTTACTCCTGCATGGCAGTGGAGCCTTATTTGCAAATTGGTTTGCGTGTAAAACAGCCTCGCTTCCCCCCTCCCCCTTTACACTAAAAAAGAGCATAGGTGAGAAAGAGCTCTGATTTGACCTAGAGAACCATGCCCTGGAGGGGCCTTTCTAGACCAACATAACGCTTTTCCTGGGGTGGATCGCAGCGCATCATTTTGATTAAACATGGCTAGTTCAATCGTGGAGTTTGATGCTGTCAGTGGTGTTTTTTGGGGGGTTTGCTTTTTGTGTTTGTGTTTGTGTTTGTTTTTGTTGTTTTGTTTTGTTTTAGGGACCGTAACGCTTTGATTTAAAATGATCTATCTGGTGCTGTTTCTTCAATCCTGGTAGTACTTGACATTGACCTTCAGATGCTCCCCAGCTCTCTCACCCCCTCTCCTCTCCCAATATTTACTCCCGGGCTTCGGTGGCTGGAATCCATTTCTTCGTCCAATTGAACTCTCCTGGCCTTTCCATTGGAACTAAGAGGACCTTTTGAACAGCCGGTTCCCTCTCAGTGGCTCCTGTTCTTTGAGCCAGGGCGGGAAATATCTAGGATCTCCCTTTCTATTTAGGATCAAAAACTTCTTCATCTTCATGGACTTCTTTGCCTATGAATGAACGCATTTCTCTCTTTCTCTCCCCCCGTGCATTTCCACGCTGGCAGCTTGCTGGGCAGGCCTGGTGCCTCAACTCTCCTCTTCTGGTTGGAAGCCACGTTGGCCTGCGGTGCGTGAAGGTGACTTGGGCTGGGGGCGGAAGGGAAGCACGATCCGGCGGGGCGAAGAGACCTTCTGCAAATGGGCCCATTCAGATCTCTGGCTGTGGCTGTGGCTGTGGCGGCGGCGGGGCAGGTTAGGGGCTCGCGTAGGAGGACTTGGCGGCGGTGGCTCGGGGTCTCGGATCTCGCGTCAGAAAGTGGCCTAGAGCCCCGGGTTAGCGAGAGGTGAAGGTGAAGTTCATGAGAGGTTCTCAGGTCTGGCTGGCGGTGGCTCTTTTGGCTGGCTTTTGGGGGACTGGCCGTGCCCAGAGGGCGGGGCGGAGTTCCTGCCATTCCCTGCCTCACCGGAGACGAGCCTGCCCTCGACTTCACGGCGGACAGAAAGGACCCTCCAGGAAGAGGAAAAGAGGGGGGAGGAGGGCAGAAGAAGACGCGAAACCTGCCGGAGGATCTCAGCAAGCCATCCAGGGAACAGGGTAGGTGAACTTCTTCAGACCAGCCATCCCATACGCCTTTCTCCTCACGGGTAGACGCGCGCGGGGGGGGGGGAGGTAATGAGAAATAAGCGAGGTGGACGGCTCCCGGCTCTATCTATGCCTTACCATGACATTCCCCACCCACCCCAACGCGCACGCACATTCATTAACATGAACCCGTCCTCCCAAATACCTGCGTAATGAATAAAACTGAAATGTTTTAATCTGTTGTTGTTGTTGTTGTTGTTGTTGTTGTTTTTCTACTCCACGCCCCCAATAACACACTTTTTTTTAATGATCTGGGTAAAATGCCTCTGTTTTCTCCGTTGAAATAGCGATCTCGTCACTCTCAAGAAGAAGCAAGACTTTGCGACATCTCCGAAGGCCGACAAGAGAGCACCGAGGGGACGAAAAGCCGGGATCACCGCGCCGCTGAAATCCTTTGTTTGTCTCCCGAAGTGGGTGGGAAGAATTACCTGCGGCGGAAAGAAAAGGCAGCCCGAGAGGAATCCGACCTGCTTGGTCGTCTCACTCCTTCCGCTCTTTCCGAGTTGGTGAGTGCAATCCCGCCCCGGTTCTGTTCTCACGAACCTCACGTCGCGCTATTTTATATATTTGATCTTCCTTTTGAGTTTTCTATGTCTACAAGCTCTTTTCTTTTCCTTTCTCTCCCCCTCCCCCCCCCCGCGCGGAAATCCGGCTAAGAAATTCTAACCCAAATCCTTGATTCACAGGGATCGGTTTGCTACAATCTCGCTTTAGCCTAAAGTGTGAGCCAGGTGACTAAATAAATGTAGGTTCCATAAGAAAGCTGAATAGGATCCAACCAAGTAAAGCACTTTTTAGAGGCCCACTGATTTCCCCGGCAGAGATACCTCCATCTCCCATGGAAAACAATGAGATATCAAGTGCTTACTTTGGTTGAGGTGGTCCTATATTTTGTATATATGCGTATAAACACTCTACCCATGTAGTGCATTCGGTACTGTAAGCCGTCCATATTTTGCCTCCATGATAATAATAATAATAATAATAATAATAATTGTTATTGTTGTTATTATTATTATTATTATTTTAATGAGGCTTGTGCAAGACATTTTTCTGGTCTATACCGCCTTAATTGTGCTAAATGCTTTACAAGGTCTCCCTGTTCCATCTGTAAACTCTATGCCGTAAATCCCCATCATACAGACAGACAGAAATTCTGATTTCTAGATCTTGTGTTCAAGGTAGGAGGACTTGATCGGTGTCCTTCCAGAAGATCCTTCGCAATGGCTGTAGTTTCAAATCTCAGGCTGCTCTTCTTGAAGAAGTTCCGGACAGTCTTTGGGGTGGGGGCGGCTCGCCAGAAAGTTAACTCTGGGATTTGAAAGAGAAGCGCGCTCCGAGGTCCTGTTGCATTTTGCGCGAGAGAAGGCCGAGCACGTGCTTTTAATTCTTCAGCAGCGAAATCAGCGGGGCCTGGGCAGCAAGCCTAGATACGCTTACCTAGGAGTAAGCCCCATTCAAATCAGTGGAACTTACTTCTGAGTCGGCATGTATAGGCTTGCTCCATGGACCTTCATTGGGGCTGGATCCTGGTCCACGTTTTCTTTGAAGGAAACCTTGCGGTATCAATGGCGTGTAGCTCAAGTATGTATATTTCCAAGGCAGTGTAACACTAACAGATATGAGACTTGGGCTGCCATCTTATACCCACTTTCCTGAGAGTAAGCCTAGTTGATCTCAATGGCCTTTGCTTCTGAGTAGACATGTATAGGGTTGCGCTGTAGACATGTATAGGATTGCTTTTGAAAAGAGGTACCTGTGTTTAAGGCTGAGTTTTCCCGAAGCATAATTCTTTGAGACTGGACCTAAAGCTGCAGAACATCTGAGCTAATATGCTTATTAAGACTGTACTGTGGAGAATGGACATCAGCCTGTAGCCAAGTCATGTGCTCAGCTGTGTTGTGGATCGTGAAATAAGTGCCATCCACGAATGTTTTGGTCCCTTCTCACCTTTTCTTTCTTTTTTAAAGCAATACGATTTCATGCCTCGGCTAGACAGTTAATCTCAAGGCTGGCCTTTTCTCTCCCCCCCCCAATCTCTCCTTTTTCATTTAAAAATAAAATAAAATAAAATCTTCCGAATGGTTAGAGTTGAGCCGCTGGGAGGGGAAGAGCGGAGAGATGAACATTGCACCGTGCTCTGCTCTGTAAATTATTATTTTTTAATTCCCTTGTTCCTGTAATTTGTAATCTCAGGCAAATAATTAATTGTTAATACACTAATTTGAGTTACCCAAATGCAGGGAAGATAAAGCACCTGCTGTACGCAATCAGAGCCAACGGTAATGAAGTACTGAGAGGGTTATCTCCTCTTGCAGGGAATGCAAGGCGTGCGAACTTCATTTCTCTCTCTCTGCAATTTATATACAATGAAATCAGTAGCAGAGAGACTGTGGATCTATTGATGACATGTTTGTGAGAAGTCTGGGTCCATTTAGATCTAAATGAGGCATCTCTTCAAGGAAGGAAAGAAAGAAAGAGTAGTTTTGAATCTCTCCATTGATACAGCAGCGGCCACCGCTCTGTCCATATTCTGCAATGCTTGTTACAGCAGGTTGATAGAAATAGCTTGTAAGTTTAGGGAGATGAACTGGAGACTGATCTGGTTTGAGGAACGCGTGGAATGCATCGTATGTGAAACTGAAGGTTTATCAAGTGTGTTTTTGCTGATCAGATTTGTGCCGCTGTTGTTCCTAACATGACAAGGCGAGGGCGCTATTGTCAAGCACAAGAAATCAAGAGCTTGGTCGGTTTTCCTGACTCTCTCTCCCCTTAATACACATGCACACATGTTGGGTTTTCAGGCGCTAGAAGAAATGACTACCATATAGAAATAGATATATAATATTTCTCTTCCTGTGTGTATCTACATCGATATCCATATCTATATCATCGATATCTATACCTCCTTACTGTTTACATACTTGTTTCAGATTTCTCAGTGCTTCCCTTCCAGTGGTGAAAAACACAGTTCCAAATATTCTAAAAGACTTTTCTCCCCTGTTGTGCCAGCAAAGGGGAAACAATTTTTATTGGGGTGATGTGCTCCCCACTCCAAAACTCATTGAGTTTGATCCAGACTTTTCCATGTTTAAAGGAGACCCACTGAAATTTATGGCACAATTTAGACATGACTAAGTGAAGTCCCATTGATGACTAAGGATGATGAAGTCTAGATTATCTGGAAGTAAACTAGATTAAAGCCATTGGCTTAAAGACTTCTGCATCAGAATGTGCTTAAGCCAGAAGACTGGGAATTCCACCTCCTATCTGAACTGGCCTAGAGTGGGTGCCCAATTTGCCTCCCCCTTCTGCCCTAAATGCAAGATGAATACCTATGGCCAAGATACACCTAGAAGCCAATGCTTCTAAATAGATCCATTGCTGTTGCTGTTGCTGGTATGGTGGTTGCAATCACTTAGACATTACTGTGGATCACCCTGTCAGATCCTTTGGGCCTCCACCCCCCCCGGGTAATATATATATATATATATATATATATATATACACACAAACACACACACACACACCGAGGCAGATTTTAATCCACTGGTCACTAGTTATCTGTTTGCAAAGAAAGATGGGCTGCTTCTTTTCTCAGCTCTTGAAGGCATTCAAGCCTTGTGTCTTTATTCGAGGTGCTCCTGTTGATTTCAGTGGCAACACTCCCCCTTGCTCCCCTCTCTGTATATACATTTTCACACACACCCACTTTTCCTGAAAGTTAATCCCACTGAAATTAATTGATTTTAGGACCGAGCAATAGGCATTATCCAGCCAAAAGCAACTATTTAAACCTCTCTCATGGAAACTCAGGAGACTCCAAGACTGCAAACTAGTATCTACTCTTTCCTGGGAGTAAGTCACACTGAACTCAGTGAGCCTTACTTTTGAGTAGACATGCATCGTATTGGGTTGCAAAGGCGCTTAACTTGAATCATACCTTGAGTCTAATTGAAATTCATTGACTTTACCTTTATGTAACAATGTTTAAGATGGGGTAGGTGGATTTAAAGTTCTCTACTTCCCCCATTTCCTTATTTATTTATCTATTCTGTAGCTACGGGAAGCCACAAGGTGCATGCTAAAAATGCTTATATTATACGATATATTATTTGACAATAGATCCAGGCAACGTTTCTCAGCCAATCGAAACTGATTCCTTGATCTCAACGAGAATTTGACAGGCGCAAAGAAAGAAGGAACCTGACTCTCGGGAAGGCGTTTTTTTTCTCCCCCCCCCCCCCCTTGCTTTGTCAGCGCTTTAAGGTTTCGGATCGGTTTTAGGAATAGGGGAAAAGGCCCTCATTCTTTCTACGTTTCTGCGAATCAGGCTTTTTTTTTTTATTTTGAGTCCACCTACCGTGTCTCCACGATCTTGGGACATTGGTAATATGAAGACGTAGGCAGGAACTAAACCAGAATACATCTCTTGCCTTTCCTTAAAGTTGTGTTCCCTTCCAAGGGGGTCAAACGGAATAGATTTGATTGGTAATATGAATGAATGGGTGGGTGGGTGGGGGCAAAACCAAAACCAGTAATGTTTTCGAACAGGCGCTACCAATTTGGATTTTTTTTTTAAAGAGAAAGAAAGGGGAGAACTTCTTTTTAATATTTTGCTTATTTTCAAAATCACAGATGTGTATGAAGACAGATCTTTGCTGAACGCAGGAGGTTACAATCGTTTTGTTTAAGGGAGGCAAAACATACAACACTCCCCCTAGACTCCTGAATGTTCTTTGAAGAAGAAAACAAAACAAACAAACAAAAATCACAGGGATCAATACAATAGAGAGGGAATGGTTTTCCATTAAAATAAATAAATAAATTGGAACCCCAATATACCTAAACTTGCAGGGCAGCTAGAAGCTTTGCATGTATATTGGAAAGAAGGGAGGAAGTTTATTACAAGGTCAATTTTTATTTCCAGGAGCCATTTTCCACCACAGGAAATTTAGTTGAAAAAGACAGACAGAAAGACAGACAGAAATCTCACTATAATGCTGGACGTCTCTTTCCAGAATACATTTCCCACCCTTCCGCTCGAAGAATGCTTTTTGCATTTATCTCTGTTTGTTTGTTCTAGGGCAGTGAAGGTTTGCCTTTCTATTTGGGCTAGTGGTGGAGAGAAATATTAAGGGAGGGGGAACCAACTTGTCTGTATGCGCCTGTATGCGTGCCGTTTGATTTCCGTCTGCCCCTATACCCGATTTCCATCCAGCATTTTCATATTGCTTTTGCTGATTATCAAAACAAAAACAAAACAAAACGACTGTAGCTTTCAAATCCTCTGGAAGATAGTTCGGAGTGCCGGTTGACCAGGTTAAAATCGATCATGTTGCCATCAATAGAACAAGTGCTGGCTCCCTCCCTATCGATTGGTGTGTTTATTTGCGTCCACTTTTTAAGTATTTATGTACGGATTTTGGTTGCGTTTTGTCTTGAGATTATCCTATCTGGTTGGTGCCGTGAAAGAAAGAGGGTGTGAGTGAAGGAGCGAGCTATACAGAGCCCTCTTTAATAGCACACCTGAGGGTGGGTCATTCTAACCATCGGCTCCTGACTGTTTAAGAAATCCTTTAGAGCTGAAATCCCCCATCTCTCCCGTCTCCCACGCCGCTCTATTCATTTTTCTGGAATTAAAGGTATATATATATATATATATATATATATGTGTGTGTGTGTGTGTGTGTGTGTGTGTGTGTGTGTGTACTTTTGCGCAAGACTTAAAAAACTTGGCAGGGGGGTGGGAAGGGTGTCTAGAGAAAGGCAGAGATAATGTACAGGAGAATCCACGAGTTCCTTGGGATATCTATCTATCTATCTATCTATTAATTTATTTGTTTACTTCTTCATTTGTTTTGCCCAATCTGTATTCCCAGAGTTGGAGAAATTCAATTCCAGCCTAATGGTTACTGAAACAGTAACCAGAGGAGTTCAGTTCTGTCGACAGAGTCTTCCTTGGCAGAAAATTATCCTGATCCCACAGAAGGAGACCCCCTCTCGAAAGAAAAAGGGTTACTAATGGCTCCCATTTCGGGAATTCGTGTATAATCTCTGGCATACCAGCAAGGGGCGGATTCATTGCGTTTAACCCGGATTGATTGCTGTGTAAAATGTGCCCATCCCTACCCAATATGCCCGGCCCTACCCAAACGATAGTATTATTCCGCTTACAGACGATATATATGTTTTACAACACCCCCCCCCCCCCATTCCATTTACATTTCATTGTTAAAATTAATTTCCGAGGTGAAATGGCCACTTTTGCCAGAATGAGAAACTCCTGAAGGCTTTTAAAGATTGTTTGAAAGCGTTTCTCTTCTTTGTGGAAAGGAAGAAAGAGCAAGAGCGCTACCTCTTGCCTTAGCAGGCCGTGTAACACGATCCTACCCACATTTACTCAGAAGTAAATCCCAGCAAGTTCCAAGAGGCTCACACCTCTTTTAAGGTGTACAGAGGATGGCAGGCTTTGAAATATCTGCCGATAAGTTTCCTGTGCATTTCACATTTGGGCAGAAATAGTTAGACATTCTGAGGTCATGATTGCTTCATTCATAAATCCTCATTCGTCTGTATATTTGAGGGAGTGGAGTCGGGGCGAGGGAGGAGGGACAGGTCTCTCCCACCCCACCCCACAGTAGTGGTCTTGTGCAATAGCAAGGCTGGTGGACTGATGGTTTTATTTATTTAGCCTTAGAGATCATTCTCCCAAGCCCCTCCTCATGTTTTTTTTTTTTGCTTCAACTTCTTCAAATCAAGGACCATAGCATCTTGCAAAAGCTATAAATAAATAAATAAATAAATAAATAAATAAAATCGCACTCCATGGTCGGCACTGGGACAACTAGCCAAGAAATCCTAAATACAGGTGCTAAGTAAATGCCTTTGAAACCTATGGGCCTTATTTCTGAGGAAACCTGCTCTGGATGGGCCTGTAAACGTACTTCGGATGAAAGTGTTAGAACCTGGTTAAATCTTTTAGGTGGAAACTTAACTCACTGCTTTGAATGAAACTTAAGAGTTCAGGATCATATTTTCCTATGTCAAGTTAAACTGTGTGGAGTTTCTTGGAATAATAAGTTCACTTGGAATCAGTAGATTTTACTTCCAGATAATTGCATTTAAGATTGAGGTGTTAAAGATAATAATAATAATAATAATAATAATAATAATAATAATTCTTTTGGAAGTTGGAGGAGTGAGATATCAGCGCATCAGCCCTATGACGGTCTTCGCTTGGATCCTATAGGGCTAAGTCTTTCCTGTGAATGAACTATAAAACACTCGACAGGTCGTGAATAATCGTTTTAATGAGTGTGTAAAGCATGCGACGGGTGCACGGAGCTGTCGGGTTAAACAAACAACTTGTACCCTGATGAAATCCGATTGTTAAAGTGCAAAGTGGTGTCAGTCCAATTTTCATCCTGGCCCTAAAAAACACAGATCTAACTCGCAGGAGTCCAATTTTCCCCATTAAAGAAAAATAACAATATTTTCCAAGCGTAAGTGTGATCTTCTTGAATATTAGTGAACACACACACAAAAGTACCAGTTGCAAGCCAAACGGGTATCTTAAGTATTATTTATATTCATCTTTTTCTGGTGGTGTGTGTGTGTGTTGTTAAATTAATACATCGATCCTAAACATATTTTCTTGGAAGAAACTCCTATTAATTTTATGGACACTACCTTCCAAGGAAGGCTGAACTCCTATGCAGACTTTCTAGGAGACAAGACGCATGGAACACAATGGGTCTTACTTTCGGGTAGACATACTGGCTTGCACAATGACTTATTTCCATGTAAGAGTGTTTGGAACTGGGATGGTAGGTATATTAGTACATCCGGCCTCTTGACTTGAAATAAAATCTGACTTGAAAGTAATTCCAATGACATTATTGGGACTAGGGTCGATGAAAACATTGAATATTTTTTTTTTGACAATTTCAGGGTATGATTCTAAGCATAATCAGTGACAGCCCAAATGTTTGAGGCAGTTTACTTACATAGGAATAAATTGCAGGCAACACAGTGGAAACTCACTTCTGAATAGATGTCAATAGATCGCGCTGTGAGTAGAGTTCTTCTAGAATTAGTTGCATGTACATTCACGCCATGTATTTAGGCCAGCAATCTCTCCCTCCCCCGCCCCAACCACACACCTTTGTGCTTAAACGACCGATGAGAAATAAAGCTCGAATTTCTATGGCTGTGATTTATCACTTGGCAGTTTTGAACTGAATCGAAACTTGCAATTGATTAACATTTCTCAGAGGATCAGGAGCGAAGGCAACAGTCAGAGAGACTATTTTCTTCCAAAAGAAATATATTTAGGAATCTGGTGTTCCTAAAATGTGACACACACACACACACGGGGAGAGAGAGAGAGAGAGAATCCGAGGCTGGTAAGAAGAAGAAAGCGCACAAAACAGTGCTCGATCTCTTCCGGGTCCCAAGTTTTGCTCTGTTGGCTTTGACCGTCAAGTGAAGGCTCCTTCTTACTCGCTGGAAAGAGGTCTGTCATGAACCACATGAGGCTTTGCAATTGTTAAAGAAAGTAGACTGAGAACACCCCACTCCTCAAATCCAAACAGCTTGATCCACATCCCAGTTAAAAGGAAGGTTGGGGAATGGTCCGGCAGAGAGGTTTCAATATAATTCTTAAAAATGAAGGATACAATCCCAAAGACAAGTTGGGGGCAGGAGGCGGAAAGATCCAGGGAAGGAAATTGTATCTGATTCCAAACCTCCCATTTCACGCACACCCTTACTGCAGCCATCATGCCGTGCTCTTAATCTCTCAGTCCTCACCAAAACGGCATGGAACGGAAGATTCCCAACCTAATGAGGTTAATGTGGCTTTCCCCAGCCATTAACATTTCTTAATGCTGTAATGCTTCTAATGATGCATTGTTTAGTAATATATCGTGAACCTCTTCGAGTTTGTTTTTTTAATTGGAAGCGGTGTATAAATGTTCTAAAACAAATGAATTCCTCTTCATCATCATTCAGCGCACAGTTAGATGGAAACGAATGGGGGTATTGATCCAGTGTAATCGTCCCTAGTGTGCTAGCCAGGTTCAGCCCCCTTCTCGCCTTGGCCTGGGGGGGGGGGGCAATCAATCACCAACATTCAGCCTATAATGGGACAAAGTGGGAGTGGGGAGGGAGAGACCATGGAAGGCACACAGAGATTCCTGAAGGAAAGGATAAAGAAATAAATCTGTCTGTGCTAGATCCTTGTGGGTTCATTAGCTACAGAGAAAGTCACTCACCCACTGAATCCAACGGGATCAACTTACGGTTGGATCCTAAACTCAAGGTGAATTTTTAGTCTGGAATGGGACCAAGGTGCGAAACATTGGTCTAATCTACACCAAGCAGGATATTGCACTATGAAAGTGGAATATAAAAGGCAGGGGCCACACCAAGCAGGCTCTAACAGCATGAAAACGGCATATGGTATGTGGCAATGGGCCCCAACAGTTGTCAGGGCACCTCAATACTGCTATAAAGCAGTAGTGTGGCTCCTGCCTTTTATATACCACTTTCATAGTGCAATATCCTGCACAATTGGATCCTTACAGATTTCTACCTTGTTTCATGCCGCCGATAACTTTCAAAAATTCCCAAGTGGCAATCTTAGAAGATTGTGGAAGGAAGGAAGGGACCTTCACTCATAGTGAAATTGAAAGGATATAGGTGTGCCACATTAAAGAGGAATTAGGCATCCACACCGAGTACAGTTCTAGGGCCTGAGCCTGGATGATGATGATGATGATAATAATAATAATAATAATAATCAAATCATTTGATAGACATATAAATGAAGACACAGAAATATATCTAGAACGATAGGCAGCTCAATCCTATCCACGTTTACTCAAACGTAGGTCCCATTGATTTCAATGGGCCTGGCTCCTAGGGATGCGGGTCTTGGATTGCGGCCTCAACGTACAAAATGTGCCAAACTGTTCCGTAGTTCCTTGTTAGGTCTCAAAAGGGCATTATTTTTTACTTTTAACTGCGAAGATGTTTTATCTGAGGTCATGTTATGGGAAAGCAGCTCCTTCGGTGCTCCGCAAAACAAAAGCTGATTGCAGACTGCCGTTCCTCTAAAAAGGGCGAAAACAAAACAAAACAAACCCTCTGAGGCTTCTGTTTTGTTTTGGTCTTTCTCCTCCCCCTCGTAACACTCGCGCGCGTTTCCACTGAGCTCCTATGGATTTCAAGAGAACTTTCCCCCACAGGGATGCCCACTGGGCCCCAGCCTCCTCATACAGCAGTGTAAATACTCCAGATTGCATCTGGATCTCTCTCTCTCTCTCTCTCTCTCTCTCTCTCTCTCTCCTTCATTTAAGGAAAGGGAGGCTACGATAGGATAATAACCTTCCTTGTTTAGATACTTGATGAAGTTTACCTTGCCTCATCTTGCGGTTCATTTAAAATGCTTCAGGGGAGAGGCCAGACAGGAGGAGCTGAGATGACTTTTTCCCCACTTTAAGAGTGTTTAAAATATTATTATTATCATTATTATTATTATTATTATTATTAATAGGGTTATTATTATTATTAATAATAATTCAAATGTAATAATAATTAATCAAACAAGCACACTCCTATGTAAATCAAACAAGCACACGCTACGTATTTCCTTCAAGAACTGGCACACACAAGCACCGTTATTCAAAAGGCGGTCTGGCTGAGTTCAGTGGGACGGGCACCCAAGTTGGAGTTGCGGCCCTCCAGACGTTGTGTGGAAATATGAAGCAAGGCCCTCGGGAGAACCTTAGATAAGAAGGACATGAACCCACAGCTTCCGCCGGATGTGCTGACCTGCTGCCTTCTTCTTGCAGTCAGGGGAGATATCCACGTGGCTGTGCGTCTGTTGTGTCGATTTTTTAGCAGAAAATACTGGATCAAAAGCATGATGATGATGGTGATGGGACAGGAATCATCTCCCTGGGTTCTTCTGTTCTTTAACAGATCTTCCACGTGGAATATTTATTGCCTCCTGTGTCAACAGGTGCGTTCTGGAGTGTGAAGTTGGTAAGGGTGACTCCAAAGAGGTCTGCTAAAGGACTCTGGAAAAGACCCTCTGTTATTGAGGTGGGAGATGAGCCGAGGGACTTTGAGACACATCTGAGGCATGGCGGTGCTTAAAGGAATGTCCAAATCGACAGAAGAGTGTAAAACCTCTGAGGATAAGAACATAAGCTCTTTGCCCCTTGACAGCAAAGGCATCAACATGGTTCCTCACTCCCTCCCCCACCCCCACCCCCAGCAAAAGCCACAGGTGCAATCCTTCTTAGCTCTTCAGCATTTCCCCTCTTGAAGCACATGGGGCAGACAACGTGAACCAGAAAACCCCATTCAACCAGGCATGTAAAGCTGTTTGAGTCCCACTAAAGACATCAGCGCCTTCACTTGAGTGGACATCAGATGCTCCGACTTAAAGGAGTTGCTGGATTGCAGACTCACAAACGCTTGAGATGGTGAATCTGGCTCAGAGTGTGAGCCTATCTACACTACTGCTTTAAAATGGTTTTAAATGTTTTAAAATGGTTTATAACAGTAGTGACAACTGTTGGGGCCCAGGACACACTCCATATACAATTTTCAAAACATTTTCAAAGTGTTGTATCCTGCTTGATGTAGATAGGCTCTGTGTCTCTGTATGTGACAGAGAGAGAGAGAGAGAGAAACGGAGGGAGACACTTCCTTCGCATTGCTGTCTAATAGACAAGGCAACCTGCTCCAGATGTTTTCGACTATAATTCCCATTATCCCCAGCCAGCACAGGCAATGGTTGGGGAGTGTGGGAATTGTAGTCCAAAACATCTGCAGAGCACCAGGTTGAATAACTGTCTTAATGTGTCACTCTTGAGATGTCTTCGCAAAGGCTGCTTTGCACTTACCTGGGAATAAGAAGTCCTATTGAACTCACTAGGACACGGTAATCAGATTGCTGCGAATCGGCGTGTGTCATTTTCGGTGTTTGGAATGGAAGGAAACACATTCATTGGTTGGAACACTTTCACAAGCTTTGGATCTGGAATCTAAATATTGTTAGAGCAGGACAGGAAACGGAAGATGAAACGGAATGCAGATACTAGCTAAAAGTACCTTTTCATGCTGTTTTGAAAATGTGATATTTAGATTATGAAACTGCCCCTGACTGGGGACTCGCCAAATCCCAATTTATGAAACTGCCCCGACTGGGGACTCGCCAAATCCCAAGCCTGTGCACCTTTTGGTAGTGTTTTCAGTCAATACATGAAGGGGGAGGGGGCAAAAAAACAGGAAAAATAAGGGAAACCTGAAATTATTTTAAACAACAGTATTTTTCCTGGGGATTGTTTGGGGAACATTTAGGGGGAAATGATCCCCTCCCAGTCCCACCCATTCTTCCCCCCGCCCCAGAGCCTTCACTTCTTTAGTTTTAAGAATTATGTTTTGAACTGGTATTCAGTGATCAAGGCTAAAGCTGCAATCCTATATGCATTTTATCAGGGAGTAAGATCCACTGAACTCTGTGGGTCTTACTTTTGAGTAGGAATGCAGAGGATTATTCTGTCAGGAAAAGGTGGGGTATGGACATTTATAATATTTTCTAGAGTGGATGAAGTGGGGAGTGATTAGCCTCATCGTGGACATTTCAGGAAATCAATTTGTTTAAAAATAATCCCAAACCTGTATTGTATTTCACATTAACATATTCAAAATATCCTCTTGGATTACATTTTCATACTGTAGAACACCATATATTGTAGATTTGCAAGTAAAAACAAAGTGTACCTGCAACAAATACATATTTGCTTCTACGTGTATTGTACCAATATGTCACATTAGCAAGACTCCTGTGTACATATAGTGGTAAATAAATTGGTATTTATCACTGTAATATATGGAAGCGACTTTCATAGTACAAATATTTGTAGATACTACTCAAAAGTAAGTTCTGCTGTACCCACTTACTTCAAGGTAAGTGGATACAAGAGTCTCTAAACTGGTGACACTACAGGCATTTTGATATCTGCAGCATAAATAGATTTTAGTTTAAATCAGTCTGTAATGCAAATGGATTTTAAGCCAATGGTGTTCTTTCTAGTCCTGCATGAGCATTATTTGCATGCCTGAGCAGAAATAGCCAGTGGAGGCTGATGGCTCTGATTTCATTGGGACTATGAATCTACTCTGGGTTTCAGACAGAATTCTAAAGGAGTTATCCAAGCTGCTGAATCCAGTCCTCAAAATGGGTTCAGGATATTGGATAGTAGGGATGTGCACTGGATCGGACCCGATCCACGATCCGAGTCCGGTCCAGTGGGAAATCGGATAAATTATCCGATTTCCGATCCCGCAGCTGGATCGGCCGATCCAATCCGAACCGGTCCGAAAAAGCTCCGAACCGGTTCGGCGGATCGGCGGATCGGCGGGCGCCCACTGGCGCCCACCGCCGCTTCCATTGGCGGGCGCCAGCGGGCGCCCGCCGATGAAAGTGGACAGCGGGGGGGGGGGAGGAGGGGGGCACTTACCTTCTCGGCCCGGTGGCTCCCGTCCGGCGCCGGCGCCTACTACTACTAGCAGGCTCCGCGGCCTGCTCTAGGGTGGCGCGCCGGGTGATGTCATCACCCGGCGCGCTACTCTAGAGCAGGCCGCGGAGCCTGCTGGAAGTAGTAGGCGCCGGCGCCGGACGGGAGCCGCCGGGCCGGAAAGGTAAGGAGGGGGTGCATGGAGGGGAGGAGGGGGCGCGCGGAGGGGGGAGAGGGGCCCTTACCTTTCCGGCCCGGCGGCTCCCGTCTGGCGCCGGCGCCTACTACTCCCAGCAGGCTCCGCGGCCTGCTCTAGGATGGCGCGCCGGGTGATGTCATCACCCGGCGCGCTACTCTAGAGCAGGCCGCGGAGCCTGCTGGAAGTAGTAGGCGCCGGCGCCGGACGGGAGCCGCCGGGCCGGAAAGGTAAGGAGGGGGTGCGTGGAGGGGAGGAGGGGGCGCGCGGAGGGGGGAGAGGGGCCCTTAACTTTCCAGCCCGGCGGCTCCCGTCTGGCGCCGGCGCCTACTACTCCCAGCAGGCTCCGCGGCCTGCTCTAGGATGGCGCGCCGGGTGATGTCATCACCCGGCGCGCTACTCTAGAGCAGGCCGCGGAGCCTGCTGGAAGTAGTAGGCGCCGGCGCTGGACGGGAGCCGCCGGGCCGGAAAGGTAAGGAGGGGGTGCGTGGAGGGGAGGAGGGGGCACGCGGAGGGGGGAGAGGGGCCCTTACCTTTCCGGCCCGGCGGCTCCCGTCTGGCGCCGGCGCCTACTACTCCCAGCAGGCTCCGCGGCCTGCTCTAGGATGGCGCGCCGGGTGATGTCATCACCCGGCGCGCTACTCTAGAGCAGGCCGCGGAGCCTGCTGGAAGTAGTAGGCGCCGGCGCCGGACGGGAGCCGCCGGGCCGGAAAGGTAAGGAGGGGGTGCGTGGAGGGGAGGAGGGGGCGCGCGGAGGGGGGAGGGGGGCCCTTACCTTTCCGGCCCGGCGGCTCCCGTCCGGCGCCGGCGCCTACTACTCCCAGCAGGCTCCGCGGCCTGCTCTAGGATGGCGCGCCGGGTGATGTCATCACCCGGCGCGCTACTCTAGAGCAGGCCGCGGAGCCTGCTGGAAGTAGTAGGCGCCGGCGCCGGACGGGAGCCGCCGGGCCGGAAAGGTAAGGAGGGGGTGCGTGGAGGGGAGGAGGGGGCACGCAGAGGGGGGAGGGGGGAGGGGGGCCCTTACCTGCCCGGCCCGGCGGCTCCCGTCCGGCGCCGGCGCCTACTACTACCAGCAGGCTCCGCGGCTTGCTCCAGGGTGGCGCGCCGGGTGATGTCATCACCCGGCGCGCTACTCGAGAGTAGGCCGCGGAGCCCGCTGGTAGTAGCCGCCGGCGCCGGACGGGCCGAGAAGGTAAGTGGCGGGGAAGGGGGCTTACCCCCCCCCCCCCGGAGCCGTCCGCTTCTATCCGCTGGCGCCTGCGGGCGCCAGCGGATGGAAGCAGGCGGCCCCAGGGGAGGTAGGGAGCGCGGGGGAGGGGGTTTACCTGCCGGGGCCGTCCACAGCGGACGGCCCCGGGGGGGGGAGGGAGTTAGGCCCCCCCTTACCCACCCGCCGCCATTTTTTCCTCATAGACTTGCATTGCAATGCAAGTCTATGGGGAAAAAAATGGCGGCCGATCCAAAAATGTACGATTTTTGGGTCGGGATCGGACTCGATCCGGTCCGGGGGGCCTCCGATTTTGTCCGAACCGGTCCGGGACAAAATTGGAGGTCCCGATCCGGGTCCCGATCCGATCCGGGGGGTCCGTGCACACCCCTATTGGATAGCTCCTTTAGAGTTTTGATCTCTCTGAAACCTGGTGGATCCACAGCCCCACTAAAATCAGAGCCAACAGCCACCACTGGAAATAGTGGGCATGAAATAAATTGAAAAGGAGCTATTGTGTGTCATGGAGATGTGGGAACATTCCCTGAAAAACCTGTGGTTTCCTGAAAATGTGTATCATGGGTATTCGCCCATGTGCATGGAACATGGAAAGGGGCTCTAAGTAAAAGGACTGTGCATTTCTTGCATGTGATTCCAATTTAAACTCCCCACTGTCAATCAGTGTTAAACCTTCTTCACTTGCTGGTTTTCAAGCACTGGCTTTGCATTCCACACATATCTCACTAGATGTTTGTTCCTTGGCCTCTGCTTGAAGGGACAGGGCAGGGGGCAAATTTGCTGGAGGATTCCCTGAAAAGGACCATTATCTTTGCTTTGTGACTTATTCCTGGACCAGCCTCTATATATCATCATCATCATCATCATCATCATCATCATTGCAGTCAGGTAACTGTAAACCTGGATGTAATAGTCTTACAGTGGCTCCCTTTAGAAGGACTGTGGTATGACTTTAGTTGTGAAGCACACTGGTAACATTTCCCCCCTCTACACCATGCTAAATACTGCCCTCATCCTAAACCTAAACTCATTTATTTGGGAATAAGCCCCAGTTTGTTATCAGAATGGGTATTTTTAAAGTAAAAGTACAAAACAAGCATCTATAATCATGTACATGCCTGGCCAGCTGGTTATCAAATAGTTTTAAAGAATACAAATAAAGAAAAGATGTAGCAGAAGAGCACCATCAGCCTTCATAGCCTCCTGGTCCAGGTGCTCCCATCAACTACCACGCTCTGGGAAGTCTGTTGGTGTTCTGTCCAGGCTGCGGGGCCCTGGCCTTCAGCCCCCCAGATCCAGCCTTAACTGCACCGCTTGATAATTAACTGCAGGTTCAGCCTTAACCTCAGGGTCCAGCCTTAACTACAATTCCAACCTTAACTGCAGCACTTGACAATGTTGATGTTTTTGGGTCCAGCCTTAACTGCATCAATTGTTAATTTTGATGTTGCTGTTGTTGATGATGATTTGTCACGACACAAAACATTTGCAGTTACTAGTGAAATGAGAAAGCTGGACCAAGTAAACACACTATTCCTGAAATGGGATGCTGTGGAACGCTGTGATTTTGCTTGTTACTGCGATATGTTCTCTACTCCTTTCAGGTAACTCGGAAGAAGGAGTGATGGTGCTGCTGAGCAAAGACTGACAACCGAGGTGGAGGAATTGACTGTGAAAAGGAAGTGGAATGAAAATAAATGTCATTAGGAGACCAAAAAACCCCACCCCCCAAAAAATCAAAAATCAAAAATCAAAAATGGATTGAATGAGAGAGGGAAGGGGCATCCAAGCTATGGCAGTAACGAACACACACAATGGACAGAGATTTCTACTTTGAGGGTTAGGGTGGAAGTAGCAGAGAATTAATGTCACTGAAAACAAACAAACAAACAAACAAACAAACATGTGTCTTTCTCAGTCTTTCAGATGGAGTTTGTTTCTTTTCTTTTAAGCATTCCAAAGAAAGCTGTAGCAGGGTCAGTGGATGTATTTTTTAAATTTGTGTTAGGAGCATCCTCCAGCCAAAAAAGCAAAAAGGCAAGAAAGAGAGCAGGAGGCACTCTGCCATTCATTAATGTATCACACTATTTTATCATTACCTTACCTCCATCCCAGTGAAGGGGCTGTGGGGCTGCAAATCCAATCTGGGTTCCAGTTAGAACCAGTAAGAACTCTAAAGTAGCCATCCAAGGTCCACACCTTGGATAACTCCTTTAGAGTTCTACTGGTTCTGACTGAAACCCAGTGTGGAATCACTGTCCCACGACATCGGAGCCACCAGTTTCCACAGCTCCATCTGCCCTTTAGTCCAAGACAGCCTACATCTCCACAACCCCCATTTTACAGTCGGAATGATTTTGTGAGATAGACTAGAGCAGCAGAGAGATGGTGACTGGTCCATGGTAGCCAAGGAATTTGAAACAGGGTCTGCTCTGTCAAGGTCTGACACCCTATCCCTTACATCAGAGATGCAGAAACTCAGGTGCAGGATCAATTGTGACCCTCCTGGGATCCCAATTTTGGCTGGTTGGGATTCCCTAGATGGTCATGGCCCCTTTCACTGGCTCCACCCCTTTCCTTGGACTTTTGACCCATTTGGTAGTTTTCTAGCTTTTTCGTATCCACCCCTTCCAATTCAAAATAGCTGAGATGCCTCTTCTAAGGCTTAGTTATTGGTGGCAAGAGCTTTAAACTTAAATATGCTGATAGTTGAGGGTATTTTGGCCCTGCCACCTTCCCTTCCAGGCCCACCTAGTTTTGCCTTCACCCCACCCACCACTGGAAGGCAACCCAAGAGCTTCACCAAAATTGAATTTGAACCCTCAGGTTGAAAGAAGTTCAGCTGCCCTATGTTGCACCTTGTGGCCCACTTTCAGGCCACACAAACTCTGAACAAACTTCAGGGATGTCTATATATCTCACTAATTCATCAGCGACACTGTCTAGGCAGGATTTTAGGACACAAGTCCAAGGCTCCGTTCAGCAGAATCAGCAAGAAGGTCCCCCAAATGCAGCAAGGCTGACGTAAGTTAAGCAATGCATATTACCATCTAAAGGGACACCCCATCCCCACAAAGCAACTGTGTTCCATTTGTTTGTTTGTTTGTTTATTTATTTATTTATTGGTCATTTAGTCCAGAGTCTAAAATTATCTAGCTGCACCACTGTTGATTTTATACACCCCATTTACACTTCACCAAAGGTGCCATCAGGGCTAGACTTTGGAGCAGAGGTCCAGGGCCTGACTCAGTAGAATAATTGGGAGCTCCCCCCCCCCTCCACATGCTGTAAGGCTGGCTGATCATATTTTGAAGTAGTACATATGCCTGTTTAAAGACCAGAGTCTAAAATGACCTAAGCGCACCATTATCCACCAAACCTACATGACTTTTCTGACATCTGAACTGACTCCCCTGATCGGTCATTCTTGAAGAAACTATTTGGGGTCTTCAAATTGGTGGCATTTCAAGTGCTTTTGTGACTACTGGAGAATGTTCGCTGAACAGCACACTCAAATGCCTGGTCCTACACATACAGTAGAATGACTGTGTGTGTGCATGTGTGTGTGTGTGTAGTTCTGAGGAAGTAGCAAGGGAGATCCTATTTTAATGTTCCCCCATTAGAAACTCTCCCTGCAAGTAAAAAAGTAGACAAGGGCTGGACTGGTGAATTTTTGACTTGAGGGACTTATTTTATATATATCATTGGAGATATATGGTTATTCTCCATCTACTGTCTGGAGTGATTATATTGTTCACTCTGACACCTCAAGATTTTGCCACTTCATTCTGCTGTGTGGGAAATCCCGAGCCAGGCATATGAGCAGATGGAAAGCCTGCAAATGGATGCCAGACATGAGTAAATGCAGCCACAGAATGTGCTGTTGGTGGTGAACATAAGAAGCTGCCTTATACTGAATCAGACCATTGGTCCATCTAGTCCAGTATTGTCAACTCAGACTGGCAGTAGCACTCCAGGGTTTCAGGCAGGAGATTTCCCTGCCCTTTCTGGTAATGCTGGGGATTGAACCTGGGACCTTCTGCACACAAAGCATGGGCTCTACCACTGACCTACAGTCCCTTCTGATGGGAAATATGTTATGGTAAAGACTGGATTCCTTTGCTAAAGCTGGTGATGGTGGTGGTGGATGCTTAGGTAAGTTAAGCTGTTGGAAGCCACACTGTGCCCACATTGGTTCACTTTGTCCAGAAGTCCATTCGCTCATTATGTGGGTCAGCCGCAGGGGCCAATTTGTTGGTCAACCAAGCCCTAAGCAGCCTTTTCTGTTACCTCCAGAATTGAGATGGACACTGACCCATTGAAGTAAGAAGCAGGAACACCTGCTTTATTCCCATTCAGAGGCAGCTCTGAGTGTATGTGTACCTGTGGGGGGGGGCAGGAGTGGGGAGTCTGTTTTGCATTTGGTTCCCATGCAGTGGTGGGGAGTTAACTTCTCATATGTTCCAGAGCACATGAGATTATGTGGGACACCTGAATCTTTGGTATAAAAAGAAACCCTCTTGCATTTTCCGAGGGATTCCCCCCTGCTCCCATACACATACCTACTATGAAAATTCTCTTTCATCTGAATCCCGCAAATAACACCTCTGGCTCTAGAAGGTGCCCTGAGTCCTAGAGGGCTGCATCACTCATTTAAATGCAGGTTAAAGATTTGGGCCCCTGGAGACAGATTCTCCAAATTTTGGCATAGGTGTAGCCATATTCGTTACCTCTTGCAAGGCATCTTTTAGAGCAGGGGTGCAGAATCTCTTTCAGCCTGAGGGCCAAATCTCATTTTGGAGAAGCTCTCAGGGGTCGCATTCCAGTGGTGTGCAGGATGGAAATCAAAAGGAGTGGGCCAAAAATATCAAAAAGACCAGCCTGTTTTAGCTTAAAGCTCTTACTGCCAAGAACAATGTCTAAACACATGCATTTAAGAATGAGAGGAACAGAAAAACAAGGATTGGGGTGGGGCTAAGGGAAAGGGTGTGGTCTTCTGGGACCCCCCGGAGGACCGTTTTTGGCCCCTGGGCCTGAAGTTCTCCATCTCTGCTCTAGAGACAGTATGGAAAGTAACTGCAAACTCCTACCACCCATGCAGTCTGCACTTCCATATCCATGTGTTCTGCCCTCTTCCACTTCCTCCATCGACTATGTGTGTGTCATACTTCTAAAGTTGGTTACAAGTTCTTAGCTCCTATTTATTTGCACCAAAGTTCAAAACAGACCTAAGTCCATAGGCTGAATGTGTGTACCCCGTGCATGTATGCCCTGAAATAAGTTTGGATTTCCCCACACACTGTAGCTCCTTAAACAGGTGACTGTCTCCTTCAAGATTGAAGAGAGGTCACAAAAAAGGCTTAGCTATTATTATAAGCCTCAACATCTACTGATTATAAAAATCACAGTTCTTGAACAATGACATGCAATTTGGCATTCATGATTTTTTCCAATGAGGTCTACAAATGCTCAAAATTTCAAACTGATCCAATGCAAATTGTACAAGAAGTTAATGATGCTGAAAATGGACTCCAAGCTGCGGCTTGGCATATGACATATTCCTTTCAAATTTTAGTGAAAACTACTGAGGTACGTTGTTCAAGCTTGTTGAGGAGGTGTGCCTTTCATTGGCTTGGTGAAGTTCTGAGAAGTGGTTCAAAGGTTTTGGGGTTTTCCGGCCCACTAAAAGTGCGTGGCAGCAATTGCTAGCAAAGTTATGTCAGCCATGTTCAGTTTCACTCTGAAGCTAAAATGCTGCCAGTACCCCCAACTGTATTATAGAGGGCTTTTAGTTATGGAATGTGAACTCACAAGCTGATACTACTTGTTACTTCGCAGATTGAGACCCTAGCATGGGGGGAGGTAGGGAGACTTGAATCCTTTGCTGCTGTGGTCCCAATCTTTTGTCACTACCACTACCCTCCATGCATGCTTCCAATTTACACTGCCAAAAAGGCATCCAGTTGTAATGTAAATTGCAAGTATATGGCAAAGGGTTAAAACTCCCTACCCACCACTCTAGGGTCTTGATCCATATGAAGTTCCAGGAGCTTACTTTTCAGTAATAAAGAAAAATCCTACCCACATGTTTAGTGTAACATGCAGTTTGACCCACAAAGAATTTGGGAGAAGTAGGGATGGAATGCAGAAGGATCAAGGTCTCATGCCCAGGGATGGTCCAAGACATTTTCTGCCTGAGGCAAAGAACAAGATGGCATTCCTCCCATTCCATGTACAAAAAACAACTGGACTTGCAAATGAATCTGTCTTCAACACTGATGATAGGACAGTGTCCTCCATCACACCTGAAGGCAGCAGGCTAATTTAGGGGGTCACCTTGCTGCCACCTCTCACCATCTGCTCATACCATCTTTCTAAAAACAAAAATGTAGCACAAGGGCACCAATCTTTGCTCTTATTTTCTGTGTGATGGGAAAAGGACATGCAAGCATTGTGTCTCACATTATGGGTATATTCACGTTACACTGAACAAGCATTCACACTCTATGCACGTTCATTAAGAGAACATGCAATAGAACAGATGGTTGTGAGAATCTAGCTCTGTTCAGTCATTCTTATTATTGTCTCTCACTGTTCTCTTTGCTTTCTACATGTGGAGGACAATTGTCTGTGGAGGACAACCTGCTCTATCCTTGGAAGTTCTCCCTGATATTTTAGAATCCTGATTCTTGAAATTGATTACAATTAGTTAAACATTTATCATATAGGTAAACATGCAAGAGAAAAGATTCACCTACATTGGAGAGAGTGTAGGAGTGCCAACAGTGTAATTAGTTATACATTTCCTTTTCAAAAACCAGAAAAAAACAGTTATCAGAAATCTTACCCTCCATGCACCAACACTTTTCTTTCATCAGCAAAGATGCCCCATATTGTCTGGGTCCTGTATTTCCTGATGAAGCATTTAGCCTTAAACCTAGAATAGGGGTCCCTCTCACTGTTTAACCCATCTTGCCAGCTACTGATGTAAGCAACACACTGGCATGAGTCAACTTGCAGGAGAATACCTCTAGCAATACATTAAGGCTCAGATGCTTCATTAGACAATACAGGACCAGGGCAATGTTGGGCATCTTTGCTGGTAGCAGGTATTCCATCCTCCACATCTGAATTTGGGCCCTGAAGACAAAGGAAAAGTGTGGGTGCATGGAAGGTAATTGGTAAGCAAGTACAATTTGTGACATTGTACAACATCATTACTAATCATGGGGCCTGTTTGTTAAGGCATCTGTCCTAGTTTCCATTTTCCTGACTTTGTGGAGCTTAAACCAACAGAGATAGCCTCAACTCCGGTTTTAAACTGGCATTATTTTTGAGCAATGTACAGTAATCTGTGATTACTCCAGATGACAATTATAAATAAAGACATGGAGGTACACTCCTCATAATAAGTTTTGGGCCACCACAAAATGATGGTACCCACATATTAGGAGAGGGTCCTCTACCCATTGGCATTGAATTGCATCTGGCCTGAAGCCTTCTTCAGACTCAGGGCACTGTTAAGCATGGCACCACAATGCCAATAACAGCTAAAATACATAGGAAAAACTGGGGCTCTGGACCCTAAATTACAGTTTCAGCTAACCTAAATCACACACCCACATATCCAGGAAGGTGCCCCTCCACCAAAGTTCATTGATTCATGTTCAGCCCAAGCCTTTGTTTACACACAAGGCATTGTTAAGTGGATGCACCCAGTAATAGGAAGAAAAGAAATAGGAACTGCATGGGATACCCCATAATAAGCTTAGAGCCACCCAAAATCATATGTCCACACATCCAGGAGATTGTCCTCTACTTGGTGGTATTGAACTGCATCAGACCCAAAGCTTTCTTTACACATAGGGCACAGTCTAGGTGCTCTACCCCAATTATAGCCAAAAAAGGAAGGCCAGAATAAGGAATTGGTGTATACAGTATCATCTCATAGAAGACACACCCCGTGGCTGAAAGACTACTGTGAGGTGCACACAACCAGGTCTTTGTTCTTTTCTACATATTTTTGCTTTCTTTGGTGTGGCTGCAGGCACATGAGAGGGCCCTGTGTGTACAGAAAACTTTGAGGAAGACATTATTGAATTCCATTCCATACAAGACACTCTGTTGAGCATGTGGGTGTATGATTAGGGGGTGGGTGAAATCTTATTTTGGAGTACATAGTCCTGTGTAGGCTGCTGGATCCAATTTTGGTGGGGCTGTGCAGCCATTCTGGATTTCACTCAGAACCAGCCAAAACTCTAATGGAGCTATCTAAGATGCTGAACCCATTTCGGTGATAGATACTGGAGGTAGTGTATAGCCATCAGAACTAGTAGCCACCGATAGACTTTTCCTTCAAGTTCTTTTTCTAACCTTCTTTTAAAGCTATCCAAATTGGTGGCCATTATTACATTGCGTGGTAGCAAATTCCATAGTTTATTATGTGCTATGTGAAAAGGAAGATCTTTGCCTGGAGCCACTATAGCGAACCTTTCTGGGGTGGCATTTCATAACAGGTTGCCAGCACTGAAAAGGCCTCTTAGTTCCAGAGAGTTCATACAAGGGGAGCCAATCAGAGATAGCTCCCTCATTTACTTAGAAGTAAATCCCAAAGATAATGTTATGTTTATTTCCAACAGTTGGGGTTGCAATTGTTTAGGAGACAACAGAAGAACAGTTCTGCAGGATTAGGTACATCTAGTCCAGCATCTTGTTTCCCACAATGGACAACTAGATGCCTCTGGGAAGCTTGCAAGCAGGGCATGGAGGTGAAAGCCCTCCCCTGGTCTTTACATATCCCCCAGAAATTGGCATTCAAATGGTTCTGAACGTCAGGATCTCATACAGCTGACACTGATAGACATATCCTCTCTGAAATTAGGTGTGATTTCTGTTTAAATCAAAGGACTCTGGCTTAATGGGAGATACTGTTTTAGGAGATCATGCAGTAGTTCAACTGAGTTTCCACTCTACACTTAGATCAGGGGCAGCAACTTGTGACCCTCCAAATGTTTGGTCTACTGTCCCCATGATCTCTCAGCATTGGTATGATGGCTAGGTCTGATGGGAGTTGTAGGCCAAAACACCTGGAGGGCCACATATTGCCCATCCCTGACTTAAATCCTAACCACACTTATTCACAATGCCAGCTTAATCACACTTCCAAATGAAGACATCCCACTCAGGTCAGTGGAAGTTACTTCTCCATGTCATGATGCTGAGGGGCTCACTATGTTGATTTCAGTGGAATTTATCAGGAAGGAAATGGCCACAACTCAGCATAGAATCCTAGGAATGCAAAGGATTTAAGGGACTGTAAACTAGGGATGTGCACTGACCCCCCGGATCGGATCGGATAGCGGATCGGAATCGGACCTGGGGGGTCGGATCGGATCGGATCGGATCGGAGGCTGGTCGGATCGGATCGGACCAGATGTCCGATCCGGATCGGACGCCATTTTGAATGCTTTTTCCCATAGCCAAGTATTGTTTTACAAAAACGCCTATAACTTTTTCATTTTTAAAGATAGAAGGATGAAACTTGGGGACATTGTAGACTGGTTAGGGATAGTTATCTGTGAGAAATTTCAGAAGGATTGGTGCATGCGTTTTGTGGCAATTAATTTTTTAATAAATACCCAGGAATGCTTATAACTTTGTCATTTTTAAAGTTACAAACATGAAACTTTGCCACATTGTAGGTGGTACCTTGGGACCTATGTGTGTGAAATTTCAGAAACATAGGTGCTTGCCTTGTGTGGCAATTAATTTTAGAAAAATGGGTAGTAGTGGGGTAAATACAGTTACGCCTCCCATTTTTTTAGTTTTGAAGATACAAACAGGAAACTTGGGCACATTACAGGGAACACTTCACTTGATATGTGAGTGAAATTTCAGAAACATTGGAGCTTGCCTTGTGTGGCAATTAAGTTTTGAAACAATGAGGAAAGAAACACCTATAACTTTGTCATTTTTAAAGTTACACACATGAAACTTTGCCACATTGTAGGTGGTACCTTGGGACCTATGTGTGTGAAATTTCAGAAACATAGGTGCTTG
The DNA here is from genome assembly GCA_029215795.1 of Anniella stebbinsi. Classification (NCBI taxonomy): domain Eukaryota; kingdom Metazoa; phylum Chordata; class Lepidosauria; order Squamata; family Anniellidae; genus Anniella; species Anniella stebbinsi. The sequence goes on from JARDYH010000001.1 coordinate 327,739,772, forward strand.
CCTTGTGTGGCAATTAATTTTAGAAAAATGGGTAGTAGTGGGGTAAATACAGTTACGCCTCCCATTTTTTTATTTTTGAAGATACAAACAGGAAACTAGGGCACATTACAGGTACCACTTGCCTTGATATGTGTGTGAAATTTCAGAAACATTGGAGCTTGCCTTGTGTGGCAATTAATTTTTGAAACAATGAGGAAAGAAACACCTATAACTTTGTCATTTGTAAAGTTACACACATGAAACTTTGCCACATTGTAGGTGGTACCTTGGGACCTATGTGTGTGAAATTTCAGAAACATAGGTGCTTGCCTTGTGTGGCAATTAATTTTAGAAAAATGGGTAGTAGTGGGGTAAATACAGTTACGCCTCCCATTTTTTTAGTTTTGAAGATACAAACAGGAAACTTGGGCACATTACAGGGAACACTTCACTTGATATGTGAGTGAAATTTCAGAAACATTGGAGCTTGCCTTGTGTGGCAATTAAGTTTTGAAACAATGAGGAAAGAAACACCTATAACTTTGTCATTTTTAAAGTTACACAAATGAAACTTTGCCACATTGTAGGTGGTACCTTGGGACCTATGTGTGTGAAATTTCAGAAACATAGGTGCTTGCCTTGTGTGGCAATTAATTTTAGAAAAATGGGTAGTAGTGGGGTAAATACAGTTACGCCTCCCATTTTTTTAGTTTTGAAGATACAAACAGGAAACTTGGGCACATTACAGGGAACACTTCACTTGATATGTGTGTAAAATTTCAGAAACATTGGTGCTTGCCTGGTGTGGCAATTAATTTTTGAAACAATGAGGGATTCATTGGACAGCACTTGCCCATAGGGATTCATTGGACAGTACTTTCCCATAGGGAATCATTGCATTGCACTTTCCCATAGGGAATCATTGCATTGCACTTTCCCATAGGGAATCATTGCATTGCACTTTCCCACTGAGAAATACAGTTATGCCTCCCACATTTTTATTTTTGAAGATACAAACAGGAAACTTGGGCACATTGTAGACTGGTTAGGGATAGTTATCTGTGAGAAATTTCAGAAAGATTGGTGCATGCGTTTTGTGGCAATTAATTTTTTAATAAATACCCAGGAATGCCTATAACTTTGTCATTTTTAAAGTTACACACATGAAACTTTGCCACATTATAGGTGGTACCTTGGGACCTATGTGTGTGAAATTTCAAAAACGTAGGTGCTTGCCTTGTATGGCAATTAATTTTAGAAAAATGGGTAGTAGTGGGGTAAATACAGTTACGCCTCCCATTTTTTTATTTTTTAAGATACAAACAGGAAACATGGGCACATTACAGGGAACACTTCACTTGATAGGTGTGTAAAATTTCCGAAAGCTGGGTCCAGGCATGTGGTGGCAATTAATTTTTGAAACAATGAGGAAAGAAACGCCTATAACTTTTTTATTTTAAAAGTTAGAAGTCTGAACATTGCTCACTTTGTAGATGGGTTAGGGGTAGATATGTGTCAGAAATTTCAGAATGATAGGTCCAGGCATTTGATGGCTATGGAATTTTTAGATTAAATGTTTCAAAAAATGTTCCACAGAGGCCAGGTCTTCCTTTCCTCCCCCTCCCGCTTCCCGCGAAGAAAAGGAAACACTGTCTCGTCTCGATCCCTTTGATCCTTGCTAGTATCCATTACAGGGCTCGTGTCTGCTTTCCTACTTTCACTTTTTACTCAAGCAGACACGAGCCCTGTAATGGATACTAGCAAGGATCAAAGGGATCGAGACGAGACAGTGTTTCCTTTTCTTCGCGGGAAGCGGGAGGGGGAGGAAAGGAAGACCTGGCCTCTGTGGAACATTTTTTGAAACATTTAATCTAAAAATTCCATAGCCATCAAATGCCTGGACCTATCATTCTGAAATTTCTGACACATATCTACCCCTAACCCATCTACAAAGTGAGCAATGTTCAGACTTCTAACTTTTAAAATAAAAAAGTTATAGGCGTTTCTTTCCTCATTGTTTCAAAAATTAATTGCCACCACATGCCTGGACCCAGCTTTCGGAAATTTTACACACCTATCAAGTGAAGTGTTCCCTGTAATGTGCCCATGTTTCCTGTTTGTATCTTAAAAAATAAAAAAATGGGAGGCGTAACTGTATTTACCCCACTACTACCCATTTTTCTAAAATTAATTGCCATACAAGGCAAGCACCTACGTTTTTGAAATTTCACACACATAGGTCCCAAGGTACCACCTATAATGTGGCAAAGTTTCATGTGTGTAACTTTAAAAATGACAAAGTTATAGGCATTCCTGGGTATTTATTAAAAAATTAATTGCCACAAAACGCATGCACCAATCTTTCTGAAATTTCTCACAGATAACTATCCCTAACCAGTCTACAATGTGCCCAAGTTTCCTGTTTGAATCTTCAAAAATAAAAATGTGGGAGGCATAACTGTATTTCTCAGTGGGAAAGTGCAATGCAATGATTCCCTATGGGAAAGTGCAATGCAATGATTCCCTATGGGAAAGTGCAATGCAATGATTCCCTATGGGAAAGTACTGTCCAATGAATCCCTATGGGCAAGTGCTGTCCAATGAATCCCTCATTGTTTCAAAAATTAATTGCCACACCAGGCAAGCACCAATGTTTCTGAAATTTTACACACATATCAAGTGAAGTGTTCCCTGTAATGTGCCCAAGTTTCCTGTTTGTATCTTCAAAACTAAAAAAATGGGAGGCGTAACTGTATTTACCCCACTACTACCCATTTTTCTAAAATTAATTGCCACACAAGGCAAGCACCTATGTTTCTGAAATTTCACACACATAGGTCCCAAGGTACCACCTACAATGTGGCAAAGTTTCATTTGTGTAACTTTAAAAATGACAAAGTTATAGGTGTTTCTTTCCTCATTGTTTCAAAACTTAATTGCCACACAAGGCAAGCTCCAATGTTTCTGAAATTTCACTCACATATCAAGGCAAGTGGTATCTGTAATGTGCCCAAGTTTCCTGTTTGTATCTTAAAAAATAAAAAAATGGGAGGCGTAACTGTATTTACCCCACTACTACCCATTTTTCTAAAATTAATTGCCACACAAGGCAAGCACCTATGTTTCTGAAATTTCACACACATAGGTCCCAAGGTACCTCCTACAATGTGGCAAAGTTTCATGTTTGTAACTTTAAAAATGACAAAGTTATAAGCATTCCTGGGTATTTATTAAAAAATTAATTGCCACAAAACGCATGCACCAATCTTTCTGAAATTTCTCACAGATAACTATCCCTAATCAGTCTACAATGTCCCCAAGTTTCATCCTTCTATCTTTAAAAATGAAAAAGTTATAGGCGTTTTTGTAAAACAATACTTGGCTATGGGAAAAAGCATTCAAAATGGCGTCCGATCCGGATCGGACCTCATCGGATCGGATCGGATCGGAGGTTGGTCGGATCGGATCGGATCGGATTTTCCCGATTTTGGGTCGGATCGGATTCGGATCGTGGATCGGATCCGATCCGATGCACACCCCTACTGTAAACCCCCTACTGGACATGCATACTCAGGCATAAGAACCATGAAGTTGAATGGGACCAAGTCTCGGGCATGGGCAGCGACGGCCTCGTTTGCCTTCTCTGTGGGTGTTCAGGCGCCCTCCCTCCCCCTTCATGGTTGAGCAGTTGAATGGAGAACCCCTGCCCTCCTCTTTTGTCAGTGAGACTGCCCTTCAACACACAGGCCTTTAACAAAAAATGGGATGGTCCAATATAGCGCAAGGACAGCAATACATGGGAGGAAGGAACGGCTTTATTGTGCAGGGAGGGGGGGAAAACAGACTTTCCCCACTCAAAAATAAGATGGAAAATGGAGGGGAAGAGGTGAGATGAGCGCAGGACAGGGCCAACATCATGTGAGTACCACGTTGCAAAAACTCATACCAGGCATGGTGAGTGTGATAAATCGCTGGTGTGATGGAGCCCTAAATAAACAAGCATCAACCTGTTAATAGAATGGAATCCGAGACGTGAGCCCAGGAGAGACTGCTCTGTTTGCCCGGCAATCTGGAATTAGTTGAGGCAGCCAGTGTAAACGAAAGTCAAATGAAGCCCAACGGAAGAGGCGCACACTTTGCCGTTGGCCATCAATAGGGAGGTCGGCTTCACAACAGACGCGAGCTGCAAACAGCAACAAGAAATAGATTTTGGGGGATGGGGGGGGTTTGCATTGGGAGGAGAAAGGACTCCTTCTAGCTTCTGCTGTGATGTGTTGATTTCACCCACGAGGTCCTTGTCTGAATCTCTGCCTTTCATGAGGTGTTGCCAGCAGCTCCTCTTCTAGCAGTAGCACTGAAGGTCAAAAGAGACATAGCTTTAAATCTGTATCTATCAGAGAGTGTCTTCCTTTTTCTTTTCCATTTCTTTTTTTACCCTAGAGTAGGCACCTGTCCCCGATCCTTATATTTAATGTGCCTCCCCACTAGGGTCCCAATCCAAATAGGACCCCTGGCACCTACTCTACAATCAAAATGGGAAAAAAAATAAAGAAAATTATGTAACTTGTTAGACACAGATTTAAAGTCCTGTCTATTTTTGCCCTGAGGGACCAAGGGGACAAGGATGGAAACCGTTTTTCACCTGCTGAGTCACATTTGCATCACACAATATTGTAGGGTACCATATGAAAAGGAGAACAGGGCTCTTGTATCTTTAATAGTTGTATAGAAAAGGGAATTTCAGTAGGTGTCATTTGTATGCATGCAGCTTCTGGTGAAATTCCCTCTCCATCACAACAGTTAAAGCTGCAGGAGTTCTGCTCTCTTGACCAGATACAAAAGACACAGGAGCCCTATCCTTCTTTTCATATGGTCACCCAACAGTATTGTGGCTGAACGCTGCCTCTTGAGGAAAGCAGTGTGGGTGGGTTGCATTTGTCTTGACTCCCTATCCCCCCTTCCTGTCCTAAGCTTGGCTCTGTGATTTCCTGCCAAAAAGCATGTGTTTACCTACCGTTAGCCAATGTCACATCCTTGATCCTTTCAAAAGAGTGAGAGCTGAATGTTTCATTCACTGAGGCCCACTCTTCTTAACTTGAACTCGCTTCCAAAAAAATGGGAACAGTCGAGAGAACTTGTTTTCAATCTGATGGAGTTCAGTGAGAAGCAGCATTGTGGGCACAGGCTTATGTCTCTGAAGAAACATTGGAAAAGGACTCCGTCCAAATCGTGTCTGGTGTATTTACAAAGGGTTACAGATTTTTACTCAGTCCCAAAGCTGAAGCTCTCTGGGTGGTTCACATAAATTTAAAACAATTAAAAACAATATACAAAAAATTAAAACAGCAAAAACATACAATATACACACATTTCAAACCACTATAATAACTTTAAAAAGCTATAAGCCTAAAAACAAAACAAACCCAGGCTCATCAGATATTGCTAAATGCCTGAGAGAAGAGGAAAGTCTTGACCTGGTGCCGAAAAGATAACAATGCTAGCGCCAGGCAGGCCTTGTCGGGGAGATGGTTCCACAATTGGGGGGCTATCACAGAGAAGGCCCTCTCCGTTGTTGCTGACCTTCGAGCTTCCCTTGGAGTAGGCACTCGGAGGAGGACCTTAGATGTTGACCGTAGTGTATGGGTAGGTTCGTGTCGGGAAAGGCGTTCCATCAGGTATTGTGGTTCCAAGCCATGTAAGGCTTTATAGGCTAAAACCAGCACCTTGAATCGGGCTCGGAAACATACAGGCAGCCAATGCAAGCGGGCCAGAGTAGGTCTTATATGTTCAAACCTTCTGGTCCCAGTTATCAATCTGGCCACTGCATTTTGCACAAACTGCAGCTTCAAAGGCAGCCCCATGTAGAGTGTATTGCAGTAATCTAGCTTGGAGGTTACCAGAGCATGGACAACTGAAGCCAGGTTATCCCTGTCCAGTTAGGGGCATAGCTGAGCCACCAACCGAAGTTGGTAGAAGGCACTCCGTGACACCGAGGCCACCTGAGCCTCAAGTGGCAGAGATGGTTCTAGGAGAACCCCCAAGCTACGAACGTGCTCCTTCAAGGGGAGTGCAACCCCATCCAGAACTGGTTGAAGACCCTCCATCCGGTCAGCAGAACCACCCACTAACAGCGTGCAGTCCCCCCTGCCTATGCATAGGAAATCGGTCTTACTGAGTTCAGTGCAGTTGACTCTCAAGTAAGTGTGCATAGGGATTTTGGTTTTACTTGGGATTCCTTCTCACTGACTGAAGGGGCTATTTCAACTGCTTTTTCAGTACCAGTCACAATCCCCCTTGAAACAAAGGGCAGTTCTGTTCCCATGACCCAGCACTTTGTGACAACTGGGTTCCCATGGGAAAGTACTTAGCCCTTTCTTTCCTGTTGAAAACAAGAACACCAAAACTTAACTTTTGACTAGATCAAGGCCGATCTAAGCCTTATCCAACAGATAGTACTAATACCATATTTGCTCCGAGGTAGGTCCCTCTGTGATCAATGTAACTTAATGCTTCTCTCTCTCTCTCTCTCTCTCTCTTTAGTATAGGAGTGGGCAACTTATGGCCCTGCAGCTCTTTGGTGTACAATTCCCATTAGCTCTAGCCAGAACAATGGGATTTGTAGACTAAAATATTCATTCCCTCCTTTTATTGTAAGTATCAACAAAACAGAACAGAAAATACATCATGAAAATGAAAAGAAAAAAACACACACACATAACAGATATAGGAATATCGTCATTTTCCCATCATGTGTATTGTTCATTAAAAAAAGGGGGAGTTATACATAGGTTTCAAGAAAAGCAAACCAAATATCCATGTATTTATCCACTAGCAAGTTGTGTCTATATAAAACCCATTCAAAAGTTGATAGTGTTATTAGGACCTCAATTCATTGCATTATGGGTGGTAAACATTTGTCCTTCCAACTTGATAATATAAGTGTTTTGGCTGTCATAAGGGTTCTGAAGATCCATCTGAGCTGACCATGTGTTAAACTCTAAGAAGCTGGTAGGTAATTTGGGAGGACATGCTCATCATTCCATATTATAGATTTTCAGTATAAAGTTTATCCTTATTATAACCTCCTCCCAAAAGGGGCAACTATGGGGCATTGCCAAAACATATGAATTAAAGAATCATTAGATGCCTTACAAGTTAGACAGACCCTTGTTGAAAAGGTGTTGTGAAATTCAATAAACCTGAAACATTTTTTTGCTGAATAAGACAAAGTCTAAAGTCCATAGAAGATTCAGATACAGATACTAGGGCAACAGTCCATTGATTAGGCAAAATAGGACACTCCAATTCGCTATTCCAATCCTGTCTTAAACTATGGGTGTTATATGTATTTACTGCTACTAAACACCCACCCACCCACCCCCACACCCCCACACCCACCCACACACACGAGTCGTAGATCAACATGACAGTTCAGCAGTTTAAAAAGTTTCTAATAGTGCTGGAAGCTCTGAGGCTGTAAAAGCAGCTGGACCAAACTTAGATTCCAGCAGGTGTTGCAATTGCAAGTACTGCCATTGAGCCAGATTCAACACACAAATCTGAAAAGGACAAAAACTCATTGTCTGGGCCTATTAGTTGATCCAAAATAAAAAATCTTCTTATCTGTCCATGTCCTCCACAAAAACACTTTCTTTCCAATTCTTAAATCTGGGTTTCCCCATAACGTCAATTTTGCATGAGATAATGGATTAAACTGTAATTGACATGATATTATATGCCACACCTCTCTAGTGGCCAAAACTGTAAGGGGGGGGGTGTTACTTATTCTAATATAATGAGAACCGAGAGCCATCCATTTGGGAAGAGGTTCTAACCATAAGGCTTCCAGAACTGACCATGGTGGAAGTTTTGAGGGAACAGGAGAAGACCAAAACTTAGTACAAGCCAATAGATACGCCCGATGGTACAAAGCAAGGTCTGGAAAACCAAACCCACCTTCTTTAATTGGAAGCTGAATCCATTTCAAAGATATTCAAGGTGGGGAAGAACCCCAGAAGAATTTACGAAACAAAGCGTTAAGTTGTTGAAAATATTTGCCAGGTATAAGGAATCCCACTCATAACATAAAGAATTTGAGGTATAAGGTTCATCTTAAGGGTGTTGACTTTACCCCACAGACTTAACTTTAACAGTGCCCATCTGTCTATATCTCGTACAATCTTACTAATCAGTTTATTTAAGTTTATTTTGATCAGTTGAGATATATCTCTTGGAATAAGTATTCCCAGTTAGGTAATAAAATCAGGGCAACACAGAAATTGGCCATTAGCTAACACACTAGAAAATATACTATCTCCAATCGGCATCAATTCAGACTTTGACCAATTAATTGAGTAACAGGAAAAATCACCGAAGGTATTAATCAGTTCCATCAAAGCAGGAATGGATGCCTGGAGTTTAGAAATAAACAATAAAAGCTCATCAGCATAAATAATAATTTTAAATTCTAAGTCAGCATACACAAACCCGTGAATATTACTATTCTGTCTAATTGCACAAGCTAGGGGTTCCAAACATAGATCAAATATCAATGGGGAAAGTGGACATCCATGTCTAGTAACTCACCCAAGCATGAAAAAAGCCAACAACCAACCATTGGTCATAACTCAGCAGCTCAAAAAACCGGAACAGCACTCTAGACATGGGTAAGAGAACTGGTGCACCACTGACTCCTAACATACAATAGTCTTCTGCATTTCCTCTACAGCTGTTGCCTAGGAAAGCCTAGGCCAGATATGAACCAACTATATCCCAATCCTGGCTATGCACATTTACTCAGAAGCATGTTACAAAAGGGTCCTCAGGAAGGAAATGTCTGCATGTCCAATACAATTCACTCTGGTTTTCAGAAATGAGGGACAGCAGAAGAAAAATGAGGAAGTTTGGAAAGTTCCCCATATTTCCAGATCAAGATTCTTTCGCTCACAGTTACTTTGGTCTATGGAGTCAGACAATCACTCTTAAACATCTTCAAATGGAGTATTATTTGGCTTAAAGCCATTTTGACTGTCCTGAAGAATGACGAACATAATAAGCCTCATTGTGAACCAGATAACCTAGAACTATCTGGTTTACAATACAAGCCTAATGCATGTCTACTCAGATGTAAACCCTACTGAGTTTCATAGTACTTACTCCCAGGTAAGTGTGTATAGAGTTAGTTCTCCAAAACCAAATCAGGTGTTTTGTAATGCTACATGAATAAACTCTGATTTAAACAGTTCAAGCATCAGCTCTTTCAGAACAAGCTGACTGTTCACAACCAATCCTAAACAGATTTGGCCAGAAGTAAGTCAACTTACTTCCCCTAATTCTTGCATATAAAAATTCAAGGCAGCTTTACACAGCTTAGAATCCACATGTTTGATTTACTGGCTTGTAGTATGTCACAGCCAAAGAAATCCAAATGCTTCCAGGCTGACAAAATTCTTCATACTCTTTCCTATCCAGAGTGCTGTTTTTCCAGTCTTTCCCACCACATCACCTTCCATTTATGTACCTCTGACAAGGCCAACCGAATAACGAACAGCAGAGATGCCAAAAACACAAGCTCAAAAAGGGTTTTGCTTGGTTTTGTTTAAAAGTCAGTCTTCTGAAAGAAAAATGAGATGAAGTTTCTGAGCCCTTTCCAAACATTTCAAAAGGGTGTGTTTTGTTGCCCTAAAAACAGGAGATGAAGATTTATTTGCTGTCTGTTCTGAGCCAAAACAACTATTCTCCCACACAGTTTTAATTTGCTTGGAAGGGGTGTGTGGAAAGCAGCAGAAGAGAGCAAGAGATCCACAGAAGGTTTTAAGCACAACACTTGGATTTTGTTTGGAAGAAATACAGGACACCAGGACTGCTTGTTGTCCACCAGGAATCATGAAGGTTGCATATGTGGAATTGAAGTAGGTCCTTGCTTCAAAGGGCCTCTATCTAGCCATCCATCTATCTATCTTTAGAGATTTCCATGCTTTCAGTATGTACATATCCCAATCCTTTCTACTGGACCTGACAAATGAATTCTTTTTAAAAAAAAAAAACCAACCTACAAACCAACCAATAAAAAGCTTGATTAAACAGGTGCCATTTAATCAACCCCTTAATTAGTTCTCTTAAATAAATATGCACATAATCCAATCCTCACTAAAGGTGCCTTTCTGAGATATGGAGAGAAAGAGAAAATAACATACATTATTATTATTATTATTATTAGTAGTAGTAGTAGTAGTATTACTGTTATTATTGTTATTGTTTTCAATCCAGATTTAGTCATACTTAGATTAGACCCATTGAAATCAATGAGACTTAAGCTAGTCATGATTTCATTGGGTCTACTCTAAGTATGACTAGATCTGGCTCCAACCCATTATTATGTTTAGGATTACTTGGCTCCACTTCTCCAGGAACAGTTTCTGTAAAGGACATTCACCTGAAGACTATTGTAATATCAGGGAGACAGATGTTACATGCTACAATTGTTTCTTTTATGTCTAGGGTGACCAGATTTTGAGAACGAAAATCCCGGACCCCCCCCCGCCACCCCACCCACCCAAAACACCCCCCCGCGCGCCTGCCCCACCCCGCCCGCATGCCCGCACCACCCCCCGCATGCCTTGTGCCACCCGCGCCCCCGCGCGCCCCCGCGCCTCCCCCCTGCCCGCGCCGCCCGCCCCCGCGCTTTTTAAAAAAAAATAAGAAGAAAACACCCTACATTAATCAATATATGACTTATTTCAGAATATATGGTTAGGATGGCAGTTTTAGTGTGAGATATACTGTTATTTTTCTTTCAGAGGTCTTACATATGGTATACAGCCCGCCCACCTAGAAATATACTTTGCACCTTCTGTGCCCCCTCCTGAATTTTTTTTTCTGGTGCAGCCACTGCTCCCAAAGGGTTAAAAGCCTTCAAACTACTTGGCTTGCCTCAAGGTCAGATTGCAACTCTGGATGGTGTGACTTTGGAATGTGGGAAGGTCTCCTGATTTATCAAGTTGGCTTCTGGGAGAGACAATCATCATGAGACTGAGACCACAGGTGTGATCAATTAAGGTGCCATGCAGAATCACATGTAGTCTCAGGAGGGAGCATGTATAAAAATCCTTCCAAAGTCCCACTTGGAGTGTGAGTGTGAGTAAAGCTTGGGTGCAGACTGGGATCGTGGAGGTGCTGTGTAATCGGCCAACTAGAGTTGCTCTGTTGTCGTCTTCCTGGGGCTCCCGACAGCAGAATGGGGACATATGCTATCTTGCTCAGCTTTGCTTATTCACCTTGTATGTTTAGCTGTAATCTTTATCCTGCTAGTTAATACATCTTTAAACTTCTACCCACTTGCATTGCTATTGCTTCTGAATCTTAAAAGAACTCTTTTGCAAAACAGTCTCCTTCCACAGCTATTCCATCTGACTCTACCTGGTGCCTCAGAAGTAAAGGTTTGACAATGGGAACCTGTCTATCAGTTCAGCAGGGTTCACATCTCTCTGTATTAGAGAATACGTTTCGCATGCCAAAAATCCCAGGCTCAATCCCTGGCAGAAATGTTGGAAAGCTACTGCCAGTCAATTAGGGATGTCAGAGAAATTTGCAATGGAATCAAATGAGTTTGGATTTCTGCGAATCTGACCTGCAGATTCTGCAGTGAACGGGCCTCTCTGGAGTTGCCCAGATTCCATGGACTTGTGGAGAACTTCTTCTTCTTCTTCCTCTTCCTCTTCTTCTCTTTTTTACTTTCCAGGATTTTATGCAAATTTAGTCATAGAAAAATATATACAATCATCATCATCTTCATCATCATCTGGCTGAAAATGTGCATTTCCCCCATAGGTTAAAGCATGAAAGTGCTCATGGGGGGATTTGCAGATTTTCGGAGGGATCTGTGCATTTTTGCAAGTGTGAATTTGTGCAAGTATGTTTGTATGAATTAGGGAAATCGCAAAAAATGCAATTCCATCAATGAGCATATGACAGAACGAAAGACACCTGACAATTTGCGAGACATGGATAGAAAGGATTTTAGATTAAACAAAATTGGGCAAGATGAACTTGGGGTCTGACTTGGTCTTGGGCAGCTTCCTGTCTGAACTAGCCATTGAGTCCTTTTCTCATTTAGCCAAGGTACCTGAATTTGCTAAGTTTCCTCTTTCCTGCCTGCTCCCTTCGCTTCTGTGCAATGCCTATTAATTTGCAAGCCATGATTGTAAATTGTGTGCACTGCCTTGAGTGCATTGGCAGAAAAGCAATGTATGATGCTAAACAAATAAACAAGTATGTTTCAGAGCTCAGCAGGGATTAGAATCCCAGTCTCCCTGGTTTTAGTCCAATATTACGCTAGTTGATGAAGCTTAAATTTTCATGTTGGGAAAAATAATCCAGAACGCTGAACTATATCCGAGTATGAGAAACTCTCCTATGCAAAACACACAAGGAGAAAATATATGCCAGCAAGAGAAAGGATCAGAAAATGTGTGGCAGAATTTGCTCCTTTCAAACACATTTATATCTCACCCTTCCTCCAAGGTGCCAGGAGGGCCAGCAAGTACAGGATTCAAGGAGTTGGACAATTGGATCCATCTATTGGAGGCACAGCACCAAAACAGACATTAGTTTAAATGAATGCCTAGTAGGCACACATTTACAGTAATGTTTGGTTTGGCCCACAGATGGCCTTGGCATTGGAGGTAGTGCCCAGGTGTGTTGTGGTATGGTCACTACAAATCACCTGACCATGTGGCAATCAAGAAAAGGGGAAACAGTCTTTACTATGCCCATTGGGAATCCTGTCACTTGTAGATATCAATGTATGGTATGCCCCTAGTATACTTCACTAGTTATACCAATATGGCTTTACAAAATCAAACCCTACCAAAATCATATAACAATAGGCTCTCCATTGGTTCCATCATGTAGACTCATCAACTTACAACATGTATTTTGCAGCGTAATGCTATATCATCCTTGGGTATGAGACCAGCTTCTGAGCAAACCTAATATTAATCACTACTCCTCCCTTGCCAAACTCTCAGCTCTGGTATTTTGCACTGTTATGCCAGTGTTGTAGTTATGCAACAGTGTTTCCCTTATATTGTGTGCAGGGGCGATCATGGTGCAGTGCTGACATACATCCACCTTTTTAGCATAACTTCAGCATCCATCACTGCAAAGAGACACACAGCTCAATCCTACACAGTGTAGTCAGAAGTACAAATCACCTGACCATGTCCTTGTCCTACCCCTGTCCAACAGTCACAACCCTATGCTTAGGCCAGTTGTAGGCAATCTTTTGGGGTCCATGGCCACATTTGACGATTTGAAGAACTGTCCCAGGCATCACCACAAAATGGCTACCACAAAGGTGGTTAATCACAAAGGACAAGTAACCTGCCCAAAAGACTGAGGACAAGATGGAGGTGGGGCCTGAGCCCCAACACATAAAACAACTCCCTTGAGCCAACCATTTTCAGCGCCAGGAGAAACCTATTTCACAGAAGGCAAACTCGTTTTCTCTTCCCAACTGCTCCAGTCGACTCATTGCCCCTTATTTCTTTTTGAGTGTCATCACACAGGGGGAAATCACGTTTGCGTACCATCGCTTCTCCACCTGAGCATTTGTCCCTCATTTCTTCCTCTTTTGAAAGAGGAAATAAACAACTTGCACGTAGCCCATTCAGTGGGTTATTTTTAGGGGTGTGCACGGACCCCCCGGATCGGATCGGGACCCGGATCGGGACCTCCAATTTTGTCCCGGACCGGTTCGGACAAAATCGGAGGCCCCCCGGACCGGATCGAGTCCGATCCCGACCCAAAAATCGTAAATTTTTGGATCGGCCGCCATTTTTTTCCCCATAGACTTGCATTGCAATGCAAGTCTATGAGGAAAAAATGGCGGCGGGTGGCTGAGGGGGGGCCTAACTCCCTCCCCCCCCGGGGCCGTCCGCTGTGGACGGCCCCGGCAGGTAAGCCCCCTCCCCCGCGCTCCCTACCCCCCCTGGGGCCGCCCGCTTCCATCCGCTGGCGCCCGCGGGCGCCAGCGGATAGAAGCGGACGGCTCCGGGGGGGGGGGTAAGCCCCCTTCCCCGCCACTGCTTACCTTCTCGGCCCGTCCGCTCCCATCCGGCGCCGGCGGCTACTACCAGCGGGCTCCGCGGCCTACTCTCGAGTAGCGCGCCGGGTGATGACATCACCCGGCGCGCCACCCTGGAGCAGGCCGCGGAGCCTGCTGGTAGTAGTAGGCGCCGGCGCCGGACGGGAGCCGCCGGGCCGGGAAGGTAAGGGCCCCCCTCCCCCCTCCGCGCGCCCCCCTCCTCCCCTCCACGCACCCCCTCCTTACCTTCCCGGCCCGGCGGCTCCCGTCCGGCGCCGGCGCCTACTACTCCCAGCAGGCTCCGCGGCCTGCAATAGAGTAGCGCGCCGGGTGATGACATCACCCGGCGCGCCACCCTAGAGCAGGCCGCGGAGCCTGCTGGGAGTAGTAGGCGCCGGCGCCGGACGGGAGCCGCCGGGCCGGGAAGGTAAGGGCCCCCCTCCCCCCTCCGCGCGCCCCCTCCTCCCCTCCACGCACCCCCTGCTTACCTTCTCGGCCCGTCCGCTCCCGTCCGGGGCCGGCGGCTACCACCAGCAGGCTCCGCGGCCTGCTCTAGAGTAGCGCGCCGGGTGATGACATCACCCAGCGCGCCACCCTAGAGCAGGCCACGGAGCCCGCTGGTAGTAGCTGCTAGTGCCGGACGGGAGCGGACGGGCCGAGAAGGTAAGCGCCCCCCTCCTCCCCGCCCCGCTGTCCACTTTCATCGGCGGGCACCCGCTGGTGCCCGCCAATGGAAGCGGCGGTGGGCGCCAGTGGGCGCCCGCCGATCCGGCGATCCGCCGAACCGGTTCGGAGCCTTTTCGGACCGGTTCGGATTGGATCGGCCGATCCAGCTGCGGGATCGGAAATCGGATAATTTATCCGATTTCCCACTGGACCGGACTCGGATCGTGGATCAGGTCCGATCCAGTGCACATCCCTAGTTATTTTGATCCTGCTGCTTCTCCTGCACACAGCAGGAGATAGCAGCAACGTCCGTCTTTAAAAATAAGTCAGACTTACTGGGGTGTTTTCTTGTCACATGAAGAAGGCTAGCAGTGGGAGAGGCTCATGGGAGGCAGATGACGACATGAGAGGGACTCATGAAAATCACCGACTGCCCAGTAACGAGCGTGCAATAAAATGTTTGTCTGATGGAGCTCCTAGTCTCTCACTCTGGATCACCACCAATACAATCTATGCCAACCTGACTCACCAGCCATAAATGCTCCTTCTTTCTCCGCCCTGCTCTCTTTCACACATATGCAAACACCCCATGTAGCCTTCATACACACATTGCCTTCTCCTCACTTCAAGCACACCAAAACCCAAACTCACTCTTTCAGGCTTCTGCCAACTCCCCTCTCATACACGTGTCGCCTCTATTAATTCATACAAAGAAACACACACACACACACACAGTTGCTTCCTGCTGGCTTCCTGCTGCTCTGTCTACCCCCTCCCTGTGGGTTTCCCTGACCCCTCTGCCAAATCTGGCTTTCCATAACCCTTCCTAGCCCCCACCCCAGTGCTCACTTTAGCACCCCCAGCCTACCAAGCAGAAGTGTTGGAGCCCCTTTTTCTCCCCACCTTCTTTTTCTTGGTGGCTGGATGTGCATCATCTTCATTTCCTAGGACTGTATCTGAGCCCCACAAATGGCCTAGAGGCATTTATGAGAAATGAAGTTGGCAACAGCTGGAGACCCTCACTTTGTTTGGAGGAGATCCCAGCTGTCGGATTCAAGAATAATTAGAGTTTTATGAACATTATGTCCAAGATGCAATGTTGTGATATTCCGTTACGTCTGCTTTGATGAACTGTATTCAGCTATATGGTTAAGAAGACCAAGGCCAACGCTAAGCTGTTTTAACTTTAAGTCAAATGCATCTCAATGGGAGAGTTCAGTGAATGCTTAACTCAGGGGGTAAGCAATGCTAGTGAATTCAGTGGGACTACTCCCAGGTAACTGTATATAAGATTGCAGCCTTAGTGGTTCCTATTTATTGAAAACACTTGAACACGTAGATGGAAACATTTTAAATATATAACATAAGAGAAAGTTATGGTAAATCTCATTTACATTTACTTAGTAGAGTTTGAATTATACCAACTACCCAAACTTTAGAACACAAAACATATAGTGCATTGCAGCAAAACAATAATAAGGAGTCCTGGATCCTTAACACGTAGGGAATTTTATTGTTTGTTTATTACGTTACTGTACCACCCATTAGCCAAAGATCTCTGGGCACTTTACAAGACAAAGCTTAAAACCATAAAATACAATAACATAGTAAAAACCCAGGCATCTAAGGCCTGACTTCATTACCTTGTCTCTGTAGCTTCAAACCTTCACAACCTCACTCTGCCTAATGTGTAGGCTGGGTTACTTCAATTGAACCCCTATGTCGGGGGGGGGGGATGCTGAATCACAGAAGTGGGAATTTGAAAAGTTGACGCCACAACATTCAAAACGATTGTTCTCTTTAGACTTTGGTGCAACTTGTATCCTTTGCAACTGTAACCTGAACTTCATTTTTAAAAAAAAATATTCATCTAAGTTTAATATAAATTTGTTGACACACAAGACTGAGCTTTTCTGTGTATTTTGAAGTTAAAGGGTTCTCTAGGCTGACCATATGAAAAGGAGGACAGGGCTCCTGTATCTTTAACAGTTGCAAAGGACAGGGAATTTCAGCAGGTGTCGTTCATATGCATACAGAACCTGGTGAAATTCCCTCTTCATCACAACAGTTAAAGCTGCAGGAGCCCTGTCCTCTTGACCATGTACAAAAGAGGGCAGGGCTTCTGCAGCTTTAACTTTGTGATGATGAGGAAATTTCACCAGGTGTTGCATATATACAAATTACTAGGGGTGTGCACGGACCTCCCGGATCAGATCGGGACCCGGATCGGGACCTCCAATTTTGTCACGGATCAGATCGGACAAAATTGGAGGCCCCCCGGACCGGATCGAGTCCAATCCCGATCCAAAAATCGGAAATTTTTGGATCGGCCGCCATCACCCGGTGCGCCACCCTGGAGCAGGCCACAAAGCCCGCTCACAGTAGCAGCCGGTGCCGGATGGGAGCGGACGTCCCTGTAAGGTAAGCGTGCCACGCGCCCCCTCCTCCCCCCGCCCCCTGCTTACCTTACAGGGACATCCGCTCTCGTCCGGTGCTGGCTGCTACTGCAAGCGGGCTTTGTGGCCTGCTCCAGGGTGGTGTGCCGGGTGATGTCATCACCCGGCGCGCCACCTTGGAGCAGGCCGCGAAGCCTGCTCACAGTAGCAGCCAGCGCCGGACGGGAGCGGACGTCTCTGGAAGGTAAGCGCGCCGCGCGCCCCCCTCCTCCCCTCCCCCCGCCCCCTAGGGAAGCCCCGCTAGGGAAGCTCCCCCTGCTATCCACTTCCATCGGTGGGCGTCCGCTGGCGCCCGCCAATGGAAATGGCGGTGGGCGCCAGCGGGTACCCACCGATCCGCCGATCCATCCGAACCGGATTGGAACCTTTTCGGATCGGTTCAGATTGGATCGGCCAATCCAGCGGTGAGATCGGAAATCAGATAATTTATCCGATTTCCCCCTGGATCGGATTCGGATCGTGGATCGGATCCGATCCAGTGCACATCCCTACAAATGACATCTGCTGAAATTCCATTTTCTATGAAACTGTTAAAGATACAGGAGACTTGTCCTCCTTTTCATATGGTCAGCCTAGGGTTCTCTCTCTCTCTCTCTCTCTCTCTCTCTCTCTCTCTCTCTCATAGGTTGATTGGCTAGTCACTAGCTGCTAGTGAGTATTTTGAAAATATTTCCTCCAATAAGCAATTCTTCTCAGTTTAATACAGACTTCTGCTAAAAGTTGCTAAGCAACTTAAAGGAGGTTTGTATTAAAGAAGCTCACTTGTTTGTTTAAATCCTGGTTATGTTGCATATTATTAGCTGCATTACATAAATCAACAAAGAAATCTACATTGGCAATGGAATAGGACATTTCTACACTTGGCCTTTTTGTGTTTTGCAATTAAAATCACTTGAATTGTATGTTGAAGTTTCAACAAATATTCAACAAACATTATTTATCTAGAAAAATTCTGCAGATTATTAAGTACATAAAAGCACCAGAGGGGAGAAATAATTAAGCAGGTTTGTCATATGGTATGTGTTTATTTTAACCTTTCTTTTTAAAAAATAAATAAATAAAAAATCTTATCTACTAAGTACTTTTACAAGACACTAATTATATTCTTTCTGAAAAGAATTTTCCAACACCCTTCAGTGCTTACACCCTTTAATCATATCTCATTACATCTACCTAATCCATCTTTTTTCACATTGCCAGTGCTCATTAACAGTTTTAAAAGCTAGCCTTGGACATCATCATCCTTTATTCCAGAATTATAAATAGTACTAATAATATTTTATGTTGGAAAAGAAAAGCAAAGATGATTCTTGTAGGGAGATAATTCTCTCTCTCTCTCTCTCTCTCTCTCTCTCTCTCTCTCTCTCTCTCTCTCTCTTGGTATCTATTAAACAAGATGCTGTGAGTGATAATACAAGAAAACAGTGTAGCATTCTTTCCCCCAAGAAGAAGTTAATTTTATAAGCTGCTTCAATGGTGGATCAACAAGCTCTTTGAAGGTAAATGATCCTTGACTAACATTTAGCAGATATTGTGCTTCACAGATGTTTGATTGGCAATACATGTGACATCTAGTAAACAGCATGGGTAATACATTGGCTCGCTGCATGTGTGCAAATGTGTGTGTTTGTGCGTGGAGAGAGAGAGAGAGAGAGAGAGAGAGAGAGAACTGGCTAGCAAATGGCCCTCTTTTATTGCCGTGCTAAGTGTGTTAAAGGATTGAGAAGCATATAGGAAATATTCCCAATATTATATTAAACAGAATTGAATAAATAATTCACAATTAATAATTGATTGATGTATTTCTCCTTCTTTATCTTCTTGAGATGATGAAAGCAGCACATTTCTCCATACATACATTATAAAAATGGTACATTGCTTATGCACAAAGAATACACACACACACATGCACAGAGAGAGATTTTTCACACAAAGTTCATCAGCAATGCTTGCAGGTATACACCATGCTGGCTAATTATATACATCACACATTAATATTTCTGTTCACTTCTTGCACAATTATCTCACACAGGCATGGTTTGTGAATGCTCAACGTGCATTCTGAAGGTGTTTGGCACTGCAATATCTATGGAAAGGAAACCCCCAAAGGGTTCCTTTACATTCTGATTCAAAACACAAATAAGTAAACGATTTGAACGGAGACAGATTTGGTCTCATGTATGAATGGATTTCACGTCCTTTGCTTGTTGCTGTATGAAAGTTGAAACAGGGGATAGGGCAGTTTCTTCAGATTTATTTATAATTGAATGGAAGCCAACAGCCTACTTCTATAACACCTAGAAAGCTGAGTTTGGGACATTCATAGACCCGTTAAGAACAGAAGAAGAGCCATGCTGGATCAGGCCACAGAGCATAGGCGTGTGCTGGGTGTGCCCAGGCACACCCTAATTTTCCAGGGCTGCCTCCGCTTTCCTGCCCCTCCCTGCTCGAATTTGGACTTTTTTAAAAAAAAAATATTTTTTTTTATTTTTCAACATAATACAACACAAAACAACATAAAATACAATACATAACCACATACCCCCTCGTGCTCCCCTCCCCCCAGGAGACCTTCAATTATACATTATTCTCCTTTCCAAAATTGTAAAGACTCTTTTGAAGGTATTTGCCCCTTCCCCGTTCTTGAATTTGGACTTTTAAAGAGGACAGGAAATCGTCCGGAAAGCCGCCATTAGCATCCGTGGGGGAACTACACGCTTTTGGGAGACCCTGGGAAGCATACTTTCTCACCCCTCCACTGCTCCAGTCGGGGCCTCAAGGTGAGAAAATGTGCTTTCCCCTCCTCTGCTCAATCAGGGCCTTTAAGGTGCACACCTGAATGAAATGAGCTGTGCACGCCTATGCCACAGTGCTACCTAGCCCAGCATCCTGCTCACACAGTGGCCAAGCTGATGCCCATGGGAAAGACACAAGCAGGCTTACAGTTTTTAAGTTGTTATAGTGATTTTAAATGTATGTGCATATTTAGGGTGACCACATTTGGGAAACTAAAAAAGAGGACACCCAGTGGGGTGAGGGTGGGAAAGCAGCTTTCAGGGGCCTCTGGGATGCATGTCATTCACCCCACCACCTTAAAGGCCCCAAATGGGGTGGAGGAGGGGAAAGTGTGTCATTCCCACCCTCCACTGCTCCAATCAGGGCCCTTTCTATAATGTCTGGGAATGACACGCTTTCCCCTTTCAGGCCCTGATTGGAGCAGTGCGAGGGAAATGACCCACCTCCAGAAGGTGTGTCATTCCCTCCCACCATGCTAATGCAGCCTTTAAAGGGAAAGCGTGTCTTTCCAGGACATTATAGAAAATTACAGAAAATCCCCCCTGACACCCAGAATAGAACAAATACCAGGACAAATCCGGGGAAATCCTGACAGTTGGTCACCCTATGCATATTGTATGTTTTTGCAGTTTTAATTTTTGTATATTGTTTTTACATGTTTTAATTTTATGTAAACTGCCCAGAGAGCTTTGACTATGGGGCGGTATACAAATGTAATAAATGAATAAATAAATAAAGAATGCAACAGCAGCTTCCCACCATTTCCCTAGCAAGTAGCATACAAAGATATATTGCCTCTGATACGGGAGGTAATATATACCCAACATTTATTCCTGTGCTGGACTGAGGATCATGTTGTCCTTCAGATGATCTTTTAGATGGATACTTTTCTAAATGTTTATGGTTTTAATTGTGATTGTTTATTGTATATTGTTTTCCAGGTGAATGTTTTGTGTTTATTATTTCTTTGTGCTTTACAAAAGGCACAGTTATGCAGGAGGGGTGGTCTGTGGATCATCACAGTTGCCTGCATCTTTGGACTCTTCTTGGGTATGTTATGATGAGAGCCTGCACTCCAACATTTACACTACATCACTGCTCCACAGCAAGGTTGTGTATTATCAGTGGACTCTATCTGCAAGTGGAGGCTGTTATGGACACAATAGTCTTGACCCCACACTCCTGCATTGCTTGAATAATAATAATAATAATAATAATAATAATAATAATTTATTTATAACCCGCCTCTCCCTCTGGATTGAGGCGGGGAACAACAACAATATAAAACACAAGAATCACAAAATGTGTGGGGTGGCTTGTGCTGCCAATGCAGTAATGCAAATAGTGACAACCCAACCCAGCATACTCGTGTGTGACATACCACATATTTGCCATTCTGTGAGTTTATAAAAACAAGCTGTTCATGGGCTTAAATCCAGCTACTTCAGTTCAATTGGAACATGGTTGTTTGGCTGCAATCCTATATAGACATTTGCCTAAGAGTAAATCCCATTGAACTTGCTTCCATGGGGCTTACTTCCAAGTAGGCAGGCATAGGATTGCACAATTCATTTATCAATGGAAACTTATTTTCAGAACTGAACATTTGGGCCTGAGTCCTGAATCTGAGCCTGCCTCAGTCCAAATCTGCATTGGGACCGGTTTGGGCTGAGGTGGTACACATGCTTCAGGCCATTTCAGCCTGACTTGGGGCAATGATGAGCTGTTGCTTCTGCCTGCATGCCAACTCACCCATGGGACTTATCTGAGCCATCCAGCCATCCAGCAGCCACCTGTACTCAATGAGAGCTAAGGTCTCACACTACAGTGGCTAGAAATGGGTTTGGGGAGGGTAAGTGGGGAGAGGGGAGTCCGATGGCTTTCCCGGGCACCCACCAAGCTCAATGGCCAATCTGCAATGACCAACCCACTTTGGATGTCTGGATCTTGCTTCAAATTTGGATCTGAAGTCGGTCAGTCAAGGCCCAAAGCATCCCAAATTGAATTGGGCCAATAGGGCCTCTGAAGCAAATCAGGGCATCTGTGCATAGCCCTTGTGAAAATGTAATCAATATATTTATTCTCAAAACCATCAAATTCTTCCAATTGTTAAACTTCATTTTCTCCCCCACTACAAATAGTGGGCAAAAAGCTTCTTTTTAATGCCTTCAGTATCTATTATTTTTAGAGTGACCAGATTTTGAGGATCAAAATCCCGGACCCCCCCCCCGCCACCCCACCCACCCAAAACAGCCCCCCCGCCCCCCCGCGCCGCCCCGCCCTGCGCCGCCCCCCCGCCCGCATGCCTCATGCCTCCACCCGCCCCGTGCCGCCTGCCCCCTGCCGCCCACCCCCGCGCTGCGCCGCCCATCCCCCGCCCCGCGCCGCCCGCCCGCCCCGCGCTGCCCGCACGCCCGCCCCACGCCGCCCGCCCTGCGCTCCTTACCGGCTGGGGCGTCCGCTTCCCTCCGGTGCTCGGAATCTACTGAGAAACAGACTTCCTGGCCTGTCTCTCAGTAGCACACCAGGTGATGACGTCATCACCCGGCGCGCTACTGAGGGACAGGCCGCGAAGCCTGTTTCTCAGTAGATTCCGAGCACCGGAGGGAAGCGGACGCCCCAGCAGGTAAGTGCCTCGTGCCACCGCCGCCCGCCCCCTGCAGCGCGCCGCCCCCCCGCGCCGTGCCGCTCCCCCCACCCATGCCACGCCACCCCCCCCCACCCGCGCCGCGCCGCCCCCCCACCCACGCCACGCCGCCCTCCCACCCGTCCCGCCCGCCCATCCCCCGCACCGCACCGCCCGCCCCCACGTCGTGCTGCATGCCCGCCCTGCGCTGCCCGCACGCCCGCCCCGCGCCGCCCACCCCGTGCTCCTTACCGGCTGGGGCGTCTGCTTCCCTCCGGTGCTCAGAATCTACTGAGAAACAGGCTTCCCGGCCTGTCTCTCAGTAGTGCGCCGAGTGATGACGTCATCACCCAGCACGCTACTGAGGGACAGGCCGCGAAGCCTGTTTCTCAGTAGATTCCGAGCACCGGAGGGAAGTGGACGCCCCAGCAGGTAAGTGCCTCGTGCCGCCAGCCTCCTGCCACCACCGCGTGACCCCCTGCCACCCCGGTTTGCCCCTGCCGCCCCCCGGTTGGCCCGGATCGCCCCAGGGCCATCTGGTCACCCTTTTGGGGGGCTAAATTTCCGGATTTGGCCCCCCAAAACAGTTTTTCCACCCGGATGCAGATGTGCTCCCCATTTCCCGGGCATGTCCGGACAAATCCGGGCGGATGGTCACCCTAATTATTTTCCTTTTCTGAGGGTGCAATCCAGTATTCAATTACCCATGCATAAGAACCTAAGAGCAGCCATTCTAGATCAGACCAAGAGTCTATCTAGGCCAGCATTCTGTTCACACAGTGGCCAACCAGCTACCCACGGGAAACCCACAAGCAGCATACAAGTGCAACAGCACCCTCCTGCCCATGTTCCCCAGTAAGTGAGGTACATAGACATACAGTCTCTGATAGTGGAGATAGCACATAGCCTTCTCCTCCAGAAATTTGTCTAACTCCTTTTAATTTTTTTCAAATTCATGACCATCATTACATCTTGTGGTAGTGGCTAAGTCCTACTGAACCCAGTGGGACTTATTTCTGTACAGACAGGCACACGATTGCACTGTAGGCCTCAGACACTGGCTGAATTCAGATGACATATTAGGCAATGGAGGTGTTAATAGTGTACTGACCGTGCGTTAGGTAGGGGGAGCTCCACACATGACATGCTACAGCCGGCGCAGCTCGGCACTGGCAAATGCCCCGGTTGCTAATAACATATGGTGGCCATTTTGGTTGCAGCGTCTGCTCCTTCCCCCTCCCTCAGTCCCCCAGCCGTATCCCAGCATGCACCGTTATATGTGGGGCTGCCTTTGAAAATGGTCCAGAAACTTCAACTGGTACAAAACAGGGCAGCCAGATTGTTAACGGGGACTGGCCAATGAGACCATATTACGCCAGTCCTTTTCCAACTTCACTGGCTGCCGATCCAGGTCCGGGCCCAATTCAAAGAGCTGGTACTAACATTTAAAGCCCTAAACGGCTTGGGGCCAGGTTATCTAAAGTAACACCTCCTCCCATATGTACCTGCCCGGACCCTAAGGTCATCTACAGGAGTCCTTCTCCGTGAGCCCCTGCCAAAGGAAGTGAGGCAGGTGGCCACTAGGAGGAGGGCTTTCTCTGCTGTGCACCCCGGCTATGGAATGAGCTCCCCAGAGAGGTTCGCCTGGCGCCTACTTTGTACTCTTTTCGTCACCAGGTGAAGACCTTTTTATTCTCCCAGTATTTTAACAGTTAAATTATCTCAATTTCAATCCTTGCTGTTTAAATTTGTATTTTAATCTGTATTAATTCCTGCTGCTTGGTTTTATTCTGGTTGTGTTTTTATATTGTATGTTATATTGTGTTTTTAGATTGTGGCTTGTTTTATATTTTTAAAATGATTTCATGGTTTTAATTTTTGTGAACCGCCCAGAGAGCTTCGGCTATGGGGCGGTATAAAAATGCAATAAATAAATAAATAAATAAATATATGGAACGTCCAAGCCCTTCTGGTATTGAGCTATTATAATTCTAGCCATTATTATTAAATGACAAATTATTTCAAGTTCATTGGACTTAGGGACGACTATCAAAAATGAAGTGTAGTAATGGGTAGGTGACAATGTAGAAAAAGCATTTAATACAGCACTCAATTTTATTAGTGGTATTTAACACCAAAATAGTATCTGGTTTAAAACAGGGGAGCGGAACTTCTGGCCCATGGGTCTAATCTGGCCTGCATAGGTTCGCCAGCTGTTCAGCTTCTTTGAGTTCCTCTGGGGGCAGCCCAACCCCTGGAGAAATCCCCCATTTAGGAATCCCCATTGTTATCTCTGATCTGATATCAGACATAACAGTTCAGATTAGGGATGTGCACACCCAAAAATATTGTATCGTATCATTATCGGAATTTCAGACCAAAAAATTTATCATCTCCGATTATATCGTAGGTGAACCGTATCGTATCGTATTTCCAATAATTATTGAAATCCAATATTATATCATTTCTCCATTTTGCCCTAGAGAGTTGATTTTTGAGTCAGAGAAAGGCCTAAAACTTCTTAATTTTCCAAGTTACAGGTTTGAAACTTGGTCACAGTGCAGACTGAGTGTTGCTAGTCTTGTGTGCCAAATTTTAGAACAATCGGTGTAAGCGTTACTCGGAAGTAAGCTTTCAAATACACTGTTTCAGGTGGCTGTGGTCCTTTTTCAAGAGACGTTGTTGTCCAGTACTCATGGGCATCTCACAGATGGCCTTGAGGAGACTCATCTGTGCCCAATTTCAGATGCACAGCTGCAGGTGTTACTCTGAAGTAAGCTCTCAACAACATGCACTGTTTCCGGTAATGTACTCCATGCTGCTGCTGCTGCTGCTGAGACTTATAGGTATATTTTTTATGAATACAATGAACTTTCAAAACCTGTGGATAAACCTAGGTAGTGCCTTCCATATGCAGTCATAAAAGTAAAATGTGTTAATCAGAAGATGGTGAACTGCTGCCGCCTTGTCTCATTGATTAGGCCATACATGTCTGCAAATTAAAAGGATTGGGGGGTAGGGGAGTAGCACGGGCGTTACATTGATTTTAGAGCCAGCCTTAGCAAGCAGGGCCTCATTGGGCCAGGAGATACCCCTGCAGTGCGCCAACCGGCAGGATCCCACTAGCACCTATGCATGCATGGCACAGTGAATGGAAGTATTCCGCTGCAGTAGAACTGCTGCCTTGTCTCTAGATTAGGCCATGCATGTCTAAGTACAATTGAAATAATTAAAGGATTGGGGGGTAGGGGAGTAGCACGGGTGTTACAGTTGTTTCAGCCAGCCTTAGCAGGCAGGTGGCCATTTCTTCATGCCAGAGCTGCACACATTGGCTGGAGCAGTGGCAAATAAAACTCACATCTGGGGTAGGCATTTTGCCAAATAAAAGTCATGTTCGGGGTAGAAGTAGGCACGTTGCCAAATAAATAAAAAGTCACGTTTGGGGTAGAGATAGCTAGGTACTTCGCCAAATAAACGTCACGTTCGGGGTAGAAGTAGGCACTTTGCCAAATAAATAAAAAGTTACGTTTGGGGTAGAGGTAGCTAGGCACTTTGCCAAATAAAAGTCACATTACTTTGGTATATTTTTATTAATACAATGAACTTTCCAAACCTGTGGATAAACCTAGGCAGTGCCTTCTATATGCACTCATAAAAGTAAAATGAGAAGATGGTGAACAGTTGCTGGCTTTTCTCATTGATTAGGCCATGCATGTTTACAAATTAAAAGGATTGGGGGGTAGGGGAATAGCACGGGCGTTACATTGATTTTAGAACCAGCCTTAGCAGGCAGGGCCTCATTGGGCCAGGAGATACCCCAAGTAGCACCCATTAAAACAACCCTCATGCACTGCCTTGACCTCATCGTGCTTGAAAACTTAAAATGACCCATTCTGCCCGCCATCCCCGTGCAGGCAGGTGGGCATTTCTTCATGCCAGAACTGCACACATTGGCTGGAGCAGTGGCAAATAAAACTCACGTTTGGGATAGGCACTTTGCCAAATTAATATAAGTCATGGTCAAGGTACAGGTAGGCACTTTGCCAAATTAATATAAGTCACGTTTGGAGTAGAGGTAGGCATTTTGCCAAATTAATATAAATCATGTTCAAGGCACAAGTAGGCACTTTGCCAAATTAATATAAGTCACGTTCGGGGTAGAGGTAGGCACTTTGTCAAATTAATATAAGTCATGTTCAGGGTAGAAGCAGGCACTTTGCCTGGACCAAAGTCTCAAAAAAAAATGTGTGAGGGGAATGCTTCTGCACTACATCTCCACGACCCAGAGATGTAGTGACGAAAAATAATAATATAGGAATCTCTCAACTCAAGGCTCCCTATAGCAGTCCCTCCAGACTGGAAAACATTGGCTGGAGCAGCATCTTTCAAAAAGAAATAAAAAGTGTGAGAGGGATGCTTGCTTTTGCTTTGCAGCCCCTCACTAGAGCAGTCCCTCCAGACTGGAAACATTGGCTGGAGCAGTGTGTTTCAAAAATAAATAAAATGTGTGAGAGGGAGAGACAGCCACCCCAGAACTGCCCCCAGCAGCAACAGCATCTCTCCTAGAGCCAGATCCACCTCGCCCAATGTGCGTCTTACAGCCGTGTTTCATTCTGGTACAAAGTGACTGAAAATGAAATTATTATTTATATTAATAACAATCCTTTGCAAACAGTTTGTGTGCTGCTTTGACCAGAGACTGTGTAGTGTTATCCTGTGTAGCAGGCTACAGGACACACCAGAACACTCACAGTCAATCAAGCAAACACACACACACACACACACAGAGAGAGAGAGAGAGAAAGGGAAAGTTAAACAGGGAAGAGGACAAAACACACTCCCTCAGTCACAGTACCCTCACTCATGCTAACCTAACCCTTCAATCAAACCAACCAGAAAAGTATAAAAATTTAAAAACTATAACTAAAACACACAAGCAACACACAGCCAAATGAACCTGAGACTCAAAGATGCAAGACTACAATGAATCTCTAACAATTTGCCACCAAGTAACTATAAGACCCAGGAGCCAGGACAGAGCTCCAACAAAATCCACCCTTCTCCTCTTAATGCTTAACTCCCAACAGAGCTGGAACACCAAGTGTGGGGTTTTATGCGGGGATATACTTAGCCCTCCTCCAACATTGTGATTGGAGCTTGCTGGAATCCTTGCTGCACGATTGGTTACTGTCTCATCAAGCACACCCCACCTTCTAGCTCCGTCCATGTGGTGGCAAAAGAGAAAGAGACTTCTGATAAAACGATAAAATACGATAAATATTGTAGGATTTTTTATCGTCTCCGATAATTATCGTAGGCTTCCCTATCGTATCATTATCATTAATCGTATGCACGATAAAGAGCATATCGAATAGTTACCGTACATTTTAACCATACGATACACATCCCTAGTTGAGATGCAAGTGGAGGGGGACTTGTCCAATGCTGGGGAGAGCAGTTGCTTCTCCCAGTGTCAGCCAAGTCCTTTCTCTGTACCTCTCTCAGCAGAAAGGCAAAATGGGCAAGGCCAGAGAGATGGTGTCAGTGGTCATGGCCATTGGCATCATTTGGCCTGCAGAGGGCCTGATGGGGGCGAATTTGGCACCCTACCAAGATATGGTTCTGCATCCCTGGTTTTGAACAAGATAAATGCTGGCAATTAGGTGCAGATTATATACATACTTGTTTTGGAGGGGGGGGGTGTCCAAACATTTAACCCTATTAGCTACTGATATAATTTTATATTGACTAGATAAGTTGTTACAAATTTCCTAGTGATCTCTTGAAAATGTAAGTAAATTATTAGAGTTTATTTGGAGAGTGATAATGCAGAAGTTATCATCCATTCATTGACTTCTGCTAGATACTGTCTTGCATCTTATGTTATTTGTCTGTGCATGTAATCCCCCCCCCACCTTTATCAGTCTTTTTTTGTGGGGGGAGGGATATTGTTATAGCAATAATGATGAAATTAGAATTGTATAAACAAATGCGAAAATGAGATATATGAGGATACATTCTAATACATTGTATAACTTTTTGGAATGACAAGTAAACCCTTATTCTTTGTTCAGTATAACTGACTTTTGATCTGAAAAGTGTAATGTGTTAGATATTTATGTGTGTGTATATTTATAGTTGCAACAATCTATTTGTAATTGCAACACACGCATACAAATACATTCAACTTCATAACTTCACAAACATACACACATTCTACATCCACTGGCTCAATCAAATCAAAGGCAAATAATTTCAACCAACTTCTTCAAGTTTCTTCAACATTTTAGGAAGCCAGACGATTACAGGTCTTGATCTCCTAAACACCCTTATTTTAAGTACCGTGAGATGTATTCTATCATTTAATCCCTTAGTACACTGGGACATACTTAGCTGTACTTTGAGTAGTTTCTTGGTATTGTGTGTTATGTTGTACATTGTATTGGCTTTTGAAAGGAAGATAGACTAGATACATTTATGACTATAGTATATTTGAGAGTGGTGCCATTCACTCCTTTTTTTGTTGTTGAAATCAGCAAGGGATCAAGCCCCTGTGGAAGGCAAAGTAATGGAACACAACAGCCCAGTCGCCATCCCATTTAAGATGAAGTAGTTGGATCAAAGCCATCGGACTAAAGTGACTTAAGTCCAACTGCTTCAGCTAAACTAGGCTGCATATTTAGCTGCCTATGAAGAGCCAAAGGAGCCTCAAATGCCATGGGGTTCAGCTAGGTGAATGGTCAGCTAAATGTGGGTTTCTTCTGCCTCCTGAAGAGTGATGGGGGAAGGGAGTTGATGCTAGAAAGAAGTGTGTTTGTGTGTATGTATGTGTGAGTGTGTGTGTGTGTGTGTGTGTGTGAGAGAGAGAGAGAGAGAGAGCATGAAAGAGTGACCATCCAGTTTGGGAATGTGAAATGGTAAATTCCCTTATTTTAGTTTTGTTAATATGATACTAAACCCTGAATGGAGAGATTAGGGAAGATTCAATTTGAGGTGGTGTGATGACATAATTGGGAATGGCCATGTCCACCAACAGCAGTGGCCATTTCTATTCCTACTGACATCATCAAGCCCACAGAGAGCCTGGTGGGCAGCAACATAGCCCCCCCCACCATATTTTGTTCTGCACCCCTAATTTAAAGGAGGAATACATGCTCAGAGTCAGGAAGTCTTATTTCATTTGGAAAAATACAATTTATTTGAGCCTTGGTAATGCAGTTTACATTCTACAAACACAGATCAGATTAGCCCCACCACCAGTCCTGTATGGCCATTTCCATTGCCCCCCTACAAGTGGCAGTTGACTTTCTGATGTGGGGAGCTTCCTCTATCCCTGGAGGCTTTCCACTAGGTATGTGCACGCCCGAAAATATTGTATTTTATCATTATTGGAATTTCGGACCAAAAAAATTATCATCTCCGATAATATCGTAGGTTAATCGTATCATCTTCACAATAATGATCAGAAATCCGATATTTAATTTGCAGTCCCATTGTGCCCTGTAGAGCTGATTTTTTAAAAGAAAAAATGCCTATAACTTCTGTATTTTCAAAGTTACAGGCTTGAAACTTAGTCACAATGCTTATGGGGTAAGCCTAAGTATGTGTATGAAATTTGAGATCAATTCCTCCAACCCTCAATTTTATATGAATTTATTAAAGAACGTTTAAGTTTTGACAGGTCAGAATGACAGCTCACCACGTCCGTTCTTTCAGACCTGTCAAAAAGTTGCACGATTTTTCAAAACTTCATATAAAATTGAAGGTTGGAGGGATTAATCTTAAATTTCATACACATACTTAGGCATACCCCATAAGCACTGTGACCAAGTTTCAAGCCTCTAACTTTTAAAATACAGAAGTTATAGGCTTATTTATATAGCAGTCTGATAATCCGATATAATCGGGCTGAAAATTTTCGGATTGTATATTTATCTGAGTTTTTTCTATCGTATCATTATCATTAATCAGATGTCTGATAATGACCTTATCGTATCGTTATCGGACATTTTAGTGATACAATACACATCCCTACTTTCCACATGATTTGAAACTCTGGAAAATCAGGCTTCTAAATTGCGTGGAGACTTTCCCTGGATAGATGAGGCTCTCCCTTTCAGAAAGTTGCCTTCTATGAATGGAAATTGTGATGGAGGGGAGCAGGACTAGCATGATCCCCATCCTCCTGTGATCACTGGAACCAATGAAGGAATGCCTGAATAGGGCATGCATCTCACTCTTATGTGATCCAGCATGTTGGACCAATGGCTACTAGTCATCATGGCAATATATTACCTCCAGTATCAGAGATAGTATGCCTCTTGATACCAGTTGCTCTGGAAGACAAGCAGGAGAGTGGAATTACACTCATGTCCTGCTTGTGGACATTTACAGGCACCTCATCGGCCACTGTGGGAACAGAATAAAACTGGATATGCATTTAGTCATTGCTCTTCTTATATTCTTGTGATGTCCCCGTGAACGAGGCACTAACATCTTTATGGCTTACATATGCCTGGTTTCATCAAATCACCTTTCTTAAGCATTTTTCTGTGGTATATCACATCATCTGTGTTTTAACATTTGAGATAAAGAATAGCCGATTGTGAGCTAAATAAGGAATCTACAGTACCGAATATTCAAATATAAATGTGAATGGCACATTTTTTTGAAAAGTGTTTAACTGCAACAAACATTTGAGGACCAAACACATAGATGGAGAGTCAATTGAGTGTAGCTGTTAGAGCCGCCATGGTGGCTTCAAGATTTGTTGGACTTCAGTGCCATCATTCCCAGCCAGTATGGCCATTGGCTGGGAATGATGGGAGAGCACCAGATTGGGAAAGGTTGAATTAGAGTTTTGAACTAGCCGCAGAGGAAAGCTGGGTTTCTGGGCAGTATTCAATGGGACCGCTTCATCTCCACTGGCTCTACTGCACTTGCTAGATCCACTGCTTGCACAACGGGGTTTGGTGCTTCCAAAAATAACCCCGAAATACGAAAAAATCCCCACTCATTTCCTGATCAGGACAGGTGAGCAGAGCTCTCTTCTGAGATCTCCATTGTTTTCAGGTTATTTTTAGAAGTGCCAAAGCTCTGTTGTTTGAGTGGAGGGTCCCACGAGCACACAGGCACAGTAAGATACTACCCTAAATCTCCACTTAGTCATGAAGCTCTCTGATGGTTGAGGGAGCCATGAAGTTCACATGAAGCTTTGTTCAGTCACCTTCTCTCAGCCTAATCTACTTCACAGGGTTGCTGTGAGGATAACATTCTAAAACATTGTGAGGAAAAGTTTCTCTTGGGGCAGTATTCAATGGTGACAACCCACGAATGGCCCACTCCATCGATTCTGTTGCTCAAGTGGCACCCACTGTGTGTGCAATGGAGTCTTAATGCTTCTGTGGGCAACCTGAAACGAGTGGAAATGATTGTTTCTAGAATGGGACAGGTTGGCAGAGCTCACATAAGGGTGCTCCACCAACCTGCCTGTTCCAGAAATGAGTGCTTCTGTGTGTTTCATGGCTTGCCCCTGGAAGCTGTAAATCTCAGTTGCAGAAATGGTGGGCACTGCTTGCACAATGGAATCGGTGGGGATTCCCGCTTATAGAATGGAAATGTCAGTGGTTCCTGCTCACAGATGGGCAGTGTTGGATACTACCCTTGTTCTCCTCAAAGAAAATGTGGGATATAAACAAATATACATGCATAGATTTCTGCTTGGGAAGCTATATTAGAATTTATCTGTTGGGAAAAGCTGAGGAGAAAGATGGGAGAAACCTGTGAAGGCCACAAAGGTGAGAAATCCTTTTAACCTGGAAGCTATCCTTTCCTGCCTGCTGATTCTCCCCTGCAAAAGTGCCTATCTCTATCAAAAGGCAAATCCTGTAACATGTAATTCAGGCAATACACAGCTACTTGATTAACAGAAGTTAGTGGGACACATTTCCCAAGTAAATTGTTTTGGGACTGGAATATAAAACTAATATAAGGCATATTATATACATTGATATATCTAGGCTGACCTTATGAAAAGGAGGACAGGGCTCATGTAACTTTAACAGTTGTAGAAAGAAAGGAATTTCAGCCAGTGTCATTTGTATGCAATTAGTCCCTGGTGAAATTCCCTCTTCATCACAACAGTTAAAGTTGCAGAGGCCCTGCTTTCTTTTGTATATGGTCACTCTAGTATAGTGCCTGCAACTTTAACTGTTGTGATGAAGAGGGAATTTCACCAGGGACTAACTGCATACAAATGACACTGGCTGAAATTCCCTTTTCTCTACAACTGTTAAAGTTACATGAGCCCTGTCCTCCTTTTCATATGGTCACCCTAGATATATCAGAATGTTGTTCTGTTTCTATTATTCATACTATTACTAAATTATGGTATTTCCCTTCATTTTAATTTGTCAAGATGCCCATTCAAAGTTAAACATCTTTCACTAGCAAATAATTTAAGATTACCAGGAACTTCAAGACCTTTCCCTTCTAAATTATTTGTAACAACTTCCCTCCATGTTGCTGCATGGTGTACCTAGTGCTTAGCATCTGACATGTTTTCTCAACTACTGGTTTATAATGAAAACATGAATGTACTCAGGGGAATGTGATATAGCAGCAGCAGCAGCAACAAAACAACCAAAACAATTCCATATCTGCAAAGTAAATGACAGTTCTGGAATTGTCACATCTGGATCCAAAATCTTTCATCTGCTCACTCAAATAAACAAATGTAAACAAAGATAATTAGGATCAAAACTCAATGCATTTTATCTTAAAAACAGCTTCTTGCTTCTCATTAATTATTGGATTGGGACATGAACACCTACATTTTTAATGTTTGTTTTGCTTGGTGTTAAAACAACAACAATATACAGTGATATAAGAGAGGCGTTTTACCAGAGAATATATGGTTAAGTATGGGCTTTGTCCAGACAACACGTTAAGCCACGGTTAGGCCACTAACCCTTTTGCAGCAAATGGTTAGTGAGCATGATTAAACCATTATTATGTAGCCACAGTTAGGAATGGTTCACATGACATACTAAGAGCGTCATCACACTGGAAGTTTAATGCACATCTGCCGTGACTTTTAGGGTGCCCATCCACCCGGAGTTGCCAGGACATGCCCGGAAAATGGCAGGCAAATCCTGATCCGGGGGGAAAACCCATTTTCGGGGGCTAGATCCGGAAATTTAGCCCCCACTCCCCACCCCTGAAAGGTCTGTTTCGGGCACTTCTGGTTTTGGTCTTCCGAGGCCTTCTGAAGCCATTTCTGGGTTCCTAGAGGGTCGTCGCAATGGCTACGGGCCCTCTAGGAACCCAGATTTGGCTTCAGCAGGCCTCAGAAGGTCGAAACTGGAAGTGCCCAAAATGGGCGTTCCAGTGCTTGTCCATTTCCGGGTTCCTAAAGGACCGTCGCCATGGTGATGGCCCTCTAGGAACCCGGATTTGGCTCTAGCAGGCCTCGGAAGGTCCGTATTGGTAGGGTGACCAGATATTATCCAGGTCAGGGCTCATGTAACTTTAAGAGTTGTAGAGAAAGGGAATTTCAGCCAGTGTCATTTGTATGCAATTAGTTCCTGGTGAAATTCCCTCTTCATCACAATAGTTAAAGTTGCAGGCACTATACTAGAGTGACCATATACAAAAGAAGGCAGGGCCCCTGCAACTTTAACAGTTGTGATGAAGAGGGAATTTCACCAGGAACTAATTGCATACAAATGACACTGGCTGAAATTCCCTTTTCTCTACAATTCTTAAAGTTACATGAGCTCTGACCTGGATTTTATCTGGTCACCCTAGTTTTGGGCACTTTTGGCCAAAACTGGAAGTGCTCAAAATGGGCCTTTCGAGGCCTGCCTGAGCCATTTCCGAGTTCCTAGAAGGCAGCAGCATGAGCAGTGGCAGTAACAGCAGTAATGGTGGTGACCGCATGGAGGTAGCAATTTTGAAAATATTGGGCTTGAAAAATATGATCTCTTCAATAATGTAGGAAGGATTTTTGTTCCCTGTCACCACTTCTTCCCCAAATTCAACTTACATTTTCAATACTTACTGCTAGTAACTAATGTCTTACTCTCTATAGCCAAAAATATGCGATCTCTTCCCACCTCAATTCCCAGTACTTCGAAAGAGAAAAAAAAATACTGTGTATCTAGCATGGTAAAAATGTGGTTGCTCTTATGCATAGGGGAAGAACAAACAATGCTTCACCCCACCCCACCCCACCCCAAGCAAGAAACTGTTTAGGTTTGGAGATAGGTGAGCAGGAGGTTGCTCATCTACCCCTGAATCCGGAGGGCAGTGTGGCACTTATCTATTCCTTCCCTGCAGTGTATAGGAGAGTTTGGGGTGAGACTGGGGTCAAGGAACACACACTTCATTGTAGATCTTTGTTTTATCATTCCTTCTGGGGTACTCTTAATCTATTAGGGGCTGCACCTCTTTCACATCTAAAGGAGTATTTAGAAAAATGATTCATTTGGAGCAGAAGAAGCGCTTTTCCACTCATCCTAATTAAGAATCTTCCTGCAGAATTTTTTTCCGGCTTTGACATGGTCTGAGTCCTTAAAGATAACATCATAGGTCCCCTCTACAAGGATTCGCTTTTGCGCCCGGTTAGGCGATTATGCGCATAATCGCTGAAGCGCATTTACACCTAATCCCTCTGCATGAGAGGTGGCGAGAGGCGGCGAAGCGCATTAACGGATGACCAAAATGTGCTTTACAAGTAGTTAATGCGGATAAGCGCTTGTTCACATAGTCAAAATTCGCTTTAACGGCCGGAGCAAAATAAAACTCGCGATTTAACGCGCATTCGATAATGCGCATAATCGGAGTGATAACGCGCCTCTACGCCCGATTTGCGCTCCGTTCTTGTAGAGGTAAAAATTTTTAAGCGCCTTGAAAGAGCTTTAAACCTCTCTTGTAGAGGCAGCCTTAGAGTACTAGTGGTATATTCCTATTGAATGCATATGCCCTGACATTCATCCCTCAAGTTTAATTCCTCACTCACCCCTCCAGAACACTATATAAACTTGTATGGGGCTTGATCAGGGCAGTTTCTTCCTCCTCCTCCAACATATGTTGTAGTATCTAATGCTAGTCCTACTCAGAGTAGACTTATTGAAACAAATAAGTTGCATTTATTTCACTGGGTTTAAGATTAACATTAGATATTACTCACAGCATACAAAGTTTAAAAAACCATTTCTATAAATACACACAAACAGACAGTATACACAGAGACAACAAATATCTGAAAAGAATGTTAAGCAATCAAGCATAAGACAATTCCGGGACCTGGTTAAAACTCACCATATGTTGCCAAATGCCTGAGAAAAGAGAAAGGTCTTAACCTGGCACTGAAAAGATAGCAATATTGGCAGCAGGCAGGTCTCATCAGGGAGAGCATGCCATAATTGTTATTATTTCACAGATACAATGGGACATTAGCATGACACTAGTCCCAGTTCAGTTTTGATAAATATAATTTGAAAAATATAATAGAGCAGGAGGAAGTAATAGGTGGGGGGAATTATTTTCCCATGTTTCTAATTTCTGTCCCTTTGAATTCAAAGAAGATGTAAAACTGACTAACCAGGTTGCAAGAAGCTTCTGGTATAGTCAATTTAATGTCTAAATGAGTGAAGCATTGCACATCAGTCCAACAATCCAACTACATATTTTTTTCATAAAAAGCTTGATTTTTAAATAAAGCTTCTGGGTTAATCAATTTAATTTCTAAATGAAGCATTGCATATATAATTGCATATAACTTGCACAACCAGCTTGCACAGCCAACTTGATTACAGACTATGACATATAATGTCCAGGTGTGCACACATGGAAATGTGTGCACATTTGTTGTGTATACGAACTGTTTTAAAACTAGGACAGGTGCCTGAATGTTGGTCCTCTGGGACATGCTAGAGCAGAGATGTGCAGCAAGCACCCTCCTCACTACAGCACCCATCACCTCTTATCATTGACCCTACTGGCTAGGGCTGATGGCAGTTGAAGTCCAACAATATCTGAAGGGCCATGGGTTCACCAATACTGAAGCATTCCACAACTTTGTTTGTTTAATAGTTAAACAGATATAAAAAGAAATGCAGACTGGCTCCATAATGATCAGTGCATTTGAGCTGCATTTGTGTGAAATAATTTCTTCTATGATATTTAGAATTAGGATAGTCTTTTTCATAAATTAATACAACAAGAAATCTTTGGGATTTATTTCTACACTCCATTTCCCTAGTGCTTCACATGCAAACATACTCCAGAAAGAGGAAGGAAAAAGCGAGACCCAATAATTGCAAAATATTCTATGCAATATTTTTTCAACTTAATCAGCTGAGGAAATAAACTGTACTGAGTGGGACTCCATTTGGGATTGCTCCCACTGGTGGAATAAAAGCTCTGGATCTAAACCACAGTATTTATTTTAAATCATCATATTTAATAGCACTATATAGGCACAGTTGATATGATGCTGGTGGCTGATGTGACTAACGGAGTAATTGTAACTTTTTCTTCTTGCCATAGTTCTTTAACTTCCATAGCTAGTGGTGTATATTTTTCTCTCTTTTCTTCTTCTTTTAATGCAACATTTTTGTTATTAGGTATTGCTCATTGTTTATGACTCTTGTGTCTGGTCAATTGCAAAGTATTGTCTTGTCCAGAATTGTTCTGTTCCAGCAAGAGAATATGAGTGCATAGTGACTTGGCTTAACTTGTTTGAGTGTGTCTGAATCTCCCAGGTTCTGAAATCATCTTTCTGGAGAGCACCTGCTGGTTGCATGATCCTTGAGGCCAGGTTCTGGTGAGAGCACAGTTCTCCTTGACAGGGGGCTTGCACTTGTTAGAGTAAGGCTGCGATCCTATATTCATTTATCTGGGAGTAAGCTTTATTGAAATCAATGGGAGTCATTTGTGTTGTTTCTTTGGGCAGTTTTCTTTGGGTCCCTGATTGGGATTTCTGTTCTCTGCACAGTGAGACAGTGTAAATTCAGGAGATATTTGGATAAAATGAGGGAAAGATCCTTGTCTAGCATTGCAGTAATGGGCACTCGTTCTTGCCTTTCTTTGCATTGTTACTGACCATGGTCTTGTGTACATGGCTAATGAATCAGAGGTATAATGACAAGTTTTTAGATTAGTTTCTCACTGATAAACCAGAAGTTGAAACAAGCTAAGAGGTGCTAGTGAGAACTGCAGATAAACCAGAACTGCAACAAGCCTTTAGTCCATTTTGTTCCAGGGGTAATGTTTGCAGGGTAACAGTGTATTATTCCCTTTCTGAATGCTAGTTTGTTGTACTAGGTTTTTCTGCTCTTGTTAACGGCTTCATTTGTTCAGTGGTATGCTGAATCTGTGAGTATGGATATGAGAAAGGTGATGGGGAAAGAGTGTTAAATGTTATGAAAGTTGAAACTATGGTCATCCAGTGAAGGATTTGCAGTCAGAAAAGATATGTGAAGGAAGGGGAGACTGTACCACATAGAGTATAGCAAAAACTTCAAAGTACAGCAAAAGCTAAAAAAAATAGGAGTGAAGTTAATTTCAGATACATTGAATGTCTATCTTGTTCTTTATTTCAGTGATTTTAACATTAAGACGTTAGGTAGAACAGTTTGTCTTAATTGTGTCTGTGAAATCAGACATGTGACCAAGGCCATGTTCAGGTGGGCATGACCCCTTGAGGGCTGGGCATGTTGGTGGGCATGCCCCCTTGGGGGCTGGGCATGTTGGTGGGCACGCCCCTTGGGGGCTGGGCATTTTGGTGGGCATGCCCCTTAGGGACTGGGCATGTTGGTGGGCAAGCCTCCTTGGGGCGGCCATGTTGTCCTCCTTTTTGGTTTCCAAAATATGGTCACCCTAGTGACTTTGAACCACTTTTTCAGAGCTGGACTCGCTCAGGGTGAGAGAACAGCATGACAGGGATGACATCATGCCAGTCCAGCGCTGAAAAAGTGGATCAAAGTCGCAGCAGATGTGCATTAAACCTCCAGTGTGATGGCGCTCTCAGTCATGGTTCACACAACGTATTAAGCCATAACGGTTAGCTCAAAATGCTTAACCACCATGGCTTTCTGAACAGGGTCATAAGTGGATTTTTGAATGGAAAGATTGTGAACTCTGTTCAGTTCTGGTCCTCAAAACAAATTCCTAGGCTCAGAGTTCTTTAAAATGTTTTTTAAAAATGTATTAGTTTTATTTGTTTTAATGTTTTATCTATTTTTTGGTCTTTGTATTTATATTTATTGTTGTTCCCCGCCTCGATCCAGAGGGAGAGGCAGGTTAGAAATAAATACATCATTATTATTATTATTATTATTATTATTATTATTATTATTATTCCTATGACCCAAATTACGTCTTAGTTTCATTTTTAAAAAAATTATATAGTAAGTGTGAGGTCCTCAATCTAGACTGCTGCCCCAGTGTGTGTGTGTGTATGTGTGTGTAATCCCTTCTTCCCTGCTGTAGTCCTGATCTGTATGGGGGGTACTTATAATATTCATTACCACAAACTGATCCATGAAAACAAATATAATGTGTAGTTTGCCACCATATGTAGGGTTCTCCCCCCCCCCCCCCAGCTCTGGTTGGTGGATCCCAGGGTTCTAGTAAAATACAAAGTAAATGCCGCAAGGTTGAAGTCTGTGCACCACAGTTGTACACTCAATATTTTTCTTCGACTTGTTCCCTGTTTGGTATGTATTATGGTTGGCTGACTAATAAACTCTGATTGATTGATTGATTGATTGATTGATACTGAGTGATAAAGTGGATTGTGCACACACACTCCCTAAATGATGCTTTTGCAAGTACATGATGAGTGTTTTGAGAGCAAAGCCTTGGTCCTTGACATCTGGCTCTTTTCTAATTTATTTATTGTGGGTTTGGATCCTTAGAAGTCCTGCTACTTTCAGAAGGTGACTTCTGCTCATGGAAGGATTGCCAAAGCATTGTGCAAGAAAAGAGAAATGGAATCCAAATACATTCTCTTGCCTGTGCCAGAGGATGCATATGTAGAACTGCTGTAGAATCTACATTTTATGCCATTGCAGGAGCTCTTGCATGCACCTTCACAAAACAATGTTAGCAGTATTTTCTCAGTAAGGAGAACAAAGATAGCTAGTGAGAGGTCAGGGTTTGCTCACCCATACTTTATTTTAAATCGGGCACTCTACATGCCAGTACTACACCACCCAGCATGCCTTTGGCAGCCTGCAGGTGCCCACATCCTCTGTGACATCCTCTTGTTGCCGATGCTGCTCCTCAATAGAGCATCGAGGAGTAGTATCACCACTGAGGGGAAGTAAGCGGCTATCAGTGGATACACCCACCTCTGGCCAATCCTGCTGAGACTGCCTTGGCCTGTGCTTCTCACCCACCAAGTGCTCCATCAGAAGTCTGTACTGTAGGGCCGAGGCTGGGCCGGTCACTTCCCCCACCCTTCCTCCCTCCCTCTTAAGGGCAAAAGTTGTGCGCTTGCTTCCCCCAGATTCTGAGAAAACAGCGCTATCAGGGTGAAGTGCCTTTGAGCATGTTTGGCCCCTCAAAGTCACACTGTTGTATCTAGTCACAATTTTAAAACCACCAGAGGGTGGAGGAGACATGTATGTGGGTTGTCTCCTTTTATGTGGAATTGGGTTGACTGTTTGAGACCAACCTTAGGAGTCGGGGTTGTAAAAGACACACAGCAGCCACCAACCTGTGTACTCACAATGGCCGCAAAAGGCCAGTAAGTCTGGCCTCCTGCCAAAGGCATGCTGGGAGTTGTAGGCATAAGCCTTGGTTATTATTTAATTCTTTTAAAATACATAACCCCCCAAAATTCATGTTTTTAGATTTTTCTGGTACATTGTACAGAGAAACCTATCACTGTGAGCCTATCTACACTACTGTTTTAAAACTGTTTATACCAGTTTTAAACCATCAATAATGGTTATTAACTGGTTTAAAACTGTTATAAACCATTTTAAAGCAGTAGTGTAGATAGGCTCTGTGTCACCATGTCAAGGTTCTAACTCACCTGGAAGTGGGTAAATATTTCTGGACATACATGACATACACATACTTTCCGCTTTACAGGTAGAGATTATTTGGAAGGCTGTGTTGATGAAGCTGATGTTGAAATGACCACAAATGTATTAACAGCAGCTAAAATATCTATAGGTACATATTGAAAAAAGAAAATGGCATTAACTCTTGCAGATTGGATTTGGAATATGACTATAATGCTGAAATGTACATGTTTAGGATCATGAAAACAAAGTGTATGAAAATCCATTCATAAGGAAGGGGTCAACTTTTGTTAATTTATGGAATGATATTTAATAGGGATGTGCACGGACCCCTCAGATTGGATTGGAACCGGGATAGGAACTGGAGTTGGCATGTCGGATCGGATATTTTCCGGATCAGATCAGACCCGATCCCGATCTGAAAATCGGAAGTCCATTTTAGGTGTTTTCGCCATAGGCTTGCATTGGGGGAAGAAAGCTTTCCCCCAATGCAAGCCTATGAGGAAAACATGGGGGCGGGTGAGTGGGGGCCTAACTCTCCCCTCCCTGTCCCTCCCTCCCACCTACTCCCACTCCTTACTTGCTGGGGCCGTTCGCTGCCATCTGCTGTCGCCCATGGGAGGCAGCGGATGGTAGTGGACAACCCCGGCAGATAAGCCCTTCCCCTTTACTCACGCTCCTTACCTATCGGGACCGTCCGCTACCGTCTGCTGCCATCCGCTGGCCCCATCTACTGAGAAACAGGCTTTGCGGCCTGCCTCTCAGTAGCGCGCTGGGTGACATCTTCATCTGGCATGCTACTGAGAGGCAGGCTGCGAAGCCTGTTTCTCAGCGGAGGTCATG
Source organism: Anniella stebbinsi (assembly GCA_029215795.1). Taxonomy (NCBI): domain Eukaryota; kingdom Metazoa; phylum Chordata; class Lepidosauria; order Squamata; family Anniellidae; genus Anniella; species Anniella stebbinsi. The sequence continues at coordinate 327,781,265 of JARDYH010000001.1, forward strand.
GCAGGTAAGGAGTGCAAGTGGGGGGAGGAGGTCTGATCCTCCGATCTCTTCCAATCCGGATTGGGTTCTTTCAGATCGGATTGGATGAGATCGGACGATCCAGATGCGGGGATCATAATCAGATAATTTTATTCCGATTTTGGCCGGATCGGGTCCGGATCATGGATCGGATCCGATCCGGTGCACACCCCTAATATTTAAGTATAAGGAATCAATCCCTTTTGTAGTTTTCTCTCTGTGTGTTGATACAATTTTAATTTAAAAAACACACACCATCTAATACAGTTCATCTAAAAGAGAAACTTAAAACATAGGCCCAAGCAAAGTTACTCCAAACCAGAGAAACGACCTGTGTGTGGGAAACAATTTTCTGTGTATGACTCTGCTCAAGTGGGTGTACTGTGTGTATGGGAGAAAGCTATGTCCCAAGGCCCAGTAACATGGAACCCAGGCCTGGCCTCAGACACATCCTAATCTGGAATCTCATGGCTATTCATGGGCACATGGGTCACAATTCAGAATTATGCACATAGAACTATGGGCTGTTCACTCTTTACATGTGTCCATCCAGCCACCCAACTGGTAGTTCATGCTTTCAAGCACAGGCTTGAACATTGAGCACTCTCATCCTGTTCCAGCAAAGAAGGAGGATTTCATTTCATTTCATTCATGTCATTTATTACAGTTCTATACTGCTCAATAGCCAAAGCTCTCTCTCATTTGGAGGCAGGGATCTGCACGTGGATTCACTTGCTGAACCTGGAGGACCAGGATTCATGCATGCAAAAGGATACTATGTCCATGACACTTTGTATATCGGGGTGCAGAATCTCAATCCTGGAAACCAATTTTGCATTTTCCAGGGTCCCAGTCATTGGAGGATGGTGGCTCCAATGTCATTTGGGGTGGTGAATCCATTCTGGGTTCCAGTCAGAATCATTCAGAACTGTAAAGGAGCTATCCCATGGATAGCTCCTTTAGAGTTCTGACTGAAACCTGGAGCAGATTTAACACCCCACTCACATCAACACCAGCAGCCTCCACTGGTCCTAATCTGGTCCTCTGTTCCACAGAAGGCCGTCTCAGCCTTTCCCTTGACCACCGATTGTTTAGTGGGTTCATGGCTTTTGTAAATGGTTTGTTGGGGGGGGGGGTTACATTCTAAAAGTTTGAAAAAGTCTCTGCTAGGGCTTAGTTACTGGCAGTAAAAGTAGCTAAAAGATGCTGGCATTTTTGGTATTTCGGCCCATACCTTTTGTCTTTGGCCCCATCCTGCCCCACCTTCAGCTCCATGCACCACTGGAATGGGGCCCCAAGAGCTTCTCTATTTGGTCCTCAGTCTGAAAAAGATTCAACGTCCTTCTTGGTGTACATGGTACCTTGGCCCTACATCCAGCAGTTAGGTCAGCATATGGATGTTCCACCACTGGATCAGGGATGGTGGATGCAGCGCTAAGCAGATGCAGTACTATTGCTCCACATTAAGCTTATATATTCCGCAGATATCATTAAAAAAACCTTAAAATTGCAATAAACCTTTAGGGTGCTGTAAGTGAAATAAACAATCTAAGAAGACATTCAAAAAAGAGATGGGCGGACAAAATGAATCATCCCAATTTAAACCAAAGTAAACCCTGAAAGCATATGGATGTTGGAAAAATCCGCAATGGAATCAGATGTGTTCAGATTTCTATGAATTCAACCCTTGGATTCCGTGGCAGGCTGGCTTTTTCTGAGTTACATGGATTCTGTGGACTTGTGGGCCGTTCTTTTTTTAAATTTCCAACGTTTTAGGCAAATGTAGTCATAGAAAAATATGTAAAACAAACAAACAAAACCTAGATGAAAATGTGCATTTCCCTCATAGGCTAAAGCATGAAAATGCACATTTGGGGGGTGGGTGCGGTGGATTCGCGCATTTTCTCAAATGTGAATTTATGCAAATTCAGGAAATTGTGTGTGTGTGGGGGGGAACCAACCTGATTTTGTCCATGAGCAGACGATGGAACGAAAGGCACCTGACAATCTGTGAAACACAGATGAAACAGATTTTACAAAATCCATTTATCTACCATCTACCATCTATCTATCTATCTATCTATCTATCTATCTATCTATCTATCTAATCTATCTATCTATCTATCTATCATCTATCTATTGATATGCATTTCTTCCTCAAGGGAAAGAAACTCAAATTAGAATGTTTTTATGTACTGTCCATAGCCGAAGCTCTCTGGGCAATTTACAAAACTAGGCACCCTTTCCTCCCATAAGGTGATTAGTGCTCCCACAGCTGACAGGATGGACTACAGATGGGTGGCTGGATGGACACTCATGCAGCTATGAGTGAACAGCCCACAGTTTTGTATGGATAATTTTGAATTGTGACCATGAGCCATGAGATTTCCAAGTCCTATTGATTCTAAAAGGAGAGATGTAAGAATAGCCATAGCCTTTCCATGGAAATCAATAGGATTGCCGAGAGTTTAAGGTTGCCTAGATCATGCCTAACTGAATATAAGAATGTATTAAAACTTCATCAATTCACTTAAAAGAGCTTCTCTCTGTCACAATAAATATTTGCTTTAATTGATAAGCAATTAAAGATTAGAAGTGATAATTAAAAGAGAAAGTTATATTTTATCAATCTTAACACTGCCCTGCACCCTGAATTATATGAACAACCCTCTATGTAATAATCACAAAGATATGGAATAGGTTCGGAAGATTTGGTTTAAATTCTGGTCACATGTCTCGCCTCAGAATTAAGCTAATCATACCTTGTGGAGCTGAACATGTTTTCGTTCAGATTTGGTCACAGGTCCTGGTACAAAATTAATATAATCATACCCTTTTGTTCTGCTGGGAATAAAATAGCTGTTTAATTAAACATGCCAGTTGTTTATAATATAATGTTTCAGAAAAACTTGTTTGAAAGGAAAGATAAAGATTTATATCAAACATTTCAATCTGACAAGTAAATTACATTTCCTCTGCCATAAGGAGAAAATAATGATTACGACATCTGTAACTTGCGCGGTTCCTCTGAGGAACTGAGCACTTGTTCTCATTATTCAGAGATGTGATATGCATTAGCCTACAAAGGTGCCCTTTACACTCTGGAGATTAAAGTAGCATGTCCCCCTCCCCCATCTTTAAAATAGAGATTTGTGGTTGATCTCAAAGTTTTTGATAAAAATTTCAATGTGTAACCATTGCTTTCTGATGAAACATTTCAGGGGCAAAGGAACAACAAGGAAGTGGCTAAATGCAGGCATTAAAAATGCTGACAAGCTGTGAAGTTTATGTTAATTTGCATTAAAAAAGACCAGAAAAATAAATTGCCATCATAGTGTACAGAACTAGCACAGTGCAGTGGTTAACTATCATGTTGGGCTAACACTGGGAGGAACTTGATTCTAATCCCTATGCGGTCTTGGGACAGTCACTCTCTCAGCTGAATTTACCTCACAGGCTTGTTGTCAGCACCGGCCAACCCAGGGAGGGCTGTGATCTTTCCACTTACCCATGTTATTGTGATATTTCTACTTCTTCATGACATGTCAAGAACATTCAAATAAAGACATATCATGCCCCAAACCCTATGCCATGATAACATCACCATTTCTGTCAACACCACCTTAGCTATTCATTTAGATCTATCCTTAGTTCCAAGCAACTGCATTAAATATTATAGTCTGCCCAGATGTTCTCATGAGCTGCCTTTAGTTTTTCAAGGGAAGCATGGACATTCTGCTCAACCTCCAGTTTCCTTAAAATCTCCTTGATACTATGAAACAATGGATAGTCTGGAAGCACATAGTGCATTTCTTTTTCTAAAGTTGTTGATCTGGACTTTTCATGGAATGGATGGGACATCATTTGAATTTGAAGTCTGTTGTGAATTTTCTGAAGTGCTTTCTATTAGAGGTGTGCACCAACCCCACAGTTTGACTCAGACCCCAATCTGGTAATTAGAAAAATGGCCCAAATCTTCTCAGACTAATTTAGAGGTTGTCCGCTTTGACTTCGGTACTAAACCCAACCAGAGTAGCTCCTCATGAGGGGATGACATCTGCCAAATGTCGGGAACATAGGTGCAGGGTTTTTTGTGCTACACTTGTTTATATTCTGAGTTTTTAGAAAGGGGAACTGCCAATTACTTTTTTAATATTATTATTTTTTGCCATAATTAGATTAAATTTGCAGGGATAGTTGCCCCTTCTGATGAGATTGTGCCTGCCATGTTTCAGATGAATTGGTCCAGGGATTTTTGGGCAAGAACAACTGTTACATTTTGAGGGTATCCAAAAAAGGACACAGTTATCCACTTATGTTCCTTGTGGTTCATTTTTCTGAAGATGACAGGCGGTATAGAAGTAACCCTAAGTAAGAAACTAGCAAAGTTTCAGAAGATAGATACAAGGGTTTTGAAGTTATGACTGAAAACTAATTTAAGTTTTTTTTCATAGTGAAGTCTGTGATCTCGATTCCGCCACTCAGTTATTCTGGGATATCCCTGACTGGATATGTCATGTTTCCCCCTCTCTTTCGCAACAATCCTGAAGTCTGTGGCTGGTGTGTCCCCCTTTGTGAAACTGTTGCTGTTTGGTGCGGGTTACTGGCTCAGCAAACAGCCAACCTGCTGCCAGGGGCGTGTCCAGCTGTTTCAGAGGTGTGTGGGAGTGGATGTGGCCGCCATTTTAGCCACAGGTTTTGGATGTGTATCGCCGTGTTTTGGCACCAACAGTGTGTATTTTTTTAACACAAACATATCTCTGCGCAGCATCACATATTCGATGGACTGCCTCTCCACCCAATGTGTAGCTATGCATTTGCATTCATGTGCCTCTCTGCTGAGTCATAAAAATAAACAGCCCCATAGCCGTGTCAACTGCCTATCCCCACCTACTTCTCCCAATCCACATGCGGAAGCACTGTCACAGGGCACACGTCCTCCCGCGATGGCACTCCTGTCATTGTGGGAAACTTCGCTTGTATGTGCCCTGTAAGTGCCAATTGTGGAAGTGGGGAAAGTCACAATCACCCCTCCTCCCTTGCGAAAGGGCTGCAGGTGTAGATTAGGCCCAAGAGTCTCAATGGCTTGATCCCATTGACCAGTGAGTTTAGAGTGGGGTAGTTTCATTTCCATGCCTGCCTAACCGTCTGTTCTCTGTTCACTGGGATAGAAGGGCTGTTAAATGCCAGGAACAGATACTTCATCAGACAATTTTATAGTGCCAATGTTCAAAAAGTGGCAGAGAAATGGGTAGATGACACATACCAAGAGCAGAGATAGAAAATGACTGGCACAATGGTCAGTGGTGTTAGAATATGATTTTGCAGTGCAGCAGATTGGACATGTCCATAAAGCATGACACTCCTGACACACCAGCTCATACTGCCCTCTTTAAAGTTGCAACTTCACATATATTTAGTGTCATGGTAACAACTAGCACCAATCTAAGCAAGCTCACTTGACTCATTTGCCCATCTAGCTCTTTGTATGCCTGACTTGACATAAAGGTCAAGTTAAGTCAACATTACTATTCATGTTAAATGTTTGTCCCAACCATATCGTATCTTAATGATTTCCCCTATTGTAAGCATGTCATTCAGTTAATGTGCAATACATGTTTTAAATATATTTACCAGCCGGAATTTTCCCATGAGTTCAAAGTGAAAGCAGTATTGAAGGACAAAGTATGTTCTGCAGGATTCCACTGTATTCTACACAAATTCCTCATCAATGTGGCTCTGCCTCACATGCTGACTGCTATAGGAGAAGATGGGACATGGTTTGCTGGGATTGAAGACACCCAAATTCCATCACCAACAAAATGCATGGATGTGTTTTTACACAGGTATCCTGGATGTTGGCATCAAGGATCCTCGCTATGTTAGAAAAGCACAGGTATTTTACTAGAGTTACCAAAGAAAATAGCTAGTTTTTGATCTCGCTTGGACCAAAAGCCTTTTAAAATGTGTGTCCGTCCAAAGAAGTTCAGTAATATAAATGCTTTTGTCTGATGGATAAAGTCATACTACCTTGATGTCATCTTATCACAACAATTTTATTCAAGCGAGGTGTGTGTGTATGTGGGACACGTGGCATAGAAATAATTTCAGGTCCTGACAATGCATGTCTTTCACTAAAGCAGGCTGTTCCAAAATAGATACATCAGAGCAGTAGCAAGAAAAGAAAGTGCAGCTTAATTTGAACATGCATTTATCTTCATAAAACAAAAGTGGCTCTCCTAGGATGCTATTTTACATGTATGCCTTGGAGTGATTTAATAATTAGCATATATACTTTCTTTTTCAGGGCACTACAAGAGTGAAGATGGGTATGATTTTTCTTTCTTTCTTTTGCAAGGGTGAAATAGGTTGCCTGTCAGTTGGATTTAGGCGACAGTCTGTCTGCAGGCCGTAAGATGATCTGCATAGTGCCAGAGGAAAGCGGGCAAAATTCCTGGCTTGCAAGTACAGATATTGATCTACTTTAGCCACCTAAACAATGCCTCACCTGTTTGCCTTGTCCATACCTTATTTTACGCAGTCTAATGCTTGTTTTGTTTGACTTTTCTTTTATTTCTGTGGATCTGAGCTTTGATACACTTTGGGGACTACATAAACACAGTGTTGTACTTGAACATCACCATACTTCAGAGTACTCTGATGGCTTAAGACCACCCCCCTCCCTCAGCAAGAACAGCACTGTTATTGAAAATTATGAGCTAGCAACCAAATAAGTAGGGCACATATACAAGTGTTTGATCTACCAGAGAAGTGTCCAATGACATTGAATGTGAGATGCTACTAATTACAGCACTGTGTCTCCTCAGTTAAAATGTCTTTCACTGAAACTCGTAAAAGGCTCTCTATTTTTATTAATTCTTTTCCACTGGCTGATAGCTGAGAGATAAGTTACTATAGCGATTAGAATTCTATCCACTCATTTTTCAAACACAAGTATGTCACTGTGTACAGCCCGTTTCACATAGGAATGAAACAAAAACAGCCAGTTCACTTTCCTAGAAAAGTATAATATAAATATTTTACCATCCAACATTATTGGTTTGCTGACAGCTATTCTGTCTTTGCCAGCAGGAATGAGAGGGGCTGTGTGTCTCCAAACTCTGTTGCGCTAGGTGAAGTAAAGAAAAATATTCTTGCAAAATAAATGAAGAAAATGGAGGCAAAAACTCAGCAGAAGCTAAATGAGCTTTTCCTTAAAGTTCTGACACTTGGTATTATTTAATTTGCATACAGCACATTTCACTTGGGCTGGAGAACAATTAAGTTAACGAATAACTAAATCATTTGTACTTTTAGAGGTAATTTAACATGACTTGATTTTAAACTGTTTTACTTTGGTGTGATACAGGAATAGTCTCTATTTTATGCCAAAGCTCATCAATTTAAACCAATGGAAAACTTTGAGATGGTAATGAATTGCAAGATTATACTGGATTGGACTGTTATTGAAATATGGTTAAATACAAGAGGCTGATCCTTCAGTTATCTAGTCAGAAGAATAAGAAGCATTTGGGTGTTTAATGCCACAGAAATAGCATTAATCTCATGGAAAGGGTATCTGTCAAATTTGGTCTCATAAGCATATGAGGTTCTGTAAATCACCCAATGATTTAAGCTAGTTAATTTGGAATACACTTGTGGAGAGCCTGGTCTTAGAGCAATCTCACCGCCAACACCAAATGTGGAGAATTAATGCACTCCACTGCATAATCCTCCCCTTTCACTTCCTCTGTGACCATTAAACTTTACTCCTTTATTTAAATATGTCTTTTCCCTTATCATTAGGAATGAGACAAAACAGATCAGAGGGATTAGGAAAGTAAACAAAGATATATAGCCTTTTATTAAAAAGAAATAAATTAAAAACTTGTTAATTAAGATTGCTGTTACTAGTTTAAAACAGTTTTTGTATAGTTACTTTTACCACAAATGAGGTGTTGAAGTTACTTTTACCACAAATTAGGTGTTAACCAAACTTAAGCCAATTCTCAAATTAACTCACAATCCCTAACAATGAGAGATTAAAATGCAATTTTCTCTCTGATAGGGTTTGACTTCCTCCTTGCACCTTTAAGGTTGTTTGTCAAGCTTCCCCTGAAGGCTTCAGTTTGGTCCAGCAGGGGCTTTTTCTTCTGACCACTGCCACCAGCTGAAACTTAAGCTTCAGCAATTTCCTCCAAAGGCTGCTCCAGGAGTTTTCCTCTCCTCATTTGCAGACTTTCTTCAGCTTCTGCCTCACGTGTTCTTAACTTGGCTTCACTTGGCTTCCTGGTCTTGTGGCTGCTCATCAATGTTTTCCCCAGTCTCTCATGAAGACATCTCCTGACAATAATGCCTCAGGCAAAACTCCCTAAACAAACTCTTCTGACAGACTCCTTCTGACAAACATTCTCTGATATTTCTCAACAGCTCCTTATATTTGCCTCCGTCAGAACCCTTCAGCCAATCAGCTTTGTCACACCACCTCCATTTAAATTCAGGACCAATGGGCATCTTTAGAATGTTAACTTATTCTCCAATTAGATGGTGCCAATTTTGATCCTACCTTCCCATATATAAACACAGAATGCTGACTTCATTTTCCTCTCAGGGTTAACTGCCACTCTACCAGTACACTATGTCTATAATGTAACTCCCCCCCATATACAAGTCTGGAGTAAGAGGTATACATTTTTCTTCTATTCTTAACCTATTTGGTCCTTCAGTTATTGAAACAGAACTTAACAGTTAAACTTCTACCTCAGTTTTACCTCAGTTTCTTTCCAACAATATAAAATAATTTACCTGAAAGGCCTGTAGAATATTCAAACAGTAGTGTCATAAGATATTCAGATAAATAGGAAGGTCTTTTAAAAATAATTTGCAGAATTTGGGTGTGATCCTTTGGTCCTTGAGAGAGGAACCATAGGATTAGGCTGAATTTTGAATAATAATAATAATAATAATAATAATAATATTTATTTGTAACCCGCCTCTCCCTCCGGATCGAGGCAGGGAACAGCAACAATATAAACATAAAAATCACAACAGTTAAAATTTAAAAAAGCAAGAGAACAATACAACATTAAAAACAATTTAAAATTCATCTGGATAGGCCTGTCGGAAGAGGACAGTCTTCATGACTCTCTTAAATTAATGAAGACTGTCAATTTGTCTAACCTCCTCCTCCGACAGACCATTCCATAGTCTGGGAGCGATGGAAGAAAAGGTCCTCTGGGTAACACTCGCCAGCCTAGTTCTGGCTGGCTTGAGTAAGTTCTTCCCAGAGGACCTAAGTGTGCGGGGCGGATTGTACGGGAGAAGGCAATCCTGCAGGTACCCTGGACCCAAACCATGTAGGGTAATAACCAACACTTTATACTTCGCCCGGAAACTGATTGGCAGCCAATGAAGCGATTTTAAAACTGGTGTAATGTGATCATCCCCTAGGTGTACCGGTGACCAACCTGGCTGCCATATTTTGAACAAGTTGAAGTTTCCGGACTAGGCACAAAGGTAGCCCGGAGATTTCAGTTCAGCCTTTCCATTGCTGACTATGATACAATGCCTACTTGAGGATCTTTGCCTTCCATAACTGACGATGGAAACTGACAATCCTCGAGTTGGGGATCCTTGCCTTCTATAACTGATTGTGTGGATAGACCCCTGAATGTGAACTCTATCCTGTTGATTATATTTCTTTTCCTCCAAGATTGTTGTTGTCGTTGTTGTTAGTTAATACATATGGAAAATATAACTTAATAAATGGAGATTTATGAGATATAGTTCTGCCTCCCTACGTTTGACAGGACAAGCATACAAGCAATTCATCGCATCCTGGATATGTTGTGATCCAAATTAAGAAATTCATCTTGAGCAATACAAACTAGTATTTAATGGAGCTTTAATGGGGCTATAATGGAACAAGGAGAATGAAAATCCATCTTTTTCTGTTTGTTACTTTTTGTTTATATGTTTCAGGATATTTGTCACGAATCACTAAAGAGCATTAGTGTTGCCAACCCAAGATAGAGTTTAAGTTATGATACTTACTGAACCTTCATGAAATGAGATGACTTTATGTCCAGTTTACCAAAGGGCTTTCCATGTAGAAACAGATGTAATAACCAACCATCACATGTAGTAGATACATATATTTAACTCTTGACTACTGGGTGAAATCTGCTAATCACAAAAGACTGGCATATATTAAAGTTGTAGTCATTCTTTAATACAATTTGTTTATTTATTCACAGCAATTATATTCCACCTTTTAGTCAAAAAGGTTCCCAGAGCAACACACAAGGAAGAAAGGACAGGGGGGATATATATGCTGTGCCACTAGGCTGACCATCTGAAAAGGAGGACAGGGCTCATGTAACTTTAACAGTTGTAGAGAAAAGGGAATTTCAGCAGGTGTCATTTGTATGCAATTAGTTCCTGGTGAAATTCCCTCTTCATCACAACTGTTAAAGGTGCAGGCACTATACTAGAGTGACCATATACAAAAGAAGGCAGGGCCCCTGCAACTTTAACTGTTGTGATGAAGAGGGAATTTCACCAGGAACTAATTGCATACAAATGACACTGGCTGAAATTTGCTTTTCTCTACAACTGTTAAAGTTATATGAGCCCTGTCCTCCTTTTCAGATGGTCAGCCTATGCTGTGCTAAAAGTTTCTCTCATTTTTTAAACCAATCTCATTCAATGTGATAGAAAAGAAATTGCTTTAAAAAATAATTCGAAGGTGAATAAAACTTCGGAGGAATTCTCCTGGGTTGAGTTCAGGCTTCTTATGACTTATGAGGCAGCCAAGGAGTGTATGTAAGTGTCCTGTCTTTTATTTTGCAATCATATCTCTGGCAGCCTGTATCCTTTTTGGCTTCCTGCACTTCAATTAAAGCCCAGGGGAAGACATCCTGAGGTAATTCCTCCCATAGGGCTTTTTCAGTTCAGAAATACAGGCAGCCTGCAAGGCTGCAGAGCAATGGAGAAAAATACACTAAGAAGAGAAAACATGCAGATCACCTGTGGCCACCTCGCAGTAATTAAGTTCAAAAGTGTCCTAGAATGAGGCAGAAAAATGGATGCCACTTTCATGGAGAAGAAAAATTTCAGGAGGACAAATTTTGGTGAGCACTAGTTCCAACTCTGTCACAACTTTGCTATCCTCACAGCTCCATCATGTAGAAGTGAAATGATGATTAGGCTGTCAACACAGCCGAAGCTGTTGCTGCTTGCTGTAGTTAGGGTGACCAGATAAAATCCAGGTCAGGGCTCATGTAACTTTAACAGTTATAGAGAAAAGGGAATTTCAGCCAGTGTCATTTGTATGCAGTTAGTTCCTGATGAAATTCCCTCTTCATCACAACAGTTAAAGTTGCAGGGGTCCTGCCTTCTTTTGCATATGGTCACTCTAGTGCATGCAACTTTAACTGTTGTGATGAAGAGGGAATATCACCAGGAACTAATTGCATACAAATGACACTGGCTGAAATTCCCTTTTCTCTACAACTGTTAAAGTTACATGAGCCCTGACCTGGATTTTATCTGGTCAGCCTAGCTGTAGTACCACACACACATTTAAAGAAAACCTTAGGCAAAAAGAAAAAAGCTCTGCCAGCCCCCTTGTCAATGGTGAGCCTTTCCTGTGAGGAAGTACTGGAAAATTTCTCCTGCCCTTGGAGAAATTCAGTGAAATTGTCCCCCCACCCAACAAATGGAGTGGAGAATTCCAAGAGGCCTTTTGTACACATCTTCATCTCCCTCTCTCTCTCTATGAAGAGATGGCAATGATGACCGTTTACTTCTACCTCTCCTGATCGCTGGGTAGTTTGTTGGAATGCTCTCTATAAATTGGGGGGGGGGGGGATCCAGTCTCTGCTTGGTGTAAGGGCAGCTGTAGAAAGTGCAGATAGTCTCTCCCAGCCAACCCAATGGTCCTTATCTAAGCAATGCTTCCAGTGAATCTATGGTAGACAGAACTACAGAAATGCAGAAAGTGATGAGCAGTGGATGGGTGGAATCCAATGGTTTCCTCCCACCAGTAGAACGGATACAGTTAGTGGAACAGATTCTGTCGCCTAGGGATGTATGGACTTTGTAAAATCTGTTTCACCTGCATTTTGTGTATTGTCAGGTGCCTTTCATTCCATTGTCTACTCATTGGCAGAATCATTTTTTTTCCAATTTCCAATATTTGTGGAAAGTTGCTCTTCTGCAAATTTGACCTTGTGCAAATTTGCAAATCCTTCCAAATGGGCAAATTCCTTCCAAAACATGCAAATTCTCCCCAAAATATGCACCCCCACAAATGCTTATTTTTGTGCTTTAGCCTATGGAAGAAATGTGCATTTTAGGCCAGTGGTTTTTTATTTTATGTATTTTTTTGCATACAATTTTGGAAAGTAAAAAAAAAAAAAAACAGTCTGCAAGTCTGCAGAATCCATGTGACTCAGGAAAAAGATGGTCCACTGTGGAATCCAGCTGCACTGGCTGGATTCATGTACAGGCCTGATTCAAGCTGCTCGTATTAACATTCAAAGCCCTAAACAGCTTGGGGCCAGGTTATCTGAAGGACTGCTTCCTCCCATATACCTGCCCAGACCCTAAGATCATCTTCAGGGGTCCGTCTTCATGAACCCCTGCCAGTGGAAGTGAGGTGGGTAGTTACCAGGAAGAGGGCCTTTTCTGCTGTGGCACCCCAGCTGTGGAATGAGCTCCCTAAAGCAATTCCCATGGTACCTACATTGTACTCCTTTCAGCAGGAAATGAAGATCTTATCTTCCCATGCATTGTAGTATTTTAGCATTCTAGACTTTTGGCTCTGTGGTTTTAAATCTATTTTTCAAATCTCTGCATCGCTGCTAGGTTTTATTCTGTTTGTACTATATTGTAGTCAAGCTTTCATATTTTATATTGTTTTATGCTATATCTTGTAGTTTATAGTTTGACTTTTGTTAGACCTGATGTCCTGGAAATAGTAGATTAATATGCTACTTTCAAAAACATCCATATATGATGTGTGTGTGTGTGCTCACACGCACACAAACCATTTTCTAGGTGTACAGAAAGATACCCTTTACAGTATAATGAGACAATATCAAGGTTTTCTGTTCTAAAGGTAATGTTTTTTGTCTAAGACAACATACTTTACCATTTTTAACTTTTCTCATCATATTTTTGACAGCAGGTTTTCCAATTTTGACAGCTTTTTAAAAGTAATTTTAACAGATGAGTGATTTCTCCTCGAGCAAAGTCAGATTATATGAAATGTCAATGTAAAAACCATATACTGTGACACATAATCATTTTTAGCTGAATTTACTTATTAATTTTACTTGCTCTAACTAATAAACCCTAAGTGCTTGGCTAATTGTATTGCTTATTTAAATATTTTAAGGGGATGAATTTTAAAACTACATTTCATTTTCTGACTACCAAATTTCTCTGAGGCAGCCACAATCTGTCATTATGAGCTTCAGAATCAGCATCGCAATTGAGAATCTCAGCTGAAAGACCTGAGTCAACGCAGATCCAAAATGCACCTTTTTTCCCCCTGAGAAGATTGAAGCATATTTTTACAGTAGTGACAGGCAACCTTGACTAGATGCCAAACCAGGCTGGCTTATACAACCTGTAGAGCCAAATGGTAAGCTTTTCATGGTTTTTATCACTTCAGACTGCAGGTGGAGGATCTGATGTTTGAATGCACTCCCCACCCCAAATCCCTCCCTGCATATTGATAACTTAGGCTGACCATATGAAAAAGAGGACAGGACTCATGTAACTTTAACAGTTGTAGAGAAAAGGGCATTTCAGCTGGCGTCATTTGTATGCAATTAGTTCCTGGTGAAATTCCCTCTTTACCACAACAGTTAAAGTTGCAGAGGCCCTGCCTTCTTTTGTATATGGTCACTCTAGTATAGTGCCTGCAACTTTAACAGTTGTGATGAAGAGGGAATTTCACCAGGAACTAATTGCATACAAATGACACTGGCTGAAATTCGCTTTTCTCTACAGCTGTTAAAGTTACATGAGCCCTGTCCTCCTTTTCATATGGTCAGCCTAGATAACTAGTATATCAAGTAGAATGGCTTTGCATAGTCTTGTCCTTGACACACTATGTTGCTATGCGCAGGGGGAAATATTCAAATATGCAATCCCCAGCTGAAGTGTGAAATAGTATAGACCAGGAAAAGATTTACCACTTGATTATGATGATTTGGATACCAAAACATAAAGGTAGGGTGGCCATTACAGAAAACAGTCCTCTGTATGAAGGCCTGTGCAATCCAAGTCCATTTCAAAAATAAAGAACCATAAGAAGGGAGAGCAGAGAGGGGCCTCGACACTGCCCATCAGTAGTTAACACCTGGATCTCAGACTAAGCAGGTCACATGGACACACCATGGAGAGGACATTGTATTTCCATGATTTAGTAATTATTTTTCATCTTTCTCTATATAAATCAACATATGCAAAATCTGTGTCCTGTTTTGTCCTCTTTTTTGATAATACATTTGTGGCCACTGAAATAAGAAGTGTAGTTGACATAGAATATTGCTGATATTGTGGAGTATAGGAGCAGTGAAGAGGGAAAAGATATATGGCAGGAATGTTTTGCAGACTGCCCAAGTTTCAATTCTTGATACCTCCTGTTAAATTGATGTCAGGAAGCATGGCTGTGAAAGACCATTGGCTGAAACAGTTGTGAGTTGTTGCCAATCAGAATAAACAATTCTGGGTTCAATGATCCTGTGGTCTAACATCAACATGAGGTAGATTCATAGGATCTGTCTTCTGCAGCTGGAAGACTCTTTTGAAAGGAATTGCCTACTCCCAATTTGGGGAATAGCCCTTTCCCTTGCACCACAGCTCACCCCATTCAACTGTGTCCCCTGACCCTTTGTGTAGCACTTTCTAGGGGGTGGAGTACCTACCATGGGGAGGAGGGGAAAGGGAATCTGCTTCTGCCAGATGAGTTGCACATGCCTGAATCCAGATCAGACCCAATAAGTTTATACATAATGTTAGAGCAAGAAGGCCTGACAAATGATTTGGAAAGAGAGAGAGAGAGAGAGAGAGAGAGAGAGAGATGACCACCAGCCAGGATTTGAGTGCCCTTGACTAGTAGTTAAGCCAACTGACTACAGTGTTTCAATCTGTCCCAACCCCCAACGTAATTGTTTTGTGGATCAGACTGGGCAACACCGCCATTTTAATGTAAACCTGAAATGCCTTGCTGGGTTTTCATGGAATCATCACCAATTCTGTCTGGGTCTCATCATCGTGAGGTTTTTTTTGTACTCTTATAAGTGAATTACATGACTGTTTCACTACAGATGTGCATTGAGAGGGCAATGGCCAATCAAAACAGAAAGGACAAAAGTCAACTAGAAGGCAAAAGTGTCCAATGTTGTTAGCAGGGAACTTGACAGAAGTGAAGAATTAATACTGACATGCTTTGAAGGCAACCTCATTCAGCATGTATCGTGATACAGAATGTATCGTGAGACAGAATATCAAAAGCAACTATCAAAAGTGAAAAGTAAGACATTTCAGGATGAGGCCCATTATAGAAGTATAATAAGCTCCACGTATGCCTCTGAAACTGTTTTATGCTACTGTTTTCTGTATGGTGCTTTTATTTGTTTCTATGATGTATTCATTGGAAAGGAAAAGCAAAACATACACCATAGAAGTGACCTGTTAATTTAGGAGGCTGCTGATAAGTGTGTTCATAAATTGCAAGAGATGCAATCCCAAGCTGGTACTGAACTGGAAGGTTTATTCTTGTAAAAAGAGGGAAATGTCCTAAAACCCCACAATGAATAAATTCTTCCTCAATTGCAGCAGAAACAAAAACACCTTGTGGCACCTGGAAGGCTATGGACCAAACTTAAGGGAGGCTAGGGGAAGGTGCCAAGGATACTGCAGCCCCCCCTCCATCATGGGAAGGAGAGGGAGGTTTGTGGGTGGAGGCTTTTCTAGGGCAGTGGAAAGCTCCACCACCATTGCTGCTCCAATGGTGGTGCTCCAATTGCAGTGGGACCAGGTATGGAGTGTTCCAGGGCTGCATGCATGTGCAGAGAAGGTTATGGCTCTTTGGAATCTAATGACCCCTTGTTCTTCCAGCACATGCAAAACAAGGACCAGGATTGTGCCAGGCCTATTGCTGTCACAGCAAATTTCCTTCCCATTGGTTTCAATGTAGAAAAAAAACCCTTTGTGAGGGGTGTGTGGAAAAGATAAACTGCCCCCCTCCACACACACACACACACACACATACACACCATCCTCCTTGGCTGTCAAGAGCTTAGGTAGTGGCAGTTCTCCTCCCACATTGTGCGAGTCTCCAATCTTATACACACTGAAGTATGTATAGAATTGGATTAAGTCCCACTGAACTCAATAGGGTCTACTTCTGAGTAAACATATCTTGAACTGCAATATAAGACATTTTTATCATGTTTTATTTATTTTTATTATGTTGTATTTTGTATTTTTAGGAATTGTTGTAAACCGCTCAGAGAGCTTCAGCTAGAAATAATATAGAAATAATAATAGTAATAGAATAAAAATGATCAGAAACAGAAGACACACTAAATAATGAAATATTAGAAAACTTGGAAGAAAATGGAATGTGCAAATATTTAGGATTCCAACAAAACTTGAAAATCAACCACTCTACAGTAAAAACTCAACTAAGAATGCAATATAAAATCCACCTATCACAAATCCTAAAATCCAAACTCAACTCTAAAACCATTTTCAAAGCCATCAACACCTACGCAATATCCATTCTCACATACTCATTCAGAATCATACACTGGTCACATACTGAACTTGAATGAATAAACAGATTCAATTGCACCAAACTCACGAAACACCTCATGCTCCATCCCAATTCATGCATTGAAAGGAAAACAATCAGCAGGAAAGAAGGAGGAAGTGATCTGCTAGACATTAACACAATTCATGCTAAACAGATAAAATCCCTCCGAAAATTCTGTCACACTAAAAACATCCCCATTCATAAAGCCATAGTAACAGCAGATACAAATTACACCCCACTCAACATAGCTCTACAAAACAAAGACCAAACATGACTATTCATACTCACAGAGAAAAAAAGAAAAACGGGCACAAAAAGCACAACATGGGAAGCACTACAACATAATACAGAACCCACAAATAAACAAAGGACAATTATACGAATGGCTCAGGACGGGCGAGCTATTTCCTGAAACAGAAAGAATCCTAATAGCTATACATGATCAAGTTAAAGGAAACAAGATCTACCAAAAAATACATCATAAAAGATAATAGTGTAACAATAAATTTATGTAGGAAATGCCATCAATTCCAATAATAATAATAATAATAATAATAATAATAATAATAGACCATTTCACAGGAGGATATAAAATTCTGGCAGAAATGGACTATACGGACAGACACAATACAGCTGCAAAAAAATAATAATTCACCAACAACTGGTCATCAAATTCAACCTCATCAAACAACCTACACATACATACTGACCCAAAACAATTTTGGAAAATGCACATCATAAACTATACTGGGATAGAACAATTAATATGGACAAGACAATACCTTGCAACCAACCAAACAGTTATAGACAAAAAAGAAAAACACACATACCTCATTGACATGGCAACACCTACTGACAAAAATGTTGTAGAAAAGGAAGAGGAGAAGAGAGAAGAAAATACACCACTGGCCATGGAAGTCAAAGAACCATGGCAACAGTAAAAGGTCACAATTATCCCATTCCTCACCTCAGTCACAGGTATCACATCAAAAAACTATACAGAAAACCTTCAGAAACTGGGCCTACCAAAATACATTCACACCAACATCCAGAAAGCAGTCATAATGAAAACATGCTAAATTGTCAGGAAATTCCTGAATCTGTAAAAGACAGCATGACTTGCTGCTGTGTGAGATGCGTTTAAGTAAGTACAGAGTAAATGGCTATTTGTGTCAGCATCACTATAATTGATCTCCAATTGTGATTAGGTCTCAGCTTTATCATAGGTGTGTCTCAAGCAATAAGTGCCGAATTGAGGGGGGCATTGAGTAGGGATCCAGAGAGGGATCGGGACACAGTGGGAATGGCCCCTCAGCTGCTATACTGCTGCGCTGAAGAACTGCTGCCTCCAAGAGAGCATCAGTGCCCCCAGCAGCAGGAATGAAAAAGCCAGTGTCACCACAAAGTCCCACCAATGCAGGGGCTTGAGTGTCTCCTCATTCCTCCCCACACACCTGCAATGGCCCTTCCATGGTCAGGCAAGCCAAATGCAGAGTAGAACATCAGTGTCTACTAGGGGTGTGCACGCCAAAAAATATCGTCGTTTATCATTATCGTCATTTCGGACAAAAAAAATTATCATCTTCAATCATATCGTAGGTGAACCGTATCGTCTTCACAATAATTATCATGACAAAAAGATATTTTTTGCAGCCCTACTTTTAAAGAAAAAAATGCTTATAACTTCTGTATTTTAAAAGTTAGAGGCTTGAAACTTGGTCACAGTGCTTATGGGATGTGCCTAAGTGTGTGTATGATATTTGAGATTGATCCCTCCAACCCTCGATTTTATATGAATTTTTAAAAGATCGTTTCCATTCTGACAGGTCTGAATGAATGCACGTATTGAGCTGTCATTCTGATCTGTCAGAACTGAAACGATCTTTAATAAATTCATATAAAATTGAGGGTTGGAGGGATTGATCTCAAATTTGGCACATATATGTAGCACATGTTGCTACACGAATGTGCCAAATTTGAGATTGATTCTATCATATCATCACCATTAAACACATGCACAATATCGTACATTTTAACGATATGATACACATCCCTAGTGTCTACAGTGTTTAATCAATAAAAGGATAAAAATAATGTCCTTTATGACTGAGTATTCAATAAATGTTCATCTTTAAAAATAAAATTAAAAATCCCTGGGTGCATACTCTAATGAAATGTGCTGTGCACGCCTATGTTTGTTATCCTATGGACATAGGAAATCTCGCATATTGAGCCCCATGAATACTGTCCCTTGGACCTCTTCATAAAGGGCTATAGCAGTGATGGTAAGCCTGTGGTCTTCTGGATGTCATTGAATTACAACTGCAATAATCCCTTACGGGTCTCTAGGCAGGGTAGGGCTGAAGAGAGTGGCAGTCCAACAACATCTGGAATGCCACCCTGGTCCACAGGAGGAAATATATACACGTTTGGCCAAGGTAAATATGGGCTGGATTAGAAGGAAGAGGTTCAGTCTTCATGTATTTTCAGTTTTTTGCAGATGTTTCCAGCTTTCCTTTATCTCTCTTGATCTAATTTTTATATGAATGTCTATCTGCACTCAAAGCCTATATTATCAGCAGCTCATATTTTTTTTCCTGTTTCAATCAAAGCGAATATCAGCTACATTGTAATCTTCTCTATAATAAACTTCATATTTTTCTTTACAACATCAAGTGTGAAGATCTGCTGAGAGCATGCCATAAGAAAGTTAAGATTATGAAAAGAACAAGAATTTCCCAAATTGAATGTAATGCCTGCTCTATATTTTAAGCAACAGAATGATGGCATGAATGCATGCTCCTTTTTCATACTTCTTTTGGCCTCTTTGTTGAAAGTTAAAAATTCATTGCGTTTAATTTGCCCAGGGAAGGTTAACCCACAATAGTCCTCTTGCTATATGAATGCAGACAGGGAGTTCCATAACTCCAAACCAATTATGGCGACAGACTTTATTGAAACATTAACAAACACTGACACGCACATAGAACAACACTCTCTTGTAGTCAGATCTTATTTCAGATTCTGTTTTGTCTTGTTTCCATTTAATTATGATTTTGTATTGTACATCTGTAATTCCAAGCATAGTTATCACAATGGAATATATGCTTTTTTTAAATGGCACTAATCGGAATTCTTGTGAGTAGTCTCAACAAAGAGACCAAGACTGAATAAGTATGGAGACTGAATTACCATCTTTTGCTGAGATATGTTTCTTCAGGAGAAATACATTACTGATACAGTTTGTATATCTTAAGATATAATTAAGACCTGGGCAGGATCTACACTACTCTTTAACATGGTTTATAACAGTAGTGACAGCTGTTGGGGCCCAGGACACCCTCCATATATAATTTTCAAACTGTATGCTGCTTGGTGTAGATCTGGCCCTGGAGAACATTTGGCATTCAGGAAAGTCGCGTGCTTAACATGTTTCAGAAACATGCCCTCACTACTAAAGGTTTTTAAGAAATGAAACAAGAAATTATAATTCCCTCTATCAAAAAAAAAATCTGAACAAGGAGGGGATATCTTTTGCTGTGTGTGAGCTTGAATCAAGTTAATGAGGCATCTAGCATTGCAAAAAGAGTGTTGCCTATAAATAAATCCCATCTGATTGGGATATATTAGTCTTCTGATAGCGCTATATAGCCTACAGCTGCTTTGAATAGAATATATCTGTGTACAGATAGCATTTCCAAGTACTTGTCCATCCTGAAGTTCTATTCAAGGAAGTACAGCTTTGTTTTTAATGGATTTTTAAAGCAAAACCATTGCCCACAGCATCTAATCTGAATAGATTATCTCAGTGTGGGAAAGAAACTGACCATATGTAGAGAAGTTATGCAACCACTTAACAGAACCTCTAAATCCACTTCTTATGTGGTCTTCAGGTTTCCAAGGCAGGTTAAACTGTCAGAGATTTCAGGCTACATTAACAGATGCCACAGAATAGAGTAGGAATAAAATGGTTGATACAGTGGACAATACCACTTCAGATCTCAGGCGAGTGATAGCATTGCTGAATGCTGTCCTACATAATAGCTCCCTGCAAGTAGAAAACTTTATTCCTCCTATGCAAGTTTTCTTTAGGTAGAGAGTTTTTAGTAGTTTTGTTTTTACATCAGAGAGCATCTAAACATGGCACCACCACCTCTCACTCACCATCTGAAGTGGTACAGTCAACTCTCCCACCTCAGGACTTTGCCATCTCATTCTGCAGTATTGTAGATCTGGCCTCACTTCCACTTTTCAAAGGACCCTTTGTAGGGTGGGGGAGAGAATAACAGCATCAAAAGGATGCTTCTTCTCCAGACCAGGTAGCTATCTTCATGGCACCTGGTTGGTGCCACCTTCCTTTTCAACCCTGTGATTTCTCTCTCCCAGGGCAGTGTCAGGCAATCCTGATGCCAAGGAGGGAGCATGGGGATTCAGGGCGGCCATCTGGGTCCTGAAGCCGCCCCCATCCTGTTCCTAGTGGAAGGCAACCAATCGCTGATCGCCTTCCACTAGCTCCTGCCCCGGGTTGACCCTGGATTGGCTGTGGAGTGACATTACATGGTGGAAGCACCATGTTGATGTCACTCCATTTTAAAAGTCAGGGTAAATCCCTGACTTTTTTTACATTGGAGCATCGTGGGGAAGCCCAGCGGTGGCTGTACAGCTGCGCTTGTGTTGTCTAACCAACACAGTGCAGATCCTTTCCCAGCATATAGACAGCTCTCTGATAACTGGATGGTCACTCTCATTTATCAATATCTCTATATAAATAATGCAAAACAAAAATGTGGAATGCTTTGTGACAGAAGAAATGATGAAAAAGTTATTCTAATACAGTCTTTCAACAACACATGAGCAGTTGACTTCAATTCCATGTGGAAGAATGGCAAAGATGAAAGCTGCAAAGATGACACCAGCAGTGAACCTAGCTACTAATAATATTGCTTTTGAGAGCATTGTGGCCTTCGGTTTCTGCCTCGGAAGTTGAGGAGTTGATTGCCTAACTTTATAATAAAAAAGGCCTAGGATGAGATGGCATCCACAGTGAGGTGTTTAAAAATAGCTTAATAAGGTAAGTCCTACCTAACAGTCAACATTTGGGGCTGAATCCAGACTCCGTCAGTCACACTTAGGTTTCATTGAAACCAATGTAAAAAGTTAGTCATAATGACCAACTTGAAGTCCCATTGATTTCAATAGTAACTAAGTACAAGCAACTAGTCTGGATCCAGCCCTTTAACTGACATCGCATCTTCCATTACTGCAATTAAATAATAAGGGAACAGAAGTCTCCCTTCAGATTATAGACCAATAATTTTAATTGACATACATACCTTTATTGTTAACCTTCAAACTTGAGAAATGGATTTGGGTACTTATTGGAGTTTGTATAACTATCTTCTTCTTTGCCATGATGTGAAGGCAATTTTTAGAAGGGAGAAACTTAGACCACCATTTATTTTTTATTATATAAAAGATGTATAATCCATTTCTTAGGTGAAACCCCTCTAAGATGGCATTAGAGTAAACCCATTGAAATCAAGGGGTCTACTCTACATTTATTATTATTATTAATTACATATAATATAAATAAATAATAAATATGACAAAATCTGGATCCAACTGCCTTGAATGACATTTTTTGGTAGAAAGGTGGGGTATAAATCAAATCCATAAATAAACCCATTAAAAATCAAAGAAAAAGATGAAGACATCCTTAACCTAGCAATATTCTAATTAATATCAAACTCGTAGTGTCAGACAGGGATGTATAACTTGTCTTCTTTCAGTTTAGGGCTAAATAAAATGTAGTGGGGAGCAACCATATTTGTCATTCACCTTTTTCCCATGCACAACTAAAAAGAGGTGTGTAACGTATACCTATTTTTTTTATATATAACATTTCATGAGTGAGGAGAGCTGAATCTGTTCCCACATTCTCTCCCCAGATGCACTTCTCTCGTGCTGTGGCTCTGATCATCTTTACAATGAGGATATGATATCTAAGCATAGTCGTGAAAAAGTGTTCCTCTCCCATGATAGGTGAAATCAAATTATCTACATTACTTTATGGAGATGACAGGGCACTTCTCTCCCATGCTCAGGTGCTACACATGTGCTACACAGATGTGCCAAATTTGAGATCGATCCCTCCAACCCTCAATTTTATATGAATTTATTAAAGATTGTTTCAGTTCTGACAGATCAGAATGACAGCTCACTACGTGCATTCATTCAGACCTGTCGGAATGGAAACGATCTTTTAAAAATTCATATAAAATCGAGGGTTGGAGGGATCGATCTCAAATTTCATACACATACTTAACCATACCCCATAAGCAATGTGACCAAGTTTCAAGCCTCTAACTTTTAAAATACAGAAGTTATAGACATTTGTTTCTTTAAAAATAGGGCTGCCAAAAATATCATTTTTTCATTATAATTATCATGAAGATGATACGGTTCACCTATGATATGAATGAAGACGATAATTTTTTTGGTCCGAAATGACGATAACGATAAATGATGATATTTTTTGGAGTGCACACCTCTAATGAAAAGAAGGCATAGTTGCTAGACACACATCTAAGGCAATGTCTGCTTTGTCCCTTGATGTTACAACACTGATGGTCTAGCAGGCAGCATTGAAACTTCTAAGTTATTGAGTACCTTTCATTCACATTATATTCTCAGAGATATGGAGCCATTATGGGTCATCTGACTTCCTTCCTCCACCCCCCATTCAATCTTGGAAACTATATTAGTAATCCTAGAACTACACTGTCTTTCTTTTTAAGACTTGGAATGGCAAGATAAGTCGTTGAAATGAGGGCCTAGTTGTGCCTTGTCAATTATGGGACTAAACTAAGGTATATGTCAGAAGGATATACTGAAAATGTGTTTAATGGAATAATTTAATCCAGCTCGGTTTTTCAGATCAACCAGTTTGAGAGACTTGTGCAAACATTTTCCCCATAGGACGGTTGTGGATGATTTTTCTTGAACCAAGAAGTCTATTGCTAAGTTGTAATTCGAAAACAGGTTGCCAGAAATATACATTTAGCACGATTTGTCTCTTTTGGCTAATGCTAGGATGGCTTCTAGGTCTGGAACAGTCATGTGCCTGGAAAACTACTTCATTGAGATGTGAATAAGTTTGCCTTGACAAAAGCATTCTCTTTTCTCAGGCTTCAACACCCTGCTGCCATCCTTGATGTGAAATATCCTAATATCCCTTTTAACTGAGAATATTGTATTTGCAATGAAGGTGAAATCATGGACATTCCACATTATCTGTTTTTTACTCTATAATGGAGAGCGTGTAGAACAAATTTATCCCTCATCTGCTAAAGGGTGATGGGTTTTGGTCAATTATGCAAAAAATAGATTTTTACTGCCAAATAATAACAAGCATGTTGCATGAGGAGTGTCCACTTTGCACTCGTGCTGGCTAAACAATGCACATACAATTGATTGTTACTTGGATCAATGATTTCTCTGTGTGATACTATTGAGTTACAGTTTCTGCCAAGGAGTGTTCTGATTATTTCTTGTAGTTTTTATTTATGCTTTTTTGGAATGTCATAATTGCATGGAACCTTGTTATGGCTTACAGCTGTTGTTGCTAACTACAACTACAACAACAACCATCATCATCGTTATCTGACAGTCATGGCAAATCCTGGGTTGATATTATTGGCCTCAATAATGCCTCAACAGGAGCCCATGGCCAGGAGCACCCTGGCCCTACTGCCCGTTTACACAGAGAAAGCTGGATGGATGATGAAGCCACAAAGCTAACACTACCAGGAGCAACAGTACCAGGAGCAAGGGGAAGGAGCAGCAACCTCTCCTCTCCCTTTGTGTAATTCCATGGATTGGCCCAGAAAAAGAAGACAAGAGAATGGTCAGAGATGATGGGGGAGAACACCCACTGAGGACAACTCATCCAACAGGTCCTTAAAACCTTCTGGTAGTTAATCTTCATCAGTTTCTGATTGTATTTTATATCTGAAATTATTGACAGTGGATTTGTAATGGCATTTTCAAATGTTCTGCCGTCTGTGAAAAAAGACCTGTTGTATTATAGGAAATGTTCTAAAATGGATGTTCGGCTCACAAGAACTTCAGAAGAGCCATGCTGGATCAAACCAAGGGTCCATATAGTCCATCATTCTGTTCACACAATAGAAACCACAAAAAGGACATGAGATCAATAGCACCCTCCTGCTCAAATTCTCCAGGAACTGGTATACAGAGGCATGCTACCTCTGATGCTAGAGCATTATTGGGCATCGTCATTGCTTATTGGAAATGGAGCATGTGTAACCTGCTCCTTCCCTGTTGTTGTGCATCAAGAGGAAGATTAGTAGTGGTGGACAATCTAAACATTTCAATGAAAATTTTCAAAACCCGTCATCGGGCAACATTTAGGACTAACATTTAGGACTAACAGTTAGGACTAATAGTTATGAACTGCCCAGAGAACTTCAGCTATTGGGTGGTATAGAAATGTAATAAATAAATAAATAACCAAAATGTCACAAAAGGGTGACCAAGTTTTTGTGTCCTTCAGAGATCTCACCTGCTTGAGCTTAATTGTGGAGAACCCTCATGTGGATTGGAGATTTATTTATATTCCTTCAAACTTTTGAATTGTGCTTCAGTTTCTCTCCTATTTAGTACTCAATTGGTGGATTACTTTAGCTCATTTGTCATATATATATATATATATATATATATATATTTCTACTATGTATTTTTCTTCCAATATTATGGTTATTTGTAATCATTTTTGTTGTAATTTTTGAATATTGTTATATTTATTGCTGCTTGATATCTTGTAAATTATATTTATTGTTATTCATTTGTTATGTTGTGAGCCACTTTGGTCACAATTCTGTGGAAAAGTGGCATACAAATGAAAAGAGGATGATGATAGACATATTTGGGGGTGAAATTGGCCACCACATTTATTGGCTACAGCTTATATAGCTTCATTGTGGCATACAGCCAGGATCCAATAATCAGACAGCCCAACTGTAAGCCAATTCACCACCCCAGCCTAAGTGCTGGGAACAGTATTGGGAGTGATGGGAATTTGATATATACATATATAAATAGAGGCCTATGATAATTCATTGTGTGAGAAGGGGGGAGGAGAGAAGGAAAATCTCCCAAGCAGTACACAGATGGATCACTGTGAGGAATGGCTGCGTAAGGCACATAGTACATGATTTTTCATGCAGAAGCTACATTCTCCAGCATATTCAGTTTAAAAGGTCTCATCTAGCAGGTTTGAGAATGATCTCTCCCTTGAGGCATTAGGAAGCTACTCAGCAAACCAACAGTTCATATTCAGTTTTGCTTTCCTGGATGATTTGCGTTGGTCTTCTTTTCTCCCCTCTTCTGCATTCCCCTTGATACAGTTCTGCACTGAGCTTTGATTTAATAATAAACCATAGTAGGTTAACAATGATGGATTAATTTTTTTTGAAAAAAACCCACTAAGAATCTAAAGTATTTACATCTTCTTTCATCAACATACTTCCCCACAAGTTCACAGCAGTGCCAAGCAATATATTTTCAACTCTACTTTGAATATTCATGCCCAACTTATCCCTCCACTAACCACAGTGAATGTTTGCAGGTACTTGCGTTTTCTCCACAAAAATTAGATAATTGATTGGTTGGTGATCATTTCCTGACCATTCCATGGTTCATACGAAAGATCTAGCTATGTTTGACTCCCTTCTAATTCTTGTTTACTATCAGAGTCATCCTGACTTATATAGACTGTTTCCATTTATCTCTGAGATATTTCAACATAAAAACATTAACTTAAAACTTACAAATATCTGCCCTGCCTGCCCCATGAACAGTTGAACAGAAAAGATGATTCCTTACAATGAAGGATTTGCATGACCTGGTTCTGGGAAAGCCAATTTAGTTTAGTGGGCAAGTATAAAACATAATAATATTCTGCCTGCTCGCCTTTTCTCCAATTCTTCCCACTTGCTTGTCCTCTAGTTCTTTCATTATTTACCATACATATTGGTTTAAATTCAGATTTATGTTTAGAAGTAAGAGTATCTCTAAAGAAAACTTAGGGAGAAATCCTATGTCCCCTAGACAGCATCTGGGGGGACATACGTTTTTTCAGTTTTCTGGTTCCGAGCTCAGAGACAGTGCTCCAAGCTTGGGGCCAGGAAACCACACTCCCTTACCTCCTCCCCCTCAGAGCCAGCATGAAGTGAACAGCAGTGGCTGCCTCTTTGTGCTCATAAAACTGAATATGAAAAGTGCGAAAGGGGGTGTTTCTAGGGGTGATGAGGGGAGGAGACAGCATAATCTGCTTTAGACAGCTTCCTATGAGACACATAGCCTCCCCCCTTTGACTCTGAAGCTCCCCAGCTAGATGCTCAAAATCAAGCGTCTAGCAGCAATTGCAGGGGAGACAGACCAAAGGAGGAGAGGATCCTCTCCATCCTCCATTTGCCCTGCATTGGATGCTCGTAAGTCCCTAAATTCAGAGGCTTATGAGTACCCAGGGCACAACCCATAGGGTTGCACCCTTAGAGTATCCATTTGGTCCATGCACGGAAGATAGAATAGGTGACTGTGAAACTATCTTCTATATGAAATCTTGTTCCTTGATCTGTAAATAAATAAATAATAATAATAATACAGAGGCTCATAATCTACTAGATGTAGTCTAATAAATATTTTGATTGCTACTGCATTGTTATTGGCTGCTTCTGTTTTTGTGTTTTAATACTCAGTATTAAGGGAGGCACAGTAGTGCCTCCCTTGTTAAGGGCGGTCAGTAAAAAACACGTTCCACCATGTTAAAGTGATAATTGGGAAGGGGCCATTCTAACAGCAATAAAATCGAAAATGTTTCACCAATCTCTCTGAAATTTAAAGGTGCCAGAAAGAAATTTTTGTTTTACATTACCTGAAAATTTCAAGAAGATTGGTGAAAGACTGAGGGAAAGAGAGTAGTTTAAAGTAAAAAGATTAAAGAATCCCTGAAAACCGAAACTGAAAATTGAACTCAGGGCTTGCGACCATTTTTGCGCAGCTGTCCTTACCTTCAGGGAGCCTTTTTCATTAATCCAATGGCACGGTCTACTTCCTCCCATTCTAGTGTAGGTGGAACTGCTTTTCTTTTTTAAAAATTTGCTTAAGTGGATTTTATTAAATTAAAGCTGTGCCTCTTTAAGAAATACGGTGGCCATTTTGATTATGGCACATGCTCAGTAGAGTATCCCCCCTCCCTCCTGCGTCAGCTACAATGGCTGCTTCCTCTAGCAAAGACAGTGCTGTAGTCTCTTCTCAGAAGTAAGTTCCATTGACTGAATGCAATGGTCTTACTCCCAGGTAAGTGTGTAGAAGATTGTAGCCTTTATTTTAAAAAAACAGTCTGGAACCTTAGAAGGCAGAGAGGGAGAGATGTGAGTGAGAATTCCCTCTCCTTTACAGCACTATAACTCTACAATTAACAACTTGCTTGCATGCTTTGCATGTGTGTATGTTCATTTGATTATGGCTGCTGATCATTAATTTTCATATCAATTCAATCCAAGGCATGTCTACTCAGAAGTTAGGGTACCTCTACAAGAGGCATTTAAAGCTCTTTCAAGGCGCATTAAAAAAATTACCTCTACAAGAACGGAGCGCAAATCGGGCATAGAGGCGCGTTATCTCCCCGATTATGCGCATTATCGAATGCGCGTTAAATTGCGAGTTTTATTTTGCTCCGTCCATTAAAGCGCATTTTGACTGTGTGAATAAGCGCTTATGCGCATTAACTACTTGTAAAGCGCATTTTGGACATCTGTTAATGTGCTTTGCCGCCTCTCGCCGCCTCTCGTGCAGAGGAATTAGGCGTAAATGCGCTTCTGCGATTATGCGCATAATCGCCTAACCAGGCGCAAAAGCGAATCCTTGTAGAGGGGACATTAGTTCCACTGAGTGCAATGAGTCTCATTCCCATTCCACTAGCTTGAAGGGATGTGTGGATTTGGCTGTACTTCTCTTTGAGAGCTCTGTGTATTTAGGGACCAAGGCTTTTTGTAAGAGAAGAGGTTAAGCTCCCCCCTCTTTTTCTTTTTTTTTTAAAAAAAATTCCATGTATTTGATTTTTAAAGAATTTTTATTCCTTCATTGTTATTATAATTAATAATAATAATAATTAGTAGAAGTAGTAATACGTTTATTAATGTTACATTTATATCCTGCCTTTTTTTTCCTCTTGCAAGGAACCTAAGGTGGCTTACATAATCCTCCTCCATTTTATCAGCACAACAACCCTGTAGGGTAGAAGAATCAGTGACATTCTGAATTCTCAGCTTTTCTAATTTTTTTTGATCAGGTTGAACAAAACTATTGTGTATTGTTATCTCCAGTACCAAGATCTTTGACAGGCTTAATATAGGATTCATTGACCACAGGCTATTTTTAGAGCAAAAAAATAAAAATAAAAATCCAAACTTGGATAGATTAAAATGAAATTGAGCAATATTTCTAAACACCCACATGGCTAGTCTTGGTACTGGGTCAGATGTAGTGATATAAGAGGATGTTCAGACTCCATTTAGTTGATCAGTTGCAAAGAAGCTTCTCTAGTAAGGAGGAAGGGGAAAGCCCTAGACTGATAATTCTTTCAAGTGCCATATCTCCCCCCACAAAAACCCATGAGGTAGGTTAGGTAGGCTGACCAGATAAAATCCAGGTCAGGGGTCATGTAACTTTAACAGTTGTAGAGAAAAGGGAATTTCAGCCAGTGCCATTTGTATGCAATTAGTTCCTGGTAATATTCCCTCTTCATCACAACAGTTAAAGGTGCAGGTACTATACTAGAGTGACCATGTACAAAAGAAGGCAGGGCCCCTGCAACTTTAACAGTTGTGATGAAGAGGGAATTTCACCAGGAACTAATTGCATACAAATGACCCTGGCTGAAATTCCCTTTTCTCTACAACTGTTATATGAGCCCTGACCTGGATTTTATCTGGTCACCCTAAGGTTAGGCTAAGAGTCTATGACTGGCTCAAAACCATCTAGTGAGTTTCTTCTGCTGCTCACTTTCACAGAAATGTAAAACAGATGTTTGGTAATGTTTGGGTGTATGGCATGTGCTACTTTTACCCTCACAACAACCCTGTAAAATAGATTAGGCTGGAAATTTAGGCCTGGCCCACTATCTATGTCTGTGTGCCTGCCTCTTTCATATATACACACAGAATGGCATCCTTAGATTTGTTCTTTACTTACTACATACCATAAACTATGTATGAATAGAGCTGTCACAAATGATGCAACACACTCACCTTTTGCACTTCCTAATACATTTGTTTCCCAACTAACTTACTGCTAATACAGTCATGAATCTAAAACTAAAATATGTTATTTTTACTATAGTAAGATTAAAGAATCCACATACATCAAGTGCAAATCAGAGAACCTACTATTTTTCATATTAGTCTTCAAGAATTAGGATTCTTTTCCTAATTACGCCTTACATGGAGGTTGCCTTTTTCACAGCGGCCGGATCAACATTTCCATCAAGCTGTCCACCTCCCCTGCTCCAAACTCTTTCTTGGTCAGTCACTGCTAATTAGCTCAGATCCTGTTAGTGTATATGTGAAATTGTGATCCCCCAATGTGCATCACTTTACACTTGCTTACATTGAACAGCATTTGCCCTTTTCATGGCCATTCTCTTGGTATGCAGAGATCTTTATGGAGCTCCTCACAATCCTCCATTGTTTTAGCAAGACTAAATAATTTGGTATCATCACCAAACGTGGCTAAGTCACTGCTCACTTCCACCCTCATTCTAATATTATGAGAAAGGGAGAAACTGCCTCCCTATCCACTTTTTTCACAACATGCATATAGGAGCGAGCAGTGAGATGGCCAAATTTGCTGCTGATCAAACATGATCACAATCTGCTACTTTAAGATGCAAACAGGAAGAAAAAGCATGTAGCATAAAATGAGCTAAAATAATTAATATAGTAAACTGTAACTTATTCTAATTTAGGATATTTTCCTGTATCATCTTGTGTGCTTCCAGAATAAATTGGGGAGTTTTTAGTTCAGTAGAATTTTTTTTTCAGGTTCTCTCCAAATACAGACACAAAACATGAAATGCTTCTTTTCATGAGTCAGTCATAGAAAGCTTTTATTTCTGGACATTGGCTATTGAAAAATTCAAATGAGATCCCTCAGATTTCAAGTGAGAGAGCATAACTTCTGGGGTTCATTTATTATTTTGAAAAGTGGGTGCAACACATATCACTAGCTTTGATTTTATATTGGATGTCAAAATGGTGTAACATCCTAGCTGATGCTGGCTGCTTGTCAACTGTGTAATATCCAGTCATCCGTTATACAAAGCCATGAAATTCATTAAACAAAAAACCTATGGTTTACAAAAACAATGTTAAGGCTCCACAGTTTCCAACCAAGCACCAAAAAGCAGGGAAATTGGGAGTTAAGGCTCCCAAGCCTTAACGCCACATCCTCCCTAAGGAGGCAGAAAGTGCAAGTGAAATTCTCCTTCTCCCAAAGCAGATAAACCATGAGGACAGGATGGAGAATATGATATGCAGAGGTGACTGTGGGGTTGTGGAAAACTGATCACGAACAACTTAGGGCCACCTACTTCTCTTTTTTTGTTTAGAGCAGCCCTTCCCCAACCTGGTGCCCTCCAAAGGTGTTGGACTACAACTCCCATCATTGCAAGTCAGTATGTCACATGGTCAGGAATGCTGGGACTTGTCATCTCAAAAATCTAGATATGCAATTTGATCTGCAGAGGTGACTGTGGGGTTGTGGGAAATGATGATGAACAACTTAGGACCAGCTACTTCTCATTTCTTAGAGCATCTCCTTATGTTGAGAGTTGCAACCCAACACTTCTGACAGGCACCAGGTTGGCAAACGTTGTTCAAGAAGAAGGGAAGGCAGAATGTAGATCTCCAGATGTTTTAGAATTCAACTTGTAAAAGCCCCTATCAGCATGGGCAGTTGTCAGAAATGCCACAGGTTGATGTCCAAAACATCAGGATAGATCTATTTTCTGCCCACATCTGTACTAAAGTATGATGTTTTCCAGCATTGTAATCAATCAAGGAACTACAAAAGAGCTGCATCATTTTACATAATAAACTGTATAAACCAAATGAAACAACAATAAATGGATCTTGAATACATACGGTAATCCGGATAGCCCTTCAGACGTTAACATTAGTTTTCTACACATGGCATAGGATGTCTGTTTCTTGAATATCAGATAAAGGATTTCTCTTACTTGTTCAGCAGTGTGAGATCAAAGGCAGAGCTACCACCTAATACTTTCATGCATCAGTATTATTTTAAAATTAAGTATGAAATTATTTTTGTCTTCCCCATAACACATAACATGAGAGTTAAAGTGCAACACATCTGGAGAGCACCAAGCTGGAGAAGGTTGACTTCTCAGAAGCCAGTGCTACTGAATTCACTAGGGCTTACTCCCAAGAGGTATAGGATTGCAAACTAATCTCATCTGAAAGGTGTTCGAGACAGCCAAACGAAACCTCTTCTGCTCCTCTGTCGCTTTGATGAGATGATGTATTGTGGAGGGATTGTGTGGAATGAACAGTATATTTTGTTTAAATATATTTTTAAGAAAAAAAACATTGGTTCTTTGAAGGGCAGGATATTGATCAAAAGTTGGAGGTGCCTGGAACATGCTCTGGTTCTAGATCTGTAATGAATAGTTCCCCTTTTGTTATCAAGTGTGCTGCTATATGCGAGATGTGTTTGAGAGATGTGTTTGAGACCCTGTATTTGGTAAGGGTATGGAACAGCATTCCCCATCTTGTTGCCCTCCAGGTGTTTGAGATGATAAGTCCCAGCATTCTTGACCATGGGACATACTGACTTGCAATGATGGGAGTTGTAGTCCAACACCTTTGGAGGGCACCAGGTTGGGGAAGGGCTGCTCTAAACAAAAAAAGAGAAGTAGGTGGCCCTAAGTTGTTCGTGATCAGTTTTCCACAACCCCACAGTCACCTCTGCATATCATATTCTCCATCCTGTCCTCATGGTTTATCTGCTTTGGGAGAAGGAGAATTTCACTTGCACTTTCTGCCTCCTTTCCCTGCTTTTTGGTGGTTGGTTGGAAACTGTGGCACCTTAACATTGTTTTTGTAAACCGTAGGTTTTTTGTTTAATGAATTTATGTTATAATTTGAAAGGGTGTTTTTAATTGTTCAATTCATTGTCTCTGCTAAGAGAAAAGATGGGGTATAAATGTTTTAAAAGCAATAAATACATAAATAAATATAAATCAAAAGGAAATGAGGAGTGAAGAGGAAAGTAAGCATTTGGGTAGAAAAGCCTTCTATGCCTGAGGGATGGGGCCAGGTTCATCTTTCTCTTGCCCTATCAAGTACAGTTCATCACACACTCCCCTGACCTGCCACAGCACAAATAAAAGTACTTTCTCCCATATCAGTTCAAGTTCCAGGGAGCTGTTCTGATTATAAATTTTCAAAGCTGGAAGAAATGTCTTGAGGTGGGGAAGAGAAATGTGTCAGGATTTGGCAAATTTGTAGAGCACATTTGAATATTTAATACATGGATGCAAATTGAAGTGAAGAATCATGGCAGCCTTCATATGAATTCTCTCTCTCTCTCTCTCTCTCTCCATATATATATATATCTGTTTCTTCATGTGAAATAAGTTGCTGAGATTACTAACATATGTGTTGTAAGGCACACATGCTGCCCCTTACATAAAACACTAAGTCTAACGTTTTTTGTTATTGTTGTCTGCTACAGACATACCGTGATTAACAGCAACAGATCTTTTTGATAATATTTCTCCTAGTTTTGGCAACTTGATTTTCGTCCTCTTTCACCTTTCTCATTCAAAAGTGGAATTTGTTGTTAGAGAAAAATGGAGCGTGGAGATAGAAAGCAACAGTGTGAATAAAGGAGCAAGTATGTTTTGACTGGCAGCTTTCTGTTTGGCTGCCTTTGGGGCTGGGAGGGGGGGTTTGAGGGTGAGGTGCAAGAGGAAAGCAGCATATTCCCAGCTGCAAACAATGTTCTGCTAAGCTATATGCTGTAGATCAGGCTTGTGCAACTCATTCAGTACCAAGCAAGGACTGCAATGGAAATCTATCGTGCCAGAATGCCAAAGCTAATGTGTGCATTTTAGTTGCTTTTAATTAACATAATTTACATATCATTTCCATGAACATGGCAGATGCGCAACTACGTGTCGGGCAGGATGCAATTATGGAGCTTCTGCCCTTGAAAAGTATGAGAGATGAACACATTTGAGATTATCATCATCATCATCATCCTTGTTTTCAAAATAATTCATGCATCTATGCTGGGTAAAAGTCCAACTTTTGTTGTCATCCAAGAAAATTAAAGTTATGACAGTTATGTATCTTATGCAATGGTTCACAGCTTTCTAACAGTCATTGGCCATGATTTAGAGAATCACAAGCACTGCAAAAGTTTGCATACCTGCTACTGTGATCAGAGGACAGGCCTGTGCACAGCCCTCCCCCACTGCCATTCGACTTGGAGGCCAATTCAGGGCTTCCAAACAGCCCCAATTTGACTTGGGGCACCTCGGTCCTGGGCTGCCACTTTCGGATTCAGTGTCAGAATTGATCTTTTCTGAGGCAAAAATGTATATGTGACATTAAAGCTATGGAGCATTAACATGAGAGAAAAGTATGCCTAAGAAGGCTTCTGCCCTGAAAGGTAGCCAATTAATAATAATAATAATTATTATTTATTTATTTATTTATTACCCACCTCTCCCTCTGGATCGAGGCAAGGTACAACACCAAATACAAAATACTGTAAAATAGATTTAACTGATTAAAACATATAAAACCAATACATTATTAAATGGCATCTTAAAATTCAACTGGGTAGGCCTGCTGGAAGAGATCACTCTTTATGACTTTCTTAAATTCTGGAAGACTGTTAAGTTGACGCATCTCTCCTGGCAGGGCATTCCACAGTCTGGGAGCAACAGAAGAGAAGGTCCTCTGGGTAACAGTTGTCAGCCTAGTTTTTGCTGATTGGAGTAAATTCTTTCCAGAGGGCCTGAGTGTGCAGGGCAGATTCTATGGGAGAAAGTAATCCCACAAGTAACTTGGACCCAAACTAAGTAGGGCTTTATACTTAGCCCAGAAACTAATTGGCAGCCTGTGAAGTGATTTTAAAGCTGGTGTAATATGGTCAACCCTAGGTGTACCAGTGACCAACCTGGCTGCCATATTTTGAACTAGTTGAAGTTTCCGGACTAGGCACAAAGGTAGCCTTATGTACAGCGCATTGCAGAAGTCGAGCCTCAAAAGTACCAACACGTGCACTACCATTTTTAGGTCTTCCAACTCTAGGAAGGGACGCAGCTGGCATATCAGTCAAGCTGATAGTAGGCACTCCTGTCTGTCATATCTATCTGAGCTGTCATTTGGAGCGACAGATCCAGGAGCACCCCCAAGCTGTGAACACAGTCTTTCAGGGGGAGTGTAGCCCCATCCAGAACTGGTTGACACACCTCCAAACCCAGGTTGAGGCCTTTGACAGTAAGCGCCTCTGTCTTGTCTGGATTCAGCATCAGTTTGTTTTTCCTCATCCAGCCATGATGATGATGATGATGATGATGATGATGATGATGATATAGATTAACTTGTCATTTTAACTTTCCTTGAATTGTATTTCTAGATGAACATGATGGGCTTTGCCAAGTCATGCTGTCTTTTACAGATTCAGGAATTTCCTGACAATTGAGCATGTTTTAAGTATGACTGCTTTCTGGACGTTGGTGTGGATGTATTTTGGTAGGCCCAGTTTCTGAAAGTTTTCTGTATAGATTTTTGATGTGATGCTGATGGTGACTAACGGGATAATTGTGACTTTTTCCTGTAGCCATTGTTCTTTGACTTCCATGGCCAGTTGTGTATATTTTTCCCTCTTTTCTTCCTGTTCAACAATATTTTTGTCATTTGGTATAGCTGTCGATGAGGTATGTGTGTTTTTCTTTTTTGTCTATGATGGTTATGTCTGATCGGTTGCAAGGTATTGTCTTGCAACCAACTATATTCTGTCCCAATATAGTTTATGATGTGTATTTTCCAAGTTTGTTTTGGGTGAGTATGTATAGTATGATGTAGGTTGTTTGATGCGGTTGAATTTGATGGCCAGTTATGGGTGAATTATTTTTGCAGCTGTATTGTGTTTGTCTATATAGTCCATTCTTGCCAGAATTTTACATCCTCCTGTTAAATAGTCTATTGTTTCTTGGAATTGATGGCATTTCCTACATGTCTGTTCTTACACTGTTGTCTTTTATGCTGCTGCTGCTGCTGCTGCTGCTATTATTATTATTATTATTATTATTATTATTTACATTTCTATACCACTCCATAGCTGAAGCTTTCTGGGCAGTTTACAAATTGTTATATCTATGACTACTCTGCATGATTTCCCTGTGAGCTCCTAAGAGTAGTACCATCCTTTATGTGGCAGTCTTGGCGTTTGCTGCAGGTACACTACTTTTTCTATCAGTAGATACAATCTGAATGACACATTCATGTTCACTTGCATACATGCACCCTCTCTTTTCCCCTATTGTCCACCTTAGTAGAACAGAAGCCCAACTGCAGAACTTGTCTAATTGTTTTAGGTACAACACATAGAAGCGTTAAAATAGAATAAAACAATCACATCTATTTATTTAAAACATTTAAATATACCCTACTTTTCTTTTCCAAACAAGAAAATGTTCATAACTGGTAATGGTGGATTTTAAAAAACCATAAGACCTCCATCCAGAGCATCCTGAGAAATTCCAATATCTCATTGAATTTAGTGAGGTTGGTGCAAAGCCCAAACATATTAGGCTCACTCTAGTATCAGTGAAGTATCTTCTAAAAGTCTTCTCTGCCAGTTAGACATGGCTATCATTTCATGGATTGTACTTCAATGCACACTCTGGACCAGCCATACCACTAGGCAGAGTTTGGTGATCTCTTCAGGTCACAGATAATGGCGAGTGTGAAGGGGGTCATGGGTTGCAACTCACTGGTTGTGAATGCCTTTCAGAATCAATATGGTGTTTGGGTTATGGATGAAGTAGAAAAAAATATGATGAGCCCACAATATGTGATTGACAGCCCATAATATGCCCCGTTAGTTGCAGCGCATGACTTGGAAAGCTGCACATGTGCCCCTTTAGTGCCCTTGCACATGTTTTATATCTATGCACACATATCCAGAAAAGTCTGTCTCCTTTGTTATCCCTGCCTCTGACAAATCCCTGCCTCTACAGTGACCACAGTTTTGCTTTCTCCCCGAAGCCCCAGTCTCTTGCACATGGGTATACAACCTTTTCAACTCCAAGGGCAACATCGGGTGTCTCCGGAATGGCAGGGGCCAAACATGTACACATTCCCACACCACACATTCCCACATGCAGATGGGCTGCTGTGTGTGGGTTGCTGGGGGAGGGAGGAGGCTGAAGCCTGCTCCCCACCACAGCCACCCTGACCTGATCATTTCCTGGGATCTTTTAGGCAGGAAAAAGATGCTCTAGGAATGGTTTCTATAGTTCCTGCCATAAAAGCCCTATTCCTGAGGTGCCTTAGGAAGGCAGTGGGAGCCATTGAATACAGCTTCTTAGGGAGCTCTAGAATGGTCTAGGAACAAGGCCACAGAGCCCATTCCTAGACTGTTTTTTCTTCTCACCTTTTCTGGTAGCAGTAAATATTGGAAGCTTGCCAGATAGGGCTTGTGGAGTTGCCTGTGGTTGAAGGCCACACATTTTGCACTAATGACTGGGGGAAGTTGCTGAAGAAAACAACAACTACAGGCACAGAGCATGGGTTGACAACCTTTTTAATGCTGGAGACCATTTGTCAGAGGTAGGTGGGGCTGAAGCCAGAGTCAGATATGAGCAGATCAGCCATTTTTTTCTTTCTGCCACTCCCCTTTTCCTCTCTTTTGGCCACCCCCTTTTCTCTCTCTGCCTCTTGCTTCCCACCCAATGGGCTGCCAGGGATGGGGTAGATGGCTCTTGCCAGAGGTCTGAACTGATTGCAATGCAGAGGGCTTTGGAAATTAGGGCTGCAGATTGCCCACCCCTGGCATGGAGGAATCTGCCTTATACCAGGTCAGACTGTCATAAGAATATAAGAAGTGCTGTGTTGGATCAGACCAAGGATACATTCAGTCCAGTATTCTGCTCATTCAGTGGCCAACCGGCTGTCCCACAGGAAACCCACAAGCAGGACATGAGCGCAACAGCACCCTCCCACCAAATTCCCTCTGATACTGGAGGTAGCATATAGTCATCAGGACTAGTATCCACTGCCCAGTACTGTCTACTCCAACAGGCAGTGCTCTTCAGGGTCTCAGGCAGAGAAAGATCTTCCTCCTCATCTTCTCCCTGATACTTCTAACTGGGGATGCCAAATAATGAACCTGGGACCTCCTGCATGTAAAGCATAGGTGCTTTCCTTGAGTTGCAGTCCCTCCATCTGTAGCAGCTCACACATTTTAAGAAGGCATCTCCAAAAGGTGAAAATATTGATAATTAGGGACAGTGATTTGGTAAGCACAGTGATTTCACAGGGACCAGAAAGGAAGGACCTTCCTTGGCGAATAGAAACAGTTGGAGTATCTTTCCTGTTGCTGGTGCAGGGGAGAAAAGGAGAAAACTCTTTTTTGCATGCACCTTTCACAGTTCTGGTTGTGCATTATGGCAACCAGTGTGGATGCTTATTAACTGCTATTTAATTTAACAATGATACGCTGTCTGTATATTAAAGGGGTGGATCTACTGAAGGCCCACTTTAGGCCTGCTTTTGATATACTTAATCTGTGTGGACTTCCTTCTTAACTGGAATACAAACACTTATTCCATTGTCTTATTCCCTATCTTAAACAGAATGCAATCTATTCTCATTACATGTAAGCTTGGGAAGTCACAACTGTATGGTCCAAAAGTGGCATATATTTTAATTAAAAATACATTTTTGAAGGCCATTCCTTTCACGTTGTTTCAGCACTTTCCTAAATTGTCTGCTTTCCTGAATTGAGGCCAAGAAAGCAATTACTTTGTCAGCCTGTATATTCGTGGATATGACTTTTTAGGCAATCTGTAGACACAGGTTTACTGACAGAATTATGAAAAGCCTTGGAAGGGATTCCGCAAACATTTCAAAATAGCTTTTCAAGAGCCACAACAAGAGGAAAGTAACAGCAAGACAGATTCGAAGTACCCTGTTGCATATTCATATTATACATTACTATCTGTCTAGCTATCTTTGATAGAAAGAGCCTTGTAGCATCCTTGACCAATACCTGCACTGCAAACTTTTCTTGGATCCTTCCAAGGAAGGAACTTTCCTAGGCAGCTTATTTTATTGATTCTTATACAGGCTGCCTCTACACGAGAGGTTTAAAGCTCTTTCAAGTCTCATTAAAATTTTTACCTCTACATGAGCGGGGCGCAAATCGGGAGTTGAGGCGCGTTATCTATTCGATTATGCACATTATCGAATGCGCGTTAAATAGTTTTCTTTTGCGGTGGCAGTTAATGCGCCTTACCGCCGTGTAAACATGCGATTCTCCACATGTCAACAAGTTTAAAGCGTGTTTTGGCCGACCAGTAATGCGCTTCACCGCCTCTCGTACAGAGGTATTAGGAGTAAATGCGCTTCCGCAAATATGCGCATAATCGGGCAGCCAGGCGCCAAAGTGAATCCTTCTAGAGGGGGTCATAGTTAAGATTCCCCACTGCCACTATCTATGTTCAGGTTTTGATAGATTCCCTGAACATCGCCAGTTCCTTCTTTCTTTAATAGAATTTGCCTCCCACACTCAATACCATGCTCATAGCTCTTCTTGGCACCCTTTGTACCTCATCCACATCCTGAACTGCAATTCCAAAACCTGGCACCACTCAATAGTGGTGTTCAGTACTGTTAGTTCCTGAGTGTTAGGAACAATGGGCCCATTAATATTGTCAAAAACAACATTGACCCTTTAGGCCAGCCTTCCCCCAACCTGCTGTCCATCCAATGTTGCAGACTTCAACTCTTATGGGCTGCAGCCAGCATGGGCAGTGGTCAGGAAATTTGGGAATTGTAGTCCAAAATCACTTGGAAAGCCCCAGATTGGGGAAGGTTGCTTTAAGCTACAGTAGTATCTCAGTATTGATTACAAAACTGACCCCTGTCGAACCCTGTATTGGAAAAATCCACTGCCTTGTTTCATTGTTGTCCTTGCTGTAATGTTTCTAAATATTTATTATTTTATATTGTTTTTATATCGTGTAATATATGCATTTTGAATGTGAATCTGCTTAGAGATTTCATTATATCTAGTGGCACAGAAGTATTATCAAGCAATCAATCAATCATGTTAAAAAGAGGAATACAAAATAAGTTGCAGAAAATCAAGTTGCCTCTCCTGCATTGAACAATTTGCTTGCTTAAGGTTCTTGTGGTGCCTTCCGAATTCTTCTCAGTTTAAAGCTGTAACCTGAGGGTATAATAAGATACTGAATCTCTCACAGGCAATGAAACAGATGATCAAACTCACAAGGGACGCACTGTCAAGCTTTTTTCAGCGCCGACACAACGTACTAATCCTTGTCACTGTTTTCAAAAACGCTGTGACAGAAATAAACCTGTACTGTAACTTGGCCCTTTTAATGAGCTTCTGGAGTGGGGGGCCTTTCCATTCAGCACCTGAAAAACACAACAAAACACCTTTTACATTAAAGATGTGAGGTTTGCTGCTGGCTAAATATGTACACAGAAGTCTATAAATCACCAGCGCGCATAGCCAGCTGGGAAGCAAGAAAGCAAATTCGGATTCTGACATGAACTTCACAGACCAATTATCTACTTGGAATCATGGGAGTTTAACAAACAAATACCAGCCCCTGCTGAGTCCTTTCAGTCAGCAGCTTATGGGTGATTCAGTTGCATCCGAGGCTTTTAGACTGATCAATTCTTAATCACAAAACACCAAAAAGAAAAAAAAATTCTCAGACTCTTGTTAGTTTCTTTGGACACCTTTGTTAAGAGTCTGCTTCAAAATCATCTCCCCGTCATGAACTGCAGACACTGTTTTTATTGACTCCCTACTTGTAAAATGTTTATTGCTTGTTAATTTATATTTACCCCTTTGCTTATGCCTGCAAATCAACATCACTTAGCACAGTTTGGTTACACTTTGTCCAAAGGAAATTACAGGAGCCTGCTATGGGGCTAAAATGGAGGAAAGCTGTGGAAAATCGATACGCTGATGATTAAATAGATCGTAGCAAATTCACGTCTGTAAGCTACAGCATGGAGACATCAGTGTGACACCTATCTGGCAGCTAATGTGCTTTCAGGGAGTTGAAGAACATTTGAGGCAAATACAACAGAAAAGAACAAGCTATTCCAAAGCAATTTACACACACAGCACATAGAACATGTAACTTTCATTTTGCTATTTGACATCATGCTTGCCATAAAAATAAAAAAAAATGGAAAGAAAGCTAGTAGTAGTAGTAAAGTAGAAATTACTGTTAAGTGATGCTACTATGGAAAGAAATCTATTATTATTATTAGTAGTAGTAGTAGTAGTAGTAAAGTAGGAATTATTGTTATGTGAGGCTACTGAATTTCTATTCATCTTATTGATTTATTGATTTAATACATTTCTATACCTCTCAATAGCCAAAGCTCTCTGGACGGTTCATTTTGACACATAATTTCACCTTTCTGCACTATTGCCTCCTATTTGCAAATATTTGAACACATACTGTTTTCTCTTGAGGTAAATCACAGGTGTATGATAGTTCTCTGCATACTGCTAGCATTAATTAGGTGACAAACAGCCATTGATACATGTTTCTCAGATATCACAATTCAAAACAAAAATATTTAATGACAATCTCACAATATTGAAACATGTGCTAAGAATCCAACTTTATTACTTTTTAAAGCACTAGAATATATTTATAATTATATATTTAAAAAATAACAATACCCCGCTGCCTTTTAAGCTGTTCAAATATCATATGTGTTCAATATCATCAATGAAATAGCAAAGGAATGGATCTGTAGATGTGAAGCTATCACTATTCCAATCCACAATCCAGTGAAGCAGAAGTACTTGGCTTGAAAATGTTTTGGGCTTTAATCCACCATCCAGTGGCAAGCCAATGAAACTAAAACTGGTGGATTGTTTTCTCCATTTGAATTCAGTGGGAGGAAGCCACCAAGATCTCCTTCTGTGCAACCTCCATTCATGTGAAAGGGACCCCCCTCCCAATCCCCCAAGCCTATTGACAAATAATGGAGTTGTGCAGAAACAGACCGAACTACATTGGCTTTGCTCCAGATATTTAGGTTTAACGAGGATGTGGACCAGCTGGAAAACAAGTTTGGACATGTTAAGAGCCCAAGGAATGCAGTGTAGCTCCAGTGGGGAAGTATCAGGACCTAACTGCATGGCTTCAAAAATGCAGGTTGCTGCAAAAAATAGCAGCCCTGTGACCACTTCTCCCCTTCCCTTTCATACTGTGGACTAAAACTTAATAATGTTCTGACATCATAAAATCACATATTTTCCTGCCCCTGCCAATAGCTGCCAGTGATGTGAAATGGCAGCAGGGAAATGCATAACATCACTATGACACAGAAAACATCATTTCATTTCAGAATGTTTAATGGCAGCTCTCTGTCTTTTTGTGACATGTAGCTGTGCACTCACAGTTCATGTAAGAGCAAGAAAAAAATGCCGTGAGGACAATGGTTGGTCTTAGAATTAGTATATAAAATACCTGGACCAAGCACAACACATTAATGACTATGTGATTCAATGACTTCTCTCATTACTATATTAGTAGTTGATGAATATATATTCAAGATCATATCCAAATAGCTATGATTGGAAATCTTCATAGAACTTTCTCAAGTTTATTACTATTTTGAATTCTTTCACATATATATTCAGGCAATCAATAATGTTGGCTTTGCAGTCAGCTGGTGGAGGGAATGAGATGAAATTAGGTTGTCTGAAGGGGATGCAGTGATATAAAGCAGTAACCACATGTGGAAATTGGGAGGGTATTAAACCATATCACGGGTGAATCCCATGCTAGTTGGCTGGAATTATGAATGCAAATTGTGCAATGAATATATATATATATATATATATATATATATTACAAATTCTGTTGACATTTGTACATCTTACACACATACACACATTATTTGGCTATGTATGAATATAGTGTGTACACACACACACCTTTAAAGCTTAAGATAGACACATTTTATAAATTGAAATAAATAAAACCGGACACACAGATTTCACAGTGAAAATAGCTTTTTTCAGACTGAGAGTATATATGACAAGTTTCAGCTTCAGGTTAATATTTATCACTGCTGTAAGTTATAAACTCCTGGAGCACGGGGGTGGGGGAAGTATAATGGAAATGTTAACAGACCCTTAATTATAGAGGCTTGAAACATGGAAAATAACAAAAACCCTTTTAAAGTAAATATACACTGTTAAGCTCCAAAAGCATAACTTTTTTGTATTCCACCGGCA
Source organism: Anniella stebbinsi (assembly GCA_029215795.1). Classification (NCBI taxonomy): domain Eukaryota; kingdom Metazoa; phylum Chordata; class Lepidosauria; order Squamata; family Anniellidae; genus Anniella; species Anniella stebbinsi. Next base: position 327,824,769 of record JARDYH010000001.1, read on the forward strand.
AATCAGAGGAACGAACTCAAGTAAAAATAAAAGTTGCTCTAGCGCATTTTCTCTGTGTTTGAAGCCATCATAAGAGAGACAAAACAATATTTGAAAGATTCCCCCTCCCTTTTCATAAATAAACCAAATGTAGTTCTAATGCAAGGTAAAGTGATCCATGCAGCCCTTTATATTTTACTCCTAATTATGTTATGTACAGAGATCCTTAATGGATTGGGAAAAACAAACATTAGCAAGTAGTGTAGTTAAGAAGAGGAGGGGAACCTACATGTGGCAAATAGAAGAAAAAAATGAAATAATGTTGTAAAAATATGTGTGGAGGTGGTTGGGGATGGTGGGGAGGAATCCATGTCTATTGACTCTCTTGGGTTTGCCAGTTTAATTGTGTTCCTGAATTTGTGGTTTTCAAGATTTTCTTGAATTGTGGCATTGAAGGAAAAGTAAAAGGAAGTGACAGAACAGATTAGAAGGCGATAATGAAAGGGGAAGTCTGAATAAACCAAGTGTAAATTTTTGATAAGGTGACACCCCACCACTGCCTCATGATCTTACTTCTCATGTGGGTTTTCGGCTTCCCTTTGACTACCTCAACAAGGGAATGAAGTTCAACTGTAAATATTACCCTAAATCCACGCAGAAGATTACGCAAGGCCATAAACTGATGTGAAGGCATTGATTTTAAATGGAGGGATTGGCCATTGTTGGCAATCCACAGTCATCTCTAAAGATCCAAAGCGTGCAGTAAGATTTTTGTGGAAAAAAAATATTTTGCTACCCATTCTGTTTCCCACACACACTTGTCAAATGTTAGGACTGAATTATCACTAGGCAAACTGGTAATTGGTATTGCTCGGTAATTGGTTTCATTATATTATGCAATGAAAAAGAAAAGATGGTATACTCTACCTATGTGTTTTAGATAATACGGCATTCGTAATGCAAAGCAGCTCTTTGTTGTGTTTAAGAGGAATGGCTAACTAGTCTGAACTTGCTTGAAAGGCTATTGAAAAGATTTCTGTCCTATTTAGTAAACCTGATTATCTCAGTAATGTGCAGATCAGTGGATGTTTCAATGGACACACCGTATTTACATGGCCTTCTTCTGGTAAATACAAAAATTCATTTATGAATTAATTGCTAGGTCTTCATTTGTTAAAACAATAATGATAAGAAGAAGAAAATGTCACACCAAGTGAAAAGCAATCTCACTAGATGTGGATTTTACCCTGCACTAGATCAATCCCAATACCAGTAAATGGATATTATTAAACAGCATGGGGTAGTGCAAACTGGGAAAGAAAACTTGTAGTGTACTGCCTTTGAGCAGACCTGGCTTGCATGCTGTGACAGGGCAATTGTCGACATGCTTTTTCATGCCAATCTGCAGCTTTTTCAACTCTAGATGCTATGGCAACCAGGGTTTAACAGACTAAGCAGCTAACAAGCTTCCCTGATGGAATTGTCTGCTTGTATGATTGCCTTGTCTTACTGAAAATATAAAATAGAATGAGGACGCTTGTGGACATTTGTCAAACTGATTATAATTTGGACACTTGAATCATAATTGCCTGTTGTATATAGTTCAGCGCTGACCAGCGCTATTTCCACACTGTCTGTAGAGGACACGAGTGTGTTTTCACAGTCTGTTTCCTGTGGAAATGAGAGGTTCTGGCGAGCCTGAGTTGGTACATCATGGTGAGCACAGTAAAATATAAAATAAAAAATGATGCAACAATGACAACGACTCAACCAATGTGGTTCTATAGGAGTGGTTTTGTTTTCCTTCCCTTTATTTAAATGGATTGTATTATGACTTAAGAAGCAACAGACTTTGATATAAGACTTGGTTTCAAAGATGCAAAAATTAAATTAACAGAAAACTATGGCATTAATAGCCTTTACTATCCATGCCAAACACTATTATTTTTTGCAATAGAGTAGAATCTCTAAAGATTTTTTGGGGTGGGGAGGTGCATAAATTTTCCCTTTCCCTTTGTCTTTTGGTTTAAACATGATCTAAAACTGCTAGTAAATGATGTTTAGAACGGGTGATATGCCAAAATAGAGCAAAAAGGAAAGGATACAATTAGCCTTTATTTTGCTCAGGCATAAAGATCTCAGGGTTCAAAAGAACTATTAATGAAGCAGATAAGCTTCTCTTATTAAAATATGGTAGCTAAGCTAGGTGTGAGGAAAAGGTTGACACCTCTAGTTCCAAAGAAGGGAGAGCCCAAATGTAGACTCATGCATTGCTGGATTAGGTCTATTAATACTGCCTTCTGGTGACACTGTGATGTGTGTTGGTGGTAAGCATAACAGAGCCTTGAGTTGTGGATGCACTATATGATTTATTTTATTTATTTTTTTGCACTTATATCCTACCTTTTTTCCTCCAAGGAACCCAAGGCGGCGTACATAATCCTCCTCCTCTCCATTTTATCCTCACAACAACAGCCTTGAGAGGCTGTGACTTGCCCAAAGTCACCCAGTGGGTTTCCATGGCCAAGTAGGACTAGAACCTGAATCTCCAGACTCCTAGTCCAACATTTTAGCCACTACACCACACAATCTTTCTCTATTTGTAAATGAGACTACAGCTAAAGCAAATTTGTTGCCCAGAATTTTCTTCATCATTCTCCACTGAAAATTGAGATGCCAAGGGCTATGCAGAAATTCTGTGAGCATTCAAATATTTGCTGAGTTTTTGCCAAATATGTGAAATCTGTATATCACTTGGAAAGATATTTCTCTCATAACTGAGATTTGACATTGACGTTAGTGAACATGTTAGTGTATCATGTCTAGTATTTCACTGTATCTGATGGTTGACATGCCACAATGTTTAATATTTGATAGTTTACCGCTTATTTCTTATCTGATGCCTGTTGAAATCAAAACAAGATGCAAGTCCATTCAATTATTGTCTGTTGAATTTCAGATTTTGAGATAAAATTTTACATTCAAATGGAAAATGTAAAACTTCATATTCAACAGTTGAATGGCAAAATGGGAGAATTCAGAACATGTTCAATATTTTTGTCAACATTTGTTTCACATCAAAATTAGACATCACAGCTTCAACATCAGCCATATATTTTTTAAAATCCCTCCATTCCTTTTTGCTTTCTTTACCATATAATGGGATGAAGAGTTCTGACCTTTGCTTTAGCCTAATATGGACCAAGCAAAGAAAGTGCAAATCTCACCTTTCTTGGGAAAGAGTTCCACAACTGGCGTGCTGCTACAAAGGCCTTGTCTAAAGTATTCATCTAAAGTATTCATCAGGGGATTATCTGTCTCCCATGCTCTTTTTTTTTTAAAGGAATAGCATCTGCCATTTTGTGGGAATCTTGAATGGGGCTGTCATGAGCAGAGTTGGGTGTATGTAGAAGAAATGCCTGAGTGTAAAATTTTAAAATCCAAATGTATATGGGGCAAATGGTTTAGCTTCCCCTTTACATTTCAAGCACCCTCCGGCACTCAGCTCCCCCGATGGTTCTCGTCCAGCAGAAGTAGATAGGAAATCTCTCACATTTCTTACCTTTACTTCCACCTTCACGAGTTGCTGAAAGATCCCAATAGCCCATCTATGCCTTTGTATGTGTTGTCGCATGTGTCTAAAACTTTGCCCTTAGAGGTATGCCAAGTCCACCTGGCCATAATTGACTGGATGATCCTTCTTCAATTCCCTGTCAATCCTCCTCCTCTGATTCTACATGGTTAAAAATAGGGATTATTCACTATGAAAAATTGTCAGCTGCTGAACATCATGGATGATCTTTGTGCTTTGCAAGTTATCAAGTTAGCTTGAGATTTGTCTTTAATATTATCTCATTTAGGTCACTTCAGGTGCAATCATATGTGTGTTACGACAGAATTCATCCTACAGCATTCCCTAGCCAGCATGAGTTGAGACAGAAATAATTCCTTCAACTCCCAGCATTCCCACCCCTACTTGGATAGTTCATTCCAGAAGATGGTGCTCAAAATGGCATGGGATCAGGTTACCTGAAGGATTTCATTCTCCCATATTTACTTACCTGAATCATAAGAGCTTTTTCAGAAGCTCAGGTTCCTTGCCAAATGGCAAGTAGCTATCAGAGATAGGGCATTTTCAGTGGTAGCACTCTGGCTATGGAATTCCCTCCACAGACAGGCTGACCTGGTGCCTACATTATTATTATTATTATTTTCAGTATCAAGTGAATTTTTTTAAAAAAAATGAATAATCCCTCCATTTTTAATTTATTTAATTTTCATTTTAAGATTTTTAGTGCACACCTTTGCTGCTTTAATGTTTTGCTATTGCTGGTTCTATTTTATTTATTTCAGTTGCAATTTTATACCCTCTTACCTGGGAGTAAGACCCATTGAATTTAAGGGGACTTTCTTCTGCGTAGACATGTACAGAATTTCACTTATTCTACTTAATTTTAGGGCTTTTGTTGATCATTTTAAACTTCAATTGATAAAACCTCCCAGAAGGCATTGTTAATTGGAATTTATAATAATGATGTACATAAATAATAAAAATACATTCCCCCTATTTGTATATATGTATATATGAAACTGCTAATCACAATTTTATTGCAATGCATCTTAGGGGGTACTGCAAATAAAACTCTCAGTGTTGTTTTGACATAGGCCAGCAACAAGATACAGAGTATATTTGAACTTGTGGAGCTCCATCACACCAACGATTTAGTGCACTCTTGCCATGCCTGGAGTGCGGATTTGCAACACAGTACTCACATGATGCCGTGCCTGCCCTGCTGACACCAGCCTTTTCTGTTTTTTTTCCTAGAATGCTAAAAGTCTGGATTATTTTCACTAAGAACATTTAATGTGCCCTAAGCCTCCATGCAGTTTTAATAGAACTGGGGGCCTGAATGGATTGCATTAGGTCCTGGCAGTGAAAAGAAATCTCTCCCAGCAGCCAGCTCCAAGCCTCAACATAAAACCCAAACCTTGTATCCCAGGCACGAAAGTGTTTTTAAAAATCATACAATGCCTGAATCTCTGCGGAGACAGGATTTTACTCCCTCGATGCCCCTAAAGAGCCAGACTAAAAGGTTGTTCCATTTTTGCCTGGCAGAAAGGCAGTCTGGTTGAAGTGCTCATCTGACATGACCTGACTGGAGGGAGAAAGAGAAGGGGAGGGGTGGGGTGGAGTGGAGTGGAGTGGAGAGCAAACAAGTGAAGGAGCGAAAGAGCAGCTATTCAGGTGGACGGGATCATAAGCTTGAAGCACTTCTGCATAAGAGGTTTTAAAAAAAACCCACGGAGGCAAACCAGGGGTAAAAATTAGGTGTGATGGAGGTCATAGTTTTATCCTGTTGGTATTTAACAAATAAATCATGTGAATAACTTTGCATAAAACAGATCTCAGTGGGAAGAAATACATAACTAAATAACGCACTGCTGATTCACATGCAGTTCTTTAAAATTATATAAAATATGAAGCTTTAAAATGAAATGTAAAGGTTTCCCCATTTGCCATATTGAAGCCATTTTCAACTATCCAAGTCATCTCTGTACCACCCACACAATTTGCTCCTGCTTTGGCTGGTATAAACTCTCAAGACTGAGGAACAGTTGTGGGAAAATTTGCTATCCTCGATCGAAAAATGAGGAAATATGCATCAGGAGGCATAGTCCAATGTCTCTGAGAGTGGAGCTCTAAGCATGTGCTTATAGCCCAAACTGGCAACATACAGTGTCACATTTCCTCTCTCCTCCTTTGTGAAGTCATGAAACTTCCTTATGTCCTCACATCATCATGCTGCACTGCCCTTCTGCAGGTGTGTTAAACCTCAGGCCTGTGGGCCAAATTTAGCCTGCCAGGGTTCCAATACAGCCCTTTGAGGTTCTATTGGAACCCCATATACAACATGCCACTGATGATTTGGTGGTTTTCCAGCTTTTCCCCATTCTAAAAGAAGGGATGTGTATCGTATTGTTCCAATGTCCGATAACGATATGATAATGGCGTTATCGGACATCTGATTAATGATAACAATACAATACAAATCCCTCTGAAATTATCAGATCCAATAATTTTCGGTCCAATAATTATCGGAATTTATCGAATTATCGGATCACCATTTCTAATTCTATAACTTTTCTATTTAATAAGTTTGAGACTTGAAACTGGTCAACAGTGCTTATGGGATATGCCTAAGTATGTGTATTAAATTTCAGAACAATCCCTCCACCCCTGTATTTTATATGAATTTTTGAAAGATTGTTTAACTTTTGACAGCTCTGAGTCTGAATGACAGCTAAAGCCATGTGCATTCAGAGCTGTCAAAAGTTGCACGATGTTTCAAATATTCTTAAAAAATACAGGGTTCCCCCATTGTTATGAAATTTTTCCCAAATGCCTAACATCCTTCCTACTCCACTGTCAGCAATTTTCAAGTCTCTTCCATTTACTTGCAAGTAAATTTGGAACATTTCCCAAATTTACTTGTGTCAGTGTCAAAGACCTGTCAAACCAGAACCATGATAGAGACATGAAACTTTTGGACTTTTTGAACTTTGTAGATTGGATGTTGCTCCCCAAGTTTCATGTCTCTATCTTTTCAAATAAAAAAATTACATGTATTTATTAAGTTTTTCAAGGAAAGCGTATGACTAAAATGGCATCATCCGATAATTATCAGATTTCCAATTAATTATAGGAAATCCAATAAGATACGATATAAAAACATCCAGTAATATCGGATCTGAAAATATTTTATATTGCAAATTCCGATAACGATGCGATACAATATTTTGCGACTATGCACATCCCTATCTAAAAGGTTGAAATGTTAAAGGCTCTGTTATTGGCAGTAAGAGCTTTAAGATTAAATATTTTGGTCTTTTTGGTATGTTGGCCCTGCCCCTTTTGCCGTTGATCCTCCCAACTCCTGGAATATTGCTCCCAGGAGCTGCTAAAAAATCGACTTTGTCCCACAAGCAGAAAGAGGTTCAACTCCCCATCTCTAGCGTATTCAGCAGCAGCCAACAATATGAAGTGGAGTCTGGGAGCATCTCTACTAGGGCTGTGAACAGATCCGGATCCGGATCTCTAATCTGGAACGGATCGGGGTGATCCGGACCTCCCGGATCCAGATCTGAACCGGATCGGGGGAGGTTCAGATCATTCCAGCCTGATTGGATCATTCCTGATCATTCCAAATCGATCTGGAGATCCGGGGCCCATTGGCCTTCCACTCTCTCTACTTACCTGCTGCCTTGTCGCCGCCGCCACTGTCCACCGCTGTCATCCACTGGCTGCCACTGTCATCCGCTGGCTGCCGCTGCATCCGCTCTACTGAGAACCAGGCTGCGATCTCCAGACCGGATCGGGGGGGGGGGGCTGTTCACAGCTCTAATCTCTACATTAAGTGAAATTGCATTGTTTATCCAGGGCTTTTGTGCTTCCTGTTTCTTTGGCATGATTGTTATGGGCTGAATTACACAGGAGGAGAGGGGTGACAAGAGCCTCCTGTTTCCTGGCTATTATTACATTAAAGGTAGTTCTTTTTATCCCAGAATTTCCAGAGGATTCAGTGAGAGACATCCTGATTGTTAACGACGTCATGATATTGACCCCAAAACTTCCATGAATGGCCAATCATGAGTATCAAATAAATGGCTCGCTTAGAGGAGCCCTAGGAAGTGCATAGCATCATAATGACATGGATGGTTTCACTGTACTTTACAATGGTGACAGGCTGACTATGACATGGAGCTGCCACTTTTATTGGCAAGCCCATGTTTCTCACAATGTCTACTTCACTTAGGACTGTTCTAGCATTCTTAGAAAGCTCACTTCTATGAACATCTGCACCACTGCAACCTTGTTACAGTGACAGTGAAGTACCACCACCGCTAGTCCCACATGGCAGAAAGAGCAGAGGTCACAAGGAAGAGGCAGGGGCAATTTATTTTACTGTCTGTCTTTATTCTGATTTTGTTTTGCTTTTATTGTTGCTTATCTCATTGTTAACCATCTTGGGAACCAATTGGTGAAGAGCTGTACACCCAATGGTGGCTTTGTTGTAGAGGAAAGCACTTCTATAAATTGGGGAATGCAAAATTTGCCAATCCTCCCTGTCTAACTACACCCCTCTCCACCATATCCCATTCTGTTTTGGGGGATTCCCTAATCTTGTTTTTTGTGTGTGGGTGGTGGGGAGAGGATTAAGTGGGTAGAAGAAATTGACAAAAATCAGGTGACCTGTGAGTGGAAGTGCTTTTTGTTATGGCAAAGCCACCATTGGATAGAACCCAAAATAAATACATCGGATACAACCTCGTTACTGCTGCTGGAGCACCAAAGTCAGAGTGGCAAAGATGGTAGAAGATTCCATGCTCGTATCAGGGAGGCTTGTGCCTGCAGCAGATAGCCTTGCCTTCTCTGCTGGATGACCTCCTCTTCCCCCGAGTAAAGGAAGATTCACTTTGCCTTATGGCTCCTGGGACACCCTTCCAGAAATCTAGGATTGCAGCTTTTAAAAGAATCAAAATAATATACTACAATAAGGCCTAGATGCTTCATAAGACAAGACAGGACCAGGACAATGTGGGGCATCTTTGTTGGTCCCAGGCCCTTCATCCTCCTCATCTGGATTTGGTCCTGAAAGACCAAGGAAATTGGGGGTGCATGGAGGGTAAGTTGGAAGCAAGCACAATTTCTGACATTGTACAACATCACTGGTCACGGGATAAATCAATTCAGGCATCAGTTTTAGCTTCTAATTTCCTGGCTTTGTGGTGATTGAGCCAATACGAAATAGCCTTAATTTGGGTCTTAAATTTGGGTCTTTTTTTGTGTAATCATTGAATATAAACTGTGGAGGAAATATATAATTAATACAATTAAAAAAAATGAAATTTCACCCTTTCCTTCAGACTTACTTTATTAATTTCTGGATTAATTTTTCCCTACAGTAATAACATCTGACTCATGTATTTTCAGGTGCCATTAAATTTTGTATTACAGGTAGCCAGGCAATTTACAAATTTCCATTTCAGAATATTTAACCTTTAATCTTGTCTAATCTACTACAGCATTTAGTCTTGGCAAGAAATATTGCCAGTTAATTGGGCCACACTTACTATCTCACACAAAAACAGTAACATTTCAAAGAGCATACATTGTAGGAAAAAGGTGTTCAAAAATAATTCTATAAATAGAAAACAAAATTGTGTGCGCCTTCCTGCCCACCACTGCAGACTGCCAAAGATTCCTGTATAAATTAGAAAATTCATTAGTTTTGTCTCGGAATATTGTCAACTAGTTAGGTAGATTTTATTGTTATTCTGAAACCACCATTCCTCACACAGAATCTATCTCTATCTATCTATCTATCTATCTATCTATCTATCATCTCTATATCATCTATCTATCTACTATCATCTATCTATCTATCTATCATCTATCTATCTATCTATCTATCATCATCTATCTAGCTATCTATCTAGCTATCTATCTAACTATCTATCATCTATCTATCTATCTATCTATCTATCTATCTATCTATCATCTATCTATCTATCTATCTATTTATCTATCATCTATCTATCATCTATCTATCTATCTATCTATCTATCTATCTATCTATCTATCTAGGGAACCTAGACTGGTTCCCTCCTTGATGTGCTTTTGGAGGGAGGCAAAAACTTTTCTGTTTCGGCAGGCCTTTGGTGAATAATCTAGGCTTCCGTCTATGCCTAAGACTTTTAAAATTGTTATGTATTTTAAATGTTTTAATATTGAAAAGTATTTATATTTTTAACTTTTGTATACTTCTATTTATAGATTTTGACTGTATATGTTTTAATTTTGTAAACCTACCTTGAGGCCCAGCATTGGGCAAAAGGCATGATACAAATAAATGTAATTATTATTATTGTTGTTGTTGTTATTTCAGCTCTTTCTCGCTCATGACAGTTTTTCTAGACAGACATGACGGGCTTTGCCAAGTCATGCTATCTTTTACAGATTCAGGAATTTCCCGACAATTGAGCATGTTTTAAGTATGACTGCTTTCTGAATGTTGGTGTGAATGTATTCTGATAGGCCCAGTTTTTGGAGGTTTTCTGTATAGTTTTTTGATGTGAGGCCAGTGACTGATGTGACTAATGGAATAATTGTGACCTTTTCCTGATGCCATAGTCCTTTGACTTCCATAGCCAGTGGTGTATATTTGTCTCTCTTTTCTTCTTCCTTTTCAACAACATTTTTGTCATTCAGTATTGCTATGTCGATGAAGTATGTGTGTTTTTCTTTTTTGTCTATGACCGTTATGTCTGGTCAGTTGCAGGGTATTATGTTGTCAGTATGAATTGTTCTGTCCCAGTATATTTTATGATCTGCATTTTCCAAGATTGTTTTGGGTGAGTATGTATGTGTAGGTTGTTTGATGAGGTTGAATTTGATGGCCAGTTGTTGGTGAATTATTTTTGCAACTGTATTGTGTCCGTCTGTATAGTCCCTTCCTGCCAGAATTTTACATCCTCCTGTTATATGGTCTATTGTTTCTTGGAACTGATGGCATTTCCTGCATAGGTCTGTTGTTACACTGTTATCTTTTATGATGTATTTTTGGTCATTCTTGGTTGATACAGGATCTTGATCACCAAGAACCTGTAAAATAGCTATACAGGATCTTGGTGATCCTGTATAGCTATTAGGAATCCTTCTGTTTCTGGAAATAGCTCACCCTTCCTGAGCCATTCGTATGATTTGTTTATTTGTGGGTTCTGTATTATGTTGTAGTGCTTTCCATGGAGTGCTTTTTGTGCCCATTTTTCTTTTTTCTCCTCGAGTGTAAGTGATTGTGTTTGGTCTTCATTTTGTAGTGCTAGGTTAAGTGGGGTTTACTTTTTATCTGCTGTTACTATGGTTTTATGAATGGGGAAGAATTCTCTGAGTGATTTTATCTGTTAAGCATGCATTGTGTTAATGTCCGGCAGACCTCTTCCTCCTTCTTTCCTGCTGACTGTTGTTCTTTCAGTGCATGAGTTGGGATGGAGCATGCGGTGTTTTGTGAGTTCGGTGTGATTGAGTCTGTTTATTTCTTTGAGTTCAGTGTGCGATTAGTATATGATTCCGAATGAGTATGTGAGAATGGGTATTGGGTAGGTGTTGATGGCTTTGAAATTGGTTTTCGAGTTGAGTTTAGATTTTAGGATTTGTGATAGGTGAGGTTTATATTACATTCTTAGTTGAGTTTTTTTTACAGTGGAGTGGTTAATTTTTGTGTTTTGTTGGAATCCTATGTATTTGTATGTTTCATTTTCTTCCATGTTATCTAATATTTCGTTATTTAGTGTTTCTTCTTCTTCTTCTTCTTCTTCTTCTTCTTCTTCTTCTTCTTTCCATTTTCCTCTTTCTATGTGTAGCTTCTTGCATTTTCCCATCCCGAATTCCATTTTCATGTCTGTTGTCAGCTCCTCAGCGATTCACAGGAGGCCTTTTATCTGTGTCAAGGTTGAAGCATAGATTTTGATGTCATCCATGTACAAGAGGTGTTTAAGTCTGTGCTTTGCTTGTTTTTGGTGTTTTATGTTGATGTCATATGTGGTGTTGTTAAGGGTGTTGGATAGTGGATTCAGACATAGGCAAAACCATAGAGCGCTGAATGTGTCACCTTGGAATATGCCACGTATGATATTTATTTTTTCTGTCTGTATATAATCCTTGTCTATTGTTAGGTGTATTGTCGTTCTCCATGTCTCCATGATTCTTGTCAGAAAGTTTTGGATTGAGGGATGTATTTTGTGTCCCTTTTTCAGCCAGCTGTGATGATGATGATGATGATGATGATCTAAAAACAGCTTTCAAGGATTAGACTAAAATCAATGGATGAAACATGAGATGGAGTTTTGCAAGAGAAAGGGAGGAGCTTTGCAAATATGAATGGGATTGATTCTCATGGCTCCTATTAAATGATATTTATTTATTTACAAAATTTATATATGGCTCCATATCTAAAATAGATTCCAGAGTGGTGAACATAGGAATCAAACAGTAAAAGGATAAAAATATTAAAACAGCAGATTATTATTTTTTTCAATTTAAAACAAAGCACCAATAAAAATGATGGCTGGTCAGTTGAGGAATGCTTCCTGGAAAAAGAGTTGTTTTCAGGAGGCACCGGAAGCAGAACAGTGTTGACGCCTGCCTGACCTCCAGGGGCAGGGAGTTTCAAATAGAAGGGGCTACCACACTAAAGACTCTTCTCCTGATGGACTCCAATTGGCCCACTTAAGCAGGTCACAATCCAAGTAGCAGATTGGAGCCAGCACAGGACAGTAACAGAATGAGCATCTGTCTCTGCAGCTCCACCCACCTGCCTCTGGTGGTTCTCTCGTCTGCCTTCTGTCCAAGGCAAGATAGCTCTATGGCTAGATTTTGGCTGAGGATTGAAAAAAGAGGAGGAGCAGCACATGAGATCCATTCCATTACTTCTCACTGCACATCTTTTTCTGAGGGGTGGGGATATGGGTCTCGTGTGCTGTGCTAGTGACGTTGTTACTACATTGCCTTCTTCCACCATGGTATAATTTCAAGCAATAGCCATGTCTGCACCAGCCTTCCCCCTCCAGGGTCATCTCAAGGTCAACCCTGATCCCAGGGTCAACCAGGATTGACCAGAGACTTCCCCCAGGATAATGGAAACTGAGGATGGCCCAGTTTTCCTGCAGTCCTGGGACAACCCTGAGGACTGCAGCTGGTGTGGTGTGGCTCCCGGGTCCTCAAACAGGCATGGAGCTGTGCGGGGTGGCTCCGTGCCCGTGGGGTGGGGTGGAAGCAGCAATTTCACCATCCCTGGGTTGGCAGGGGTGGTGATGGAGTTTCGTGGGAGTTATTTTTTTACTCACTTTTTTGCCGCGCGACCAGGCTCCTCTTAAAAAAAATGGTGCCTGCCATGTCTGTCTTCCCTTCCGGGATGTCATGCGGCCATATAGATGCATGGGGAGGATTGCGGAAGCAGGTATGTCTGTGATCCTCCCCCTTCCTCCAGCTACACCCTTAGGTGTAGATGAGCCCAGTGTCTCCTGTGCTTGGATTCACCCGACTGCCCAGGGTCACAAAATGGATGAAGCCGTAGGGCAATGCATCCCTGGTTTGGTCAGTAGCAATAGCCACACTTCAAATAAAGAAAAAGAAATTATTATTTAATACACTTATATCCCTCCATTTCTCCTCTTGCAAGGAATTCAGGGTAGCTTTAATGATCCCCCTTCACTTGCCCTTAACCTTCAGATGATCTTCCAGTCCTCAATCTAATGGAAATTTATATTGCTTTAGAGGAGTTAATTTGCTTTAATGGATCACTATTTGGTAATATAAATTGCAAGTACAGATCTGAATCAGGACTATAGGGGGGAAGATCAAACCCCCTACCCCCCACATTAGCATCCTGATCTAGACCAGGTCCTCTGTGCTTATTCTAGAGTAAAAGAGAGAGAAATCAGTCATTATAAAGCAATGTGTGCTTTGATCCTTAGGGCCCAATGTGGATCTTCACTCTGAGGCCTCCTGCCTGGGCCATTTCCTGTGCCGTTGGGTGGGTGTGGAAGGTACTTCATTCCTTGGGCTCAGGGGAAGGCCCTGACTCTGCTTTGGATGGTGGTTAGACAGGCTTAGTATGAGAAGCCTCAGCTAGCTTTTCCTCCTCCTCTTTGGAGCCTGAGTCTGGAGCCATGATAGTTTTTCCTCAGCTTGGGATACCATCTTCATCCCACTCTACCCCATACTTCCTATGCTGTGGATGCCACAATGTTTTAAACTCATGCTGTTGATGTTGAATAGGATCCAGCAGACTTTAGTAGGTTATCTAAGTTATTGAAGAAACACGTTAGAAGTAGGGATGTGCACACCTGAAAATATCGTATTGTTTCGTTATCGGAATTTCAGATCAAAACAATTGTCTCCGATAATATCGTAGGTGAACCGTATCATATCGTATCGTATTTCTGATAATATAAATACAATATTTATATAGTTTCTACATTTTGCCCTATAGACTCTAGAGTTGTTTTTTGAGTCAGAAAGGCCTAAAACTTCTTAATTTTCCAAGTTACAGAGTAGGTGAAGTCAATGAGGTGATTGGTTCCCAGGAATCCAGAAACTCGCCCATCTCTATCTGGAGATGCACCTGGCTGAGGAGGACCCATCCCTAAATCATAAAAGGAATAATGAAGGGAGAGGATTGGGGGGGGGGAATAGTTGGATGTGGAAGGATGTTTCTCAAAAGTGGGAATTTCACGGCCTTTCTTGAAGAGCCAGCCTTAGCCAGGCAGGGCCTCATTGGGGCAGGAGATACCCCAGAAGTGAGGAAACCTGGATGATCCCACTAAAACTAAAAGCATATCTGCTTATTATTATCCGCACCTATGCATGTGTGGCACAGTGAGTGGATGCACTCCACCGCAGTAGCATAACTGCTGCCTTGTCTCGAGATTAGGCCATGCATGTCTAAGTACAAAGGAAAGGGACATTTGGGGGGTAGGGGAATAGCACGGGTGTTACTTAGCCAGCCATAGCCTGGCAGGGCCTCATTGAGGCAGGAGATACCCCTGCAGAGCGTCAACTTGGAGGATCCTAGCAGAAGCATATACATGTGCTACTTTGACAACTGTGAATCCCATCAAAACAACCCTCACGTACCACCTTGACCTCATCGTGCTTCAAAAATGACCCAGTCTGCCCACCATCCCCATGCAGGCAGGTTGGCAGTTCTTCATGCCAGAGCTGCACACATTGGCTGGAGCAGAGGGAAATAAAAAAGTCATGTTCTGGGTAGAGGTGGGCACATTGGCTGGAGCAGAGGGAATAGTTACGTTCTGGGTAGAGGTGGGCACATTGGATGGAACAGTGCCTTTTAAAAAAAGGAAATGCATGAGGGATGCTTCTGCAGTCCCTCATTAATGGAGTCCACAAGGCATTTGAAGAGCAGACCCAGGACGTAGTGACGAAAAATAATAATACAGGAATCTGTCAAGGTGCTGTTTCTGGAATGCCATGCATACACTGACTGCAGCCCTCACTAAAGCAGTCCACACTGGAAACATTGGATGGAGCAGTGGCAAAAAAAATAAAGGCAAGGTGTAAGGGATGCTGCTGAAGTCCCTCCCCAATACTGCTACACCAGAATTAGGTGAAGTCAATGAGTTGCCTGGTTCCACAACATCCCTATTATTAACAGGGAATCCGGGTTCGATTCCAGAGGGGTAGCCTAAGAAATTCTTGCAGGAGGAAGCACCAAGGAAGACGTGCACTTGATTTCACTGGGGGAGAGACAGCCACCCCAGAATTGCCCCCAGCAACAGCATCTCTCCTAGACCTAGAGCCACCTTACCCAAGGTGCGCCTTAGAGCCGTGTTTCATACTGCTACAAAGTGATTGAAAATGAAATTATTTATATTAATAACAATCCTTTGCAAACAGTTTGTGTGCTGCTTTGACCACAGATTGTGTAGTGTTACCTTGTGTAGCAGGCTGCAGGACACACCAGCACACTCACAGTCAATCAAGCAAACACACACACACACACAAACACACACACAGAGGGAGAAATTATATATATATATATATATATATATATATATATATATATATATATATATATGAAAGTTAAACAGGGAAGGGGACAACAATACCCTCACTCAGTCACAGTACCCCCACTCACGCTAACCTAACCCTTCAACGTATAAAAATTATAACTCAAACATACAAGCAAACGAACCTGAGATACAGAAGGGAACAGAAAGAGATGCAAGACTAGAATGAATCTCCAACAACTCGTCACCAAAATCAATCCAGCAGTAACTAAGTAACTATAAGACCCAGGAGCCAGGACAGAGCTCCAACAAAATCCACCCTTCTCCCCTCAACGCCTAACTTCCAACAGAGCTGGAACACCAAGTGTGGGGGTTTTATGTGGGGATATCCTTAGCCCTCCTCCAACATTGTGATTGGAGCCTGCTGGAATCCTTGCTGCACGATTGGTCACTGAATCTGTCAGTCTCAGCAAACACACCCCACCTTCTAGCTCTGTCCATGTGGCCCCAAATGAAAAAGAGCCTTCCGATAATACGATAAAATTCTGATAATTATCGTAGGATTTTTATAGTCTCCGATAGTTATCGTAGTCTGATGTATCATATCGTTATCGTTAATCGGATTTTTGATAAAGACCATATCATATCGTTATCGGACATTTTAACGATACGATACACATTCCATGTTAGAAGGTATTCTAAGAAGATCTTGGCTTTTCGGCAGTTCATGATCTTTTTTGAGAAAGAAGTGGTTAAATCGAGGAAAATCTTTGGTTATCCAATGGCAGCACCTGATGATAGTCAACAAAATGAGATATTACCAGATGTTTTGGGTGGCACCATACAACTCTGTCATCTGCTAGTGCAAGTAATGTTGCAGTAGCAGAAATTAGGTTACAAACTATGCTCAAGAGGATAATCCATTTAAAGTTCCATTTGCGGAAGTGCAGTTGTGCAAGGAATTGTGCAATCATGTGCAGAAGTGGTTGTGCAACTGGAAAGATTTGGTAGAGCTCCGCTGACACTATTTGATGTTGTGGAATGGCATCATTGGATACTACCACTTGTCAACTGAGGAATTTAGAACTTAGTGCCCTCCATAGCAGCAGCAAAAGTGCCAATTTAAATTGTTTGCAGGGCTTCTTGCTCATTAGCCTTTAGGCAGTGTATATGTGGACCTCATTCCATGTAGAATATATATGCGTACACTGTGTAATAAAATGTATGTAAGACATATTAAAGTTCACTGGTGTAATTGGAGCAGTTATGTGGTCTTTAGCACTTGCTGGTTGCTTACACATATTGAGAGTCATCATCCATTTTTAGACTGCCTTTGACTTTTTCAATTTGTGTTTAGATTTGCACACAGGTTTGGTTACATTTGTAGAGATAGGGATAACAATCTCTGTGATAGCTGCTGTTAGATGAAGGATAGCTGCGTTAATGGAACTGGCTGATAACCATTTTCGTTGTGACCAGGTGAAGCAGCATTGTGATTGAGGGCTATAGCTCTGTAGTAGAGCATATGCATGGGATGTGTAAGGACCTGGGTTCAGTCTCTGACACTTCCAGTGAAAACTATCAGGTAGCATTTGATGGAAAATATTTGCTTAGGACCCTGTAGAGCTGCCACTAGGCAGTAGACAATAGTGAGCTTGTTTGGTCAGTGGTCTGACTCATCATGCAGTTTCTCATATTCATATTTCTCCATAAGGGCACAATGTAATAGATGTTTAGAGGGGGGAGGGGGAAGTCCCACAATTCCCAGCATCTTCCAGCCAGCCAGGACATTTGGCATGTTATTTCATTACAAGATCTTTGAGCATTACTTAGGGTGCAATCCCATGCATGTTTAGACAGGTCCCAGCATCCCCCAGACATGCATAGGATTGCACCTAAGTAACACTCATAGATCTTGTAATTAAATAACATGCCAAATGTACTTTGAGCATATTTCCAGAGACCAGAGCTTCACTTTTATAGCCACTGTGGGAAGAAATATGTGCTTCTGTATGAAGAGGAGCACTATGAAAACAATCGTAGTGGGAGGAAGTACCAGCTTACATAAACATTGTCAGGATTTTTTTTCTTAAGTTTTAAAATTGGATTAAATGCCATTTACACGGAACACACCTCTCCCCCTTCAATGAATTGGTCTAATACAGCCTCCCTAAGCCTTGTGTCCTGCAGTCCCATCATCCCCAGTCAACATGACCATTTGAGGTTAATGAAAGTTGGTGGTTGAGGATGAGGAGGGTTGGTGGGTGCCTGATTAAGGAAGACTGGTGCAAAGCTTCAAAGTTATGCTATCAGTCGGTATTACTGAGGTTTCAGAAGTACCGGAGCTAAGGATGTTGTTGGATTATCAGACAGTAGCCTTAATCACACCAGACGGTTTAATGAAATCAGATTTATTATTTTTCTTTTAAAAAGCATTTTGATTGCCTCATTTTTTAAAAATATATATATGTCTACATGTTTGGAGAAATAAATTGACGGAATGTTTGAAATTGCTGTATGGTAATCAGGACTCTTTTCTGCAGTGCGAGGACCTTCCCAATGCTTGAAGCTAATGATGTATATAGCACAATACATTAACGTTACTTTAATGTGTTCAGTGGTACAGAAGAATGCAGTAATTAGGCACTGAGGGATTCTTTTTGGAACAGTTTGATGAGGTGGTCAATTACCTGTGCTAGATGACAGCAAGTGGTGTGACTGGTTTAACTTAATAAGTACATTCATGAAAGAGGCCACTGTGGTGTATATTAGTTGTACGGGAAAGGTTCTCTTTCCTTATTACAAAAGTAAAGCTTAAAATATCAATTAATTTAATTTGTTTGGAATACTTTATGCTTTACACATCACCAGATTATTTCTCTCCACTATCAAACACTGTAAATCGAGTGTGTATCGTAAATTATAGGGACATTGTGAACGTCTCGCCAAAGATGTAAGGAGGGAAAGGTAACTTCTGGCTACTTAACCAGAACCAAGGTGTCTTAACCATGGGTTCAAATTTTTAAATAAAGATAGGTAGAAAACAGTTTCTGAAGAAATAATGAATACTGAATTATACAAAAATGTTGCTTGGTATATTTTTCTTTTCTATATTATATTTAATGAATAGATAGACTTTTTATTTTGTGGTACCCTACCATTAAATGATACCATCATTTTTTCTACCCAAATAAATTCATATTCTTGTCACCTACTAACTATACTGGAAGATTTGAAACATTATTCATAATTGAGATTATTTTAACTGAATATCTTTTAAAGATAAATTTGTTTTATTCTTTCAGCCCACTATTTAAAAGGATTTTCACATTTTTATCTTCTAAGGAATTGTCAATGAGAAACTTAAACTGCATAGACTATACATTAAAATCACTTTAGTTTTTAAGCTGTCATGAACTGTTTCAAAAAATGCTAAGTTGCTATTGTTTAATGTCTGTCATTTTATAATGCTTTAGAAGTTATCTATCCTGTAAAATTATTAACTGATGCTAAAATTGCCTTGTAAGTATTAGGACAATAGCAATTTTGTAGCAGCTGGGACACTGCCAATGTAAGATAAGTACATTTTGCTCTGTAGATTCATAAAGTGCTTTGAAATGGTTTGTAACTGATGGATGGATGCATTTTCTAAGTGTAGAAAGCAATATTTTGTAGAAGGAAATGGCTTGAAAGCTGACACACATGCATGCAAATGCCATTCTCTTCAGTAAGTAATTTGCTTTTTCTTTCAAAAGCATAAATGGCATAGTTAGACACATTATTTTGTATATTGCACATAACAATACAAGATGCACAAAAACAGCAAGTACAAAACATTTCATATTGATAGAGGAACCCGTGGCTGTAGTATATGATTAGCATAAATGTATACACACTGGAGAGATGCCTTCAGGATTAAAAAGTGAAGGCGAACAAGAAAAGTTCTCCTAACTTCAAGAAATGAAAATATTGATTTTGATTCTGTGGGTGTGCATATGCTTTTGTTGTGATTTCATCCTTATCGATTTCAGGAAGCCACCAGTCCCAAAAGTTGATTGGAATGGTTCTAATTCACATCAAAGGGACTTTTGTTTAGAACAGGGGTGAGCATTATTTTTCACTATTGGCTATGCTAAGTAGAGCTGGTGGAAGTTGTAGGCCAAAACATCTGGTGGGCCACAAGTTGCCCACCCTGGCCTTAGAAAGTAGATTAGCTGATTCGATTAATCTATCCATGATGAGCAAACATGGATCCATTTCCTTCTACCAAATTTGAGCTTGATTCCTATTTGGGCTATTGATTAGATAGGTAAAAGGTAATGATTTGTGTTGATTTATTAGGTGTTGAGTGAGAGCTGATTCAACCTCCCAGGGAAGCATGTATTATGGTCTTCACACCACTCTATGATCTTGAGAATGCATGTAAAGGAAAGGAGATTTCCCTTGAAAGCTAGCATATCAGGGAGTTTGTGTTTAGCCTAGACTTCTTTATGATGTGATAGCTTTCTATATACAGGAAAATTTTGATGTGAGGAAAATAAAATAAATATTACACCTTCCCTTTTTTTCACGAAACCACTATTTTATAGGGTACTGGCATATTTGTCTCACATTTATAGTAGACAATTTGGAATAAGTTATACTTAGCTTTTCTACACTGGGTTATGCTTGTTTTCAGCAAGGTAGATGTTTCTTTTGAAAAATACTCAGGATAGTATCCAATGGCATCCCAACACTAGCAGTGGCGTGGCCACTAAAAAGAGGTGGGTTTTTTTTCAAAACAAGGTCCATGCTCCTCTTTTTTGCTGCTGTGCAGGCGAATTTCAACATCGCTGCATTTTCTTCATTGCAGTAGTTATGTCACATTCGCACAACATGTTTAGCACTAGTGCTGGGACACTGTTGGATACTACCATCAGATTGTGCAAATATTCAACCTTTTGTATCCTTTTAAGTACAGTTGTTTCCCCCTTGCTGTTTCTGCACTGTCCCTCTACACCCACTGAAACCATTTGTTAGTCTTAACGATGCCACAAGACCCTTCGTGATTTTTACTGCAATAGATTAACATGGCCTCCCCTCTGGAACTGAGCCACATAGGCAACTCAACCAATCACTGGTCCCCTACATGTGTCCTCCTGCCTGGCCCTGCAGCCACCCCACACACCCCGCAAAATTGGAGTGGAAAAATTGTGTCTGTAACAACTATGAAGCACCCAAAGGGTCAAAATTAGCTTCTTCTTTTTAAAATTAAATTATCTCTTGCTGCCTGCAGGTGTGTGTGTGTGAGTTAGATGAAAATGCCCCCTGAACTTCCTGTAGTTGTCCACCCCTGCCCTTGTGAATGGATGACATCATGACAGCACATCTGATGTGATGACATCACTATATGTCAGTAGTGAAATCACAAATGAACAGATTTGGCTACAAAGAACAAATGGAGGCATTTAAGAACAAGGGCAGGCGATGACAATTCAAATGACTAAGTGAATGTTTCATTTATTACATTTTTTGCAAGGAATTGAAAAGGGAGGATACTTTTTGACACTTTGGTTTTAAGTCAGTTTTAATTATGACCCGATGTTCTTGAGACCACTGAGGCCAAAATGTTGCATTGTATCTATAGAACTGGAGAAGAAATAGTTGAATATGGGCTCTTTGGTTCTAATTGCCCTTTTCCCATTTGCAAGACACAGGTGAGTGACATTTTTGAAGCTCTCACAATCTTTCATTCAAGATATTCTGCAGTCATGACTTCTATATATGATTACGAGCTTCAAAAGGGAACATGTACACACAGAGAGATAAAGTGCTGAAGAGTATAGCAGATATTCCAGAAAAAAATGAATTTATTTGTAGCTGCAATTACTGATGATTTTTAGTTGTAATTATTCACTGGCTAGGTTTTGTTATCACTATTTTGTCAATTATTGGAAGTTTAATATTTATATTTTTATATTGCAAGCTGCCCTGACAGGGTTTTCATCCTTAAAGGCAGCTTAAAACTATTTCAAACTAACAAACTTCCTTGATATTCTGCTTTAGCTATTGCATTTAAAAAGGAGAATTAAATTTTTCATGTTCTCCATCTCCATTTTTTTAAAAAAACAAAGTGCAAATATTCTTGTTTTTTAACGTAGTGGCCTAATCTACACCAAGCAGGATATTGCACTATATTGCGGTATGAAAGTGGTATATAAAAGGCAAGAGCCACATTACTGCTTTATAGCAGTATTGAAGTGCACTGATAACTGTTAGGGCCCATTGACACATACCATGCACCGCTTTCATACCGCTATATCCTGCTTGCTCCTGCCTTTTATATTACTTCAAATACTTTGGCAAAACTGACTTAAAAGCTATGGGTATTATAAATATTACACTATTATTTCTCCTGTTTACAGTGAAAATAGCAAAGGGTATGTCTGAGATTAGTTTCTGAGACATGAGTGAAGATGTGAATTCAGCAAAACACTTGAAGATTAAGAGAACAAATGTCTTAGAGATACACATATATACCCCCTGTGCGATGTTTTTGGCACACATCTTAAATCACAACACTTTGCAATCACGTCATTTTTTTTATTTAAAAGATGTCACATCAGAAACAGCTTTTAGCAGACACACTATAGTCTAATACATTAGGGCTTAAATTACATTGACTCTGTGTACATAATAACACAGAGGATATCCAGTATCTTACAGAATGGATGATAAATGCTCATTCTTACATTAAATAGCTCTGAATCATATTCAGCCTTAGGTCTTCCCAGAGTCATCTGTCTAAGTAGTCATGGAAAGAGAATGCCACACTAGGTAGATCTTTTAGTGTGAACAGGGATGGAATTGGAACTCAGAAAGATGCTACACAGAAGATATGAGGCCACTGCTATGTATCTACTGTAATCCAGATTAATACAATGTGCCACAAGGACAAAGCAAAAACTAGAAATATGTGCAGAACCAATTACTCAAGCACATGATTTCATTCACAGACTACACAGCAAGACACAAAATGCAACATGCATGTATGTGTCATATTATCAAGGAATTAAGAATTTGCAAAATTGTTCCCCCCCCCCTTGCCTGTCTTTCATGGGTGAGTTTGAACCTTCCCACTAGTGATCCTGATTTCATTTCATCAATATAATTCTTTCCCTGCTGCTAATAATGATTGGTACTCCTCTGCAAGCTGATGGCTGATCAGATGGGCAGTGGGGAAATGTGAGCAGGCATTCCCAGGCTAGTGAGACCAGTCAAGGGCTGCCTGTGCCCCACAGGCCATGGGTTGCCCATACACACTTAAAAATCACTATGTAACCCAGGCAGGGAATTCCATTACTGGTTTAAACTGGCAGTCTGTTGATGAGATTTGTGTACGATGTGTACAACACCTCTACAGAAAAAACTACATTTACTCCAAATAGTTTTGGGCCTAAGACGGACATAATTTGGATCTAGGATATCTTAGAGAACAGCTCTTGTACAAACTTCTCCTTCTGCTTAGTTCATTGGATGGGTCCTGGTCTGTTGCAGCACTGTCTGTGGTGGAGTTGCTGAAATAGGAATCAGGGCATTCTCAGTAGTAATACCCCAATTGTATAACTCCCTTTCTAGAAAATGTTCATCAGATCTTCTCCATTTTACTTTCTGGGAGATCATTTCAGAAGACCATGTTGTTCTAGTGAGCATTTGGGGAAAGGTGGATTTTATTCCAGATATGATATTGCATTAGAACTTGCTGGTATTATGGATTGCGCTTAGTTCATTCTGAAATCAATGGCACCTAAATGGAAACACTACTACCTTCTTCAATTAATATAGACTGGATTCAACAAATTGTGTTGTTTGGATTATATCTTTTAAAATTGTTGTTAGTAACCCTAAGGCTTTTTAAAGCAGGTGGTGGAGCAGAAATAGGAAATAAATAACACGTGGGTTCTGGCTTTTAGTTTCTCTTTGTAGACAGTAATTTCATTTCATCAGTTGTTATGCTGGAACAAAAATAAGGTCTAGTCCACTGATGTATTTCACTGATTGAAAAATGATGAATGAGCGTGTGAACGAATCCTAACAGTTACAGCACACACATGGAACTTGTATATCACCCCATATCATTTGAAATGCAACACATCTGAGTGGAGCCAGTTTGCACATTTAGCTACACAAGCGCTGATTGATCAGTTATTGAATAATCAAGTGCTGTACATTCATGGGTGAAACAGGCACATGTAGTGTTCATATCTAGAGATGGGCGAGAGATTTGTTGGGTTTGCATTTTAATGTGAACTTATCAACTTTACATGTCCTGAAACTGTACATGAACCGGAACACAGTTCTACAATATTTGCACTTTTCAGGATTTTGAGATGCAGTTTGCAGTTCAAAACAATGCCCATGAAAATGTTTATAATAGGAAAGATCGTGCACAAAATGTGTGTATTAGAAGAAATTTGGGGAACTCTCTTGACCAAAATGTGTATATTTGGAAAAGTACACACAAAAAGGTGTATATTTAGAGAAATGCTCACAAAAATACATATGATTTTTTTATCCAGATATTTAAGGAAAAACATCACAAACTGATGCAGAAATGGGATGGAATGAATCTAATGTTGCAAAAATGAGAAATTGAATGGAATTGACAGATTTTCCCCTCCCTATTCATATATTTCCAAAATATCAAAAGAACATAAGCACTGTCTTACTAGCTGACACCAAAGATCCATTTCCAATAGTGTTAGTTAGCTTCAATAATACACCTAACTCAGATAGCAAACCAACTTGCTAGACTCTGGGAAACCATCACTCTATTCTCAGATTGTAAGATCCATCACACCAGCAGTTTAACGCACTCTCACCATGTCTGGTATCTGGTTTTGCAGTGTGGGACACACATGACATCATCCCTGTCCAGCACCCATCTCGCCTCTTTTCCTCCATTCTGCATATTATTTTGGTGTGGGGAAAGTCTGGATTATTTCTCCCAAGTGGATTTAATGTGCCCTTAAGCCTCCATGTAGTGCTTTTTCCTTTGTTGGGGGTGTGTGCTTTGAATGGAGTTTTGCCAATGAACAAATGTGTCGAACAAAAGGACTTGTGCTTATTCGGTTGAATGGACTTTTTACTGCTCCAATCCCACCCTCATTGCCTGCACAAATGGAGCCCAGCCATTGAAATGTTAAATCAGTAAATCATTGACAACAAAGACAGATCGCAGGGGGGGAGATCCCCCACCCATCAGACTACCACAACCAATGAACTGAAGGCAGGAGAAGGGGCAGGTGGAGTAGAAGAGCAAACTAGCGAAAGGGAGGTTTTACAGTGCAGGGCAACACCACAAACCCACATGAGAGGAACCATTAGCTTGATACACTTATGAAATGGAGGTAAAAAATGTGGAGGCAAACCAGGGGGAAAAATAGGTGTGATGGAGCCCCATGTTGCCACACTATCCTTAGTTATAGTTATAGCTTCAGTTGATCCAGGCATATATGCCAAGTGGTTGTATGAAATTACTTTACACTGATTCAGCCCATTAGTACATATAGTCCAGAGCTCTCTATTTGAACTGGCAGCTGCTGTTTCAAGGTCTCCAACTGGATGTATTTCTTCAGCTCTGCTACCTGAGATCACTTTAACTGGAGCTGCTAGAACCTGGGGGCTTGAGCAAGCAAACCATGTACTCCACCTAATGAAGCTGCAAGCTAATGCATACTTATTACTGAGACATGCTTCACTGAACACATGGAATTTACTTCTGAGTAAACACATATAGCTGGGATAGGGAACATGTGGCCCATGGGCCAAATGAGTCCCCTGCTGCCACCACCAACCCCCGCTGCTACCACGGCTACACCACTGAAATTTGCAGCAGCAAAATGATGGGTGGTTTTCTACTGAAATCTGTCAGCAAATGGCTACAGAGTAGTATTTAGCTTTGGAACAAACTAATTTGGCCTCCTTGCCACTCTGCAGTGGTTTGCTGCCCAGCTTTGGCACCCCCCCCCCCGGCAACTTTCTTTTGCTGCCAACGGCAACAGGTATGAGGGAGTCAGTGGGGGGAGACCAAAAATGCCCCATGGACCCTCTGCAGTTGCCTACCCTTGAAATATAGGGTCAGCTTCTCATGTTAACGATCCCAGAGTTGCAATCCTGGACAACTCTGGGTTGAATCTGTTGTACATTAAAGTATCTCAGGGAAAGCATAAGGAAGAAAAGTGTTTTTGTGCCTCTGCTCTCTCATTTATCCCTGTATATTCAGTACTTTCTTCCCTCCTACTCTTATGTTCCTTCTTCAGCTGTTACTCTTTTCCTTGATGTCTTTTGCTTTCTAATTCCTGCTCCAGTGTTCTGTTCCCATTTGGTTGCCTTTCTCCTTATTTTTTTTTCCTTGAAAGAAACATATAATTGTCAGTCCAAGAGAGTTAACTACAGTAAGTAGGCTCTCAAAGAATCAATATTTACTGCATGAATAACACCATAACACTTTAATTCAAGACTTCTGTGGTTCCCTTGAAACGTACAGGTATTATGCTGTTTAGCATCGTGGAAGCGAAAAAGGGAGCTGAACGACCATTTCGGATGAATAATGTGTTTCAGGCTAGGCCACATAAGTTGGTGTAGTAAATCCTAGCAAGGTACGAAGTAGCAGACATAGTGCAGCAGCAGGTGAAAGACTATTATAAAGCAATTTTCAGGAGGTTTATTATAGTCCTCCAAACTAGAAAAAGGGCAAAGGATGGAAAAGGGCATTACTACAGGTTGTATATTGTAGGTTATTGTGTTTTCAGCTGCAATGAACCTGATAATGAAATCAGCTGAACAAGAGCATAAAGGTCCCACACTGACAGGAAAAAAGACATCCCTGAGGCAAGCCAACGTCGATGTTATAACAATAACGACAAGTACAGTAATGTAGCCTAGATTGTTACTACTGACACTGGAGAAAACAGGGGAAGCAAAAAGGAAGTTTACGCAACCCAAATGTAGGTTCCCAGTGTCACTGAAAGAGAAAATAAGCAGGGCATTTAAGTTTAGGATTCAAAGAGAAATAATGGGGATTTATGAGAAAGTACATGCTTTACCAAATTACAGCATGCTGGCACAAAGTACAACACAGAAATAAAAAAGTATTTTATCCAACACAAAATTGCACAAGCATTAGTGACCAAGGTTTGTTTTTTTTAAAGCCCAATGGGTAGCTCAGAAATAATAAACACAGAGTGGTTTACATGAGGTTGGCCTTTTCTTCCAGAAATTGGATGGATACTGTTCCATTATTAGACTCTTGCTCGCTGTAACCATTAATTAAAATGAAGTGATATGAGTTGGGTGGGAAATCCTGCGTCCTCTTTCATCTGTCCCTGAAGAAGAGTAAGATGGTATCTCAGTTACTGAACAGCCTATGGAAACCTCCCCAAGCATTTGTACATTCTGACTTTACAAAAACATGAAAGCTATTTATAGAGGTTCGTGAGCGACGGGCACAGGGCTCTGTATGCTTCAACAATTTTGAGTAACTGTGATTTTGCAAACATGAAAGGGATGAATCCTTAATAGAAATGTGGGATCAGACATTTGGGAAATCTCTCATCAGTATTATTTTGGGAGCTTAGAATAAGCCCTGTAGTGAGGAAAGGCAGGATATAAATACACACACACACACAACCCTCCCCCCAAATAAAATGTCACATTGTTGGCTTCCTGTAGGCATCTGGTTGGCCACTATGAGACTAGAATACTGGACTAGATAAACCTTTGGTCTGATACAGCAGGTGCCTCTTCCTATTGTTTCTTGGCACTGGTTAAGAATGGACAAATCTGTTCACTTTATTTTCTCCTTTCCCAGTTTCCCATTTTTCCAATCTTAGGTTTGTTTTGTCCTGTTTCTGCATCAGTTTGCAATGTAAAAACAACAAAAACGGTCCTCATGAAAGTTTGTGTGCACATTTACATTCCTCCTATTCAGTTAGTTAGTTTGTAGTTCTTACATTTTTATTCTGCCCAATAGCTGAAGCTCTCTGGGCAATTCACAACAATTAAAACAATAAAATATGAAATAATAAAGTATAGAAAAAATTAGGGATGTCCAGATTTTGTGAAATCCATCCCATGTGTGTTTCATGGATAGTGCAGTGCCGTTCATTCCAGCATCCACTGACAGACGGATTCAGTTTTTTTCGTTCCATTATTTGGAAAAATACATAAATAATTCTGTAAGAAACTTTGCAACAATTTACATAATTCATATTAGTCCATAACATTTATTTAGTGTATCGTTCCACCACTCCATTCAATTTTCCCCCACATATATTTTCCAGCATGCCATATGTCGCAGGAAAAACTTGAGTATTTAACTGCAAATAAATTTGCATAAATTTTAGGTAAAGATTTCTTTAAAAAAAAAAAAAACCCGAAAGTCTGCAGACTCAGTGAAGCCAGGGGAGGCAGGTCTGCAGCAGATTCCGTTGGTCAGATTCTTAGAAATCTGAACTTATTTTAGTCCGTCTCCAATTTCTCCAGAATCCCTAGATAAAATACAATATAAAAGTTTACAAGTTTAATCTACAATATAGTAACAAAATAAGTAAACAGAAATCATAACTTAAAATATAGCACCAGATAAAAACAAGCTAAAAAACCAAAATGCCTGGGAGAATAAAAAGGTCTTTCAACTGGTGCCAAAATAAGCAGAAGGTAGATGCCAGGTAAACCTCTCTGGGAAGCTCTTTCTGCAAGGGAGGTGCCATCACAGAAAAGGCCCATTTTGTTTGCAATTTACCCTAATATATGCACTTTTTGCAAGCATGAGTCCCTAATAGGATGCATTTTATGTCATTATTTTCAATAATGTATGCACTTTCTCCTAATTTACATGTGTTGTTTTTTTTTAAAAAAATGCAAAATTACTGCAAAATTTGGAAAGGTCCAGTTACCTAAGGATGACTGCACTTCATTTCACTTATTGGTTCAGAGTGTTTGAAGTAGGTATGTTCACATTAAATTTCCTCCATCCTTAGCAATGATACTAGGACTTCTGATCCTTTGAGACGTAGGCCAGATCTACACCAAGCAGCATATAACACTTTGAAAATTGTTTGAAAACTGTATATGGAATGTGTCCTGGACCCGAACAGTTGCCAATAGTACTGTTATAAACAGTTATAAAGCAATAGTGTAGAGCCTGCCTGTTTCTTCAGTTCAAAAGTTCAAAGGATTTTCCTATTGGGCTGTTGCTTGTACTGTCCACCTTTGCTATCAATCAAAATGGGAACAATGTGGCTGGTTATGAAAGGGTTGCCATGTGCCAAAAACTTCAGCAAGACATCACAAAAGCAGCTGCCATCTGTCAGACTTTTCTTGTTAACATTTCATGTTAAGAGATCCCTGCCACATTGACGGGGGAAAACATTTTTTATTTTGTTAATATTAGAAGTTTTATAGATATTTTTGAGTTATAAAAGCCTCTCATGGGGTTTACTTTAGTACTGGGGAAATGCTGCAAACTACTTTATAATTGGATCTTTCTGAGTGGGTGGCGTGAACAGTATTTTTTTTCTCTCTTTCATTTGCAAAGGATTTACTCTTAAAAGCAAAATGAAAATCATACATACTAAGGCCAAATAGCACTTCTCTACTTCATAAAAAACAACAACCTTCCTTTGTTGAATATTCTAAAAAACCAACAGCCACACTTCTAACATTGCAGCATGCTTATCTTTATTTTAATAATAGATTATACAATAATATCACCTAAATAAATACACTACACTACTGGGGCGTACAACAACCAAATGTTGCAGTGTATCCTCACTTTCTAGTAAGAATGCTAGTCCCCTGACTCTTACTGGGTGAATTTACCCCTCCCTGCCCTGAATGGGGATATGGAGAAAGGCTTCCCCCAATCCCAATATGTCTATGCCTGGCAGAGGTGGGGGTAGCCCTTTACCTAGCCTCTGTTCCACCAATATAGCTACTCATCCAGCTACAGTTACTATCTGGGGCTGCCTAGTCACCCATCAGGGGACTGAACTGGATTCTCTCTTGGTGCGCCCTGATTGGCCATCTTTTTCATCTACTTCCTACGGTCAGCAGCAAATGGGGGGATGTTATTGGATTTTGAGAATTTGCTATTTATCTGGCCCCAGCTGGTGAGTATGTAAGCTTAGAAAGCAGCCAGAGGTGCCTGGAGGGTGAAAGGTAACTAACTCAACCTACCTTTCATTGCTTGACAGTGTGGAGGAAGGGTGCAGCTCTTGGCCCATGCATGATCCTGCTCTTTCACTGCTGACCAGCAGGGATGGGTCTGAAGCAATCTGGGCCCCTTAATTCAGGCACGGAAAAGTTCAGTCAGAGCTTCAGGCCAAGGTGGTAGACGATAATATGCTGATTGAAATCTCAAAGGTGAGATGAGCACCGTGCTGAATTTTTCAACCTAGTTATTTTCAGCCATTTGTTGTGGGGGGTGAAAAAGATTTTTGGATGAATTTCTCTGGGTGCAGGGGCTTCAGCGCTTACCTAACTGTGAGGAGGTGACCAAGGGGTTCATAAGTGCTCTGCCTTTTATCATTTCCCCGCCATCATTCTGTCCTTGCACCCTCCATGGCTGCTTGTGTTCTTGAAAAGCCCCCTAGAGGACTTAGCCAGGACTCCCTCCATTGGGGTTTTCCAGTGCTGCTGCCTGCTTAGTGCCTGGAAGCTGAGAGAGGCATTTTGGTTTTGCTCTGTTGCTATTAAAAGTCATTTCAATAAAACAACAATATCAACATAAACAAGAGTAACAACAACTCCTCTCTCAGTTTTCAGGCACTGTGCAGGCAACAGCACTGGAAAGGCCCAAGGGAGGGAGTCCTGGCTAAATAATAGTGACTCTTATGGCTTATGCAAGTATAGGGATGGACGAATGTTGCAAAATCTGTCATGTCCATATTTATTGGATTGTTGTTCTGCCGTCTGCACATTGGCAGAATCAGATTTTTTTTCCAATTTCCCAAATTTGCACAAATCCACACTGTGAATTCACTTCTGTAAATGTGTAAATCCCCCAAATGTGTAAATCCCCTCCAAAATGCACAAATCTCCCCAACGTGCACATGTTCGTGCTTTCTTTAAAGGGGGAAATGTGCATTTTCAGCTGGTGTTTTTAAATGCATTTTTCTATGATTAAATTTGCATAAAATTCTGGAAAGTAAATAACTGGTCCACGAGACTGTGAAACCTGTGCAACTCAGGAAAAGCTAGTCCGCTGTGGATTCATAGAAATCCAAACTCATTTGATTCTGTTCTGGATTTCTTCAACATCCCTTCCTAAGTATGGAGGCTTAGAAGGTCATGGATCAGCATCCATTACATTTGGCTAATGCTGTGAAAATTGCTTCTCTTATGTGAGGGCCACAGAGACCCTGTAGGCATACAAGAGAGCTTGCATATGTACAGCAGTGCTTCCAACATAATTTCCTAACAGCACTACCTTATGTTTCATTGAAGGCCCCCTTTAAAGCTCTTTTTAAATTTTCAAGGGCATCTTCTCTGGGCAGCACTGAAAAGACCTGATGACCCATGGCATACATTAAGTTCCTCTGAGCCAGCCTGTATCTGTACAAAATATGCTGCACATACTAAAAGAGCAAAACTGTAAAGTAGACCCACAGAAAGCCATGACTTTCCTGGAAGATGTGGTTTGAAGGTCTCCACCTTGGAAATTGGAATTCAGCCACAGAACAAGAATTATATAGCATGATCATCAGCAGTACCTGAACCCATCACATTTTGGTTGGGGGAAGCAGTAATGAAGCTACATTCTCCACTGTGAATACATTGGAGGACAAAAAATGTCATCCTCCCCCCTTCCACTGCTGCTGCCAAGTAAGATTGTTGTGATAACTGTGAAACAACTTGTAGCAGTCAGGATCCAAACAAACAGCAAGCGATCGGTGCTTTATGATAGCTAGATTATTAATACATGGAGCTTTCTAGATAATCCAGCTGTATTTCACAAAAGACAGTTTTGTGAAGGGGTATGAGTGAAGGATAAAACTGGAAGGCATGACATTGATTCCAATAAGGCCCCTACTCAGTCTGTGCAGAAAACATTATCTTTCCCTTAATCTTAGGGCCTGAATCTTCCACATCAACTGCCTTAGCCTCATTGATTGAGCCAGTCTCCAAAGTAACCTTGCTATCAATATGGTTCCCATGCTCTTACTGGAAATATCATCATCTTGTGTTTTTGAGCAACCACCCCTCTTCCTGGCCAGATTGAATGAATTGCTGTAGTAGATCCCTGTTAGGTACCGGGTTCTCTTGGCAGGGTATCTCAAAAGATATATTAGATATATCCTCTACATATTATGTATGTTCTTCAGGAGAAAATACTCTTAAAGTTCTATTATTGGACAGATAGTAGCTGTTATTGAAAAGACTGACAGTCCTTTCATATCTGCTTGTTGGTTGAAAATACAAGGGTGAATGGGTAGCACCAGAAGTAAACCAATTTGTTTTTTGGCATATATGCTTGAGGGAGCATCTCCAACAATATGTATGTCTTTGTTTCCTTAGATCCATGGGAGTGTTTTTTTTTCTCTGAGAAGGGAATATTGAGTACCTCTTGACAAAGTGTATAGACAAATGATGGAATTCACTATTACAAGACGGAGTGATTGCAGCTCAATTCTTTCTACATGTCTGCAATTATGTATCTTTAACTGTTGCTGTTTAAAGTCACTCATGGCATTTTTCTTAATCTCACTACTCTGCCTTTTTTGTTTTATTGATGAGGGTTACTGTTTTATTGACATTTTTATGAATTATGGATATTGTTTCATCATTTATGGTTATATTTTGTATGCCAGTTTGGGTGCTATCCTTCATCGGAAAATGTAAAAAAAAAAACAGTCAAATTCTTAAATAGCTACATGCATTATTACTACTAGGGGTGTGCACGGACCCCCCGGATCGGATCGGGACCCGGATCGGGACCTCCAATTTTGTCCCGGACCGGTTCGGACAAAATCGGAGGCCCCCCGGACCGGATCGAGTCCGATCCCGACCCAAAAATCGTACATTTTTGGATCGGCCGCCATTTTTTTCCCCATAGACTTGCATTGCAATGCAAGTCTATGAGGAAAAAATGGCGGCGGGTGGGTAAGGGGGGGCCTAACTCCCTCCCCCCCCCCGGGGCCGTCCGCTGTGGACGGCCCCGGCAGGTAAACCCCCTCCCCCGCGCTCCCTACCCCCCCTGGGGCCGCCTGCTTCCATCCGCTGGCGCCCGCGGGCGCCAGCGGATAGAAGCGGACGGCTCCGGGGGGGGGGTAAGCCCCCTTCCCCGCCACTTACCTTCTCGGCACGTCCGGCGCCGGCGGCTACTACCAGCGGGCTCCGCGGCCTACTCTCAAGTAGCGCGCCGGGTGATGACATCACCCGGCGCGCCACCCTGGAGCAGGCCGCGGAGCCTGCTGGTAGTAGTAGGCGCCGGCGCCGGACGGGAGCCGCCGGGCCGGGCAGGTAAGGGCCCCCCTCCCCCCTCCGCGCGCCCCCTCCTCCCCTCCACGCACCCCCTCCTTACCTTTCCGGCCCGGCGGCTCCCGTCCGGCGCCGGCGCCTACTACTTCCAGCAGGCTCCGCGGCCTGCTCTAGAGTAGCGCGCCGGGTGATGACATCACCCGGCGCGCCATCCTAGAGCAGGCCGCGGAGCCTGCTGGGAATAGTAGGCGCCGGCGCCGGACGGGAGCCGCCGGGCCGGAAAGGTAAGGGCCCCCCTCCCCCCTTCGCGCGCCCCCCTCCCCCCTCCGCGCGCCCCCTCCTCCCCTCCACGCACCCCCTCCTTACCTTCCCGGCCCGGTGGCTCCCGTCCGGCGCCGGCGCCTACTACTACCAGCAGGCTCCGCGGCCTGCTCTAGAGTAGCGCGCCGGGTGATGACATCACCCGGCGCGCCATCCTAGAGCAGGCCGCGGAGCCTGCTGGGAATAGTAGGCGCCGGCGCCGGACGGGAGCCGCCGGGCCGGAAAGGTAAGGGCCCCCCTCCCCCCTCCCCCTCCTCCCCTCCACGCACCCCCTCCTTACCTTTCCGGCCCGGCGGCTCCCGTCCGGCGCCGGCGCCTACTACTTCCAGCAGGCTCCGCGGCCTGCTCTAGAGTAGCGCACCGGGTGATGACATCACCCGGCGCGCCATCCTAGAGCAGGCCGCGGAGCCTGCTGGGAATAGTAGGCGCCGGCGCCGGACGGGAGCCGCCGGGCCGGAAAGGTAAGGGCCCCCCTCCCCCCTCCGCGCGCCCCCCTCCCCCCTCCGCGCGCCCCCTCCTCCCCTCCACGCACCCCCTCCTTACCTTCCCGGCCCGGTGGCTCCCGTCCGGCGCCGGCGCCTACTACTACCAGCAGGCTCCGCGGCCTGCTCTAGAGTAGCGCGCCGGGTGATGACATCACCCGGCGCGCCACCCTAGAGCAGGCCGCGGAGCCTGCTAGTAGTAGTAGGCGCCGGCGCCGGACGGGAGCCACCGGGCCGAGAAGGTAAGTGCCCCCCTCCTCCCCCCCCCCGCTGTCCACTTTCATCGGCGGGCGCCCGCTGGCGCCCGCCAATGGAAGCGGCGGTGGGTGCCAGTGGGCGCCCGCCGATCCGCCGATCCGCCGAACCGGTTCGGAGCTTTTTCGGACCGGTTCGGATTGGATCGGCCGATCCAGCTGCGGGATCGGAAATCGGATAATTTATCCGATTTCCCACTGGACCGGACTCGGATCGTGGATCGGGTCCGATCCAGTGCACATCCCTAATTACTACCATTGATTTATTAAGACTGTTTATTAGCCGTCTTTCACAGACTGAAGGCAGCTTACAGGAACAATTAAAGGAAGAAAAGCAAACAAAACAAAACCCAGAACTATCAAGCATCAGCAAACAACAACAAACAAATAGAATAGGTCAGGAAGAAATTGATCTAGATAATAAAATGTTAAATAATCTTACCTATATATCTAAATAAACAAAATGGTGCTTGTTCAAAAAGCATTTTAGAACAGATCAGAGCACACAATGGCTCCATCTACACAGGGTATTTGCTATAGTGCTATTGCAGCTCACATACTTTCATGGCACATAACATTCCCCACTCCACAGCAAACTCATTTTTTTTTCATGCCATAAAACCCACATTTTTGCAAAGTAGTTTTGTGATGGATTTCCCCATCAGTATGGTTTGGGAGTCTGTGGTACTGCTTTTGGTGCCAGCTTGGGAGAGCAAACTGATAGGAGGAAGGGAAAGTTGCATAATCAAAGGGTGCACCCGAGGAGAGGAGTTGGCTTCACCTTTCACTGATCGTGACACTTGAGAAACAGTAGAATAATTTCGGAGACTTATCGCCAGAGAGCTTCAGCTATGGGGCAGTATACAAATGTAATAAAATAAATAAATAAATAAATAAATAGCTCTGATTGGGCATGTCTCCACTCTGAAATTATTCAATGGGTTTAGAAGTGACCAATCCCTACTCTGGAAGATCGAATGCTCTGCGGGTGTTTGTGGTTACCAGATCATTCTGAGGTGGTGAACATGCCCCTAAATGAAACAATCAATTCAAAAATGGTGTCCTTGAAAGTGCTCTGTGAACATTTCTGGTTGCATTGAAAGGTATCCCCAAGCCCTTTCAGTGTTTTTTCAGTAATGTCTTCAGAAGTGCTCACTGTGTTTGCCGATTCAGGAAGCATTGCCCTCCCTCCAACTTGACTTAATTTGCCCTCACCATAATACATAGTATCATGACATCACCCTGTTGACAACATGATTCTCGATGAGATAGGATCAATGATGTGACTAATCCAGGATGAAAAGAAGCAATAATTGTAGATGGGGCAGGGAGGATGCCAATGTAGCAGCAGATAAAAAAGCAATGGCATCGAGCAGATTTAAATGTGAACAGTCTCACAATTATGGCTTTTTTTGTGAGGGAAATTTCTGCCCACTAGGCTGAACCTTACTTTGAAAATGACATAGTATCTCAAAAAAGAAATAACATTTGCATATACACTGAATGCGATTACTTAAAGATATGAAGGCTTCTCTGTTGAATCTTATAATTTTTATTACATTAAAAAAGGAAACACCAAACTAGATCAGGAATGGGGAAAATATGATCTATCAGACATTGTCGTATACATTTGGACTGCAGCTCCCATCAGCCTCAGCCAGCATAGCCAATGGTGAGGGATTATGGAAGTTGCAGTTGAACAACATCTGGAGAGCCTCACGTTCCCCATCCTGGTCTAAATGATTATTTCTTATTTCACACCTACCCAGCCTCCATAAAAAAGCCCTTTCATAATATTGATGTGTGGTGACATTAGGGCTGTACAGAATTGACAAGGAGGGAGCCAATCTCTGGCCGATGATTGTTGCAGCACCTCCTTGTACAATAGCACATCGAATCAGGCTGTCAATAAAAAATGTGGACAATTCACCAAAAGTTAAGGGCCTTAAAATCCCATTTATTGCAGTAGTAATTATTTAAGCATTAGTTTTGATACCTGCAGATTTAAGTATGCTGAATTTGGTCTGGTATGCAGCCAGTGAAATTTACAGTTCTTCAAAATCTTCTAATCCCATGCCCTTGGGAAAAAGTTTCACATCTGCAAAAAGAGCCACTGTGTTGTAACAGCTAGCAGGGCTGGTCTAAGACATTTTGCTGCCTAGGGAAAAGGACAAGATGGTGCTCCCTCCCGTTCCATGTACAATACAAAAGCTGATTGCACTGGTAGTTGAATCTTTCTTTGGCACTGGCAGTGGGACAGCATTATCCACCACAAATGAAGGCAGCAGGCTAGCTTAGGGGCACAAGGAAGGCTATGTGGCCCACAACTCTTTCTCCTCCAACACCTTGCTGCCACCTCCCACAATCTGCTGTCTGAGATGAGTGCCTCACTCTACCTAATAGTAGGGCCAGCCCTAATGGTTAGTATGTTGGACTAGGAATGGGGGAGACCTGGGTTCAAATTCTTCCTCAGCCTAGAAACTGACTGGGCAACTTTAACTATCAGTCTAACCTGCCAAGAGAAGTGCCCCTGCCAAAGTCTGGTGGCTACCAGGAGGAGGGCCTTCTCTGCTGTGGTACCCAGGCTGTGAAATGAGCTCCCTAGATAGGTTCGCCTGGCACATATGTTATACTCTTTTCAATGCCAGGTAACGACCTTTTTATTTTCCCAATATTTTAACAGTATATCATCTTAGTTTTTAACTTTGCTGTTTTAAATATGTATTTTGAAACTGTATTAATCTCTGCATTGCTGCTCAGTTTTATCCTGGTTGTGCTTTTATATTGTACTTCTATACTGCTGTTCATTTTATACTTTGAATTAGGGATGTATTGTATCGACCGATACAATGACCGATAACGATAATTTCCTTAGGTGGTCCTATCTGATCGGATCCGATATCCATATGTCCGATAACTATCGGACATATCGGATTTTCGGACCACAATTTCTGGTGTTTTCCCCATAGGCTTGCATTGGGGGAAATAAAGCTTTCTCCCAATGCAAGTCTATGGGGAAAAACACTGGGCCGGCACTCCCTCCATCCCCCCAGTCGCGCTCCTTACCTGCCGCCGGCGGCAGCAGTCCGTCCGACTGCTAAACAGGCTTTCCGGCCTGTTCCTCAGTAGAGAGACGCACCTCTCTACTGAGGAACAGGCCGGAAAGCCTGTTTAGCAGTAGGACGGACTGGCGGTGGCGGCGGCAGGTAAGGAGCACGAGTGGGGGGAGGGAGGGAGTGCCGGCCCATTGTTTTTCTCCATAGGCTTGCATTAGGGGAAAGCTTTCTTTCCCCCAATGCAAGCCTATGGGGAAAACACCTGAAATGGCGGTCCGTAATCGGATCGGAACTTCCGATATTTATTGAATATCGGATCCGATCAAATCTGGGTCTGATATTTCTGGCCTTGCACATCCCTACTTCGAATTGTCTTCATGGGTTAAATTTTTGTGAACCACCCAGAGAACTTCAGCTATTGGGTGGTATAGAAATGCAATAAATCAATAAATAAACCTACCTCACAGTCTTTTTGTAAGGATAATGTGTGTGTGTGTGTGTGTGTGTGTGTGTGAGAGAGAGAGAGAGAGAGAGAGAGCATTTGTGTGTGTGTGTGAAACCATGCATATCACAAACTCCTCAAAGCAAGGCAGGGAGATAAACTGTAAATAATAATAATAATAACAACTTCCCAGATGACTGGATATTTTTAAAAGATATATCAGCATCACATGTGTGGCACATAGCAAACAACCCCCTCCAGGTGGCCTCATAGTAAATCCTGAATATATATATATTTATATATATATATATATATATGCTGTGTAAGGATCTGAGTTAT
The DNA here is from genome assembly GCA_029215795.1 of Anniella stebbinsi. Classification (NCBI taxonomy): domain Eukaryota; kingdom Metazoa; phylum Chordata; class Lepidosauria; order Squamata; family Anniellidae; genus Anniella; species Anniella stebbinsi. The sequence goes on from JARDYH010000001.1 coordinate 327,862,693, forward strand.
TTTGAAACAGTAGTAAGATATATACAGTAAAAAACATTATAGTTTCATTTCTCATTCAATATCATTAAAAACATTACAAATTGCATTAGCACGTTCACACATATATCAATTAACAACCTAAGAAGAGTGAGCCCATCCCCTTGAATATCCCCTTGAATATTTGCAATTGCAAATTGCTAATACAGGTAGCAGGGTATAATTGGAACTCTTCTTAGTGTGAAATGGTGATGTCTTCTTTTTTAGTCCCTTGTACCTGTAAATCATAGCAGATAACACATCTTAAAACTGAAGTGACAGGACTGACGAATGAATTCACACAGGCTTCGTGTAACTCTTCACACTATGCTCCATCGAGTGTTGTAATATATGTCAATTAATATTTGCTTCTTTACCTTAAAATGGTTTGAACACATTCTGTTCCTTCAAAAGCATTTCGAAGATGATGCTGTCATAGAGAATAGGAATAAGACAAACCAGGGAGATATCCATTCTTTTTACAATTTTAGCAGCGGCTAACAACATTCACAGGTGTTGCTTCTTGTTCAATCAAAATGGATTTCCTATAATAGGCTTGCTGAAAAGGATCGCTTTGGCTCCTATTTAGTATCGAGAAGCCTCATCCTCAAACACATTAAAACAACCGGTGTTTTTATACCCAATGTTTGGATAATTTAATATAATCCTTCAAATGGATTCTTTAAACTGAGATTCACCAAGCGACTAAAGCTTGATTATTCACTTGTTGCAAATGTGCATGTTCCATAATTAGTGCATGGATTCTTGGCAAAGCTTTAAGAGTAGAGAAGACTTCCTCTCCCTTGCTGTCACCTAAAGATACATTGGACAGGGCATCAAACAGGGCACTGAATTCATTAATATCATTCCATAGAATCACAGCACTGGCAGAGACTTTGCAGGTCATCTAGTCCAACCCTCTGCTCCATGAAGGACTCTCTGCAACTACAGCAAATCTCCAGCCTTCACTTCAACACCTCCAATGGTGCAGAGCCCACCATATCCCGAGGCAGATGGATCCACTCTGAAACAGCCTGTACCATTAGAAAGTTTCTCATATTGTTTAGTCAAAATATGCTTTCCTGCCATTTCCACCCATTGGTTCTAGTCCTGCTCTGAGGACCAACAGAGAATAAATCTACTCCATCTTCTGAATGCAGCCCTTCAGATATTTGCTGTCACATCTCCCATACTCTTTTCTTTTCATGGCTAAACATCAATAACATTTATTGTTGTTCATTGTTGATAAAGCACCATCAACTGCATGACGCTTTATAAAGTGAAGTCATAAGAAGAACTGGCTTTTGACTCAAGGTACTTGATTACTAGGGAGGGCTCTGGTATCTGCTTTCAATGTCCCAGGGTCAATCCCTGGCATCTTCAGGTACAGCTGAAAAAATTCCTGCTTGAAACCCTGGAGAGCCGCTCCCAGTGAGGGTGGAAGCTACTAGACTAGATGTGAGGCAGCTTCCCACATATCAGGCAGCTTCTATTATTAGTAGTAGTATTGTATTTTATTTAAATTATTATTATTATTATTATTATTATTAATATTATTATTGCATTTATATCCCACCTTTTTCCTTCTTGCAATGTTCCCAAAATGTCTCACATAGTCCTCTTCCTCTACATATTATCTTCACAACAATCCTGTGAGGTAGGTTCAGCTGAGAGTCAGTGACTGGCCCAAAATCACCCAGTGAGCTTCATAGCAAAGTGATGACTAGAACCTGGATCTCCTGAGTTCCAGTCCAACACTCTAACCACTACACCACACTGACTCTTATGGCCGTGACTTATGGCCATGATAATATTCAGTTGTATATCATACCTGCTTCAATATCCTCCAAAAGCCTTAATAATATTAATTTAATTTATTTGAGTATTAAGGCCATAAATCCATTTTTGAGGATATTGAAGCAGGTATGATACACCTTACAACTGGTCCTTTTTTTCTTTCTTTTTTAAAAAGTTCATTAGTAAAAGGAAAGACAATCCATAATATTGAGCTCAAGAGGTGTTACTCTGATATAAGGACTGCAGCCTGAATCAATGAGAGCTCACAGTCCTCAGACGGAATCATCCACAGAGATGTGGCCTGTAGAAAACACGGATGATAATAGGCAAGTATCCCCAGGTACTTTGAGTGCCCTCTGTGCTATCTTAAATTCTGCATCCCTAGACCTGTAATCTTGGTGGAATACACCTCTGTATTACCGCTTAGAATATTCACAAGCTTCATTGAACTCCTGCAGACTGCTCTTTTCCATTGCTAAAGTATAATAGCATTTTAAGAATACATCCTGTAGGAAAAATAGGAATAAATAGTAATATGCCAGGCAAGAATCCACACTGTTCATTCTGTGAATATAATGCAGCAAGCGGGGCCCTGATAAAGTTTTTATAGTTGCTCGTTTTTAAAGGATCATTTTAATTTCAAATGTATAATCATGCTTCACTCTTTCTGATACAGCCGAGAGCTCCGACTCTCCCAACGTATTACTGGTTAGGTTTCTGAAATGAATGTAAGGCCGGGACCGCTTTCGCAGCCTGACCAATGCCACAGTGGCTTTTCGGTGGGGAAGAAATGCAGTTAACAGAGCTATAATGGTCTTTAAAAGGTTTCTCACCATGAAATGGTAGTCACATAATTTTCCAGGAAACTACTCAGCATATATCTAATGGAAACCCCTTGAAGTAATTAACTGATACAGCATGCACCTTTTACAGTATCTTTTCTATATATCAGTGTGTGTGTGTGTGTGAGTGTGTGTGTCCCCATACTCCCTTGGCTTGTTTGAGGTAGGCTGACCATCTGAAAAGGAGGACAGGGCTCATGTAACTTTAACAGTTGTAGAGAAAAGGGAATTTCAGCCAGTGTCATTTGCATGCAATTAGTTCCTGGTGAAATTCCCTCTTCATCACAACAGTTAAAGTTGCAGGGGCCCTGCCTTCTTTTGTATATGGTCACTCTAGTATAGTGCCTGCAACTTTAACTGTCGTGATGAAGACGGAATTTCACCAGGAACTAATTGCATGCAAATGACACTGGCTGAAATTCCCCTTTCTCTACAACTGTTAAAGTTACAGGAGCCCTGTCCTCCTTTTCATATGGTCAGCCTAGTTTGAGGGTACATTTTATGTCTTTGCTTTTTCATATTGTTGTGACTTTTTCATGGAAAGAAATAATTAAATTTTGATTTCCCCCCCCCCCCCTAATAAATATTTTTGGAAATAGCAACACACCTCTAAAGATTGTTTTATGTGAGAGATTCCTGCACCTCTGCCCAGTTCTAGTAATTACTCCAAACCTACAGTAGGGAAATTAGAATTGACTGGTGATTCTTTTTTTAAAACCACTTGTTGAAAATTATGACAGGGTTCCATGTCCTGTTTACTGAAATTTGGTGCATGCTAGGAGAAGTGGATGCCTTGATGATGAGATGCACTGACTTTGGCACACACACACAATGGTTTGAAATAGAATAGAATGCTTGTATTGGCGGAGGGAGGTAACATCCACCCCCCCTTTATACTTAATACAGAAATAGAAAGAAAAGAGTTTGACTCATAACAAATCTATCAACAAATCTATCTGTCCCCCCTCTCTCCAAGAAAAATAAGTTTCCTTAGAGTCAGGATAGAAGGCATAAGGTGAAACCACCTTTTATGCCTTTATTATACCTAATGCCATACTTGGCAACTATTATGTTTTAAGCTTGTGAATTGGTTATTGTAAGGTGGCCTAGGTCCTGTTAAGGCCCTTACTCTAAATCTCAGTGCTTTCCACCATTGTTGACACATTTGTTAATTCTAAAGAAACTCGAAAAGTTCCCAACTTTTCCACAAGCATCCTGTCTCTATAGCCTTCGTTTGGCAACTTGTCTATAAAAGGCACATCAACCAAAAGTTTCTCCCTATGAACTTCTCTCTTTGGCTACGTCAAATGACACTGTTGCCCAATAATCACCCTCCCCCCTTCACTTTAGCTCAAACTAGGCTCAGAGAACCAATTTTTGATCAGGTCTAGAAAACTAATCTTTGACTCTCTCAGTTATTCCTCCTGTACCTATCTGTACTAACTTATGCTATCTATGCTACTCCTCTATGAAAGCAAAACCTTATGGCAGGTTCATATAGCCTTAGGTAAGCTCAGTTACAAAGCTTTTTAAGCTTCTTACAATTCTAAAAAACGTTGGATGTCCATTCACACAGTCAAGAATGATGTGACAAAATTCAAATTTGGAGAGGGCCTCCTTGTGCAAATAGAGTGCAATTCATGTGCATGGTCATCATATGTGATGAATGCACAGGTGCATATTTCACAATGCACCTCTACTGGGGAAATGCAGACAATAACCCATGTACACAGTGTCCAAGATCAATTATGTAACTGCTACATGTGAAAAGCAATATGTGGACTGTAAGCAGGGGTAGCTCCAGGAGGGGCATGGGGGGCAAGCACCCCCCCCCCAACAAGGAGCTTGCCACCCAGGAGGGCCCACCCAGACAAGGCAGCCTTGGCAAGGCACGGCAAGGGTTAACAGTTAGCCTTGCCGAAGCTGGGCGCCAGCGCTGTTGCCTTTGCTGTCAGGGCCGTGCAGAGCTGGTCATATGCCCAGGCCAGATGGGAAGTGTGTGATTCCCCCCCCCCCCATTTCAGACTGCTCATTAAGTATTTTTTAATGTTTTTTTAATACCCCCCAACATGTCAGTTCTACATAACACATTCATGATAAACCTGTTCTACAACACCTCAATGTTGAATCAGAAATTAACATTTATTTTTAGTCGCTGTACAAATAGAAGCAACAATAGAACAGTCCTTCATCATTTTCAAACATTATCATCATCATCATCACCCTCACGGTATCATCATCATTATTATCATTAATAATTATCATCAACATTACCTCACCCTCCGTTCCAGAGATTGTATGCCATGGAAAAGATTGAGGAAAGACACGAAGTAAGGGCAACCATTGCAATTTAGGCACATATATCCCTGCCCTGCATGCAGCATGGCCCTCTGGAGCTTGTAGTCTGACCGTGTTATTCACGATGGACAGCTTCTGTGCTGTTCCGCAAAGCAGGTTCCTTGCTTCTTGATGGGCCACTCATGCTATGGAAGCAGTAGCATATGCTAGGGGGGCACCTCCTCGTCTGAGTGCCCCCTCAAAATCATGGGTCCCAAGCCAACTGGCCCCACTGCCCCCCGCCCTGTTTGTTGTCATTCTCCTCCTCTGGTTTCAGAGAAGGAGTGAGAAGGAGCCATGTGGAACGGGCTTATGGCTGCCTTCTCGAAGGCAAAGCTCAGCTGTTTTCGAGGATCAAGGCTAGAGCACAGCGTCCTAAGCAGCCTCTCCTCTTCAGCCTCTTAGAGCCCTTTCCGCGCACTCAGGATTAGGGAGCCAGGCAAGCTCAGATGCTGGTTGATTTCTGTTGACAATCACCTACACTTTCCAGGTGCTGGTAATAGTATTTCTAATATTATATTTCCTGTAACTTGAGCCCATTATTTCGTGTCCTGCATTCTGGGTTGATCAAGAAGAGATCCTGGCCCCCCTCTGTGTGACAACCTTTACAAGTATTTGAAGAGTGCTATCATGTCTCCCCTCAATCTTTTCTTCTCCAGGCTAAGCATGCCTAGATCTTTCAATCTCTCCTCATAGGCTTTGTTTCCAGACCCCTAATCATCCTCGTTGCCCTTCTCTGAACACACTCCAGATTGTCTGCATCCTTCTTGAAGTGTGGTGCCCAGAACTGGATGCAATACTCAAGATGGGGCCTAACCAGTGCTGAATAGAGGGGAACCAGTACCTCGCGCGATTTGGAAGCTATATTTCTATTAATGCAGCCCAAAATAGCATTTGCCTTTTTTTGCAGCCACATCACACTGTTGGCTCATATTCAGCTTGTGATCTACAACAATTCCAAGATCCTTCTCGCTTGTCGTATTGATTAGACAAGTATTCCCCGTCTTGTAACTGTGCATTTGGTTTCTTTTTCCTAGTGTAGAACTTGGCATTTATCCCTATTAAACTTCATTCTGTTGTTTTCAGCCCAGCACTCCAGTCTATCAAGATCACTTTGGAGTTTGTTTCTGTCTTCTAGGGTATTAGTGATCCCACCCAATTTTGTGTCATTTGCAAATTTGATAAGCATTCCCTGCACCTCCTCGTCCAAATCATTAATAAAAATGTTGAAGAGCACTGGGCCCAGGACTGAGCCCTGCGGTACCCCACTCATTACCTTCCCCCAGTGTGAAAAGGTACCATTGATAAGCACTCTTTGAGTCCAATTCTGTAGCCAACTGTGGATTCACCTAATAGTTGTTCCATCTAGCTCACATTTCACTAGTTTGTTAACCAGAATGTCATGGGGCACTTTGTCAAAAGCTTTGCTGAAGTCAAGATTTACTATATCCACAGCCTTCCCACAGTCCACAAGAGAGGTTACCTGATCAAAAAATGAGATCAGATTAGTCTGACAGGATTTGTTCTTGACAAATCCTTGCTGGTTTCTAGTAACCATTGCATTGTTTTCAAGGTGCTTACAGATTGACTTCTTTATAATCTGTTCCAAAATTTCCCCAGGGATGGATGTCAGACTGACTGGTCTGTAGTTCCCAAGTTCCTCCTTTTTGCCCTTTTTGAAGATAGAGACATTAGCCCTCCTCCAGTCATCCTTCATTTCCCCCGTCTTCCATGATTTCGCAAAGATAATAGACAGTGGTTCTGAGAGCTCTTCTGCCAGCTCCTTTATTACTCTAGGATGCAGTTTGTCGGGCCCTGGAGATTTGAACTTGTTCAAAGAAATTAAGTGTTCCTTGACCTTTTGTTTATCAATCTCAAACTGCAATCCTGCCCCGACAGCTTGTACTTCACTTTTTCCAGGGGGGTCATAGACCTGCTTTTGAGAGAAGACTGAGCCAAAGTAGGAATTGAGCACTTCGGTCTTTTCTTTGTCATCTGTTACCAATTTGAAATCCTCATGAAGCAGTTGAACCACCATTTCTTTCCTCTATCTTTTACTATTCACATATCAGAAGAAAGCCTTTTTATTGCTTTTAGCATCCCTCACTTGCCTCAGCTCCTTCTCAGCTTTAGCCTTCCTGGTACCATCCCGGTACTTCTGTGCTACTTGTTTATACTCTTCTTTTGTAGCCTGGCCCTCCTTCCACTTCCTATATGTATCCTTTTTTATTTTCAGGTCATCTCTAAGCTTTTTGTGGAGCTACATTGGTTTCTTCTGTTGTCTTCTATCTTTTTTCTTTGTTGAAATTGTTTGTAATTGGGCCTTTAAAATTTCCTTTTTAAAAAACTCCCACCCATCTTGGACTCCTTTTCTCATTAGGGTCACTTGCCATGGGGCTTTACTTATCATAGTTCTGAATTTTTTAAAATTGGCTTTACTGAAATCACTCAGCCTCCTACACGTCTTCCTTTTTTCTCCTCAGAGAATTAGGACAGGAATGGGGTGGGGAGAATTTACTCACAGTGCAAGCCTATGAATGTTTACTCATCAATAAATCCCACCATATTCAATGCTTCTTATTTCTTTTATTCCATATTACAAAGGCAATGGATTGCAATGAAAAAACCTCCCAGCTTCATCAGGAGCTTCACCTTCAAAAACTTCACCTTTTGGATCTATCGAGTAGTACTTCACATGCATTAGGTTTCCTAGGTGTACAGGGCCCAGGTGTCTCAGTTTGCTCTTTCCTTACACTAAGAGTCTACCTTCCTGGTTCTGCCTGTACTGGTTCAAAAGTAACTGTTTTCTAAAGAAAGTGTCTGTTTAATCTGTACATCAAGGAAATACTTGTGTAGTGACTGTACTTTTTTTGGGAAAACCCTTTTCCGCACAGTAATTTGAATTTGCTACTACATGCTATTTTAAAAAAAAAATACCTAAAATTTTTCAATATATGACTTATTTCAGAATATTAGGATGACAGTTTTAGTGTGACATATACCATTATTTTTCTTTCAGCGACCTAAACATGTGGGATACAGCCCACCCACTTAGAAATAAACTAAGCCCCTTCTGTGTCCACCCTGATTTTTTTTTTCTGGTGCTACCACTGACTGTAAGCTATTTCATGGAGCAATTTTGTTAAACCTGAAGTAACCACCAGAGATATGCCTCAGACCCCCGCCCAGCACGCCTGGGCGGAGGGAGTCCAGTTGTGGGTGGAGTGAGTTGCGAGGCGTGGAGGCTGGCCATTGGCCACCCTAGTTTGGCGCCACTGGGTATGGGAGGGGGTGCAGCTAAAAGACCTCTTCGTTTTCTTGGCTCCCTTCCTCCCTCGTAGGCAGTGTAGGTTCGCTGGCTGTCCGTTTGGAGGCTGAGTAGGAATTTTTTGTTCATCATCTAACTTGGCTATGAGTTTTTTTCGCCTACTCCACACTGTGAGACAGGTTGGGTGTAATAATTAGGTTAATTTGATGATAATTGGTCACATTTGATGGCGGTTAGGTGCGGGCATCTCGAGTGGGGGGAATATTGGTGAGCATTCCCAGGCAGCTTTGGAGGTGATGAGTAGGCCTGAAACCTATGGCAGGGAGTCTTGCGGCACCAGCCATCAGGTTAAAGGCTTACCTATGAGACCAACCCTCCTCACCCCCTTGGAGCCGTGCGGCACGGGGACGATGACACCGGAAGGTCTCCCTACCCTAAGTGGGGAGCCTATGGAGTGGCGAGCTGTATGGTGCCACTTTTGGGGCTAAGAATGGGTCACCCGCTCCTAGAAATGGCCTGAATTGAGCCATGTGAGAGATGCCCGCATAGGATTTTTCCCCCTCTTGCAGATCTTTAATAAATGTGGCCCATGTTTAAAATCCATATACTTGTGTTGACTCGTTATTTCTCACCTCCATTCTGCAATACAAAATCTGTTCTGAAGAAAGTATCTGTAATTACTAACTTGCCATTAAGAACTGCCTTCAGTGAGGTCCCTTTTGGCCACTATCCAAATGTCCCAAATAGAGAATGTGTAAATCTCACTAATGTTCAGCCTAACTTACATGAGAGATTTATTGTAAGGATAATATGGAACTCATGCACACCATTGTAAACTCTTTCACAGAAAGGCAGGATACAAATGTGACAAATAAATAAATAGCTGATCACATTGCATGTCACTGTGTCAGCACCAACTTGGGATAAAATAAGTGAGAGGGTAAAAGATAGGCCAGAAATGAAGAAGCAATTTTAGAAGTTGGGCAGCCTTCCCCAACCTGGTGTCCCTTTAGATGTTTTGGACTACATCTCCCATAATCCTTGGCCATTTGCTATGCTGACTGGGGCTGAGTTGTAGTTGTAGTTCTGGAGGGCATGAGGTTGAGGAAGGTGATTTTAGAGTACATAATAGAGTTTGAAGAGACGAGGACTTACCAGGTAATATGCACAGCTAGACTTGCGAGACTTCTCAATTTCACTGCTAAAGAAGTTAATATTCCTGTCTCTTCCTATGAGTAAATGTCAGAAAGCTTGTCTGATCAAACTTGCTTTGGGGATTTACACACAAGTCATGGTAAACATCATCCTTAACTGGGAAATAATGGGATGGAGGATGAAATCTGTCAGTCTTCCCCAACTTGACACTTGCCCTATGTGCTTGAACTGCTAATTCCATCATCCCAATCCAGCATCACCAATTGTCAAGCTGGCTGGGATTGATGGAATTTGTGTTGTTCTATAACACATCTGGACAGCACCAACTTGGAGGAGGCTTCAATGTTATTATCGGCACAGGCCAATAAATTGGCCTTGAAACTAACTAGTACATGGTCAACTTTTCCCACCAACCTTCTAAAATCTAGAGTTTAGAAAAATGACAGCCTGCAGCAATTTTAGATTGACTATTATATATACTTTTCCCCATTGCCTTCTCAATAAGGACGCTGACTGCTCTGCTGAAGCATTTGCTTCCAGCACATCTGACCCAAGATTCGATGTTTTACCCTGACGCTAAAACAAGACCCTTGATATCCCTTACATTTTCAAAACCATGGCAAGGTCAAAAGACGTATGACTTTTGCTGCTCCTTTAAAACAAAGATCTATTTTCAAAATATGTTTTCTCCATTCTGTGTTTATGCCATTTGTTTGAGTTGCTGAGGTGTTTACAAAACAATAACAGTTTCTGTTCAGAAAAAAAGAAAACCTTCAAAAAAACAACCTCACATTATTTTTGCAGCTGTCAGTGTGTGTTGGCTTGCGTTCTGGTTTGGTTTCCCATGTTCTCACAGGTCTAATGATAACCAGAGGGATTCATTTGGTTAATGCTTCAAAAACTGATGAAACATGGCTAATAAGCAATTAATAAAAAATGCTTTGTGTATTTAATTGTGGTTATGATTCTTACAAAATTATGCAGTTATCTGAACTCAACATCATTCATGCTAATGTGCGTTCAACAGATATGAATTATTTTATTAAAATGTTTACACAGGTTGTACTGTATATTGAGAATTTATGCAAAAATATACTTTTCAACCTGTTGGTCATCTGATTATAATTCTTACTGAATAAAAGAGAACATCTAAGACTCCACGTATTGGGCCAAACTAGGGCCACTTTTATCCACAGAAAGCAATTCTAGATACAATTAAACAAATCAATATTTTTTTCTCTTATCAGATAATAAACAAAACATGGCCAAGTATCACTCATTCAGAGGTTGTTTAAGCATATCCAAAGAAGTGACCCATTCATCGCAATGGGGCACCATCACCTTGATCTCCCAAGGAGATGACTAATTTGGGTCTAATCTATGGGGTACATTTGGAGGGCACATGGAGGGAAGAGGGCATGATGGTTCTGGTTACAACTCCATGAATGGGAGAAATGAACATTCAAATTGAAATGATGGAATGAAACTATTTATGGTTATAATTACGAGTGAATTAGGAGAAAGAATGAGAAGATGGGACAAATATTCATCCATCCTGCAAATGATTTTTCTGATAAGAGTGTTGCATTAGTAACAGGTTTTTAGAAGCCTCATTTTCTTTGCAGATCATTTCCTCTTTTGTAAGATCACCTAAGCTTACATATTAATTATTTAAAACAACAGCAACAACAACAACAACAACAACATGCCTAATTTTGCTAAAATAACAGTTTATTCATGGTTAGGAAGCTCTTCTCATGAAAAACAGTAAAATAAAAATCTTTGGTTGTAAAGATTGATTGTAAAGAGTCAATATGGCTAAAATGGGGTACAGATGGACTTATGTTTCCATCTTGCTTAAACATTTTTTTGAGAATTGATTATCCTTTCTCCATGACATGTTTGGGCCTCTTAGGATAATGTGGGTATATAGCCCTATTCAGGCGTTCTACTTTTGGAGCTAATAAACACATGAAAAATGGGAGTGTATCAGCCCCACCCCCTCCATCATCACATCCATCACCATCTACTCATAGAGAGTGAATTTCTGAAGAAGAGAGCCTCCTCTATCAAAGATGGCTCTCCACACAATTTTGAAACCTGATTTTCTAGTGTTCTTAATCCATGTGGGGAGCCTCTACAGCTACAAGACACTCTTCAGAACCTCACTTTCCATAGACACAGGATGACAGAAATATATGAAGAGGGGGCAGGAATAGCACACTCCCTCTCCTTGCATGTTTAGTATACCCAGAATCAGAATGCCTGAATAGGGCTCATGTATACATGCAAACATGTATGTGCATGTAACTCTGGGCCACTTCACATGCATGCAACATTAACAGAGAACTTTACATATGTGAATGAGCCGTAACAGATATGACAGACAGAACTTTCATATTAGCTGAAACTACTTTAGATACAATTCTTTTCCATGGAATCTGTTGACACATTCAGTTGCCAGTCCACAGGCTGAGTACTGAAGTAGAAAGAAATCATGACGTACATGCATGTGTGAATCCGCCTTATGTCTTCTCAAAGCAAGGGGGAAGCAGCCATTGAATGAATGCCTTTATCTCTTTCTTTAAGCAGGAGTGGCTTTATAGTAAATCATCATTAATGCCATTAAAATATCATTTTGATTGATAAAATATACATTTGTGTTTTTTTTGCTTTCAACTCACTTCCTTTTCTCCCACTGCTCATTTTCCACTCAGATTTCCCCCAGTTTTTTCAGACTTAAAATTGGAAGTAATTCTTGTGTACTTATTAACCTCTGCATTTAACACATGAAACTGCGAAGGCTTGCATGTTTCCCAGATATTCTGTTTTCTGTTCCAAATTGAGATTTATAGATTGAGGTTATAAATATACATATAATCACTTCTTTAATTATAGCCATGATTGCTGCTAAGGTTTCCAATGCACTGCTCCTTTAGGTGCAAAACTGAAAGATCTTGATTTTCAATGCATTTTTTCCCAATATTAATTTGTTTTCTGATTTTTGGCACTTTCAATAACACGTTCAAAGAAGGAAAATACAGTGGTGTTCGGGATTTACTTATCTGAAATTTTAGGGAGCTGTGGCCAGGCTACCACTATTGCTGCTACTGGCTAAGCCCTTCTACCCCAATAATAAATGGGGGGTGTTAAGAGAGCAATCCTATGACCCCTAGAGGGCCATAGGCATTGGCATCTGGAGAGCCACAGGATACAGCAAAATTCCTCCTCCAAGGCAAGAGACAGAGTTCTGACCTCAGCGGAAGGGATACAGCTGCAGTTCTCCTGCTTAACTCCCAAGCCCTTCCCAGCCACACCATAGAAGCGCCCTCTCCTAAGGTTGGAGCTCTGACCTCTGGAAGGGGAAAAAGAAGGATGGGTGTTTGACAGTGCGTGGGTAGGGGAGAGGCCGTGGATCCACTGGATCTAACAGCCTCTCAGCCCCTGTCCCCAGCAGTACTCCTAGATCCATCACTGTCACTTGAGGCCCAAGTGGTACAGGCGCTTGTAACTATGGCTGTGCACTGCCTTGGGCTGAATCCCTGGATCTGAGACAAGGCGAGCCAATTTGGCCCTCCTCAGGCTGATTCTGGAGTGGCACCAGGGTGCCTTAAGGTGCCCCGAAGCTGAGGCAGATAGGTATCAAAGCATCGGGTGCCTCGGGTCGATTTAGGGTGGTGCTGGGCTGCTTCCCCCCACCTGCCTGCCCACCGGGGGAAAGCCTGTGCAAGGCCAGATGTGAGTCAAGGTGAGTCCATAGGACATACCAGACTCTCTTCCCCTCCCTCCCCAGCTCCCTGCTGCTGCCAGCAATGCTGCCACTGTGACCTTCCTGGAAATGCATCCTCCTCCTGAGAGCCGAGCTACGATTTAAAGTTATCCCTGGGGCTCTCTGATTTTAGTATATCTGTGGCTGCAAACCACGGCAGCCATAAAGGGGATATTTATTTATTTATTGCATTTCTATACCACCCAATAGCCAAAGCTCTATGGGCGGTTCACAAAAGTTGAAACCATCAGACACAAATCAAAGTATAAAACAAACAACAGTATAAAACACAATATAAAAACACAATATAAAAGCACAACCAGGGTAACACCAAGTAGCAATGTAGAGATTTATACAGATTTAAAATACAGATAAAAGACTAAGATGATAACTGTTAAAATACTGAGAGAATAAAAAGGTCTTCACCTGGCGTCGAAAAGAGTATAACATAGTTGCCAGGCAAAGCTATCTAGTGAGCTCATTCCACAGCCAGGGTGCCACAGCACAGAAAGCCCTCTTCCTGGAACCCACCTGCCTCACCTCCTTTGACAGGGGCTCATGGAGAAGGACCCCTGAAGATGATATTAGGGTCCAGGTAAGCACATATGGAAGAAGGTGTGCCTTCAGATAATCTGGCCAGTGAAGCTGGAAAAGAACTGGCATAATATGGTCTTGTTGGCCAGTCCTTGTTAACAGTCTGGCTGCTCTGTTTTGTACCAGCTGAAGTTTCTGGACCATTTTCAAAGGCAGCCCCACATAAAATGCATTGCAGTAATCCAGACGAGAGGTTATCAGAGCATGGATAACTGTAGCTAGGCTATCTCTGATCAGATAAGGGTGCAGTTGGTATATCAGCCTAAGATGAGAAAAGGTGATCCTTGCCACTGAGTCTACCTGTGCCTCAAGTGACAGTTCTGGATCCAGGAGCACCCACAAATTATCAACCTGTTCCTTTAGGGAGAGTGCAACCCCTTCCAGAACAGGGTGAACATCACCTAGCTGTCTTGTCTGGACTGAGTCTCAGTTTGTTGTCCCTCTTCCAGTCCATTACTGTAACCAGGCACTGATTCAGAACAGCCACTGCCTCACCTGGGTTTGATGAAAAGGAGAGGTAGAGCTGGATTTCATCTGCATATTGATGACACCTCAGCCCACATCTCCAGATAACCTCTCCCAGCGGTTTCATGTAGATGTTGAACAGCACAGGGGATAAAATGGAGCCCTGTGGAAACCCATGGCCTAGATGCCATGGCACAGAGCAATAATCCCCCAGCATCACCTTCTGGAATTGGCCAGAAAACTTTCTCTTCTGCCGCTCCCAGACTGTGAAATGGCCTGCCCGAAGAGATCTGCCAACTTAACAGTCTTCCAGAATTTAAGAAAGCTATAAAGATTGATCTCTTCTGGCAAGCCTACCCAGTCAAATTTTAAGAGTTTTATTGGTATTTTAATAATATATTAGTTTTTATATGTTTTGAATCAGTTTTATGTGTTTTATATCATTTGCTTTTATTGTTGTTCCCCGCCTCGATCCAGAAGGAGAGCTGGGTTATAAATAAATATATTATTATTATTATTATTATTATTATTATTATTATTATCATCCAAGGGGGAGCGGAACCACTGTAACACAGTGCCTCCAACTCCCAACCCAGACAACCTATCCAGAAGGATACCATGGTTGATGGTATCGAAAACCACTGAGAGGTCCAAGAGAATTAACAGGATCACACTCCCCCTTTCCCTCTCTCAGCAAAGATCATTGCACAGGGCAACCAAGGCAGTTTCCGTTCCAAAACCAGGCCTGAAGCATGATTGAAATGGATCTAGGCAACCACCCACTCAAGCACCATGCTGCGGAAGGGGATGTTAGCCACCAGCCTATAATTGTTAACATCCTCTGGGTTCAGGTTACGCTTTTTCAGGATGTTATCACTTTGGATATTTCTGTGGTTAAATGTGATTCAGATAAATATTGTGTGTGCATGAAGATGGTCCCTTGCCTATGGCCATTTAATAAGTTTCCAGAAGAACTGAGATTTGAACCAGGAACTTTCTGGTTAAAAGCTCAGCCCCCTAGATCAGAACTCTCCAGATGTTTGGACTCCCAGAAACCCATGCCAGCATGGCCAGTGCTCAGGAATGCTGGGTATTGAAGTCTGAAACATCTGGAGATTTACTTTCTGCCCACTCCCTGTCTGAGAGAATACACAACATCATGGTTCTCTCTTAGGTACTATAAATATGCAGAAGGTTAATTGAAAAAAGCTCAACTAGTCTTCACACACCATATACATTTACAGCTCCAAATGAAAGACAATGGACAGAATAGTATAACTGTTGCAAAATATTACCATATTTTATATATTTGGGTCCTCTACATGGCTCCAGAGAACTCTCAGGTCAATTTACAGCTTACCAATATAAAGAAATGCAGGTTGCTTACCTGTAACAGTAGTTCTTTGAGTGGTCATCTGTGCATTCACACATATGGGCTCTGCACCTGCACGGAGCTTGTTTCAGAAACTTTTGGTGGGAACCCCTCCCCTACCGTCTACTGACTTTGTGTTCCTGCCTTTCTCCTCAGTTGCAAGAGACCAACTTGCTGGCCCCATAACTAGGAGAGAAACCGCTCAGTATCGTCAGTACATTTACATCGACACCAAAGCAGGGACGGTGGGTGGGTTGTGTGAATGCACAGATGACCACTTGAAGAACTATGGTTACAGGTAAGCAACCTGCATTTCTTCTTTGTGGTCTCTGTGCATCACACATATGGGCGATTAACAAGCTCAATTCCTGCTGGAGGATAGGTGTAGATCAATGTTCCCTCGCAAGATAAAGAAATTGCTCGCCCCAAACTGCAGTTTGTCCTGGTACAAACAACCAAGCGGTAGTGTGTAATGAAGTTAAAGGACTTATACCAAATAGCTGCCTGACATAAGTCTGGGATTGACAATCCCCTGCCTAAAGATGCTGACGTCGATGCACTGCACATCGACTGAGCTGTTACTGGACTAATGAGTTGCAAGCCCTTCAACTTGTAGGGCAGTTTAATAGCATGTACAATCCACTCCGCGAGTCATTGCAACTCTTGAGTCTTATGAAACTTGTCTGTTCTAGCCCTGTGTGGAAGCCCAGGTAGGGTGCATCAGTACTGAGACAGCTAACTCACTCGATCTATGTAGTGTTGATATAGCCACCAGAAAAACAACCTCCAAGAAATTAATGAGATATCTGAGGGTGTCATTGGTTTAACTGGTTTCAATGTCAGAGATTGTGGCACGACAGAGAAACTCCATGCCAGAGTGAAACTCCCGATTAGAGGAGCCAGATTTGCAATACCCAGAGGAAACCTGTAACAACGGGATTGGTGCGAAAACATGTAAAGCTGTCAAGTACCCGCATATCGACAACTATTTCAGCCCTATAGTGTATAGGGGGTGTAAAGTGTAAATACATTGTTAAGGAGGCTGAATGGGGCTTGAGGCCCTGAAGATCCATGTATTTAGAAAAGAATCCCATTGTGCAATATACGACTTCTTCGTTGCCAGGCTACAGGCTGGATGAAAAATGGAATCGACCTCATGTCAAAAGTAGTTACGGTATTGGGATACCCCATGCCATGGGTCTTAGCATATGCAGGGGCATAAACTATGGGGGGTGGGGGGCTCAAGCCCCCACCAGGATTTCCCAAAGGGGGCAATGCCCAATGAAGTAACATCAGTAAGCTCACAGCCTGACTGACAGGTTGCTCAGTCAGTCTCCAGTTGTCTGTATTCTTATGTGTTTGGGGGTCAGTCTAAATTACATCCAAGCACATCCTGCTTCCTCCTCAGTTGCCCAGTAGATCTACTTGCAAGACAAAAGCTACTCTCCTTTTGTGTCAGGGTCAGCCTTCCCCAGATTCATTTTCTCCTACCCCCTCAGGCCTTGTAGGACAAAAGGTTGCTCATTTAGGAATTACAGTGTGAGTACATCTTGATGAGGGTTTTGCCACAGGCTGGGGTGAATCCAGAGTGGCAGCAGGTCATCTATATGATGCAGCTGACATCCCGAAGGCATCCAGGGCAAATCCCTGAAGCTCCAGTTTTATAAAGTTGGGCACTTATCGTGACTTTTTCATCTTTGGAGCTGCGGCGGAGCCAATGGTGACCCCTGATTGGTAGCCATTGGCTGGACAGGGAAGGGGGTGGACTGCCATTCCCCCCCTGAAAAATTGAGAGGTCTACACCCCTGAGCATATGTAGATCGAGGTGTAAGACTCTGTCTCGATACCCGGTAAGGAGTATCAGTGCTGACAGGAGTCGGAGGATCCTACTCTGTGATATCTTCAGAAGTAGAGTGAGCCACACCTGTCTTTGCCACCGAGTGGTGACTATGATGTAGACTGTGTGGACTACATGATATTAATATTGTCATACTGCAGTACTCATGGAATGAGAGGAAAAATGAGGGGAACAGGTAAATAGACTTCCAGTTCACTCAACCTGGTATGCATCCCCAGGGACCCGTTCCAGTTCCCCGCTCTCAAACAAAAACAGACGACCAATTGTGTTGTGAGGTGTCACGAAGAGTTTTATCTCTGAAGTCCCCCATTCCTGAAAAAAACTTGAGATAGAACCGAAGATTTGGCTGCTACTTGTGTGGGTCTCTCTGTTTCTCCCTTGCCACATTCCTTGGGATCAAGAGGGCTTCAAAGAGATCCCCAGTCGAACAGGAAAGTATTTGCATAAGGACTTGAGATGGGGGAGGAGGCAGAAAAAGGCATGCCCCATAGCAAATAGCCTGTGCAAGTACACCGATGTAGGGTCTGTTGCACATAGTTCATTATCGAGCCTTCGAACCCTTTAACAGTGGTATTGTTTCAAAAAACTGTCCGCATTCGAAGCCTTGCCTGTCGAGCAACAGTAACTGTGGACGTCATTAGTCCGAGAAGTCTCTGTACTTGAGATGCAGGAGTATCGTTATTGGTTATACGCCTGCCTGCGAGAGTAGAGGGGGAGAAGCTCCGTCCCAAGGATGATAGGCTCTCTCTGCATTGGCATCGAGAATGCTGCAATAATGGAATTGTTAGATCCAGGGTGAGTCTGGATTCTGTGTTCACTATGAGGCCCAAAGAGCTCAATAGCGAACACCCTGCCTTCGATAGCATTTCCTTCGAGGATGTTCAATAGTGAACACCCTGCCTTCGATAGCATTTCCTTCGAGGATGCCACCAGAAGCCAGTTGCCTAAATATGGGTAGATTTCCACCCCTTGTAGGTGAACAAACACAAGGACCAGTGCCATACATTTTGTAAATATTCTGAGGCAGGGCTTAGGCTCAACAGGGGTACCTGAAAGTAGGAAATGTGTCATCAGGAATTACTCGTTCAGACGTATGTATTGAGCCGTCTCAAATCCAGAACAGGTTGAAGAGATCTGTAGAGGAGTGGACCAAATATTCAATCAGAGAGTGATATAGGTCTTCCGAAGGAGGCTCCACTCTGTACAGCTACCCCATCAACAGGCGATGCAGAAGAGAGCAACGCTGGGTCCGACTGATAGCCCTCTAAGGATTGAGGGGAATCAGGTTTAGTTCTATGATTTAACTCATCTTCCCCAAGCTGATCTTTTTGACACCCAACAGAGTGGGGCTGGAAAGGGGGAAGAGCTAGGTGGGCATACTGACACATTTACGACAGTATCATGAGTCAACGGGTGAGCCCTGTGGACAGGTCACAATGACAGTGATCTCGGTGAAGCTGGAGGGAGTTGCGAGAAAACTTCCTCCAGTGGTAATTGCAATACTGATGGAGCTGCTCGGTATCGAGAAAGGCATAGGGGTTGGTATCGATGCCTGGTACGGGAGTTACGGGTCCATTGCAAGAGGTGTCCCCCTCATAATTGATGCCAATCTCTGTACTGGCACGGCATTCTCGGGGGAGGCAACCCAGTTGAAGTTATGTCCCAATTATTATTATTATTATTATTATTATTATTATTACAGGGACCCGAGAATGATGCCCCTAGACATCACAGGCATAAAAACTCTCTCCATTGAAATCATAGCACTCCGATTTAGCGGCTCTGGGGAGCAGCCCTGTAATCGGCAGCTAGCCTGTAATGGCTGTACTAATTTACTTGGTGGAGAGATGTCTCGTCTTGGTACCGAGAGCTCAGTACCGAAGGAGGCAGTTAAGTCTCACCATTTGATGTTGATTCTGCCTGCTAGACGTCTCATCTTAACATTGGAGCTGCATGTTAGAAGCTCCGCTATCGAAAGCTTAGACCTCGGTACTGAAGGAGCCAGTTATGTCATCCCTCGGTATTGGGGAGGGGCCCTAACAGCTGCAGAAGGCTCAGAAACCGGTCTCTCTCTAGCTGTAGAAACACAGGTAGAGAGCATCCAGATGTTGGAAGATTGGAATGACCCATGGTTAGGATCAGGGTCCGAGAGGGCTCTCTTCCGTAGACTTGCTCCACGCGATCAGTCTCAGAAGGCTTATGTGACCTGGCCTTCTTAGATATCCCTTTTGCTGTAGATACAGCTAGGGAGGGTCCAAACGTTGGAAGATCAGAATGAACCATGGTCAGAGTCAGGGTCCGAGGACGCAGAGGGGCTCTCCTTCGTAGAATCGCTCCACGCGATCAGCCCCAGAAGGCTTAAGTGATCTGGGCTCCTTAGATATCCCTCTTGCTGTAGATACAGCTACGGAGCGTCTAAAAGTTGGAAGATTAGATGAGGTGTGAAGAGGCCATTTCTCCAGTAGGTCGAAGAGCCTGTGCTATAAGTGTAACGATTGCCTGGAAGAATCCATGGCTTCTAGAGCTTTTATCCGCAGAATTGCCAACAGTGGCGACAGGTTTCGATGACCTGAGCCTCTCCAAAAACAAATCAAACAGAGAAAAGTCCGTCTGCTGGGGAAGCTTGCTGACGTACTTAACACATTTTCAAAAGGGGCCTTAATGGCCGTGTGATCCCCCCAATGCGATCTAAGATCGCTGGAGGATAAAATATCTAAGAATATAACAATAATCAATTAAGACTAAAAATAAACTAAAAACAAAGTAAAATAACTAAAAACCTTAGCACTCTAAAGCTTTCTCCTCACGAGAAAGACAGAAGTTTTCAACAAGACATCCTTTCAGCAAGGTGGTTGAAAAAGAACTGAGGAGAAAGGCGGGAACATGGAGTCAGTAGACGGTGGGGGAGTGGTTCCCGCCAAAAACATTTGCCTTAGCTATATTATTTTCCAAAACAAGCTCTGCTCAGGCACAGAGTCCATATGTGTGATGCACAGAGACCATGAAGAAGAAATATAATGATATAACCAGTATAATGGTAAAAATAAAAAATGCTAAAATAAAATAAAGATAAAATGATAACACCCATATCTCTGTCACTTGAGGCTCAGGTAGCCTCAGTGGCACGGAGTGCCTTCTACCAACTTCAGTTGGTGGCCCAGCTACACCACTATCTGGACAGGGATAACCTGGCTTTAGTTGTCCATGCTCTGGTAACCTCCAAGTTAGATTACTGCAATGCACTCTACGTGGAGCTGCCTTTGAAGACGATTCGGAAGCTGCAGCTGGTGCAAAATGCAGCAGCCAGATTGATAACTGGGACCAGAGGGTTTGAGCATATAAGACCTACTCTGGCCCACTTGCATTGGCTACCTGTATGTTTCCGAGCCTGATTCAAGGTGCTGGTTCTAACCTAAAAAGCCTTACATGGCTTGGGACCACAGTATCGGACGGAACGCCTTTCCCGACATGAACCTACCCGTACACTACATTCAACATCTAAGGCCCTCCTCCGAGAGCTTACTCCGAGGAAAGCTCGGAGGTCGGCAACAAGGGAGAGGGCCTTCTCTGTGGTGGCCCCCCAATTGTGGAACGATCTCCCTGACGAAGCCAGCCTGGCACCAACATTGTTATCTTTTCGGTGCCAGGTCAAGACTTTCCTCTTCTCTCAGGCATTTAGCAATATTTGATGAGCCTGGGTTTGTTTTGTTTTAGGTTTATAGTTTTGTAAAGTTATTACAGTGGTTTTAAATGTATGTGTATATTATGTGTATATTGTATGTTTTTGCGGTTTTAATTTTTGTATATTGTTTTTAATTGTTTTAATCTGATGTAAATCGCCCAGAGAGCTTCTGCTATGGGGCGGTATACAAATGTAATAAAATAAATAAATAAAATAAATACTCAAGTGTGGAGTTTCTTTACTCTCTTACATTGCCCATGGGGACTTGGAGAGAGTACAGGGTCTCCACGCCCACAGTCAAAAGGGTAGAGTTGGTAAGCCTGATCACAGATGGATTACAAGTGAGATGAAAACCATTCTTCTTAACTCCATTTGTGTGCTTGTTTTCTCTGCAGTGGGACTGGGGTGGAATGGAAATATGACTCAGTATTGTCAAGGTATATGTATCACACGGGTGAGACTGAGTGGATTCATGTATACACCTCTTCAATGCTGTGTCTGCAGTAAAAAACAGGCAGATTCTTTTATTGGGCATCTGATATGAAAAGGAGGACAGGGCTCATGTATCTTTAACAGTTGTAGAGAAAAGGGAATTTCAGCCAGTGTCATTTGTATGCAATTAGTTTCTGGTGAAATTCCCTCTTCATCACAACTGTTAAAGTTGCAGGGGCCCTCCCTTCTTTTGTATATGGTCACTCTAGTATAGTGCCTGCAACTTTAACAGTTGTGATGAAGAGGGAATTTCACCAGGAACTAATTGCATACAAATGACACTGGCTGAAATTCCCTTTTTTCTACAACTCTTAAAGTTACATGAGCCCTGTCCTCCTTTTCATATGGTCAGCCAAATACTTGCCTATCCATGGACTATCAAATGTCACACTCCCTTAAGTCCCATACTTAGCCTGAGTATGTGTAAAATAGGAGCATATTCTTCCCTTGCCTATCCTGACTACCTCTCCCACTCTTTTCCCTAAGTATTTTAAGCTCCATGAAAAAGGGACCTGTGCTCTTTAAGTACACATAGATGTTGGGTTGTTGTTGTCTTCACACCATTATCTTCTTTATCAATTCCTTTTCAATCTTGCAAGACTAAGACTTGCATATGATTATAGATCAGAAATGTTTATCCTATCAAAAATACTGATTGTGAGTTAAATGCAACATCGCAGGAGAGGACTTCCACTTGTGCAGCAGGACTTCCCCTTGTTCTCTTCCATCCCATAGCCCCCTATGTGCTCCCAAACCTCCTCCAGAGGGTCCACCAACCCACCAGAGGAGATTTGGGATGCACGGATGAGGATGGAAGGTGAAGGGGAAATATGTTCTGCTGGTGGATGTCCAGGGTTGGATACAACCCTGGCCCCAAAAGGATACTTCTCATAACTTAAATCAAACATGTATGTGCAAAATGCACATTTTTAGAAAGACATTAAAATACCTCTCCTTGCAAAGCAGGCATTGTATTTTGTCACATGAATTTCAGCCCCCATTGGTTTACCTTTCAGATGGCTCCCATGAGAACATGCCACATAATAAAACTGATTTGTTTTTTTAAGAAAAAGTTGCATTGCTATTTTCATGGCAGCAAAGTGTTTGCACATATTATCTCCAACTCACTAGGGAAATCCTAGACCAAATAATTCACATGCTGGAATTTGGAAATGAATAAGGTTGTCAGGGAGATGAAAGCAGAAAGGGAAGATGGATGCCGAGAAGAGCAATAAATAATAAATCTACTAGGGCAGGAAGGGAAATAAATGTTGATGGCTGCAAATAAATTTGCCCCGAGGTGCCTTCTTTTTAGTGCTCCAGATGTTTCCTTTGAGTGGTGTATAGGTTCAGTTTATTCAGTAGAAACTCTGATAATGGGTCCTAGATTTAGGAGAGTTGCCTGTTCTGGGTGGGCTTGCATTCCCTCTGAATGAGCAGGTGCTTAGCAGAGGGATGCTCCTGGACCTCTCATGGTCTATGGAGACAAGGGATATCAGGGAAATATGAAACAAATCCAGAATTCTATTAATTCAACCTGCAGGTTCCGTAGCTGACTGGAATCTTTGAAACCACACAATTCAGAGGACATGCAGAATATTTTTCTTTTTCTTCTTTTAAACTTTCTGGAATTCTATGCAAACTTACTTGTATGAAAGTGTGAAAGTTAGTGGAAAATATGTTAATATATATGTCTTTTTTTAAACCCCACCTCGACTTTTCCCAAGTCATGTAGATTCCACGGGATTGCAGACCACTTTTTTACTGGGGGGGGGGGGGATTCATGCAAGTGGAATGAAAATACATCCATTAAAAAAATGATTCCGTCAATGACTGGATGATGGAACAAAAGGTGTCTGATAATCCATGAAACACACACAGAATGAATTAAGCAAAATCCATACATCTTTAATGGAGACACAAGTGGCCTCTATGGTGAGGAGACCCTTTTTCCAGCTTCTGTTTATTCCCCAGTAGGGATGTTGGAGAAATCTGCAATGGAACCAAATGAATTCAGATTTTTATGAATCCAACCTGGAGATTCTGCAGTGAACCAGCTTCTCCCATCAGGCAGAGTCCACAAACTTGCGGACCATTTTCCCAACCTTGAGAATTTTGCATAAATTTCATCATAGAAAAATACACAAAAAATTTAAAAGCCAAAGTGCCAAAAATGTGCATTTTCCCGTAGGCTAATGCCTATGCACATTTGGGGGGAATGAGCACATTTTGTGCTAATTTTTGCATGTGTGAATTTGTGCAAATTCAGAAATGGGGAAAATATGATTCCATCAATGGACAAATGATGGAACAATGTGCCTGAGAATCTATGAAACACAGATGGAACAGATTTTCACAATCCATGTATCCCTATTCCCCAGCTATAGGTGTTCCTGGACAGGGATAACCTGTCCACAGTGATCCATGCACTGATGACCTCAAGACTGGACTACTGCAATACACTTTATGTGGGGCTGTCTGTGAGATTGTCTGGGAGGCTGCGGCTTGGGCATAATGCCGTGGTTAGATTGCTGAGTGGGACAGCCTACTGGGAACATCTTACACCAGTTCTGAAGGAGTTGCACTGGCTGGCCATAAGCTACCAAGCCACAATCAAGGTGCTTATCCTAATCAATAAAGCCCTATCTGGCTTAGGACCTGGTTACCTGATGGAGTACTTTCCCCCTTATGTACCTGTCCAACTATTAAGATTGAGTGGGGATGCCCTTTTGATGGGGTCTGAGAGAGGGCATTCTTGATACTGGTACCCCAACTGTGAGAACCACCCCTGCCCCCACCACCAATATATGGACAGCACCAAATTTTACATGTTTTTGGCACCAGCTACAGACCAATTTGTTTCCCCAGGCTTTTGATTATTTTTTCCCTCACTTTTCTTTTGTGTGGACTGTTATTTATCTGTAGTTGAGTATGGGTTTTTTTTTTGGTCAATGTTGTCTTATTCAACTGTGTTTTATTGCTTGTACCCCAAGTTGGGATTACTTTATAATGAAAAGAGATTAAGAAATGTCATAAACAAATGTATGGAATTAAATAATAAGAGTTAATAAAAATAACTAAGTATTTAAAATTTTGGATCTTATTATTGTTTGTTGCCTTATGCAGTTTACTCCTGGAAAGCTGGGCAATCAATCAATCAATCAATCAATCAAACAAACAAACAACATTGGGTTTCCTTTAATAAAGACAAGTGTTATCTTGTCATTTGCTTTAAAAGCAACTTCCAGATATCTCACTGTGAAACCAAACCTCTAATATGTGTAGCCTAGCACTAATGTGGCTATGAGATGTATCAAGTTATACGCAAACAAATCTTCAGTGACTCTCAGTTGGAAGTAAGGCCTCTTCTGAATTTTGTCCCTCAGATGTTGTAGAGGAGAATATATATATATATATATATATATATATATATGAACATAGTCTAGATCGAAACCATTGTCTTTAAATTTTAACTGAACACATTTATGATTTATGAATGTCTATGTTTGGCTGTACTTATGTATATTTATTTATAGCTTCTTTCCTAAAATAATGGCAATGTGCTAAAATATTGATTTCAAAGTCTTCCTGAAATTTGGATAACTCTTAGTTGGTATATTTCATGGAGGTTTTCTTGTGATTTCTCAGACTGGTGTATCTAAAAGTGTACTTAGCAGTCTGTTTTATTGTGACATTTATTTTTGCTCTGCAAACGCCACTTCTTTGTGAGACAGGACAGACTGTCGGTAGACAAAATGTTTGTCACTATTAGCTCTTGAACAAATTTGCCTCAAGTAGCTACTTGGGCATGCAGCCCTAATTGTTTTGTACCTAGGAAGCAAAATAAATAGTGAGACATTCCAGCCTATGCGCACTGAATGTTAGTGAATCAGTTGCCTAGGACCCTCAAGTGGTCACTCGAGAGCTGTCTGAAAAGTAAAAGGAGTTGAATGATCTTGATCTAGGGAGCAATCCATGATGTAGTGTCGCTGCTCATCTCCATTTCAGTGAGGCTTGCATGAGTCACCACACTAAAAACACAGGACAGTGCTTCCCTAAGGACTGCTTGCAATGCTCCATTTCTCTACACATATCTTTAAGGTTTATGTGAAGTTATGGAAAGAAGACAGCTGAACATGGATGGCCAAATGGGAACTTAATGCCTGGAATAGATACATCAGTTTTGAAATATAGTATTTAGACGTTACAAAAATGTGCAGTCCTGGACAGTTTGCCCAGTCTAATGGTACTCCAAATTTGTTGCCTGATGCAGCAGCCTGGCTCTATTTAATGTTCAGGCCCAGCCATGGGAATGAAGGATTTTATTTATTTATTTATTTATTTTATTTATTTTATTTCAAACCTGCCTCTCCATCCAGATTTTATAATGTCATGCACCCAAACAATCTTGCAATCAAATCCAAAACATTTACCAACACACACAAAATATGAAGTCTACCTGCCTACATGTATTTACCAGATGGCTTGAGTGATTAGCCTGGAACTTCAACATGCCAGAATAGTGGGCAAATGGGGAATTACAAGGCAATACTCATGTGTGTGCAAATGTTACCACTTGCAATTACAATAGCTGGCTGTTGAGCACTGAAGTGATTCTTTTGTACTGGTTTTGGTTTTGTCAATGATTGCCTTCATTAAGAGGAATGAAATCTAGTCTCCCCACCCCCCACCTTGATAGAGCAGTAACAGTTTACACCTTTCCACAACAGTAAGACAGAATGAAAAGAATCCATCCTTCAGTCTGTTTGTGGTATAGTAAAAAGAAAAAGAAAGAAAGAAAAGAAGTATAAACACTGAATTCCTGAGCTCACTGTGAGATGGAAGGTCATTAACAGGGCACTTGAGCAGATTGGAATTACAGTCAATTGAGACGCTGAAACATCCTAAATGGCCTAATGCAGCAACTAAGTGCTTCTTAAATTCCCGAAGTTTTTTACCTGAGCATCGCATTCATGGCTTATAGTGAATTTCCATTTCCTAGTGTACGTATGGTTGTACCCAATGATCTTGCTAAGAGCCAGCACAGAATTCGAATGCTTATGCTGGAATTCAATTCAAATGAGGGAAGAATTCAAATGTTTATATTGGAACCATGGTGACATTAAAACTGATCTGTAGCATTAGAAATGTGAAATAGGACTCTCAGTTATTTACACAGGGTTGCACACTAAAATTAATAGGAATTACAAATGCTTCCAAAAAGAAGTGCATATTTTATCCCATGTGATTGCAAAGTTGCAGCTGGTTGAGAGGGCTGGAGTAGTTTCTCTTCCTTGGACATGCTAAAGCCATAGGTTTTATATATATGACAGGGTGGCAGATTGGACCCTATATTTCCAAAAGCACAGAATGGGAGTCAATGCTTCTTTATTATTTTCTTTGGTATTATATTTACATGATTGTGTGTGTGTGTGTAAAGAGAGAGAGAGAGAGAGAGAGAGAGAGAGAGAGAGTTCTGTGTAGACACACATTCCCTGGAAGAACCCCTGTTAGTGGAGGCCAATTTTCATGTTCCCTACCTGTCTCGCTGATGGGAGTCCATTTAATATGTCAACTGAAGCCATTGAGAATTCAGCCCACCTTTCTACATAGCTGTAGCGCTTAATATGAAAAGCTGCATTTCATATTCCATACCTTGGTCATGATAGATCAAGGGTGAGAAATGTTTTTAACCCCAAGAAAATCTTGTGGTACTGGGTGGTGGGTCAGGGGAAACACATATGCACACACATACATACATACATACATACATGCATACACACACACATGGATTGGGATTGTTGTTTCCTGCTGCTGTTAGAGGGAGAGAAACAGTGATCTTGGCTGTATGGGGGACACTCAGGGGAGGAGAAGACTTAAGCTAAAGCTGCATTAGGATCGATTGGTTAGTTGGTTGTGGTGGTAGAAAGGGTATGTGAGAACCACTCTTCTAAAACACACCCTTCCCCAGCATAATTGGGCTCAAGACAGCCCACCAAACATTTCATCCCTAAATGCCCCATAGGTGGTCATCCATGTATGCCCTCTCCCCTCAGCATTACTTTGGTACAGGAAAGGGAATTTGAGGGCACATGCTGTGGGATGCATAAGTACACTCTGAGGGGTAGAAGTAGCTCAAGGGTTGCCCACCCATGTGACAGCATGTGACAAGGAGACTGAACCGCCAAGGTTAGCCTTTATAGATATGATCATAATTAATCTGATGTGTTACCAAAAAAATATAGTGTCGAAGTACAATAGATTGAGTGTTAAATCTAGATATAAGAAATTAAGGTTCTATTCTATTCTATGCTATGAAGTTCAGTGAGTGGGTTACATTAAGTAAACAATTCTCTGTCAACATAACAAACCTCCCTGGAATGTTGGAAGAATGAAAAGTAGATCAGAATACAACTAGGGACCAGGATTTCTAATGATCCGCCTTCCCTTATATACACCCAGATGACAGTTACGACCTTCAGAGGAGGTCTTGCCAGTCATTCCGAAACAAATGGAATGTCGCCATGAGGGACCTCAACAATGGGCCTTCTCTGTAGTGGCACCCACCATCTGGAAGACATCCGTCATGTGGTTCGGGAAGCGGAAAATATAACATCCTTTCAACACCTCCTGAACACATATCTTTTCACACAGGCTTTTTCTGGGCTGTAACTTATTTTGGTTTTATACAGTATTTTTTAGCTTTTAAAGCTTTATATTATGTTCTGACTTGCTGTATTTTATGGTTTTAATTGTGAACTGCCCAGAGAGCCTCAGCTATTGGGCAGTATAAATAATAAATAAATAAATAAATAAATAAGAATATATTGTGGTCCAGTCCAAGGTCAGGTATTAATGGTTCACATGTTTTTGCTATTGGTAATAGCTTCCACATGGTGTGGAATAGAAGTGGGTTCAAGCATTGTACATTCCTTCAGTATACATAGGAAGTCATATAGATGGATAGATTTCCATACCCCTCCCATCTTCAAAATGGTTACTTTCTGTGCACAATAATGGGTGCAGGTGACCTTAAAATTCACCTTCCCCCTAGTGAATAAATGATTACCAGGATCATCAGTGTCTGATCTGACACTAACCCTTTGAGATAAGGTGGGAAAGAAAACTAAATAAGTGACTGTAGATTAGAATCACAGCTCTATTCTTTCTACGTGCTTTGGAAAAGAAATCCACCCTTTTGTTCTCCTTTTACCGCCATGATTGTATGACAAAGGGTTATTAAAGTGTGGGCCGTTAATGAAACACTAATCCACATCAGTGACTTTGTGAAATCTCTTAGAAACGTAGAGGGCAGCTGTGTGTAGTTTTAAAACACTGTATGAACAGGCGTAATTAATTTGGGCAATAAAGTACTGCAATGGACGTGAAATATCAGGACTCATGTTTTTCAGCTTTCTCTAAAGTAGGGTACTTTTTTCCTTCATGGCAATGGCAATTGATTTTTTTTCTTTAAAAGCTTTCTGTCATCTATAAGTGGCACATTTATATGTTTATGGTTTTCATGAGCTCTTTGGAGGTAAGATATTATGGAATGAAATGTACATAGGAATAAGAACACCCACTGCTGCATTACACACTAGGCAAGAGCATAGTTCATATGTTACATGAAAAACGGGGGAAAGAAACACACATGGGGGGTGCACAGTTTTCAATGATGCTCTTGCAACGCTCTTCTCTGAATTGCGACCATAACTGTGTTACTGTTTAGCGCCCAGCAACGAGGCGCCAGTGAGTGTTTTGTTTGCATATGGTATTCTTGCAATGTGTTTTTCCCAATTCCTATTGTCTTCTGTTCTTCCTTTCTTCATTTGACTCTGGCTGCTGTCAGTAGAAGCTTGTGAGACAGATGTGCTGGTTAAACATTTGAAAGGCCTCTCCAGCTGCTATATTCCCCCCCCCCCCAGTTTGCTTCTGCGAGTTCCCCCTCTGTTCCCTATGCAAGTCTAGCATTTTGATTTACACATGCTCGGTATTGCTGCGTACCTCAGCTTGTGCCGTTGAATATTCACATTATCGGACTTTGCCCAATCAGAAATAAATCAAAACAGAAACTAAAAATTGCGACCTCAGGGCGAGAGAGCAGCATGACGGGGACGACGTCATGCGAGTCCAGCACTGAAGAAGTGGAGCAAAGTCGAGGTGGGTATGTTTAAAACTGTGCATGTGATAACGACCTCAGACTGAGTTATCCAGCCATTTTAGCAAGCATCTTTAGGGCAAACCTGGCCCAGTCCCAACCCAGGTGAAAGCTGTTTTTACTGTTTAGTGCCAATTTATATAATGTAAGTATTTGCAATGTGTTAAGGATATTTGCTATACGAGAAGTAAGTGTTGTGTGGACTTCAAATACCAGGTTGGTAAATGGTTAAATCTGATGGGAGAGGGAGAGAGTGAATAGAAGTGAATGCTGATTAGCTGGTGGTTCAAAGATCTGGATTGGCAGTTAGCCATGAGGGGGAGGAGTTAAGAGAGGCAGTAAGGATAGTGTGGAGAGAGAGAGAGTTGGAATCTGGATTTGTCTGTGGAAAGGTCTAGTGAGCGTGCAGGTACAACATCTTTTGTTATTTTGGGAACAGAGTGAATGGGAGGAGAGAGTGTAGTTTAGGGTGTAGCATAGGCAAGATTGCATCTGAAACTGATTTGAAACAAACAAGTATTGAAACTGATGAAACCATAAGCTTTGTAAACTGCATAAACTTAATCATTGTTAATTAAAAGTTCTTTCTGTTTCATAACCTGGAGTGGATTCTTGGAGTACCTGAGGTAGGGTACAGTGTTCAATGGTGGCAGTGGTGAAGGAGAAGGGGAAATATAGAGTGCTGGGCTGGCTGCTGAGAGGCCAAAAAGGTTCAGTGAGACCCCCTCTACAAGAATTCGGTTTGACGCCTGGTTCTCTGAGCGCACAACTGGTGGCCTTACCGGTTGTTTGAAATGTGCTTTAGAAGTAGTTAATGCAGAGAATCGCTTGTTCACATAGTCAAAATGCGCTTTAACGGCCGCAGCAAAATAAAACTCGCTATTTAACGTGCATTCGATAATGCACATAATCGGATAGATAACACACCTCAACTCCCGATTTGCACTCCGCTCATGTAGAGGTAAAAATTTTAATGAGACTTCAAAGAGCTTTAAACCTCTCGTGTAGAGGCAGCCTGAGTCTCAGAGTCAGTGAGCAGCATTCTGATGCATGTTCCATAGTTGGAAACCTTTGATTTAATAGGAGAAATAAAGGAAGACTGAAAGGAGTGGCATCACAAAAGCTTTCAGAGAAGCTTTCAGGGAGTGCATTCCAGTTGTGGGCAGAGCTGAAGGCCAAAGGGGTGGAAACAAAGTAAAAGCAGCGAAAATACCAGCCTATTTTAGCTTAAAGCTCTTACTACCAGTAACGAAGACTTAGGAGAGGCATTTCAACCTTTAGAATGGAGGAAAAGGTACAAAAGTCAGGCAACTACCAAACGTGATTGGGGAAAGGGGGGTGAGGTGAATGTTGCATACATGAATCCTTTATGGCCACCATTTCTGGAGGATTTCTATTACAGAAATTGGTGAGTCACTATTTTTAAAATGGTGATTCCCTTGAAGGAGCACAGGTGGCTGCCGGAGCTTGCAATGGGGACAAGTAAGGAGCAGCAGGCACGGGACTCAGCAGGAACATCCAGTGGGGTGCGAGCCATGGGACTATGGGGGGGGCAGTCCAGACTTGATTCAATCTACTTTGGGCTGCTTCAACCCGCATCCAACCTGCTCCGGATCCGGACCGATTCAGTCTGAATCGTCCCGCTTAGGCTCAGAATTTGGATCCAGAGCCGAAGTGCTGCACAGCCCTCCTGCATATCACTGTTTTTGGTAACAAAGAAGGAGGATGGCCACACATACTCATTGAGGACAAAAGAGGATACATATTTGCATAATATATGCAGTTGCTAATTTATATGTGTCTATGCAAAATAATTGCTGTAATTTAAAGAGAAATACAATACACCTCACCACGGCAGGGAAGATTGTGACCAGGTGACTCACTCAGTCTACTGTCCACATGCTAACTTGGGCCACTTCAAGGCCCCGCCTCTCCCTTCTTATGATTCTTTTCCTTTCAACCAGACATGTACGGAATGTCTGGTTGGAAGGAAACAGCTCTTTAGCTAGAGGAATGTTCTTTGACAACCCTTCAAGTAGAGGATTGTCCTCTGTAAAATAAGACATGTGGCCACCCTTTGGGAGATATTTCATATTCTAGAGGTTCTCCTAGGTTCTGTGGGTCAGCAGAAGAGGGAAAATAAGTGAATACTCTCCAGTACATGCTGCACCAACAAGCAACGAGCATCATCCACTAAAGGGGTAACACAGAAACGCTGGTAGACCAGTTCAGGTGAAATACTAGCTCATTTTACCCCAGTACAGTTGTGTGATGCAAATATCTAATATTTGTAGATCTACAACATTTATAGATCTATAATACCTATAATACCTACCTACCCACTTTTTAAATGACGCTGTTATTATTAATAATGTGTGTGTGTGTGTGTGTGTGTGTGTGTTTTCAAAAGCAACACATCTATTTCAGTTTTTCCCCTTTCTTAATGAGAAATCATGATTACTATATATGTATGGAAACTTAACAAAATCTTTTCCATAAAATTCATGGCAAATATCTCATGACTGTGCTATTGTTGCAATCATTATTTATTTCCCAGTGTGTAACAACTATGGGTCAACTAAATACGTAGTTATGGACTTCAGAACATTGGTTATTTACTCAGGAATCCATAATTGTTCTCAATAGTCTATGGAGAAAGTGTGTGTATATATATATGGTTAAATGGGTTTCTTGATTGACTTTATAGTAGGCTGTGATAGAGGAAGCATTGTGTTAGGCTGTTTCTGTCTTGGGATCGTGCCAACCTAAATATGCGAACAGCCATTCATAAGGGTCTTTAAAACACATATTATTTACCCAGTATTAGTAGTGTAATTTTTCATAAGTGTCTTTAAAATTTCAAGTAATTTTCCCCTAATAGTCATTATGGCTAAACATGGGGCATTTTTCAAGTACTTCCAAAATACAATGGGCCATTATTTTTTCAGCTTTTATGGTGTTACCAAATAGGAGTTTATTACCCAACAGACGTATTTGTTCCAATGTTGTCATTACTTATATTCATTATTTGAATCCCAGTGATGCCGAGTGGCCTGAATAAACTGTTTCTTGTAAGAACATATTTGTTCTCTTCCGGCAACCTCTTTCTGGTAAATGGTTTCACTGAGGCTAGATGCAGTTATGTTCTTGGAGTATTCTTGGCATTCATGTGTGCACATCAGCTTGTTGAAAGGGATCAACATTTGGTTATTGACCAAAGAATTGGGGGAAGCACAGGCTACGAGAAATCAAGTGACCTGCTCTGAGTTTAGGTAAACTCAATTTAATTCCATTAAGAAAAGAACCACAATTCCAATATAATTTCTTCTTCTTCTTCTTCTTCTTCTTCTTCTTCTTCTTCTTCTTCTTCTTCTCCTCCTCCTCCTTCTCCTTCTCCTTCTAATTAATACCCAGTTATCCTCCAAACTGGAAAAATTTGTATCTTGCACACATTTTGTAGATGAATTCCCATATAGGCAGCCTACCGGACCCAAGTCCACTTAGTAACAGCAGTACAAATGCTTCATGTGCCTTCAGACTATTCTCTGGTCTTATATTCCACCACCTGGTCTATCAGGATTAGGATTTCCAAACACAAGACCTACATCTATTCCAGAAAACTCCAGATTCCCATAGAGAAACATTTTAGCAACATGGGGCATGATGAAAATAATGTAAAGTTCTGAACAATGGAAAGGATGCAAGGACATGGGACAAGGCTACGTCACCAAATGAGAAGGAGAGAGATCTTCTGGATGTGTACTTTAAATACAATGAAGCCTTATGGACTAAAGCAAGAATATAATTGTATGCCAGTCTTATAACCTCCCCTTGTTTTATTCTGTAGTGTGTTGTACATGTAACAATATTGTTTTATTTACATTTTTGTTAATGTATGATTATTGTTTTTACATGTGTTCGAGAACGGAATACTTGGTGTACTAATCATGAATAGCAGTTTATCATGCTTTTTAGTGGGGTGGATGTTTCTTTAAAGCTTAGGCTTTGTTTTTAGGGCCTGAGAGCACCCTACCCAGCTATAGACAATTATAGACATTCCTTCCCAATTGATTTGATAACTCTGTTTAGGGCCTGCATATAGCAGTTCAGTTCATAATATCAAATGGTCACAGGTAGCATCTAAGCCCTCTTTAGGAGTTAACCAGCCAAAATAACCCACTGTGACCACCACATTACACAATAACACATGATAGGTTAAATAACCCACTCTGCAGATCAGGGTTATCAGAGTGGGTTATTTTGACCAAATAAGCCATTGTGGGTTAAAATACTCCCACCAGATAACCCATGATGGGTTAATAAAGTCATCATGGCTTAATTAACCCACCATGGGTTATCGTGTCATCCAAACCTAGACAATGTTTTTTAAAAAATTGTTTGGAGCATTGGTTTTGTTAATTTTGGTTATGATAAATGCTGCTACAACCAGAAGGGATATGTCATTTTGGTAACATTCCCCTAGTTGTTGTTGTTTTGGTTTGTTTGTTTAAATTATTGTGGGGTGTTATGGAGAATTTTCTCCCCCCAGCCCTTCCACCACCTATGGGGAAACTGCTCTTCACAGAGTAATCCCATCTATAGGGTTTCGTATTTTCAACAAAAGCTTATATTTTAGGGCCTAAGGAACTCTCTGCCACTATAACCCAGGGTTCCCCAAGGTGGCCCTTTTCCACTGCCACCAATTCTCTTAGAATAATTTAAGTTCTCCAAGTAGCCTGGTATAAGAGGCTTAAGCATGAGATGGGCAACAACACTAGAGATAAGATGAACTATTAAACAAGTTAATCTATTAAAGGGTTATTTTACACATGAGGGAATACTAATATTTACATTGGGGTTTTCAAAAGACTGCTTAGTGACAGATCTTAAGGACTCAAGAGACACTGTGCTGCTACAAGCTTCTTAATGACTTCTTTTACCTCAGGCCACATTCCCTAAACCTCAACCCCAGGCAATTATATTCACAACAGGTCCAGCTCTTCGGTACAGTATTCCTCTCACTGCCAAAACTCCTCTTGTTGTATTTCTGCCTGCATGGACAGTTTATCTGGGTTTTTAACTGCCTGCTTGGTTAGGATGACCATATTTTGGAAACCAAAAATGAGGACAACATGGTTGGCCCCCAAGGGGGTGTCCCCATCAACATGTCCACCCCCAGGGGGCATGTCCAGGGGGTGTGCCCACCTGAACATAGCATTGGTCACATGTCTGATTTTACAGCACACAATTAAGATCAGTTCTACATAACATCTTAATGTTAAAATCACTTAAATAACAACTGAGACATCCAATGTATCTGAAATTAACTTCACTCACTCCTACTTTTATAGTTTTTGCTGTACTTTGTTGTTATACTCTGTGTGATACATTGTCCCCTTCCCTCAAATATATTTTCTGATTGTATCCTCACTCTGCTGCAAGCTGCTGCTTAACAGGGTTTGCTGCTGGCCAGCTGGCTTTTTAAAGATTATTTTTAATGTTCAATTTTGTTTTGAAACTTGCTAAAAATCAACAGATTAACAGAACTGCTTGAAACTTGGCATGGCTAAAGCCCTACTTAAGATATATCATGATGCCAAGTTTCATCCCCTATCTTTAAAAATGATGTTTTTTTAAAAAAAAATTAATCTTAAAACCTCATTTTTTAAAAAAAAAATCCTAAAAATCAATGGATGAATGGATCTGCTTCAAACTTGGCATGGCTAGAGCCCTACATAGGAGCTATCAAAGTGCCAAGTCCCATCTCTTTCATCTTTAAATCAACAGATGAACGGATCTGCTTCAAATTTGGCTAGGCTAAAGCCCTTCCTAAGGGCTATCATGTTACCAACTTTCATCTCTTTAGCTTTAAAAATGACAGAGCTGTAAGCATTTTTGTTAATTCCCATTGACTATAAAGTAGAGCTGCCCTTTGGTTTAGGGGAGTATGGGAAAAATCCGGATTTTTCTTCAAATTTCATAATTTCCCCACCTTCCCGGATTTGTTATCAAAAATCCTGTCATATGTTAACCTTCTTCTGGAAAGAACTTGGGGCAGCCACCTGGCATAACACAGCCACCTGCTCCCTACTCCTTATCTTCACCAAGCATGTAAGGTTATCCCACTGAGAAAGAATATCCAGGCCTTAGCTATTCACTTTCTCCTCAGCTTTCTGGATCACCCACCAAACAGCAGACCTTCTCCCTCACTCTCCAGAGACTAATTCCAACTGTCAACTGTAATTCCTCGACTGACATTTCTCAACCACTTCCCCCCGACCTAGAATCCCCAGCCAATCAGAATCAAATTTACCTGATCCAGGAACCATATGAAAATACTCAAAAGTTATTTTCTCTCTCTCCCTTTCTCTCCCACCATCCCATCTTCAGAATATCACTAAGCAACTACTACACAGGCCTCTGACAGTAACAAAACAAGATCTACTCTGGCATACTCAGGTCCCCTCTACAAGGATTCGCTTTTGCGCCCGGTTAGGCGATTATGCGCATAATCGCTGAAGCGCATTTACACCTAATACCTCTGCACGAGAGGCGGCGAGAGGTGGCAAAGCGCATTAAAGTATGTCCAAAATGCGCTTTACAAGTAGTTAATGCGCATAAGCGCTTGTTCACATAGTCAAAATGCGCTTTAACGGCCGGAGCAAAATAAAACTCGCTATTTAACACGCATTCGATAATGCGCATAATCGGAGAGAAAAAGCGCCTCTATGCCCAATTTGCGCTCCATTCTTGTAGAGGTAAATTTTTTAAAGCGCCTTGAAATAGCTTTAAACCTCTCTTGTAGAGGCAGCCCTAGATACACTGTCACCTCACAGAGGCCACACAAAGTAAAAATGACATAAAAACAAGTTATATACAGGGTATTTCTTCACAAATGCTCTCTCAGTTCTTTGTATTAATTTCTACACAATGGTTTAGTCATATGGTACATATACCTAGGACATCACCATAAATGGCATTCAGGGCAGCTGTAACAAACACAAAAATACAGACCGTATCTCCATTTTCTCTCTATTTTCTTATTTTTGTTTCAGGCATGTTTTAGATTTTTTAAAAATATAAAATCCAATTCATATTTTTAATAATGTTTCAGTAATTTCTGATAATATTGCTACAGCATTTATACTTAAATAATTGCACACAATTCTTTAATTATTTTTACATTGTTATGCATGTTTAAATCCCACTGAAACCAGAGAGGCTTAAATGCACTGTGGCCAGAGTAACTGGAACATTTCTCCATGGATTTGTTGCAGAGGTGGAACCATTCTTACTGCTCAAAAATTCCTTTTGGATAGTGAGAATTTCCACATAGGATTGTCTTTGGAGATCAGTGACTCAAATCACCCTATTTGTTCCCTCTAATCCTCCAATCACTCCGTTTGTTCCCTGAATTGAACTCACACTAGAATTTTCAACTTTGGTGAGCAGAGTGCGTGCTGCCTCTTCCCCATTTTCATACTAGATTGTGATATTTATGTTACGGAATAAAATTTCTTAGCCCATCTGCAGCTCTCATTCGCATGTGACAAATATTTATCTAAAATGGAAGCCACTAGCACACACAACAGTTGTACTTTACTCTTTTATCTACAGCAGATTTGTCCAAAATTGAATTTGGCCCTCAGGGTGAAAGAGCTTCAACCTCCCTGATTTACAGCAAACAATCTTAGAATTTAACCATAGGAACAGACAGTTATTTACTATATTCGTTCCTTGGATGCATTTTTCAGATAGCATGATTACATTTCCTTGAGATACAAATTCATCTCAAGGATGAGTGGCTTATAACAAACTCCATTTTATATACTAAAACAATGTAATGCTTGCCAGAAGTAATTGTTATTCAACACTTAATTACTTCTGGCAAACATGACACTGTTTTAGTATATAAAATTGAGTCTTTTATATAGTCTTCTAAATGGTGGTGGCAGTGGCTTGGAGTATCCAGTTCAGTGCTGGTTCCAAGTGGTTGAGGGCCCTTGGGAAATACACTCTCAATGGACCTCTTTCCTCAGTAAGTCTACCTTCTCATCACCACCATCACATGCTGCCACATGCTTGCTTGATATGCAGAGAACCAGTGAACAAGTAAGCAGTTCTCACCACCACCATTGGTTGAGCCAGAACAAGAGGCAAGTGAACAAGCAAGTTGCTATGGTGAAGGGGAAGAGCAACCCCGGCGGGGGCTCTTGTATGTGGGCCCCTGCTGGAGTGTGAACCCTTAGCAGATGCCTGAGCATGCCTACCCTTACTGCCAGTCCTGAACGAGTCTGCTTGTCTTCACCCTACATGCTTATGGTAGGTGAGACAGAGAAAGAGAGAGAAAGGAGGAGGAGGAGGAGGGGTGATGCAAGCATTTCCTCACCCTAACCCAACACCATTGTTGTTGACAAGAGCCAGTTGAATCATTACATTCTTTCTGATTCTTTTAAATATTTATTTATTTATTTTATTCCATTTATATACCGCCCCATAGCCAAAGCTCTCTGGGCGGTTTACAAAAATTAAAAACATAAAAAATATAAAAATATATTTGAAGTCTCCAAGCACATTTCTCCACTTCCTGTTTCCAACTGCAGTTTTTCTTGCAGATCCTTAGTTTCTGCTTTTAGTAGTTGCTCCAGCCACTCCAGAGAATTGTGGCGGCTAGCATTTTTGAATGCTATGAAAGTCCTTAAAAAGCAATGTCAAAGAAGAGAGGGGGGGGGGAAACACTCTTGCTTCTACACACTAGATATATAAACTGTTATCATCATTCAGTTAACACAATCCTCAGCATGTTCCATCACAGAGCAATTGCTGTTGAAGTGACTGAAAGTTGTGTCAGTGCAACATGATGCTTGGAGGAGACTTGACTGGACCATTTTGTAAAGAAAGTGGAAATCTATAGCAAGATGCACAACACACATAGAAAAAGTATCTCCTATCTAATAGAAGTAACATTTCATATCTCTTAATTTGAGATGGGTGTGCTTTCCAAAGCTAACCTTGGATTACTTTGGGAATTACCCAAATTCTTCCCCAAATATTGGCTGAGCCCAGATAACTTTTATGACTCAGTCTGAGGACTTTTAAAAAGGATCTCCATTGTGGGATTATTTTCCCTACCTCCATTCCTTCCTATGGGGTTGGAAAAAGACCCTGTGGGGGCAGCTAAAGTTGGTGGTGGGAAAACCATCCACTTTGGATAGTCCATGTGGATTGCCTCCCCTTTGATATGAACTAATGGGTCTATTCCTGCTCCACATTAGACCTGGGTGGGGGAGGCAGGAATAAGATGCTGCAGGTGCCCTTATACCTCTGAAAATCAGTCCTGTGCAAACTAATGGAGCAGGATAGGTTTGGCTGTACAAAGCATTTGTCAAGCAGGTATGCCAGCCACTTGTCTCCACTCAGATTTTAATCTGAGCAGGTATAAAAATGGGAGCTTTAAAAGCTCTATTCTCCTAAAACACCTGCACGCACACACATACACACACACACAACCCACCTCTATTCTCCTTTTATGAGCTCCAGAAGTCTGGCTGGGAAGAACTTTGCCAGCGTGCCTACAGTTAATTATTATATTGGGTCCCATTGACATAGAACATCTAGCCCTGTTCATACTTAAAGGAAAGGACCTGGGAAAGAAAACAAATGAGCTCTCACATTTCAATGGTGCTTGCGAAGGGGGACTTTTTGATGGATTTGGCGTCTAATATAGTACAATGGATAAGTTTTGTATTTATGAGGGCACTGTATCCTCCAGACGGGGGAGTATGGTTGCCACCCAATCCAAACCTTCATGGAGACCTTTCTGCAAACTACTTCATATGAAAATGAAGGTGTTCATATGAACACCACAAGGTGTTCATCCTTTCCCCAATGCTGTTTAACATTTATATGAAACCGTTGGGAGAGATCATCCGGAGGCATGGGGCGGGGTGCTATCAGTATGCTGATGACACCCAAATATATTTCTCTATGCCTTCGATAACAGCGCCAGCTAAGGATAGTTTGTCTCTGAATGAATGCTTGGAGGCGGTAAAAGGCTGGATGAGGAAAAACAAATTGAAGCTGAATCCAGACAAGACGGAGGTGCTTGCTGTCAAAGGCCACAACCTGGGTTTGGAGGTGTGTCAACCGGTTCTGGATGGGGTTACACTCCCCATGAAAGACTGTGTTCGCAGCTTGGGGGTGCTCCTGGATCCGTCGCTCCAAATGACTGCCCAGATAGATGCGACGGCCAGGAGTGCCTACTATCAGCTTCGGCTGATACGCCAGCTGCGCCACTTCCTAGAGTCGGAAGACCTAAAGATGGTAGTGCACGCGCTGGTAACTTCGAGGCTCAACTTCTGCAATGCGCTGTACATAGGGCTACCTCTGTGCCTAGTCTGGAAACTTCAACTAGTTCAAAATATGGCAGCCAGGTTGGTCACCGGTACATCTAGGAGTGACCATATTAAACCAGCTTTAAAATCGCGCCACTGGCTGCCAATTAGTTTCCGGGCAAAGTATAAAGTGTTGGTTATTACCTTTAAAGCCCTACATGGTTTGGGTCCAGGTTACCTGCGGGATTGCCTTCTCCCATACAATCCGC
Organism: Anniella stebbinsi; assembly: GCA_029215795.1. Lineage (NCBI taxonomy): Eukaryota > Metazoa > Chordata > Lepidosauria > Squamata > Anniellidae > Anniella > Anniella stebbinsi. The sequence goes on from JARDYH010000001.1 coordinate 327,903,100, forward strand.
CCCACATGCTCAGGTCCTCTGGGAAGAACTTACTGCAGTCGGCCAAGACTAGGCTGACAACCGTTACCCAGAGGACCTTCTCTTCTGCCGCTCCCAGACTGTGGAATGACCTGCCGGAGGAGACTCGTCAACTTAACAGTCTTTTAGAATTTAAGAAAGCTATAAATACTGTTCTCTTCCGGCAGGCATATCCAGTAGAATTTTAGAATGTTTTAAGGATGTTTTAAGGATGTTTTAGGATGTTTTAATGCAGTTTTAATAATATGTGTCATGTTTTAATCAGTTTTATGTATTTTATCATGTTGTTGTTCCCCGCCTCGATCCAGACGGAGAGGCGGGTAAGAAATAAATTGTTATTATTATTATAACATATGAAGCTGCTACATGCTCATTCTTCTGTCTAGCCTAGGCCCTTTCTATATCAGAGGTGGAGAGGGTGGAGAGCGGGCGATCCTGGGCTATCGCATCCACCATTTTAAAAATAATAATAAAATTGGGGAAGAGCACTCCTGAGCTCCAACGAAAACTGTAAGTAATAATTACATAAATTCAGTGGCAAAAACGGCCCACCCACACCCACCATCCTAGGGATGGTGGGCTTTCTCCCCCCCCCCGGGCATGGAGCTGCACCATGCAGCTCCATGCCCATCCTGCTGCCACGCTTTCTCACGCATAAGCGTGGCAACACCTGAGACGGCAGCCACATCGTACGTGGTTCCAGGAACTTCCCAGGACTGTGGAAAAATCAGGATTGTCCAGTGGGGATTATGGGTCCGGTGGGGATTATAGCAGATTGAAATGGTTCGTCAACTGACTGAGAGGGATCTCTCAGTCAGGAAATTCTACCCTAGATGAAAGGGAAGATGAAGAGAAACCTATAAACAGTTCATTAACCTTCTGTGTGGTGCAGTCATCGAGATCTAATCTAGCCGGCAGAACTGCTGGAGGTGTGAGAGATCTATAGGGTAATAATCTCTCCCGACTGTTTTGGAGCCTCTTAGGGGGCAGAAGATTTGTCATTTTACTTATTTATTTACTTATTAACATGGAGATCTTCCTCACAACAGAAACAAAGGAAACGAAATCTCTTGTGTCATCATCTGGGTGAGGCATCTCACTTTCTGTGTAACAGAGAATATTAGAGGAACAAAGAAAGCTTCGGAAGGAATCACAGATGTAATATCTTTGGATAAAGAGTTTACATAAGAGTTAAAAAGGATTTTTTTCCCCTTGAGATGAAAGCACAACTGAGGTTTGGGAGACAGAGAACTGCCTCTTCTGCTCTGATCATAACATGAGCTCCAGTTTAGGCTGCCATAGAGATATAACGTCATAGAGATACAACGGCTTTTGTAATGGGAAATACTAGAGGGGGGGAAATGACTTTGCCGAAAAAATGGTTGGAATTGAGCAAGTACAAATTCAAATGCAAAAGTTTTTTCAACAAATGTGTAACAAATTGGATCAGATTGCAGCTAAATGGGATCAGTGTGAAATCAATCTTGAAACTAAGATGGAATTACTGGGAAAAACTATGGACGATGAACCCACAGAAATAGAATGAGAAAAGATTCAAGACAGAAAAAAATTAGTCATTACTATTATACAAATGATTAATGATGTCAACGGTGTTGCTGACACCAAAGGCAAAGGGGATGACAGGGAGATGATTGCTCTGAAAGAGATGTGCAACGAAGTACTGGGTGAAAAGAAAGCCCTTGTGTCACTGGCAGCAAGTTGGAAGCAGAGGAAGAGTATCTTCAGACGAGAGGCCCCGAGAGGTGGGGGTTTTGTCTTCAGAAGGAAGAGTTATGAGTTGGGTCATATGCAAAAAATAAAGCAGAAGAATAGGATTCTTTGATGGGGCACCGCAGAGGGTGTGAGCTTTGCTGTCAAGGGGCGGAGATGTAAGTGAAGCCCGGTGCGAAAACCAAAACAATTGGCTGAAAAACTTAAAAAATAAGTCCCTTTTGAAACTGGTTAAAATATACAAAGATGCCTCGTGACTCTGCTGGATATGTGAAGAATAAGAAGGACACTCAACTATGGACTGGAGACCTGTAAAAAAGAAAGAAAGAATGGAATGATGAGATTGAAGCTGGAATAACTTTTGGGGGGGATTTAATGGATGATTAGCTGGAAAGAAATTGTGGGATCTTAATAATAATAATAATAATAATAATAACGATTTATTTCTTACCCGCCTCTCCGTCTAGATCGAGGTGGGGAACAACAACATGATAAAATACATAAAACTAATTAAAACATGACAAATATTATTAAAACTGCATTAAAACATCCTATAACATCCTAAAAACATTCTAAAAATTACACTGGATATGCCTGCCGGAAGAGAACAGTCTTTATAGCTTTCTTAAATTCTAAAAGACTGTTAAGTTGACGAGTCTCCTCCGGCAGGTCATTCCACAGCCTGGGAGCGGCAGAAGAGAAGGTCCTCTGGGTAACAGTTGTCAACCTAGTCTTGGCCGACCGCAGTAAGTTCTTCCCAGAGGACCTGAGCGTGCGGGGCGGATTGTACAGGAGAAGGCGATCCCGCAGGTAACCTGGACCCAAACCATGTAGGGCTTTAAAGGTAATGACCAACACTTTATACTTCGCCCGGAAACTAATTGGCAGCCAGTGGAGCGATTTTAAAGCTGGCGTAATATGGTCACTCCTAGATGTACCGGTGACCAACCTGGCTGCCATATTTTGAACTAGTTGAAGTTTCCGGACTAGGCAAAAAGGTAGCCCTATGTACAGCGCATTGCAGAAGTCGAGCCTCGAAGTTACCAGCGCGTGCACCACCATCTTTAGGTCTTCCAACTCTAGGAAGGGGCGCAGCTGGCGTATCAGCCGAAGCTGATAGTAGGCACTCCTGGCCGTCGCATCTATCTGGGCTGTCATTTGGAGCGACGGATCCAGGAGCATCCCCAAGCTGCGAACACAGTCTTTCAGGGGGAGTGTAACCCCATCCAGAACCGGTTGACACACCTCCAAACCCAGGTTGCGGCCTTTGACAGCAAGCACCTCCGTCTTGTCTGGATTCAGCTTCAGTTTGTTTTTCCTCATCCAGCCCATTACTGCCTCCAAGCATTCATTCAGAGGAGACACACTATCCTTAGCTGACGATGTTGTCGCAGGCATAGAGAAATATATTTGGGTGTCATCAGCATACTGATAGCACCCCGCCCCATGCCTCTGGATGATCTCTCCCAACGGTTTCATATAAATGTTAAACAGCATTGGGGAAAGGATGGCACCTTGCGGTACGCCACACAGCAGCTCCTTCTTTGCAGAGCAGCTATCCCCAAGCATCACCATCTGGAACCTGCTCGAGAGGTAGGACCGGAACCACTGAAGCACAGTGCCCCCGATTCCCAATCCCCTCAGGCGTTCCAGAAGGATACCATGGTCGATGGTATCGAATGCCGCTGAGAGGTCCAAAAGTACCAACAGGGACACACTCCCCCTGTCAATACCCAGGCGTAGATCATCCGCTAAGGCGACCATAGCAGTCTCAACTCCGTATCCCGCCCTGAAGCCAGTTTGAAATGGGTCTAGAAAATCAGTGTCATCCAAGACTACCTGGAGTTGAAAGGCAACCGCCCTCTCGATCACCTTGCCCAAGAATGGAAGGTTTGATACCAGTCTGTAGTTATTAAAGTCCAGGGGATCCAGGGAGGGCTTCTTTAGAAGCGGCCGTACCACCGCTTCTTTTAAACATGATGGAAAACTCCCCTCCCTGAGAGATGCATTAATAATATATTGTAATTGCGATCTAACCACATCTCCTCCCTGGATGACCAGCCATGAAGGACAGGGATCGAGAGGGCAAGTCGTCCCCCTCACTCGTCCAAGCAGCTTGTCCACGTCCTCGGTACTCACCAACTGAAACTGATCCAGTATAATTCTACTCGCGGAGTCACTGGACACTCCATCGTCAGCCTCTGCTATAACGACGGCATCTAAGTCGGCTCTTATCCGAGAGATTTTATCTGTGAAATGATCATTAAAGGCATCGCAGCGAACCGCCGAAGGCTCTAAAATCGGATTCAGGGGGGAAGGTGCCCGGGTTAGACCCCTCACCACCCTGAACAGTTCCGCTGGACGCGAATTTGCAGACGCAATGCGCGCAGAGAAGAAAGCTTTCTTCGCTGCACGTATTGTCACCCCATAGGAACGAAGATGTTCTCTATGCCGTGTCTTGTCGGATAGAAGTCGAGTTTTCCGCCATCGGCGCTCCAGTCGTCGTCCTTTCCGCTTCAACTCCCTGAGGTCTTCCGTATACCAGGGTGCCCTGTTAGAAGCGGGTCGGAGAGGACGTTTGGGGGCAATCGTGTCGATAGCCCTAGTTAGGTCTTGATTCCATCTATCAACCAGGGCTTCTACAGGATCGTCGACGATACCAGCCATAAAACCCTCCAAGGCTTTCTGGAATCCAGCAGGATCCATCAGCCTTCGAGGGCGGACCATCTTAATAGGTCCACCACCCCTGCAGGGGCGGGTGGTAGCCGTGATACTAACCCTAACCAGAAAATGGTCTGTCCATGACAACACGGAGGTATTCGTTACCTCCGCCCACAGATCCGTCTGTTCGGAACTGAAAACAGCATCGAGGGTATGACCCGCTGAATGAGTGGGTCCAGAGACCAATTGGGATAGGCCCATGGTTGTCATGGATGCCACGAACTCCCGAGCTCCACCTGACAAACCAGTCTCGAATGGGATGTTGAAATCGCCCAGGACCAAAAGCCTGGGCGAATCCAACACCAGCTCCGAGACCAGTTCCGTGAGCTTAGCCAGGGAGTCTGATAGGCAGCGGGGTGGCCGGTACACCAACAGAATCCCTAGTCTATCCCTGGTCTTCAGACTCAGGTACACACACTCGATGTAATTCAGTTCATGAACAGGAAGTCTGGTCAGGTTAAGATTATCCCTGTAGACCACAGCTACTCCACCCCCCCGCCCACTTTCGCTCACCTGCTCACTAACACAGTACCCAGCTGGGAGGGCCTGCGCCCATGTCGGTCCACTATCATCTCCCAACCAGGTCTCAGTGAAGCATGCCAGGTCAGCCTCCTCATCCGAAAGAATGTCATGGATGACATGTGTTTTATTTTTAACTGACCTGGCATTACATAGGAGCAAGGAGAGGTTCTGTGGGTGGCCTGGTTCGTTCTCCAAGTTCCCCGGGATAGCAGAGCAATCGGAAGGTAAGATAGGTGTTAGATAACTACCTCTCCTTCCCCTGTAATGGCACATCGCCCTGCCAACGCCATATCTCCCTTTGCCCAGCACAACAGAAATTGCCATTCCCCTACACATTGTGGACAGCTGGAAGGAAGGGTGGGGTGTAGGTGTAGGTGGCTCTCCTCTCTTGTGCTCTTCATTGATGGCTGCAGGTTTGGTTCCACGGCGTCGCTCCCATGGCTGAGAGCCTCAGGCCGAGAGCTCTTTTACTCGCGCCCACAGGCTCGCGCCCACAGGCTCGCGCCTTCAGCACCCTGAAGGCTGAAATACCTGTGGAGATGGGTGGGGCAAACAAACACTTCCTCAGGCTCAGCCAGCAGCACAGCACTCCCAGCCAACCAACGACCACTTAAATGTATACACATAAAAATAGAATAAGCCCAATGTTACCTAAAAAGATGATTGGATGCTGGAGTTATTGGAACGGGGAGGGGGTGGGGGTTGAAAGAATTGGCTGAAAAACTTAAAAAATAAGACTCACAGGGACCAGCCGGGGGCCATCCCAGGCAAAATGCCTGGTGTGGAAAGGACACTAGTATTGTCAACTCCAGGGTGGAGAGGCTGTAGCCCTCCATCAGCCCTAGCTAGCATGACCATGGTCAGGGATGATGAGAATTGTAGTCCAACAACACCCTGGAGAGCCAGATATTCCCCATCCCTAGTTTAATCGGACTGGATGTGTGCCTCTTCAAAATTTCAAAGAAGACATCTTTCCCTGTGGATTAAACTTGGGACCTTCTGGATGCAAAGCATATGCCTTGTGGGGGATATCCTTTAGAAGGGACTAATATAGCAGTGTCTTTCTTTTCCTTGCAGAAGCTTCCCTCTATCTAGGGGAACAGATCATGTTCTACAGGCAATTGGTTTATTTATCTATTCACTTTTTAACTTTAAAAAGTCCTTGAAAGCTTCCTAAAATTAAGAATGGTAAATTATTGTATGCTGCAACTCTGTCAGATCTACACCAAGCAGAATATCATGCTTTGAAAACTGTTTGAAAACTCAGTATGGAGTGTTCTGGGCCCCAACATTTGTTACTACTGTAATAAACCATTTTAAAGAAGTAGTGTAGTTCCTGCCAGTCTGTGCATACAATCGGGTCCAACCTTCTCTCTCTCTCTCTCTTTCTCTGTCCCCAAATTTAAGCTTTTCATTTTATGAGAAAGAGAGAGAAAAATCTCAAAATCACTTATTGTTGTTTCCTACATTGCAAAAGAAGCATAATTTACAAATTCCTTATTTGAATGCTCATAGTAATATTAAATGTGGTTCATCTTTACAGTTAGCATAATTCAAAAGACCTGTTGTTGTTGTTGTTGTTGTTGTTGTTGTTGTTATCTCATAACAAAATATGACACTACAATTTGAAATATCTTATTGGAAGTATTTGCTATACAGAACTCCAAAAACTGCTGTAAAATAAATGGGTCATAACCATTTATTGAAAATTACTAAGTTAATATTAACGACGTTAGCATATTTTTCTTTACATAGGTATAACTGTGAATTCTGCGGATTAGAGAACAAGTAGGTGGGAATAAAAGCCCAAGGGAAAAAGAGTGTCTTATCTCCATCAGAAATAAAAAAGTTACTTCTGTGTACCGCAGGAGTGGGAAGTAAAATGTATAGCATGAAGTAGCCCTAAGGCACCTCTCTTTCAGACGCTTTAAACCCATCCAACTGTTTTCTTTGTGAGCAATAATATCAAATTTATTCCATACTGCATCTTGAATAGTTTTCTGGCATACATTTATGCAAGATATTTGAGTCAGTCTCTGGATCCTCCCTGACACTAAATAAAAGGAAGACTGTTTATTTTAGTGCTGTTCCGAAATTTTCTCCCACAAAAGTTTCAACCATTCTCATTCAATTTGCCAGAAAAGAAATTTCGGAGAAATTCTCATGGGTTTGATTCAGGGTTTTTGTGCTTACCTTACTTATGAGATGGTTGAGGAGTGTGTGTCCTGTCTTTCATTGTACAGTCATTTGCCTGACAGTCTGTAACCTCCGTGGCTTCCCACACTTCCTGCCCAGGGGAAGGCATCATGAATTTATTCCTCCCACAGGGCCTTTTCAGATCAGGAAGTGCAGGTAGCCTGGGAAATGTAGAGAAATGGTGAGGTGTGTAATAGAAAGAAAAATACAGACAGTAACCTCAGCCACCTCACAGTGATCAGTTAAGGTCAAAAACACCACCAACACATACTCAAAATAAATTAGAAAATGCCCTGAGCATGAGACAGAAAAACAGAAGCCTCTTTCATGGGTAAAGAAAACTTTCAGAAATTCCTGATTTTTTTTTCTTTTCTTACCCCTACAAATAAAAGGATACTTTTCAGAATTTTCTCTATATTTCTTCACTGTTATGTTTTGTGATGGCTGCATTCCCTCCTGTCAATGTCCTGGAGTAATGATAGGTATATGTAGCATTGTCAAGAATGCAAAATGGGGGCCAGGTTGCCAACACAGTTGATGCTGTTGGCACTTGCAAAAAACCCAAAATCCCTTAAGAAAAAGAAAGAAGCTGTTCTACAACGCTTGACAATGGTGATGCCTACCCGTAAGAAATTGTTGGAGAATTTCTCCTCCCCCTGGAGAAATTTGCTAAAATTGTCCCCCCAATTTCTCTACCCACAAATAGGGTGGAGAATTTTGAGAGGCCAGTTGTGCACTGCTCTAGTTTATTTGCAAGGGTATGATCGTAGGCATGCACAGCACATTTCATTAGGCTGTGCACCCAGGTTTTTTTTTTAAAAAAAGACGAACATTGATTGAAGAGTCAATCATAAAGGGACATTATTTTTATTCATTTATTTATTGAACATTGTAGACACTGATTCCCTTCTCCGTGTTCGGCTTGCCTGACTGTGGGAGGGCTGTTACAGGAGTGTGTGTGTGTGTGTGTGTGTGGTGGTGGGATGAGCAGATCTCCTCAAGCTCCAGAATTGGTGGGGTTTGTGATGAGACTGGCCAGAGGAGGGACTTACAAGGTGATATTAGCCTTTGGAGGCCCTCCTCTTGGCCTCTTAAAAGCGCAACTCCTAACAGAGAAGCTCCCAACAGAGCGATTCCTTTTTGCTCCTGCTGGTGGGAGAAACACTGAGTTGTTGCGGCCGGTAGCAGCAGAGCAGCTGAAGGGCCATTCCTGCCACATAGGCAACATTTTGGTGCAGCATGTACCCAGTATCAATTACATACACCTTTGATGGTGTGAGGTCAGTTGGCGCACCCGCTCCAGCAGAAGCCTAGTGGGCGATTCCTTTTCATTCCTGCTGCCAGGAGCAATGATGCTCTCTCAGAGGCAGCAGTTCTTCAGCGCGGTGGCAGAACAGTCAGAGGACTGTTCTTGCTGTGTCTGGATCCCCCTCTGGATCACGACTCAATGGCTTCCTCAATTTGGTGCTTAATGCTTGATATACACCTATGGGTATGATAAGTGCATGAAAGATACACGGAAATTTTAAAACGTTATGTACTATTTTTCTAGGCCATGTAATTAGTCATGGGTTTGGAGTCACACTTCTATGGGATGAGCCCTGTGTACTTGTAAGCCTCTTAACTAAGAGAATTATGAGTATCCAACGCAGAGAGGGAGGCACGTAATGCCCTCCATTCTGTATTTTTTCTAGATGGGAGTTTTAGCCCATCTAGCAGAGGCTTCGGGGGAGGAAAGAAGGCTGGGACATCATAGGATATATTTTATGGCTGCTTTCCTGGTTTCTTCTCATCCCCACCCTTGGGAACACCCCTTTTCCCCATATCCTCATCCTGTTTTCTGAGTGAGAGGGATAGTTGGCACAGTTCTCTCCACGCCAGCCCCACAGCATAGGGTGACCAGATAAAATCCAGGTCAGGGCTCTTGTAACTTTAACAGTTGTAGAGAAAAGGGAATTCCAGCCAGTGTCATTTGTATGCAATAAGTTCCTGGTGAAATTCCCTCTTCATCACAACAGTTGAAGTTGCAGGGGCCCTGCCTTCTTTTGTATATGGTCACTCTAGTATAGTGCCTGCACCTTTAACAGTTGTGATGAAGAGGGAATTTCACCAGGAACTAATTGCATACAAATGACACCTGCTGAAATTCCCTTTTCTCTACAACTGTTAAAGTTACAAGAGCCCTGACCTGGATTTTATCTGGTCATCCTACCACAGCACTCATCGGGTGCTTGCCTGACAATCCAGAACCTCGCACAATGTGGTGAGCAGCGGCGGTCAGTGATGGCTTGCCGAGCACCCGGCACAGGTGAGTCCCTCCATCCCTATACATTAGCCCTGGTTAACACATGAGTAAGGTTGTGAATAGGTGATCCCTTGATCAAGCACACCTCCAGGAATTGATATCTTAAAATTAGATTTTTTAATATCTCTTCGCTAGTGTGTGTGTGTGTGTGTGTGTGGCCATTTGGACTCCAGGTATAAAAATAACTTGGGTCAGCGCTACTTCTGACTGCCCATCTTGGCTGGGGATAGTTGCTATGTAGGAGGTAGCCAAACCTCTTTTTTCATTGGAACATAGGGCTAGAAAATATATGGGAGTGGAAGATGGCAAGAAACAAAACGTGAAGTCCTAGAATATTTATGAACCTTTGATTTGGAGGAAACCCCAGCAGATCCAGCATTAACTTAGTAAAGCTTTGTGCTCTTTGAAATGCTATGGGGAACATACATTCATCCAAAGACAGAACCCTCACCCCCATATACCTATTGTGGCCTCCTGTACATTTTATTTATTACTGAATTATTACAATAGTATGCCCTTATCTGGATAGAGATAGCCTAGCTACAGTTATCCATGCTCTGATAACGTCTGGATTACATCAATGTGTTATACGTGGGGCTGCCTTTGAAAATGGTCCAGAAGCTTCAGCTGGTCCAAAATTGGGCAGCAAGATTGTTAATAAGGACAGGCCAATGAGTCCACATTATGCCAGTACTTTTCCAGCTGCACTGGCTGCCAGTCCATGTCTGGGCCCGATTCAAAGTGCTGGTAATAATATTCAAAGCCCTAAACAGCTTGGAACCAGGTTATCTGAAGGATTGCCTCCTCCCATATGTACCTGCCTGGAGCCCATATGTATCTGCCAGGGGTCTTCTCCATGAGCTTCTGCCAAAGGAATTGAAGCAGGTGGCTACCAGGAAAGGTGTCTTTTCTGCTGTGGCACCCCAGTAGTGGAATGAACTCCCTAGATAGGTTCATCTGGAACTTACATAACATCGTACTATTTCCAGTGCCTGATAAAGACCTTTTTATTTCCCCATTAGCAATTGTCTATCCTAGTCTTTCAACTCTGCTGTTTTAAACCTGGAATTTAAACCGTTGCTTGGGTTTTTTCGGGTTGTACTTTTGTATTGTGGTTTTATATAATGGTTTTAAGCTTTCATATTATATTTTATGCTGTACTTCTGGTTTTAATTTTTGTGAACTGCTCATAGAGCTTCGGTCATGAGGTGGTATAGAAATGAAATAAATAAATTTACAAGTCACTTTTCTACCAGAGGTACCCAAACTGGTGCACAGCGGGAAACCATACAACAACAACAATATAATAACATGAACTTCAGTCAACCACTACAAACAGAAAAAAGCAACCATTTATAGTCTTCTCCTCTTATATTCCCAGCTACTTCAGTATGAGCTACAATAGAAGCAAGCAGGCTCACAAAGAGGCATGAGGTAACAAATGTATTAAGTGTTCTCCTTTCCGGCAGATATGTTGATAGGTTTCTTGGCCAGCTTGAGTGCTGGTTGTTTTGGTGGCTGCTGTTACCTCACCTAGGTCCTTAATTGTCTCTGTCAGTCACTGCCATGATGCACTTCTTCATCCTGGCTGCGATTATAAACCATTATTTTCCTGAGCAAAGGCCCTCTGCTTTCCCAGAGCCTCTCAGCTCTTTCGTAGAAAATTTCTCGTGTCAGAGAGAATTCTTCAGACTTTTGCAATAATGTACCGAGGTGGCAAGCTGACAGTTTGAAAAGCCAGGTTTCATTTCACGGAAGCTTTTAAGCTGTCTCGGAAGTGAAATGTGCAGACATTTCAGTCAGTGTCTCCAGACTTTCCTTTTGGGGAGGCTTTCTTTTCCTACATGCCATGAAAATATTTATTTTTTAAAAGTATTTACATAGTCACAGTCCTCTATCCAGTGTGGTATTAGGAGCAGCAGTTTAATGGGTAATTGAGAAGGATGTTTTGCCTGGAAAATAGGTACAGGTAGATCTTTGGCACACACATTCGAAGGAGGGAAACAAGTTCACTGTGTCTTATCATTTATATCAAGTAGAAAAAAATTCTTCCACAAGGTTACATCTGTTTACACTATTTTATTATCTGTTGAATGGTATGATATGAAGTCTTTTTATTGCAGTTTAGTTAAAGAAGAGCCAGGCTGTGATGGAAGTGTCAATCAGCCTTTAGTCATACAGTATCTATTTCTGTTCCTGTTCTGCTTAGTACAGAAGGGCTATTATAGTCTACATTACGGCACAGCTCGTTGGGATATAGATATCCTTGAGGGGAAGGATTTATTTTGAAAGAAGATCTTCAACGTAGCAGGAGACACCACTTAGGCATTTTAAAAGTACATGCACAAAGCTATGTAGCAGTCAAATGCAGCTATGATGATATAAAAAATGGGATTTTGCACATTGCCAACATGTCCCCTCCCCCATTAATGAAATGATTGGTGAAGTTAAAAGAGTTTCAAGTGACACATATGATTTATTTATTTAGTTATTTATTTGCCTGTGAGATGGCCCGATTCAATCTATATTGAGTCGGGCCAGCTTGGGGATTTTCAGGGTTTTTTCCCCTTAAATTTCTATTTGCATAATCTATGTAAATTGTGGCTATAATGTGCTTAATTTGCACAAAGTAAATGGTGACTTAAGGAAAAAATGTGTAAATGGTGATTTAAGGGGGGGAAAAGAGAAGGTTCTCAGATATCAGGGAAAAGGCCTGTGGCTCAACTCACAAATGCAAGCTGAGCTGGGGGCTCAGGGGAAATCTGGTAAGCCCATAAAGGGCCAAATTTCCCCACCACAACCATCTTTATCCAAGGCCCCATTTGCATCCTTGGGAAGCAGCCACATGGTTCTTTCTGCGGTGACTTCAAGGGGGTCGGTGAGGGGGTAGGGTAGGGGTGGGGGAAGGTATTGGATTCTGGAGTCCCCCTTCCAAAGTTACAGCAGTGTCTCCAGACTTGAAAGAGGGACTCTGACAAATTCTGTGGTCCCGGGGATGCTCTCCCAGGACCGTAGGATTGCTCTCTCTAAGTGTTGACCATAGTGGGGCAGGAAAATTTCTTGGTCAAGACTGGTGAGAGAGAGCCCCTGCCCTCCAGTTTGAAAACTAGAAAAAACAAGACCCAAAAGGGAAGGAGACTGGAGGGGAAAGGTAGAACTGGGGAAATTATTATTATTATGCCCCCCCCCAAAAAAACCCTGAAGGCAACTTACAACAAAATTAAAATATACAAAAATGTAAAACAATTTAGAACAGCTAAAAAACAACTATCAATAAAACACAATAACAGTGCATCCCGACCCCATGTTAAGAAGCTCATCATATGCTATCAAATGCCTGGGAATAGAGGAAAGTCTTAACCTGGCTCCAAAAAGATGATAACGCTGGCACCAGGCAACAAAATAATATTTTGGGGGTTCGTGGCCGACACTGGATAGTGTACCATTCTGTAGTTGGTTGGGCTTTGCACCTTGGGTGTTGTTGTTGTTTTTTTGGTGTTCAATCTCTCAGCCCAATCAGATGGTTTCTCTATCAAAGATTGTACCATGTACCTGTATCTGAACTATGGTAAAATTCTCCTTGCCACTTGGATGGGTGATACAGATGGTCAAGCTATCCCAGGATAAGAGATTACATCTAGTAAGGAAAGGATGTCTAGCTGGGACCAGGAGATTGTCAACTCTTCACTGAGAAAGGGGCCAATGCCAACCATTTTAATGTAGCATTGTGCTGAATATTTCTCCCACATTTTTTTTTTTTACCATTCTCATTCAATTTGATGGAAGAGAAATTGCTTTCAAAAAGAAATTCAGTGGTGAAGACATTTCAAAGAAATTCTCATGGTTTGCTTTGGGATTCTTGGGATTACCTTACTTTGGAGGTGGCCGAGGAGTGAACACAGGTGTCCTGTTTTTCAATGCTGAATTACCTACCCAGCAGTCTGTAGCCTTCTCAGCTTCCTACACTTTGATTAAAGCTCAATGGAAGGCATCATGAAATAATTCCTCCCATAGGGCTTTTTTCAGATTAGGAAATGCAGGGAGCCTTGGAGGCTAGAAGTGATTAGGAAAGCAGGGAAACATCACAAAATTAAATTATAAAACATCCTGAGAATGAGGCAGGACAATGGAAGCCCCTATTATAGAGGAAGAAAATTTTTAGGAAATTGGAAGACAGACTTTGGCAGGACACTAACTTCACCTCATCCCTGGAGCTAGATACAGCACAGTCCCCCACACGTATCTGCATTGTGGTGGATGCAAAGCGGGGGGCAGCCTGCCAGCATAGTTGATGCTGTTGCAGCACAACCCCCCCCCCCAAAAAAAACCTTAGTGAAAAAGAAAGAGGCTGTGTTACAAAAGGGAGCCCTACCTATGATAAAGAATTCCTCCTCCTCTGCCCACAAATAAGGTGGAGAATTTCGAGAGGCCATTTATGCACAACTCTACTTGTGTGAACAGAGTACTGGACTAGGTAGACCCTTGGTCTGATTCAGCATGGCTCTTATGTTACTAGTCTACTCCTGAAAAAGACTTACATGGGCTTGGAAGATGCTAACAACTATAGGTTGGTTGCCTATAACTAGGCTGACCATATGAAAAAGAGGACAGGGCTCATGTAACTTTAACAGTTGTAGAGAAAAGGCAATTTCAGCAGGCATCATTTGTATGCAATTTGTACGTGGTGAAATTCCCTCTTCATTACAGCAGTTAAAGCTGCAGGGACCCTGCCCTCTTGTGTATCTGGTCACTCTAGTATAGTGCCTACAACTTTAATTGTTGTGATGAAGATGGGATTTCACCAGGTACTAATTGCATACAAATGACTCTGGCTGAAATTCCCTTTTCTCTGCAACTGTTAAAGTTACATGAGCCCTGTCCTCCTTTTCATATGGTCAGCCTACCTATAACCCCTTCCTGGTTAACCTGCTTAAGTGTGGTTGCTGGCTAAGTCCATGCACTTTTGAATGCAACAGATTATGTAGATCCATTTCAATCAGACTTCAAGCCAGGTTTTGGAACAGAAACTGCCTTGGCTGTCCTGTGGGATGATCTTTGCTGAAAGAGGGACAGGGGGAGTTTGACCCTGTTCATTCTGTTGGACCTCTCACATGCTTTTGATACCATAATCATGGTATTCTTCTGGATCGGCTCTCTGGGGTGGGAGATGAAGGTACTGCACTGTAATAAATAAATAGTTTACCCCAGAGACATTTGATCATTTGTACAGGCTCTTCCATGGCCTGCATCCCAAGTTCATGACAACAGCACTGAATGGGAAGATAGATCCCATTGTATTTGCATCGGGATTGAATGCTAACATATGTCTAGTACTGTAGCCACCACTGGAGACGCTCCCTTTCTTAGCAGCCTTTGGGCTCTTTTTGACCTAGGGAATGAGAATATAACTGTGCACTACTAGAGATGTGAAGGCCCGGAAAAAACCTGGAAAAATTCAGGAAAAAAAAAAGTTTTTTTCCCCAAATTTTCCCGGTTTTTTTCTGGGCTTTCACATCTCTACTTTTCCCTCCAATGGTAAGGAGATTTTAATGGAAAATGCAGCAGAACAAGAATCCTTTCTATTCCACTGGTCAGATAATGGATGCTGCTTTCATAGCTGCAGTACAGACCCTAATCCTAAACAGTGCAGACGTCCCTTTAATACTAGCATAGTACTAGCATAGTCTTGGAAAAATCACTTCTTTATTAGAAAACATATCAAATCCTGGCATTAGGCTGTATGATCATTAAAGAATTAATCTTTTAGCTGTATTTATTAGCAATAAATTATTAGAATTTATCTTAGCATTACTTTACAACTCTGTTTTGGGGAAACAAAAGAAATATGGGCTCCCATCATACCTTATTCTTTATTGCTGCCTTAAAGACATAAAAGGAAAAAAGAAGTCTGGTGCTGGACATTTAAATGCCACTTATATTGCATTTAGGTGGAACAACATGTTATAAACTCTACTGGCAGAAGTGAGAACATTTATTACAAGCTGGTTCTTCATGCCCCCTTTTGTGAGTTGGGAAAGGGGAGCTGGAAAATTAAATTAACAAAATGGCCTCCCTGCAGCCTCTGATTGGTATAGCTTTTAGTGGATTACATAAAAATGGTGTCAGATTTGCTGCTGCTGAAGAGTTCACCTTTAAGAATATTTCCTTCACTGTTGGGAAAGAAATTGGTTGCACCTTGAATGAATAGAAATGTCATGCTGTTTGTCTAAACAGCTAAAACGCCTGATAAAACAATTAGAAATGAAGTTTCTATTGATGATTTACTGTATATTTGGTTGTCCCCCACCGAAGAACTGGATAATGGAATGTTACATAATGCACCCCTTTCTCTTCTGGTTCTTCTGAAATAGTGTAAGGACTGAAGTTTTAAAAAAACAACAAAAAACAGTGAGGCTGTTCTTCAGATCTGTACAAGAATGACTGAAGTAGCCCTACCTTTCCACAGGGTATACTATTTTCCAAGAGCCTTAATTCAAAACACCCCAACCAGTGTGCATTCCTGCAATGCTCAAGTAATAACATGGGCACAATCTACAGGGAAATTGTATGGCTCAGGCCTTATTGCTATGAGGTTTCTTTTAGTGCTGTGTTGAATCCCCTTCTACTGAGTGCCTGAAAGCTAAGTGAGGAGGAGGAGGAGGAGGTTGTGGTGGTGGTGGTTGTGGTTGTGTCATTTTAACAACAAAACATTTTAGTCTTTTGTTTGTTCTTTTATATATGTTACTGCATTTCAAATCTTGGCACTGCTGCTAGGTTTTATTTTGGTTTTTATTTTTCATTTTGGTTTCATACTGTGGTTTTCATATTTTATGTTTTATTTTATTTTATTTTATTATGTTGTATTTTATGGTTTTAATTGTTGTGAACTGCCCAGAGAGCTTTGGCTATTGGTGTCATGATCAGGACTGTTCTCCTTAGTGTGGGAGAAGGAGGTCCCCTCTAGAAGAATTCAGTTTGGCGCCTGGTTGTCCGATTATGCGCATCTTCTCACCATCGCTTTTACGTCTAATTCCTATAAACAACAGGTGGTGAAGCACATAACCGGCAGTATGAAGCGCGCTTTAAAGTGGTTGAAATGCAGAGAATCACATGTTTACATGGTCATAATGCACTTTAATGGTCGTGGTAAACTAAAACTCGCTATTTAACGCAAATGAGAAGATGCGCATAATCGGAGAGAAAACGCGCCTCAACCCCCGATTTGCGCTCCGTTCATGTGGAGGTAAAAAAATTAATGCGCCTTGAAAGAGCTTTAAATCGCTCTTGTAGAGGCACCCGGAGTTTCAGGCTATCAATTGGAATCAGATTCTGAACCAGAAGAATCAAGACTAGAAATGTACCAGTCTACACAGAAAACAGGGACGGAGATTTTCCTAAGCTCTTCTGCAGCTAGGGATGAATCTTCACTGGACATTATCAGTGAAAATGCTAACAACTCAAAAGTCTGTGGGAAGGGACTTTAGAGTTGACCAATCCCAGAGTCTGCCACAGATTCAAACAGGCAGAGCTACAAGAAGGCGAGAAGCGATCAGCTCGGCTAGCTTCTTGCCAAGAGCTTCTTCAGAAGAATCCTCCCTGATGTTAAAATACTCAAAGAAAAAAACTTCCCTTTTGTTGAAAAGACAATTGCCTAGATACAGGATCTACACTACTGTTTTAAACCGATTTATAACAGTAGTGACAACTGCTGAGGCCCAGGACACACACCATATACAGTTTTCAAACCATTTTCAAAGTGCCATATCCTGCTTGGTGTAGATCTGGAATTAGCCAAGTTTTAACCTAGAAAAAAGTGCCTAGTGTAGGGTGACCAGATCGCTCGGGGTTTCCCGGTCCTAACCAGGAAACCTGGAGCGAACCGGGCCAACCGGGGGGCGGCGGGAGAAAACCGGGGCTGTGGGGGGTCACACAGCGGCGGCAGTAGACCCAGTAGGTCCGGGCTGGGTTTTGGGGGGGATGGGAGCGTGAGGCAGGAGGTGGGAGGGCCCCCCCACTTACCTGCTGAGGCGGCTGCTTCCCTCCGGTGCTCAAATCTACTGAGAAACAGTCTTTGCAGCCTGTCCCTCAGTATCGCGCCGGGTGATGACATCATCACCTGGCGTTCTACTGAGGGACAGGCCGCGAAGCCTGTTTCTCAGTAGATTCGAGCACCGGATGGAAGCGGCTGCCCCTGCAGGTAAGGAGCGCGAGGCGTGAGGTGCAAGGGAGGCGCAGAGCGTGCGAGGCGCGAGGGGGGCCCCACTTACCTGCTGGGGCGGCTGCTTCCCTCCAGTGCTCAAATGTACTGAGAAACAGGCTTCGCGGCCTGCTCCCCATTTACCGGCCTTGGTAGGAAACAAGTGCTCAGTGTTAGGGAGCGTCAACAAATTCCTTGTTGGGTGGCTAAAGCAGCTTTAGTAAAGCTGCTTTTGCTACCAGACAAGGAATTTGTTGACGCTCCCTAACGCTGAGCACTTGTTTCCTGCCCAGGCCGGGGAGCAGCTGGGGCATTTTAAAGCAGGCTCTTCTTCTTTCTCCTGCTGGGAGCCCAGGAGCAGGACAAGAAGGGTGAGGGGGGCTGCAGGGAGTCATGCGGCGGTGGCGGAGATCGGCGGTGGCAGCGGAGGACCCGGTAGGTCCGGGCTGGGTTTTTTGGGGGATGGGGGGGGTGGCGGGGGTGTCTGCTTGTTGGCCCTGCAACTGTTAAAGTTGCAGGGGCCCTGCTTTCTTTTGTATATGGTCACTCTAGTATAGTGCCTGCAACTTTAACTGTTGTGATGAAGAGGGAATATCACCAGAAACTAATTGCATACAAATGACACCGGCTGAAATTCCCTTTTCTCTACAACTGTTAAAGTTACATGAGCCCTGACCTGGATTTTATCTGGTCACCCTAACTGGCCATGGTCCAGGGTGACCATATGAAAAGGAAGCCAGGGCTCCTGCAGCTTTAACAGTTGTAGAGAAAAGGGAATTTCAGCAGCTGTCATTTGTATGCATGCAGCACCTGGTGGAATTCCCTCTTCATCATGACAGTTAAAGCTGTTGTTGTTGTTGTTGTTGTTATGATGCCTTGAGTGAGTACGTGGATGGGTGTTGTATATTTTATGTTATTTTATTTTTTGCCTTGAGTGTGTGTGCATGTCTGTGTGTAGATTTATTATGTTGATGAATGTTATTTTGCCTTTGCTGGCTGTGGAGTATTATTATTATTATCATCATTTTGCCTTTGGTGAACGTGTGTGTATGTGAATGAATTTTTATTTTTGCCCTAGGTAGGTGGATTCCCCACCATGAACAGCACCATTGGTTTGTTGCTGTAATAAAAAAAAATATGGCTCCAAAACTGCTTTTGTGCTGATACTGATACAGATGTTGATTATTATTACTACATGCAAAGGGGTACATGCTCTCACAACTTTCAGCTCAGTTCCAAACATTGCTTTTCTGTATGGCTTTGATATTATGGTTATTTTACAGTGTGGCTTTGTGGATTCCCCCTCCCCCCCAAAACCTGGTGAAAGGTTAACACTTAAAGTTGCAGGAGCCCTGCTCTCTTTTGTATCTGGTCATGCTGGGAATTGTCCTGTCCCAGCAAGATACTATAATAATAATAATAATAATAATAATAATTTATTTATTTATAACCCTCCTCTCCCTCCGGATCGAGGCGGGGAACAACAATAAATATAAACTACAAAGACCACAATGAATGAGATATTAAAAACAAATAAAAACCAATACATCATTAAAAACATCTTAAAATTGAACTGGATAGGCCTGCTGGAAGAGAACAGTGAGTGCATAGTGTGGCTTGTCTTGTCTGAGTGTGTCTGGGTCTCCTAGGCTTTGAAAGCATCTTTCTGTAGAGCACCTGCTGGTTGCATGATCCATGAGGCCAGGCTCTGGTGACTGCACAGTTCTCCTTGACAGGAGGGGCTTGCACTTGCTAGAGAAAGGTGAACAGATGTGAAGAGACTGTGATTCTATATTCATTTATCTGGGAGTAAGCTTTATTGAAATCAATGGGACTTGTTTCTGAGGTTTCTTTGAGCAGGTTTCTTTGGGTCCCTGATTGGATTTCTGTTCTTTGCACACTGAGGCAGTGCAAATTCAGGAGATATTTGGATAAAAGGAGGGAAAGATCCTTGTCTAGAGTTGTGATAATGGGTATCCGTTCTGGCCTTTCTTTGTATTGCTTTTGGCCATGGTCTTGTTTACATCCTATCTAAACTGCTGAAGCCTAATGAACTGTTTGGCCGTAGGAGCGGTGGATGGAGGGCCTGTGTCTGTGTGTGCGCAACCTCTTAGGGGCTTGCCATGTTGGGGTGTTCTCTTTTTTGGTTTCCAAAATATGGCCACCCTTCACACAGAGTATAGCAAAAGCTTCAAAGTACAGCAAAAGCTACAAAAGTAGGACTGAGCAAAGTTAATTTCAGATCATTGAATGTCTCACTTGTTCTTTATTTCTGTGATTTTAAGGTAGCACGTTTGTCTTAACTGTGTGCTGTGAAATCAGACATGTGACCAAGGCTATGTTTGGGTGGGCATGCCCCTTGGGGCTGGACCCGCCCCTGGGGGACGGACATGTTGGTGGGCATGCCCCCTTTGGGCAGCCATTTTGGACCTGGATTTTGGTTTCCAAAATCTGGTCACCCTAGCCTAGTGTTTAAACTCTCTGCAGGTGTGTAGAGATGTTTATTTGCTGAATAAAGGTTACTTTATTGTCTCACACTGCAGTGGGAGGGCTTAGAAACATGACAATTGGGTGGTATAGAGATGTAATGAATCAAATAAATAAATAAAGCCTCTCTCAGCTTTCAGGCACTCTGTAGGCAGCAGTATTGGAAAAGCCTCAAGGGTGGAAGTGTTGGTTAAGTCCTCTACGGTGGCTTTTCAGAAAGTTCAAGCAAACGGGGAGGTTGCAAAGCACAGGGAGCAGGACTGTAGTTGAAAAAGAAACGTTTATACACTCTTCGTCCAGTAAAGAAAACTCTTAAAAACTGCCCACTAAGCAATTTCTCGAAAATTCTCACCCTTTCCCTCAATTTTTAGATGTGATTAATTTTGCCCCTCCCTTCCCCTAATGAATGGTGGAAAATAGATAAGACTGAAAAAATTGGTACAACACTAGTATCTTCATGCTTGATGTTCTAAAGCAATTTTAGAATTTATTCTGCACTAAGGAGCAGGGTCAGATAAACCCCTCTGATAATGGGCTCACCAACTCCTATCTGAACAGAGATAAAGAGTAGTGAACTGTGGCCACATCACACACCCATGATGTGCCATATGATTCAAATGTTAAAACAAAAAACAGTGGAGAGGGAGGGTGAGAATTCACCACCAGAGCTGTTTGTTTCACCTCAGCCATAACAATAAATGTAATGCAAATTCCTGCAGCAGATATGTATGAATAACCCCATGTATGCAAATCTGAACTACTCAGAGAAAGGAGGTAGACAGAAAGCAGCTCTTTCATTGTTCTTTTGAGGCCTTGTCATTGAATAAAATCTTATATGGAGGAGGACTGAACTATATACATATACATGTGCCATCAACTAGTTGTGTTTTCCTGTCCAAACTCTTGAGGAGAGCACAATCAAGGTGCCTCCATCCCCCTCCAACCAACCACCTCTTTGGGGAAATCCATAAATGCTACTATACTTGTAGGCTGACACTGTTACCCAGAGGACCTTTTCTTCTGCTGCCCCCAGACTGTGGAATGGCGTGCCGGAAGAGTTTCATCAACTTAATACTCTCCTCTCTGAGTTTAAGACAGTCATAAAGACTAATCTCTTCCGGCAGGCCTACCCAGATGAATTTTAAATCTAAGAATTTTAAAATGTTGTGATTGTTATTTTACTATTGTATCAGTTTTATATGCTCTTTTAACCATTTTTATGTATTGTATTGTATTTAATGTTGTTCCCTGCCTTGATCCAGAGGGAGAGGCAGGTAATAATAAATAAATAAATATTATGGATTTATGAATATTTTCATTCTGACTTTTTATTTCAACAAAACGACAGGCATATATAAACTACCCTCACTCTAAATCTGCGACATCAGAAGTGGACTTGAGCAGACACCCTGGTTAGATGGACCAGTGGTCTGACTAAGGCAGTTTTAGCAGTTCATATATAAAGTCATGAGTTCTAGTCAAAAAGGATCTGCTACAGCTGTACAGTGTTACACACTATGACACCTCACCCTGTGGGAGTGAGAGGTCTATTGCTGGTATTTCTAGCCTGCTGCCAACACTTGAGGAATTGCCTGCCATTACCCTGTACCCTCAAGTATATAAAGGAAACCTGCTTGTTGCTATGACAACTATTAACCTTGAGAATAACTGTGGAATGGCATTTGTCCAAGCAGCTCTGGATAATCAACAATGTATTTAATTCTTCTTTTATATCACAGTAACAATTTTAAATCATTCTGTACAAAGTCACCAAGATAGTCAATGCAAAATAGACAAACAAACAGTGCCCTCTAACTTATTATAGCTAACTTCTTGATGTTACTTTCCCCCTGAACAAGAACACAGACCTTACAGTCTCATAGGGAGAATTCCTTTCCTCTGTTCCCTTGATTTTCTGTCTTTTTTCCCAATTCCACAGCTTCCAATTGCCCTAATGAAATCTTCTAACATCCCTCCAACTGTCCAACAGCTCTCAGAACACCTCTGTCCAGTCCCATCTTATGAAAGAAACCAAGTCATATTGAAGTTTTATAATCTCCATAGCCAATTGAAACAGTAGGCAGGTTCACATGCCACTTTAAGTCATGGTGATTTCGAAAATAAGCTACTATGACCCCTCAGATGATCAGGCAATTAAACTACGCAGAATAATTATTTTCCCACCTCACTCCTCCTCCCTCTATATCCCCCCCCTTCAGCCAGGATGGTATCCCAACTTCCTTTGCACTGGATGCCATATCTCGCTGACCCTTATGCTGAACCTATGTCATGTTGCTGTCTCTGATGTCAACTGTGTGCTCGAGGGCATATTGTTGTATCCTCTGTCTGCTTTATTGCTGCTTATCTCACCCCAAAAGGAGCAGAGTGGCAGCAGCAGTTTTGACCACTTTTCTCAGATGACTCCATAGGTGATGTGCTTAAACCACTCTGGAGTGCCAGACAATACGATAAACCATGATGGCTTAAATACACCTTACTGCCAACCTTGGCTTACCAGGGTGGTTTATTTTAGCTAAATAAACCACTGTGGTTGGGAAAAACAGCATGCATATGTCACGATAAGCCATCATAGTTAATTCAGAAAAATAAACCATCATGGCTTAATGTGTTGTATGAACCCAATCAGTGCATTTACTTTCCTTTTTCCTTTTAAAAATATAAAAGATATAACTTCTAGTAACATTTTGTCCTATACATCTTCATCTCTACACTTCACATTTCTCTTTCTGTACGAATGTCCATACAGACATGCATATACCTCATCTTTACTATAACCCAACAATCTTTATTTTTCTTACACTCATCTGTAATATTGGCCATAATTTATGTTCGAAGAGTACAAACCACACTTTCCTACCTGAAATTCAAAGCAAGCTTCCAAACCTGTCAGTAGGCAGAAGAAAAGTACATAAATACTGTAGAAAGTAATTATGTTTCTGTACCACTCCTCTGTTCTGAACGTTTTACATCTGATCACAACCTTGGTTACTGAAGATGAATCCCAATATGTGTCCCATTCCTATTCCTCCTAATCCTTTAAAAAGCATGCTTCTAGAATTTTAAACATCTGACATACTTGCCCTAGCATTAATGTTTGTCAGTATCTTCTTTATTATGAAGTATACAGAAACCCACACACCCTTCACTAGAACCTGAACAATTACCATTGACTACAAGGCATGCTGCAAATTATTTTGTTTGGGGGACTTTTGATAGAAACAACTGAACAAACACAATTAATAATGCTTCACAAAATGCACTTTATTCATTTGTTTGACAAGTATAATTTTGTTTTGATAGTAGTGTTAGGATGTTCTGCAGTGCGGTGAAGTAGTGAGTGTTTCACAGTGTACTGCAGTGTAATGACAAAGAACATGTGGCAGGCACCACCAATCCTGCATGGAAATTATGAAGCTCAGAGCAAGGCCTGATTATCATTAACAAATGGACACTGTGCAGCTGCTTGTGTGAAACTGCCATTTTGCAGGCCAACATTGGGTTCAGTGTAAATTTTCTGGATTAGTATGAAGCACAGCAACACTCTGAGTGGTCTTTCTTGAAGTGCCCAGCCATTGTTGTACAATTTCTTTATTTTAATAGAAAAATGTTTTTGAATAAAGCCTACTATATTGCCTCATATATCCAGCAATTCATGCTTTCATTTTACTATAGCGTGATTACTATAATTTCTGCTAGGTAGCATTTGCCCTTTCCATTAGGTAAAAGGTATGAAGACTTGATTTCCAACATAGAGCAAATCTGTTAATCCTCTGACTTTTCAGATAGTTTTTGAACTATTGAAAAAAATGTCTTGAACTGGTGGGTCAGAATCCACAAGTGAGTTGTGTCCTGACGCTAGGTAGGTGTCAAGGTTCCACCTTTACCTGGACCCCTTGATCAGCTCCATAAAGATAGGCTGACCATCTGAAAAGGAGGACAGGACTCATGTAACTTTAACAGTTGTAGAGAAAAGGGAATTTCAGCCAGAGTCATTTGTATGCAATTAGTTCCTGGTGAAATTCCCTCTTCATCACAACAGTTGAAGTTGCAGGGGCCCTGCCTTCTTTTGTATATGGTTACTCTAGTATAGTGCCTACAACTTTAACTGTTGTGATAAAGAGAGAATTTCACCAGGAACTAATTGCATACAAATAACACTGGCTGAAATTCCCTTTTCTCTACAACTATTAAAGTTACATGAGCCCTGTCCTCCTTTTCATATGGTCAGCCTACTTAAAGATATTTTGCCTCTTTAAGAGCCTTTCTTTTTATCAGATATCCAATTTTTACCTTTTACCTTCCCCTCCCAATAACGTGGGGTTTAGGCCTTAGGCGTGGTGTAAATGACACTCCAGACTACAAGGTTTTAACAACAATTATTCACTACCCTATTTCTTTGATTCTAAGACGTACTTTTCCCCCCATATAAACGTCTCTAAAAATGGGGTGCGTCTTAGAATCGATGGCAATTTCCCCACACTTAGAATCAAAGCTTTTTCCCTGTTGGTGATACTGAAATTAAGGTGCATCTTACAATCAATGGTGTCTTAGAATCGAAGAAATACGGTATTTTATACAGGATAAGGCAAAATCACATAAACTTAAGGAATTTACTCAAATAGAGCTATAAAACTAATAACGGCATTTACAATTAAAATAAAATATGTAAAACCACAGTATCCTCTAACCTAACTACACTTTCACCTGTAGCCGGGCCTAGAGCCTCTTCCAGCCTTCTTTTCGAGCCTTGTCCTTCTTCCAGGGTCTCTCTCTGGCTCTCTCCAGCTCTCTCTCTATTCCCCAACAACCACACCTTTCAGTTAATTCCACCTAATCCACAAACTGAAACTAATAATCTAGTAACCTAAAACTGGGGAAATGAAATTTAACTCCTTGAGGGGAAAATGAAACTCAGGAATGCCCCCCTCCCATCAGAAGATTTCCAGGCTTTCAGGCCTAAACTAAAACTAAGCCTGTGTAGGCCTCAAACCTTCACAGTAGGTCACAACAGTGACACTACCACAAGTTCTTTTTGATGCCATTTAGTTTTTGTATATATAAACACAGAAAGGCAGGAAAAAATGTTCAGATATTAAGGAGGATGGGGCCCTCCCTCTGTCTCTAGCAATCGTTTAATATAGCTGATTTCTACAGGAAGATATTTTATCAATCCTGGATGGCAAGTTGTTAAAATGGCAAGAGCCCATAGTAGAGGGGAAAAGAGAATGATAGGCACATGCAGTAATTAACTAAAATTGGATCTTACGTTGAGCACATAAGACCAATTCTGGCCTGCTTGCATTGGCTGCCTGTATGCTTCAGAGCCAGATTCAAGGTGCGGGTTTTAACCTATAAAGCCTTCGTGGCTTGTTGGGATCACAATACCTGACAGAACACCTCTCCTGACCTGAACATACCCAGACACTACGATCAAAGCCCAGGGGGTGGGGAGCTCCAAGAGTCTTCTCTGAAGGAGGCTCGGAGGGTAGCAAGAAGAGAAAGGACCTTCTCTTTGGTGGCCCCCTGACTATGGAATGAGTTCCCCATTCAGGCTTGCCTGGCGCCAACACTGTAGTCTTTTCAGTGCTAGGTTAAGACTACCCTATACTCCCAGGCATTTAATGGCATTCAGTGGCATATGATGGGGACATTTTTGCCAGTCATCGAAACAGGCCTAGTATTTTATTGAAAATGTTTTAGCTGTTTAAATTCTTTTCAATTTTGTATATGTAATTGTGCTGTTTTTTATGTTGCATTATTATGTTGTATTTTATTATTTTATAAATTGTAAACTGCCCAGAGAGCTTTGGCTATTGGGTGGTATAGAAATGGAAATAATAATAATGTTTAAATTTCAACTTCTATCAGCCCCATCCAGATGGCCAATTATCAGGAATGCTGGCAGTTGGAGTTCAAAATATCTGGAAGGCACCAAGCTGGGGAAAGCTTACGGGTCATTATTATTATTATTATTGTATCTCTTTCTCGCTCGTGGCGGTTTTGCTAGATGGACATGACAGGCTTTGCCAAATCATGCTGTCTGTTACAGATTCAGGAATTTCCTGACAGTTGAGCATGTTTTAAATATGACTGCTTTCTGGATGTTGGTGTGGATGTATTTTGATAGGCCCAATTTCTGAAGGTTTTTCTGTATAGCTGTTTTATGTGATGCCAGTGACTGAGGTGACTAACGGAATAATTGTGACCTTCTCCTGATGCCATAGTTCTTTGACTTCCATGACCAGTGGTGTATATTTGTCTCTCTTTTCTTTTTCCTTTTCAACAACATTTTTGTCATTCAGTATTGCTATGTTGATGAGGTATGTGTGTTTTTCTATTTTGTCTATGACCGTTATGTCTGGTCGGTTGGAGAGTATTGTCTTGTCGGTATGACTTGTTCTGTCCCAGTATATTTTATGATCTGCATTTTCTAAGATTGTTTCAGGTGAGTATGTATAGTATGGTGTAGATTGTTTGATAAGGTTGAATTTGATGGCCAGTTGTTGGTGAATTATTTTTGCAGCTGAATTGTGTCTGTCTGTATAGTCCATTCCTGCCTTTATTATTGTTTTTTGTGGCTTTACATTTGTTCTGTGAACCACCCAGAGCGCTTCAGCTAATGAACAGTACAGAAATGAATAATACTGCCAGACATTCAGTATGAAATGACAAAAGTCTTTGTTTTAAAAATGCCCCAATTCAGATTTAGTTCCAGTGGGACTTAGGAAGCTGTCTTGGACAATAATAACTCTGTTCATGCCCACGTGAGTCTTGTAATGTGGGAGCAGCAAACTCAGGCAGCATCGCTTGCTCCCTCCTGTGAACTGGAAAACTGCAGTTTGACAAATTATTAGGACAAGTAGATGAAAGGTTTGAACAACTGAAATTCTGGGAAGCACAATCTAGCATTTTAATGAAGAAGATGAGTCGGAATAGTATTCATACTGGGATTCCAGTTCAGGTCTGAGTACATATACATGATATTTTCAGAGCAGTGGGGAGTGGTATACCTTCTGGAACACCCTCCCACATATTGTTCAAGAGGCAGAAACTGTGGTGAGTTTTAAATGTCTGTTGAAGATGCACTTTCAGGCTTTCCCTGATTTATACTGGATCACATCACTGATTTGTGTCATAATCCAGTATAAGTCAGGGAAGGCCTGATTTGTTTTAACATTGTTTCTAATCAATCAATTAATTAATTAATATAGTTCTTGCATTGTTTTAATATTTTAATGATATTATATATGTATGTATTGTGAATCACATAGAAATTTTAGAATTTAGGAAAAAGTCTATAGAAGTGCTAGTGTAACACTTACCACTTGAGATCTAACAGACTGATGTTGCTCATTTTTTTTAAAAAAACTAAAGCTTGAGCAGTGTGGATATGCAGAAAATTTTGAAAGTTCAATTTTTTTAAAAAAAGCTCGAGCTTTAATAGCCAAATAGTATGTTTCCATGCTCTGGGCAGGAGCTGAGGCAGTTGAGAAGCTACAGCTCCCAAGTAGCTCCGTGCCATACAGGCACACAGAGAGAAAAACACAAAGGCAGGGACAGAGGGAGGGCCTTGGGCTTTGTGAGTTGAGACCGCTTTTGGAGCAGCTATATTGGTGGCAGGGGTGGTGGTGGTGGCAAATGCTCTGAGTGGATGGCAGAGAAAGAAAAAAGAAGCCCTAGGAAAATGAGTTTTAAAATGTGGGGAAAGAGGGAAGGAGGTGGGCTTGACATCTGGGGGGGAAGACGTAAATGTTGTTCAACAGTGATATGTGTAGAAGTGAGGGCTAAAAGTCCTCAGTTGCATTGAAGGAAAGTAACCTCCATACAGCTTCTGCAGGGCTGGCATAGCGAAAGTCAAAGAACAGTATGTTTTGCTCTCAGACTACTAGCCCCATGGCGACATGGGCTTTACATTAGTAGCACTGTCATTTTCCACAGTGCACATGTACATATATTTTCTGTCCCATTGTGGACTCTACCGAAACAAGGGGCAGAATCCAATGGTGACTACCTGTGTGTGACCAATTATGTCCCAGAAGCAGTGAACACCATTTGCAGAATGGAGATTTAGCTCTTCCAGGGGCAACCTAGGACAAGTAAAATTACTCACTTTTGGAATGGGGCAGGCCAGCAGAGCTCATACAAGGGAGCTCCAACATAATGCCCTGTTCCAGAAACTAGCACAGGTGGGTGCTGCTTGCCCAATGGAATCAATCGGCCACGTATGGAATGAAAATGATGGTGGTGCTTCTGCAGGTACTGCCCAAGCCCCAAGGTAATATAGTGTTGCCCTATGGATGTCTACTGGGAAGTAAAAGCCTTCCATGAACAGGAGGAGCCCTTCTGTTTGCTGACAATAAAGCATGTATGTTTTGTTTTGTAGGCTCATATCAGACCCAAATTTATTTCTTGGTTCTTTTTAATCTGTTCTGAGGTTGCCTCTATGCATACACTAAATACATGGAAGAGGGAATGGGACTGTTGTTATTAATTTTTAAAGGTAAGAAGAGGAGATTATGGATCTCACACAACATGCCTAATTGTCCCCTTGACGTAGACCCACCATATGAGGAATAACACTCAGCTTGCATAGCCCTTGGTTGGCTGTTTTAATATATAAACTTTGTCATTTGGAATACATTGTGGATTTTACATAAAAAGTATCACCTTCGCAATAGCCACTGTGGGGAAAAGAAATTGCAAAAAAAGATGTGAAAATGCTGGTACATATTTACTGCATGTTGTGAGGTTATCCTCAACCACTTGCTGCTGCTGCCTCTGTCTTTACTATTTAGGCCCCACAGCACCACAGCTCAGCAACCTGGCCTCCAGATAACTTCTTTGTTCCACTACCACGAGTACCTTCTCAGGTACACCCACAGACCATACTAGGGGAGTGAATTAACAAGAATTTATTAATAAGAAATTGTGTGTCAACAAGCTTAATGGTTAGTTCAGTTCAATTGTGTATCAGTGACAAGGTTTCAATGTTTATTGGTTTCAGTCAGAATTCTTATACTTTAACAAACTGTTCCTTATTTAATCTAGGCTCTAAAATCTTATCTCAATCTCTCATCTAATAATCCTGCTTCAGACTCTCTCTCTCTCTCTCTCTCTCTCCTCTCAAATCTCCCTACAATCAACCCTGTCAGCTCTCTCTGTCAGACACATATATACACTCCACTCGCTCTCTAGCTCCTTCCACTCTTCCACTCCAATCCAGGCACTCCCCCACAACCAGCCAATCACGCTATACAGTACTTACCAGGACCTATAACCACAAACAGTAAGTACATTTCGGCCTAGTTATTTACTTTACCTGTTATTGTTCTTAACCCTTTTTAAAGATATAAACAAATGCATATCACAAACAATAAACTTTGCAGTATATTTACAACCACAAACAGTAGAACATCACACATGTTATATAATCTGTAAAGCTAATTTATTAAAAAAAAAGTTTTAAGTAAAACATGAATATCTAAATCAATATGAACCTAGAATAGAAACTGTTGTTATAATAGCTTTTGCTTATGTATGGAAATGAAAAAAATATTCAGGAGGTGCAAATAAAAAAGCTATAAACACATATGGTAGATACAAAAGGTGAGGATAAAAGAATGCTTTACTGCCTTGGAGTTTTGGAATTTGTATGTTGCTCATAGAAAATAAGGTGTAAAAATACAGTTTGCTTTCAGGCCAATTAGCTGAGTCTGGCTGCAGAAAGGATGTCTCTTGGCTGGGTATCACTGAGGAATAGCAATAAACTTCTGAGAACCTCAGGGTTGCTAGGAATACAGTTTCAAGACTTGAAATTGAGCTGGCTATACAGAGCCATCTCACTTGGGTGTAGGTCTGAGGTGTAGCATCGACCTTCTGTAGAACATCATTCACTACTGGCTCTGTATCTGTCTATGTCTCTGCATATGAATGTCCCATAACACAATCTATCCATCACTAAAAAGGCATGGATGGATCATGTGTGATCCACCCATGCATGGAGTTGATCACACATGATAGTAAACATATATTATCCTGAGACTCAAATCTCCTACCCAACCAAGCAAGTGCCTGAGTTAATTAGCCCATAGAAAACTAAATATGGTACTTAGATTACAAAATGGCATGGATTCTGGATGTAAAAAGTACAGTGGTTATATAAATCTCTCAGAGATATACAAATCAGGTCCTGCTATTTGAAAATGGTTTCCTCAGACAGATGCATGGTGCATTTCTGAAACTACTGAAACCACCATCATTATTAGCTTGTCAAGACTGCTTTCTGTGAAATGGAAAAAAGAAAAAGAAAGCACACACATTTGCGGGGAATGAAATATAACTGCAGATCTGTTCTGTACCCTTCAGGAGCTGTTAGGAAACTTTTGAATGACCCATACAAAAAACAAGCTTGGTTTATTCTAGGTTCACCTCATGAGAAATAAGAGCCACTCCAAGGTGGCCATGTGTTAATGTTTTTCCTGTCAGGGGCTACAGTCCTTCTAATATAATCTCTCAGGGAGAGTGTGGGCAGAGCCAGAACCTATTCACTACTGGGCCAGATTTAAAGTTCTTGTACTAGTGTGAAAAGCCCTAAACAACTTGGGACCAGGATACCTGAGACAGCATCTTCTCCCTTACCATCCTCCCTGGTCACTGAGGTCATCAAAGGGCACACTCCTGATGGTTCCACAGGGACCTATAACCAATTGGAATCCACCAGGAGATGAGCCTGCATTGTGGTGGCCCCCTTCCTATGGAATTCCCTGCTTCTGGAGGTCAGGCAGGCAGGCACCAACGTTGTGTTGCTTCAAGCACCTCCTGAAAACAGTTCTGTTCCAGGAAGCATTCCTTAAATGACAAGCCACGGTCTTATTGTCATTCTGTTTTTAATAATTTTAATATGGTGTTTTAATCTTTTTTACTTTTGTACAATTGTACCTTTTCTGTTCACTGCTCCGGAATCTATATAGGTATGGAGCACTATACAAGTGTGTAAATAAATAACTAAATCAATAAACCAGTGATGGGGAGGGCCAGAGCTACTCTTCACATTCTCTCATTCTCTTTCACTTATAATATAACCATCCCACACCGATTCACTCTCTTAAAAATCTCTCACATGTTCTCTCTATCTCTCTCTCTCTCTCTCATATTTGCATACACCCCATGTGCACCCATGCATACTGCACTGAATGCCTCTAAGAAGACATGGGTTCCCTACATGTGTTCTTATGGAACTTACAGCAGCTTGCCTTATGGTGGATTGCTTCTTCCGTCTCTTTGTTGGCCTTTCAATCTCACCTTGCCATTGGTTTCCTTGTTAAACAAAAAAACAAAAATCTTTCTTTTACTGCTCCTGTCAGGCTGGTGGTTTGCTGACTCAGCTCTTTCATATCCAGCACTTTCTTTTATCGATTGATAGGAGACACTGCTTTCCCAGGTACTGAGTCAGAGACACTGAGGACAACACAGACAGGCTGGCTGCAGCAGGAAGTTTACCAAAACTAAAGTGGTACAGAACCCAAATTCAATATCACTACACTGTAATCTGCTCATTAGGCTTCAAAATAATTCAAATACTAGTGAAAGTTCCCAAGAAAATAAAGATTTTCCATAAGGATCACCCAGAAGTTTTTTGTTTTGTTTTGTTAAAACAAAGCTGAAGGTCTCATTTGAATAAACAGTGAACTTTACTTCCTCATGGAGAAAGCTTCTTGGATGAGGCATATAATGGCCTAGCAAAGGATATGGCATAAGAAACATAGCATAGCTTTAGGGCACAATGCTCTTCAGGAGCCTATCTACACTAATGCTTTAAAACGGGTTATAACAGTTTAAAACTGGTTAATTAACCGGTTTAAAACTGTTATAAACCGTTTTAAAGCAGTAGATAGGCTTCAGGTTTAAGACAAAAAAAGTTCTACAACTCCCAGCATTGCCAGCTGGGGTATGTAGGTTCCCCCCCCCCAAAAAAAAAAAGAAGGAACAGGGCATTCAAAGAAGATATGAAGAGCCTGTGGTCAGAGGACAAAAGAAGCACCTTGCATTGGGCCCAGAAATGGACTGGGTGCCAGTGCAGATGCACAGCATTTGTGTGATGTTCATCACACAGGGGAAGGACTGTGGATCAGCAGGTAGAGCCCCTGATTTCCATGCAGAAGGTCCTAGGTTCAATCTCTGGCATCTCCAGGTAGGGCAGCTTCCTACGTTCCTATCTTCCTCATATCACCCAGTCCTAGTTAGCAATGTGAATATGGATGGAATTCATTCAGTTTGCATTCATTCGAATTTATCTGTTTTCACACTTTTAAACCACTATGCAAGCCGCAGCTCAGTTATCATTCAAAATTCACACTTCTTCAAATTTTGCAATGGAATTCTCCAATAAAAATGCATGCAAAATACATACATTAGGGGAAATAATGTTCAAAAATGCATTATATTAGGAAAAATTGTTTGCCCAAAATGGGTACGTTAGGCAGAAGTGCATGCAAAAAACGCACCCGTTAGGATAAATGTTCACTAAAATGCTTATGAATTTTCATGTGAACATGTATTTTTTTTTAAAAAAAATAAATCTTAAAGTTTAGATTAAACTGAAGTTAACACTGGAAAATTGAGAAATTGATAGAAACCAAAATTGACACATTTGTCTGTCCTTAGGTGTAAATATTTTAGGTTGTTTAATCCTGTTGTTCTGGGATAGACTAACAATAAAGTTCCTATTTTCTTTCAACACAGTACAGTGTCTTTTACTGTCACTATAGTAGGCATGACTTTAACTTCATTCCTGTTACGGAATGCTTGCCCTACTATAACCATTCTGTCAATTCTTGTGCACTAGATTTTTTTTTTAAAAAAACTGTTATAAATGACAGAAGTCATCCTGTCATTTTGTTTCATAAAAATGACAGCTTTGGGAATTCATCACATCATAAGAAGGCAGGCACTGCTGCTTCCCAAATTCCTTACTGATATTGCAGAATTATTATTTTTCTTAAACACAAATGAACTGCAGTAAGCCCTACAACTTTTCTCCCCCGCTCCTTCCAACGTTTGTTTACAAACCCACACGTTTTGAGTAGTGTTTCATGTAGAATAAGACGGAACTTAATATGATGATATGAAATAGGACATGGTACAAAATGGAGCAAAATCTCCCCCCCCCCCACCAATGCATTATTACTAGGGTTGTGCAGCAGATTCAGGTAAATCCTGAATCCAGTACCAAATCAGGTTGATTTGGAGAGATTCAGGAGATATCCACATAGATCTCTCCCAAAGTTTTGTTAGCAGTTTAGAGATTTTGGAGGATACAGAGACACTGAGCATTATGGGCAAACATTTTGTGTTTCCCAAAAATCATACATTTACCCGCAAGCTTTTCAGGTAAGGAAAATACCAGGGTGGGAAGAGGGGGAGGAGAAGGTTTCAGTTTTCTGATTACACAGCTAGCTTCAGACTGGGAAATAACTTTACTCTACTTTCAATCACAGTGCTTCTGAAAGAGCTCTAGAAGGGACTCATCAGAGAGCTGTTCCTGTGTTTTCACTCAATTTCATGACTGTGTGGCCCTTTCCACACCAGGCATTTCACCTGGGTTGGCCCCCGGCTGGTCCCTGTGAGTCCAAATGACGAACATGGACTCCCAGGGGGGCAGGGGGATTTTCCAGGTTTAAGGGGAAAAATCCTGATTTTTCCATGGTCCCAGGAAGTTCCCAGGACCGCGGAGGATGTTGTCACACGTCCTAGGAGTAAGCGCGGCAGCAAACTAGGCATGGAGCCACAGTGCTCAGCTCCATGCCCAGTAGGGGAAGGGCTGTCACCAGTTCGGAGGAGCACTCATGCGCTCTTCATGGATCAAAAAAGAAAAAAACGGTGGTTGTGACTTCTGATGAGGCTTCAGAGCACCAATCCCAGAAGCGGCTACTTCCGGGATTGCCCATGCTCCGCCTGCTACACCCCGTGGTATAGAAAGGGCTTCTGTCTATGGCGGCAGCAGTACCCAGGGTTTCCAGGAATGGCTTCAGAGCCAGCACTGACTGGGAGATGCCTGAATTGGCCACTGCTGCTGGGTTTGTGGGTGGGTACTGCTGAGACAGTTATGTGGAATCCCCCAGAACTTTCTCTCCTGGGGGGGGGGGGGGTCTACACGACATCTCTTTGGTGCCTGTTTCTCTGAATATGTGCTTTTTCTTATTTTCAAATTTACATCTAATAGCAGTAGACCAGAGCAGTTAAGGCAAATTACGGACTCCGTACAATGTGTTTAACAATTGTTTATATGTGGAGTTTCGCAGCAGAGTCGGATCAGGGGTGTATGGTTGAACGTGGAAAATTTGACGAAAGCACCGCCCTGTCTCCTGATGGTACCTCCCCCAGAGTTTCGTGCTGTTCATTAACCCCACCCACCTGACTTTTTCGCTGTTGCCTGTCCAATCACGATTGCATGTTACTTCGCATGTGGGTACGATTTCTAAACATTGGGTGTGCCTACAATTACAATTTTGAGCAGGGCAGCATTGGCTTTGGGACCTATTGTAAAACCATAGAAGCATGATTTTTCCTGGTACTGGACGGCCATGGCGAACAGCCACCTGTGGAGCATCCACCCCCTATTCCTCCTGCCAAGAATCCACCACTGGACACTCCCACCCCACCATGCTAGCGGCAGCTTCCCTTTATCTCCTGCACCCTAGCAACAACCATGGCCATCTTGGAAATGTGCTGCTTCAAGGGCAAATTTTTGTGTAGCCTTTCCATTACAATGTTGCATTTCACACTGATATCCCAGTTCCATACAAACTGTCCATTATTCTGTCTGTCTGCGGACCCTGAGATGCCAGCTAGCAATGGTTCTGGGCTGCCCCACGCTGAGTGGGCTAGAAGGCAACATCGCCATCCCAGCAGGTCTCTGCGTCGCAGAGGTGGGTGACTGGGCAGATGGGAGTGTGGGAGGGCTGGCCGCTGTCCCCCCCAAAAACCCTGGCTGGCACTGATGTCTCTTTGTCCTCTCTTCCGCTCTTCCCCACACAGTGCAGGTGCAGTTATTCCAACTAGCTGTACTCAAGAGGCAGAAAGGGCGTTTGCAGCTGCACCTCCGCGGTATGGTGCGCTCATTGTGTTTTCTTCAGCGCCGAATGAGGAGACTCGAGTGGATAATCTGGCGTGCCTGCCCTCCAGTACCCCTCCGCCAACTGGCCGTGCCATTAGAATGACCAGGCAGCCCCCCCCCCCCAACGTGTGAGCTGCGGCTATGACGTGGCATCTTTGGACTGACATTCCTTCTCATGCGACTGTTGCTGTTTGCCTTTTGGTCACCGCGCTCTGCCCAAGCTCCTATCTTGCCCCCCCCCACACTGCATCGTGCCTTTCAGATTCCTCCAACCACGCTTTGCAATGGGCTTGTGCCTACATGTAACCATTTCTAGAATAAAGATATTGCAGTGGTTTCTCAGTACCAAATGGTCTTTAATACACACACACACAACTTCCAGGAAAAGCAATGACAGAATGGAGAGTAGATACAAAGCCCGATGCCCGATCCTGCACTACGCTTCCTGGGGAGCAAGTCCCCCCACCTGCTCAATGCGCCTTACTCCTGAGTAACAGCTCTCAATGGCAGGAACTGGCTTACACATACAGAAGTTTCCCTTCCTTTTTCAAGCCGTGATTCCAGCAAGGGAGCTGGGGGTGGGGAGGGAATCCTTAGTGGACCTCAAATTATACTCAAAATGTACAACGCACATCCTTATTCCAACCCCCTTGCTTCCTGTAGAACCAGCTCCATGTGAGTAGCCACGCGTCTCGATGAAAGAAAGATTCCAGTGGGGATTTAAAAGAAACTTTAAGTAAGAGTAACCTCTTACTCTGGTTCAGATAATGGTGGTGGTAGAAGGAGGAGCGGTAGATGCCCCTGCCTACTTGCTCACTGACTCTTTGTCAGTCAAGCAAGCAAGCGGTATCAATGAGGAGAAAGGGGATGAGAAGCAAGAGCAGCTGGTGACAGTGATGGTGACAAGATAGATTCACCAAAGGAGGAGACCCATTTTCTTGCCCAAAGGCCCTCAGAAGCCTGGAGATGGCACTAGTTGCGTAGACTCCATGTGTCTATTCCATTGAACAGAGAAATCTGAGACTTATACCCAGCAGTCTGCCATGGACTGCGATCCAGCTTCAAGATACTGGTGAAGTGGGAACTAACCACAGTATGGGATATCATACTATATCCATAGTACCTAAAAATAATACACTGTTAAGTTCATGGCCCTTTAGAGCTGTAATTTACCAGCATTATGGAGCTTGAGCACACTTGAAAATCCATAACATGTTAAACTGAAAGGTTTTTTGTTAATTGAATATTTTTGTTAATTGAATAATTCCCCCCAATTGTGGAACGATCTCCCTGACGAGGCCCGCCTGGCGCCAACATTGTTATCTTTTCGGCGCCAGGTCAAGACTTTCCTCTTCTCTCAGGCATTTGGCAATATCTGAGGAGCCTGGGTTTGTTTGTTTGTTTTGTTCTGTTTTGTTTTGGGGTTTTTTTGTTGCTTTTTGAAGTGTTGTAGTGGTTTTAAATGTACAGATTGTGTGTATGTTGTATGTTTTTGCTGTTTTAATTTTTGTATTGTTTTTAATCCTATGTAAACCGTCCAGAGAGCTTCGGCTATGGGGCGGTATACAAATATAATAAATAAATAAATAAATATAAATACTGATGCTAATCTTTGCAGATGGAGAATCTTCTGTTGCTTTTATTTATTTTCACTGTGATTAAGCGTAAAAATCTGCAGTAGAAATGAAAATCTTGTAAGATGGCTATATTTCTCCAGCTTAAATTCATAGACAAGACTACGTACAATGATCCTCTTTGATCATAATTATCATCATTTTGTCAGGTAGATAAAGTTTACAATTAAAAGTGGATAGCTAACAAACTCCCACTCAGTTCTGAATCTTTAGTGAAGGGGGGGTATCTGCTTTCCATCAAATTATTGTAAATACTATGGCAGGCAGCAAGATAATGTATTGACATATTTTTAGAGGTTTAGTGGTTAAGTTTTAGATAAGGTTAATTTGTTGGTCGATTGATGTTTGTATATATTTTAGTAACAAAATAATAGTGACATAGTATGTCATACATTTCTGTTGCATAAGCCTTCTATTGATTCTTCCATGCTTCATTAAGTATTAAGCTGCCAAAATAAATACAGTAGTACACATCTTGTCATAAATTTGACAAGGTTTAAGGGTTTAAGCAATTTTTTTCTTCTTCAAAATTGCATTCATTTGCCTGCTTCTCGTACAACTTCTCTGCTAGGTTTTTTGGATCAAGCTTAATATTTGGGAAACTGACAATATAGTTTTCATATTTAAAGAATTCTTGCAAATTGTTCTTCCTCTACATGATGTAACCTGACATATGTGTAGTACTGAGTGCCTTTTAAATAGAAATGTCAAATTGCTGACATCTCCTATCACTTGTGTTATGGAATCCAGATTCAGAATTGTGTTGCACTTGATCTCCTGTCTGTGCCAGTAATCTTTAACCATTTAGCCTATGCGTTTGCACACTTGGGCCTATGGGTACTATGTATAGTCCTCTGGGCATGCAGACAGATGGCAGGTAGACATCAAGGAGACCATGTGGCAGATAGCTGTGGCCCAAACCAAATAACAATTCAAATGTGCATCTAATATCTATATCTTCTTTTTATTTTTACCCCATCCAGATCTTACCTGCGGGCTAAATCTGGTTCCCTGGAGTTTTCCAGTGGGCCACATCATTTCCCCTGCCCCCATCTGTTTCACTCCAACCACCTATCATTTGGTGGTCTCCTGACTTTTGTGCCATTCCTTGCCCCCTGTTCTGCATGGTTGAAGTGTCTTTCCTAATAGTTACTGGCAGGAAGAACTTAAAACTACAACAAACTGCTATGTTTTGTGTTTTTGGCCCCAGTCCTTTTGCCCTGCCACTTTTCCCTCCTGCCCTGCCCTCAATAGCTTCTCTGGAATTGAACGTGGGCCTTGGTTCCCCACTTCTGCTGTAGAGCTCCCCCACCATGGAGCTTCTGTTGACTCATGGAAGTGAAGAATGTGTAACCATATTCCTTCTAGTACAGATACCTGAAAAGGCAGGAACATGGGTGAGCAGAGAAGGAGCAGGGAGCAAAAAGGCAAAGTGTCTTAATGTAAATATTATGATGGAGAGGAGGAGGAGGGAATAGAGCATGTAGTTATCTGAGAAAATGTTTTGGACCCAGAAAAGACAATCCCCATGAATTACTTTCGCATTCCATAATACAAATTTGAACATGAATTGTAGGATTAGATTGCAGGTCCATTTTCATAATATGATGCTTTCTATCAGAAGTAGCCACTCATATGTATCAACAGTTCAGGCTCCAGGTTTTTGAGGGCCCTTGAGCAAGACACCCTCAATGGGTCCCCTTCTTCAGTGAATCTGTCTTCTCACTACCATTGTCACCAGCTGCTTTTCCTTCTCATCCTCTTTCTCATCATTGCTGCTACTTGCCTGCTTGACAGGGGGAGAGACCCTGAACAATTAGGCAGTGGCATCTACTGCTCCTCCTTCTCACCACTACAAATATTTGCCAGAGTGAGAGACAAGTGAACAAGTAGATGAGGAAGAGCAACCCCAGGAAGCTTTTCTCAGCTTTTCACTAACTGAATCAGAGGACCATTTCACATGGTATGCAAAGACAAACCCATTAAATAAAGAGCTAAGCCAATCATTGCCAAATGGGAAGTACATGATGATACTGTGAGGTTATCCTTGCTGCTGCTGCCCCTGTCTCACCTTTACTATTTAGACCCCACAGCACCACAGCCCAGCAACCTGGCCTCCAGATAACTTCTTTGTTCTGCTGCCACCAGTACCTTCTCAAGTACACCCACAGACCACACCAACAGATAGAATTAACAGGAATTTATTAATAAGAAATTACGTGTCAACAAGCTTAATGGGTACTTCAGTTCAATTGCGTAGCAGTTACAAGGTTTCAATGCTTAATGGTTTCTGTCAGAACACTTATACTTTAGCAAACTGTTCCTTATTTAATGTAGGCTCTAAAATCTTATCTCAATCTCTCAATCAAACACTCTTCTCATCTAATAATCCTGCTTCAGACTCTCTCTCTCTCTCTCACACCCACACACCCCCCCACACCCCCCCCACACACACACCTCTCAATTCTCTCAATTCTCTCAAATCTCCCCCAATCAACCCTGTCAGCTCTCTCTGTCAGACACATATATACACTCCGCTTGCTCTCTAGCTCCTCCCACTCTTACACAACCAACCAATCCAGGCACTTTAAACAACTAGCTAATCAGCACTCACTTTCCATTCAGGCACACAGCTAGCCAATCCACGCACTCCATACTTACCTAGACTTTAACTACAAACAGTAAGTACATTTCGGCCTAGTTATTTACTTTACCTGTTATTATACTTACTTCTTTTAAAAGATATAAACAAATGCATATCACAAAGATTAAACTTTGCAATATATTTACAACTACAAACAGTAGAACATCACAGATACACATATTGGCAAAAACTTGTTTGCTTGCATTCACACCTTACATTTAAACATACATGCTTAAAAGCATCGTTTATGAAGGCTAGAGTAGGGGCCTTGGGGTTCATTGCTCTATTCAATGGGTGGGCATCACACAGGCTTTGGGACATATTTGCTGCTGCTTCCCATGTTCCCAGAAAATAATAATAATAATAATAATAATAATAATAATATAGTAATTTTGGAAACCAAAAAGGACGACAACATAGTCAGCTCCCAAGGGGGCCTGCCCACTAACATGTCTGGCCCCAGGGGGCGTGTCCAGCACCAAGGGGGGGTGTCCACCTGAACATAGCCTTAGTCACATATCTGATTTTACAGCACACAATTAAGACAAATCTGTTCTACATAACATCTTAACGTTAAAATCACTGAAATAAAGAACAACGTATCTGAAATTAACTTCACTTACTCCTACTTTTGTAGCTTTTGCTGTACTTTGAAGCTTTTGCTATACTCTGTGTGATACATTCTCCCCTTCCCTCAAATATATTTTCTGACTGTATCCTCACTCCGTTGCAAACTGCTGCTGCTTTTAACAGGGCTTGCTGATGGCTGTCTGTCTGGCTTTTTTATTTTTTAATTTCATTTTTTTAAGCTTGTGTGTGATTGCCACAAGTCTATTTACTCTAACATTAGGGTGGGTGTTATGGGCGGCAGACACTACTCCACCCATTCACACTTCTCACTTATATACATTACCTTCTCAAGGCTTGCGCGTGGACACCTCTTCTCACATTCAGATTTTGAACTCCTGTCTACTTCCTGCACAAACACGCGACTCTGAGACCCTCTTTCTAGTGCCCTGCCTTGCCTGCCAGCACCGTAGGGCTAAGTTACAACAGGTGTCTCTGGATTGTCTGTGCAGCCTCTGTTATCTCTCTAAGTCATTGCAGCCAAACCAAAGCCTCCAGCCTCAAACAATCTACCTTTCTCTCTCTCTGCCAAAGTCTCCCAATGGTCCAGCCAGGCCACACACTTGTGGCCAGGGGTATTGCTCCTCCTGCACACCTGCTTGACTACAGGTCAATCTGGGTTGCCTTCAGCCTCTCTCTGCCTTATGCCAGCCAGCCGACATCTCCAGCTTCCAGCCTCAAACAATCCCCGCCTCTCTCTGCCAAAGTCCCCTAACAGTCCAGCCAGACTGTGCACTTGTACCCTGTGGCTGGGGGAAGGGTGCCAGCTTATAGCTTGGTCATATCTGGTGACTCTTGTTTTAAAAATAACTCCGCCAGCAGCCACCTCTGTCTGTACCAACAATGGACTCTGAGATGCTCTTAAAAGGCTCTATGTGGCATGGCAGCCTCTCAGGGCTAAGCTACAGCCATCTCTGAGTTGTAACTCTGTCTGAAACTGATGCCAGCCAAAGCCTCTAACCAGCCAACACCTGCACCAACGCTTGATTCTGAGACGCTCTTGAAAGGCTCTGTGTGGCATGCCAGCCTCTCAGGGTTCAGCTACAGCTATCTCTGAGTTGTGTCTTCAGTCTAACTCTGTCTCTAAAAGATATGCCAGCCAGCCCAAACCACAAATCTATCTATTTTTCTCCGACACCCACTTCAAACATTCTGCATTGCATTCCAGCAGTGCAGACAGAGCCTAGCTCACAAGTGAACAAAGTGAAATGGAAGGGAAGGGGTAGCAAAGCAAAGCAATGACATGCCAGGTTCCAGCATCCACATCAACAGGACATCCGCAAAGATGAGACACTCTCTCTCGACTGGCACATCACTGTTGGTCGTGAGAGTTTTTCTCTAAGGATAACCCTTCATCGCCCATGATGTGAAACTCTGACAAAAAGGACTCTGGCCTGTTGCATTTTGCCCTGTGGGCTGCTTTGACTGACCTCTGCTTTCCCACATTTTGATCTGTGGATGCCCCGCCTCTGCTGAACTCTACGTGCCCAATTGCCCACCAAATCTGCAACAGAAAAAGTGCCCGCTTGCCCAACACTTCTTAGCTAAAAACTTGAGATTCCCTTGATGCCAAGGGCTGAAAATTCTCAAGGTGTAATACCCTAAAGAGGAGGTTTGACAACCTGAGTTTGAAGGATATGGCTCCAGAGTTTTTTAAAAACAATAATTTTAAAATCTCAAGCTTTACAAAATTCCTAAAAATCAACGGATGAACAGATCTGCTTCAAACTTGGCAGGGATAAAGCTCTAACTGAGATCTATCATAGTGCCACGATTCATTTCTTTATTTTTTAAAATGACAGTTTTTAAAAATATATATATGTTAAAACCTCAAACTTAAAAAAAAAATCCCTAAAAATTAGCAGATGAACAAATTTGCTTCAAACTTGGCAAGGCTAAAGCTCTATCCAAGAACTATCATGGTGCGAAATTGCATCTCTTTAACTTTAAAAATGGCAATATATATATATATATATATAGCCTCAAAGTTTTTTTAAAAATCCTAAAAATCAACAGATGAACGAATCTGCTTCAAATTTGGCATGGCTAAAGCCCTTCCTTAAAGCTATCATGGTGCCAACTTTTATCTATTTATCTTTTAAAATGATGAGCTGTAAGCATTTTTGTTAATTTTCATTAAAGTAGAGTTGCCCTTTGCCTGGGGAGGATGGGAAAACTCTGGATTTTTCGTGAAATTTCATTATTACCCCCTTCCCGGATTTGTTACCAAAAATCCTGACAAATCCGGGTTTTTCCTTTCATATGGTCACCCTAAATAATAATAACAATAATAATAATAATAATAATAATAATAATAATGGTTAAACTTAACTTGGAAACACTTGTATGCTTTGCAGCACTATATTGTGATTTTGGCAGCAAACCAAGTTTTTTCTCATTTTTAATAATACTGGGGGGGGGGGGCACCCTGAAAAGCACCCTGCAAAGTGTAGGCTGTGGAGAAGGGTTTGGGGCTATAAATGTTCTCTCAGCCACCTGCAGTTGTCCAGCTCTGACTTATGCAATAAATATATGGACCTCTCCAAATGTTTCAGTGAAACAAGTGGCAACTAGTTTCTTTTTCCCTTCCTTTCTTTTCAATGAACAAACAGAAGAGGAAACTGGTGTTTTCCCCACAAAGTTATATTTCCTGTGCAAACAGATTGCTCATGGGTAAGAACTGTCAAGAAATACTTAAGAGATTCCTGGCTGGAACTGCAGTTGTCAGGTTATCCTTGTCTTAAGCCAGCATTGAATTACACAAGGCATGCTGAATAGGTGAAAGCTTTTCTGTGATACGTAATACAGTGCTATCCTGTTGCTACTTGAAACACATTTGATCTCAGTGAAATGTTGTAGATTTCTGTTTATTTTCTTTATGTTAGGACTAGAGATAATATAGGAAGCCGTTTACAAGAAGATAGAGGATACTGCCATCTTATATGCCACTCAAACTTTTCAGTTCATCATAGACATTGACAGTTACACCCATAATAAGCCAAATGCATTAATCCAGTGTGAAAGCTGACAATATGGTATTTTGGTATTATCATAACTATACTAATGTGTGAGAAAGTCTTAAGGCTCTGTGTGACTGGCAGCTTGCAAATGGGTTTGTCT
Source organism: Anniella stebbinsi (assembly GCA_029215795.1). Taxonomy (NCBI): domain Eukaryota; kingdom Metazoa; phylum Chordata; class Lepidosauria; order Squamata; family Anniellidae; genus Anniella; species Anniella stebbinsi. The sequence goes on from JARDYH010000001.1 coordinate 327,946,438, forward strand.
GTCATTTAATCACCAAGGAATGCCCCAAATGTCTTTTCAAGGGCCAAAAATATATGCCCAAAGACAGTATTGGCTATGGAGTCATCAGACAGACATTTAGGAAATACTACAATGAGTGCAAAACCAAAGTACAACCTGTGGCATCAGATAACTGAAAGAATATCCTCTTTCCATATGAACCTGCTCATGTATTAAGATCTCCTCTGCATCCTCCCAACATATGAGGTGCCTTTGGTAGGAACGTGGGTGAAGGCCTTTACAGTGGCTAGGCCCACGCTCTGGAATTCCCTTCCCAGAGGCCCTCACTTTGCTTTGAAACAATCCCAGCTGCCAGTAAAAATAATTAATAATAATAATAATAATAATAATAGAGCTGTAGGGCACCTCGGTGCATGCCAAGAAAGATGTCTGACATCACTGGTGTCCACAGGCACCACATGGTCTTCCCATGGTGTAGACATTTCAATTCCAGCAGGGTTTGGGTCTGCTGGGTTGTCTATTCTTCTGCCTTGCTCCATTGTTTCATTGCTTTATAGTTCTTAGTTTTAACTGGCTGCCACTTTGGGCATTGAATATGGAAAAGTGGGCTATGTTTTAAATAAATAAATAATAAAACTGTCACCTTGAACTGTCCAAGGACCTTATCCCAGAATAGCGGTTTGTGTCAATGTATCATAGTGGCATGGGTCATGTTACAGGAATTATCATAAATATAGAGCAAGGATTTGGAAAGCTCTTGTGCAGTAGTGAACAGAACATAGGAATGGTGCAACCGGAGCTGAGACGATACACTTATCCTATTTTGGCCATCCCCATTTGGTTATGACAAATTTGGCTTCCTTAGCGTGCCTCAGCAACAGAGAGTAACGGAATGCAATTGCCATACAACATAGATGGCTGAGTGTGCCTCACTTGCCAATTGTAAAGTTTCATGATAACTACATGTCATTTTACGTGACACCATAATCATGCCTATCTACACCAGCATAAGTGCTGTGCCAAATATTTCAGTTTTTTCAGTTTTGACAATTTGTGCTGTGGAAGGATTAAAACTCTGGTGAAAGGGACCGGGGGAGAGTTTCAAATTATTTTCTCATTGGGGTGGGAGGGAGTTGTTCTGCTGACCCTTTTAAGTGGAGGAGGTGACAGAAGAGTCTTCTTTCAATTTTTAAAAAACTTTTAAAACACCATGTGCACGTGAAGCATTATGGGACTCTTTACAGAGAACCTTCCCCAATGTGGCAGCTCTTACTCTATGCCTATGACAGCACCCCATGTTTCGTGGTCTCACTGGAGTTACCCAGGGTGATTTTAAAGAAGAAGAAGAAGAAGAAGAAGAAGAAGAAGAAGAAGAAGAAGAAGACACCCTTGACCACCTGCTACACGTAAAGAGGTAAGCGGAAACCCAGTCTCCTTCCTAAATGAGAAAATCATTTGAAAGTCTCCCCCACCCTGCGAAAGAGACAGAAAAACTAATATCTCTTTTGCAGGGAGAGAAAAAACATCATGAAAATAGGGGGCAGCACTAACTAATATCAAACTTAATAGTAAGGCATCATGATTTAATAGGACATGGCTCCAATGTATTCAACGATATTCCATGAAACACTGCTGTATGGTTGACTGAACTGGTAGTTGAATTTGTTGGCTGAGGCTGACTATGTTTCAAAATATTTTTAATTCAAAAGATTATGTTCACCATATAATGTTATTCATGAGATTTACTTGCATCATGTATAAGAATGCTTATATTTTGCAACCTGATTGTGACAAGACAGCCACTATTTCAGCTTGGATTCCCATATAAATATATGAAAATAAATAGCTGGTGTGTGGGTGTGGGTGTTTACTTCAGTCTATAATATCTTACCTTGATATTTAACTAGAATAAAATTTCATACACTTATATTTCGGGAGAAAGGTAATCTTTAATTGGAATAAAATAACATGACCCTAAAACTGAGCATTTTTTCAGGGGTTAGCCCTTTTAAGAAGCATCTGAGGGAAATTTACGACCTGTTTTCGCCTTCCAAAAAGGAGCCGTTGAAAGCCGATTACAAAATATAATATAAAAAGCGTAAAACAAACAATCATTAAAGCATATTTATAGAAACTAAAACCAGCAACACACACACACACACACACACGTACAAACTAACACTTAATTAATTAAATTAAGCAACAGTAGAATCGAATGCTAAATACACACACACACACCCCTCAAAAGTTGAATGGTACAACTTTAAAAAGCAGCAGATATGTCTAGTCTGAATGTAAGTGGGGTATGTGTAACAGATCCAAAGTCTTTCCCTAGAGAGAGTCGCAATCTAACAAACCAGACTAACCTGATAAAAGTTTTTTTTTAAAAAAAATGTAACAGATGGCAAAAGTAAACAGTAACTTTCCATCCCACAGTACCTCTCATTCATCCCACCTGTTTCCATGACCTTTGAATGTTGAAGTCCCACAAGACAAAAGCCTTGAGGTCCTCAACACCATTTCTGAAATCACCTCTGCTAGTTCAGGCAGGGAGACTGTTAGAGGGTCAGTATACAAACAGAATCCCAATTTTGCCTTGAGTTCCCAGTGCAAGGTACAAACATTCAAAAATGTTGGATGGGGAATCAGATCAGAGATATGGCATCTTTATAGACCATGGCAATCTCTACTCCCTGCTCCTCAAGACATGCCTGGTGCTGTACTTGGTACGGTGGCAGATGCACCTGGCAGAGCTGTAAACCTCACCTTTTGTCCAGTCAGGTTTCAGTTATACAGACCAGGTTGGCATGTTCTTCCCGGACAAGATCGTAGATAGTAATGACCTTTCCAGTGGCCGACTTGGCATTCAGTAGCAGCACTTCCAGGGTTGAGGGAACTGCAATAAGGCCACTGGTATTATTGAGGCTGGGTTGGAAAGGGAAATAGCAGGTAGATATCTAATATGATATCTGATGCATCCACCCTCCACTGCCATAGTACTCTGTGCATCATCACACCTATGGAGGCCTCACCTCCCTCATGACTGTTAACTAAACTACTACTGCCCCATAAATACACCTTGACACCAACGGGCTTAAAATCCCCTTGGTATTAAACTAGGATCCAAAGACTAAAATAGCCTTCAATCTTAAACATCAAAATATATAAAATAAATATGTATTAGAAATCAGTTTCAAAGATAACAGAGAAGCAATTAATTAATCAGTCAATCAATCCATATTTGCTACATCATTTTTAGATTTTACTGCTCAAGTAATACAAATATTAGCTAGATAAAAATGCACATGTCTAGCTATGTCACATTTACAGTTTTCAAATCCTTACTAATCCATAAGTCCTTCTATCTTCTATAATAATAGAAGAGGATGTGAGAAGGGTAACCCTTTCCCACTCCATCTGACTAGCTTGCTTCCCACACTTGAACAGTTCAAAAGAGAATACAACGGCTTTAAAGGACAGATCCCACTCAGTGATACACTTGCAAATCTTTACCATGTGTTTTAGGCTTCAAGAATTAAAATATATGGGTAGTGGTCCCTGAAACTTCCCTCAAGCCAAGAAACACAAAGCGGTACCACAAAATATACATTTATTGCTCAAAGAAATAACAAATCTGTGCAATGATAAAACAAGCAAAACACATTATTACATACAGTGCAATTAGGACGATTAGAAGTATAATAGAAATCGTGATTGCATATTCTTTAGTAAAATTAAAGACCTGTTCCTCTCAACCAACAAAGCAGTCATCATTAAGATCTAATAGTTACCAATCTGGCAAGCATGGTTTGCAAAGCTTAAGTAATCATGTTGGGTGGGCATCTCATTCTCCCAGGATCTGGGCAATCAGATCTAACTCTTGCTTTTATAACTCTTATAACTCTTGTGGATGACCTCATCTTTAGATTTAGAGGTAGTAGTCATATCACTGTTCCTATTTTTCTCAATGTAACCAGGTCTGCCACTGACACCAGTAACACCCAGATGAAGGTATCTCTGCTAAGCTAAGCAGTGTGCTGCTTCCAGCACTTGACCAATGCGTTTGTGGCAGCCTCCCTCCATTTCCAAGGATATGATCCATTACTCACGGTTATCTCAGAACATACACAGAACTCATCACATCTGTTACTGATCACTTACAGTCAGCATATACAGATAATTAGGAATAGCACTATTACAAAATACAATGAATTCTTTTGAACAATACACATTGCATTAGTACTGTGTAACAGATGTGTGTCTGTCTGTCAGCACCAACATTCCAAGATGGTGAAATCCAGACATCTGAAATCTGGCATGAATACTAAAGGGGCCCTAGGAGTGCACATTGCAGAGTTATTTGGTTTTAAAAATACATTAATTAATTTTAATTAATTTTAATGTGTTCATTGGGTTGAAGCCTGCAGTGCCCTCTCTTTGGAGGCCTGACTGGTGTCAGAGCTGGCTTCATTTTGGTGCCAAGTTAAGACATGGCTTTTTAATAATGCCTTTGATGGCTAAATTCACCAAGTTTGCACATAGTTTTAATTGTTTTAATTGGTTTTTACTGCTTTTAAATTCTATACTGGTTTTAGCTTGATTAATGGTTTAATTTGTTTGTAGCTGTGCATATTTATTGTTTTAAAATGTTTGTATGGTTTTATTTGTACGCCGCCCTGAGATCCTAGTGATATAAGATGGGATACAAATGTTTTAATATATTTTAATTAATTAATTAATTAATAAATACCATATTCAGCCACTGGGGTACCAGACTTCCCTAATCATTACATAGCTTTAGAGTCTACACACTTTGAAGCCAGGGGGAAATAGTCCAAGTAGTCTGAGCTACCCTCCCCCTACTGTGGGGCAGTTCTCATCAGGGGAATGGAGTGTACAGATCCCTCCCTCAGGGAGCTAAAGGGGTACACTAAGGCAGGGGCTGTGCAGAAAAGTGATGGTGGGTATGACTTCACTCTGATGGGATGGGTACTATGTGTCCAACTCTGACAGCGGCATAACTTTACTTAAAGGTTCTGTTGTATCAAACTATGGGCTATTCCAGCCTGTGCAAAGTCAGGTTCATTCATGAGCCTGTAATAATCATCACGTTCAGCAACAATTCTCCAGGGAACATAAGCTGTTGGTACTTAGTACTCTGGCACAAATCTGACCAAAGAGAATTTATTATTATTAAAACTTATTTTCAATATTTCATCTCAGAATAAATTATCTGTACATTGGGTAAAAAAAATATAATTATCAGCAATCTTTTGCCGCTAATGTCAAACCCTTAAAATAGAAGCACTTTAAAGCTAATTTAAAATTAAGCTGAAAATATGTATTTCAAGAAATAAATGTGACATATGATTTGTTTAAGTGTATACATTTGTAAGGGATTAACTGTCTACTAACCTGATCTTCATCATGCAGCATAGAAGACCTGGTTCAGCAACCACTCAAAGGAGTGACCATGGCAAAACTGCTAGATCTTCAGATATTGGGTGGTATAAAAATGCAGTCAATCAATCAATCAATCAATCAATAGATCTGGAACATGAAATGAGATGAAATTTTCCAGTGGCCAACATCATGGAAACGGGACCTAAAGATGGGTTTGGAAATGGCAAAGTAGACTTCCCTAACTTGGTACCCTTCACATATTTTGAACTTAGCCTCCATCCCCAGGCAGCATGGCCAATAGTCAGGAATGCTGGGAGAACATGACTTCTGCAACTGTATGTTCTATTGTACTAATACTTTTTTTTTTTAGGAGTGTCAACAAGGATATGAACAGGGGTGTTCCAGTTGACATTGTTTACTTTGACTTTTAAAAGACTTTTGACAAAATCCCTCATGAAAGACTTCTGAACAAACTGATCAGCCATGGGATGAGAGGAGATATCCCCTCTTATGGATCAGTAACAGGTTAAAGAACAGAAAGCAGAGATTATGAATAAATGGACAATTCTTGCAATGGAGGCATATAAATAGCAAGTTCCCCTAAGGATCTGTATGGGAGACCAATGCTTTTTAACTTGTTCATAAAAGATATGGAGTTATGGGTGAGCAGTGAGGTGGACAGAGGCCATGTCTACACCAGGGATTTATTCTGGGGTCATCCCTAGGTTGACCCTGTGCATCCACATGATGCACAGGGGATCCCGGGGGCAATTGGGGACGACCTAGGGATGACCACAGGATAACCCCGGGAGAATGGAAACTGGGAATATCCCAGTTTTTCCATTGCCCTGGATAGACAGATATCCGTCCCCCCTTTCCCATTAAACTAGAACCTGTGGGTCATCTGCTAAATCTGAATGGAGGAATATTCAGGAGAGACAAAAGGAAGTACTTCATACAACACATAGTTAAACAATAGAATTCCCTACCCCAAGATAAGCTTATGGATGATGTTAAATTGGGGGGGGGGGGGGTTACACCAATTCATGGAAGATAATACTATCAATGGCTCCAGGTCATGATAGCTCTGTATTACCTCCAGTATGCCTGTCAGTGCCAGTTACTAGAGAACAAAGGTGGGAGGCTGCTCATTTCTTTCTTGTGGGTTTTCCATAGGCACGTGGTGAGTCACTGTGTGAACAGAATACTGGACTAGATATGATTAGGATGATTTACATTTCTATACTGCCCCATAGCCAAAGCTCTTTGGGCAGTTTACAAAATATTAACTCATGTACAGGTGCTGGTTTAATAGGTTTTATAATAATAGGCATTCCGATAGTGCTTTATAGTTCTCAAGGTATTCTGCATATATTTAGTGGGGATGTGTATCGTATCGTTAAAATGTACGATAACAATACGATAAGGTCGTTGTCATGCATGTGTTTAACGATGATGGTACGATAGAAAAACTTACGATAATCATCGGAGACGATAATTTTTGGACGATTTTGTCATTTTATCGGACTGCCATATAAATATACCTATAACACCTGTATTTTAAAAGTTAGAGGCTTGAAACTTGGTCACAGTGCTTATGGAGTATGCCTAAGTATGTGTATGAAATTTGAGACCGATCCCTCAAACCCTCGATTTTATATGAATTTATTAAAGATCGTTTAAGTTCTGACAGGTCAGAATAACAGCTCGCCATGTGCATTCAGAGATCTGTCAAAAAAGGTGCACAATGTTTAAAAAATTCATATAAAAACAGGGGTGGAGGGATTGTTCCGAAATTTGGCACATATGTGTAGCAACATGTGCTAGACATGTGTATTAAATTTCAGATCAATTCCTCCAACCAATTTTATATGATTTTTTTAAACATCATGCAACTTTACTGAGAGCTGGTTGACCGGGCCGCCATTCTGTCAAAATACTTGTCTGTTTTTTCCCCCCATAGGCTTGCATTGGGGGAAATGCGTGCATAACTTTTTAATTTGAAATGATAATGTCATGAAACTTGGGGAGCCAGGACTAGCAAGATCCAATCTGCAATGTCCAAAAAGTTTCATGTCTCTATCTTTTCAAATGAAAAAGTTATAGGGGGTCCCCCAAAAGCCCCACCCCCCACTGTAACTTCTTCATTTTTAAAGATAAAAACTTGAAACTTGTGGGACATTGAAGATGTGTTCTGGCTAATCATGTGTGAAAAAAATTCAGAGCAATTGCTCAAACCCTCAATTTTATATGAATTTCTTAAAGATTGTGGTACAAAAGCAACAGACAGGCCTGGTCAACCAACCATCAAAACTAGCGCGATCTTTAAAAAAATCATATAAAATCGAAGCTGGTGTGGCACAGCCTCCTGGGTCCTCAAACAGGCATGGAGCTGTACAGGGTGGCTCCATGCCTGTGGGGATGGGGTGGGGGCAGCAATTTTGCCATCCCTGGGATGGCCGGGGGGGGGGGGGGGGTTGTGTGCAGGTTGCTGTTTTTTTACCTTCTTTTTCTGCAGATCAGGGCTCTTTTTTTAAAAAAATGGCTCCCGCATTGTCCCTCTTCCCTTCCAGGATGTTGCATGGTCGTATAGATGCTGGGGGAGGATCGTGGAAGCAGGTAAGTCCTCGATCCTCCCCCTCCCTCCCATTACACCCTTAGGAGTAGATGAGCCCTAGAAGTCAACAACATGGGAAGGAAAGAAGGGGAAAGAATTTTGGACATGGGAGAAAAAGCAGAAAACAAGATGACAGCTTGGAGGCCCGGTCAACCAGCTCTCAATAAAGTTGCACGAACTTTAATAAATTAATATAAAATCGAGGGTTGGAGGGATCGATCTCAAATTTCATACACAAGTCTAGCACATGTTGCTACACATATGTGCCAAATTTCAGATCAATCCCTCCACCCTTGTATTTTATATGAATTTTTTGAAGATCGTGCAACTTTTTGACAGGTCTGAACGAACGCATGTGGTGAGATGTCATTCTGACCTGTTAGAACTTAAACGATCTTTAATAAATTCATATAAAATCGAGGGTTGGAGGGATCGATCTTAAATTTCATACACATACTTAGGCATACCCCATAAGCATTGTGACCAAGTTTCAAGCCTGTAACTTTGAAAATACAGAAGTTATAGGCATTTTTTCTAAAAAAAACAGCTCTATAAGGCACAATGGGGCTGCAAATTAAATATCGGATTTCCGATAATTATCGTGAAGATGATACGATTAACCTACGATATTATCGGAGATGATAATTTTTTGGGTCTGAAATTCCGATAATGATAAAATAAGATATTGTTGGGCATGCACCTTTCAAATAGATAGGACTTTGGTTTGCTTCAGCATGGTTCTCCTTATGTCCAAAAGAATGGTAAATGTGAGGCGCTAGCACTTCCCATTTCCTTTCAGCCCATATATCATACAATACAACGTCTGAAGTCATTCTAAATCTCACTGGGTTTGCTTCCATATAGGTTTACTTAGCATCGCTATATTTACTTTCTTATGTCCTCAATTATTCTATATCTACACAACATCCCATATTTCATACTTATTATAATTCCATCATTTATCTGGTACTCCATGATTATCTTCTCAAAAACCTTAGTACTTATTGTAAATTGCCAGTTCTCCCAGCGAGGGGGACCATAGCTCAGTGTTACAGAACCTGTTTTGTATGCTGTACTAAGTATCAGGGATAGGGATGTTGGAGAAATCCGTAACTGATTGAAATGAGTGAGGATTTCTGTGCACCAGACCTGAGGATTCTGGAGTGGACATGCCTTTTATTTTCTGTGTCTTGTGGATTCCAGAGACTTTAAGAATGGTGTGCGTGTGCGTGCATGCGCGCGCAAAAATCCAGACGGAGTTCTCTGCTTATCAGAGTCAAATGGGAGGCGGAGGTGAAAGCAGCGTCGATTTGGCTGCGGATTTAGAGAAGGGCGTTTATCTGTGCCAAAGTCCTTCCCCGCTCGCCACACTTGGGGTCTTACAAAATGGCCGGCAGCTAAGACTGCGCTAGTGAGCAAAAATCCAGACTTGCGCTAATGCATATTAGCACTAGTGCCTGTTATATTTATTTATTTATTTTATTTCTAACCCACCTCTCCATCCAGATCGAGGTGGAGAACAACAATAAATATAAATATAAAAATCATAAAATAGATAAACCATTAAAACAGATAAAAACAAATACTTTATTAAAAACATATTAAAATTCAACTGAGTAGGCCTGCCGGAAGAGAGCAGTCTTCACGGCTCTCTTAAATTCTAGAAGACTGCTAATTTGTCGAATCTCCTCTGGCAAGCTATTCCACAGCCTGGGAGCCGCAGAAGAGAAGGTCCTCTGGGTAACACTCTTCAGCCTACTTCTGGCTGACTGGAATAAATTCTTCCCAGAGGTCCTGAGTGTGCGGGGCGGATTATACAGGAGAAGGCGATCCCGCAGGTAACCTGGACCCAAACCATGTAGGGCTTTAAAGGTAATAACCAACACTTTATACTTCGCCCAGAAACTAATTGGCAGCCAGTGGAGTGATTTTAAGATTGGTGTTATGTGGTCACCCTGAGGTGTACCAGTGACCAACCTGGCTGCCATATTTTGAACTAATTGAAGTTTCCGGACTAGGCACAAAGGTAGCCCTATGTACAGCGCATTGCAGAAGTCGAGCGTCGAAGTTACCAGCACGTGCACTGACATCTTCAAGTTTTCCAACTCTAGGAAGGGGCACAGCTGGTGTATCAGCCGAAGCTGATAGTAGGCACTCCTGGCCGTCGCATCTATCTGGGCTGTCATTTGGAGTAATGGATCCAGGAGTACCCCCAAGCTGCCAACACAGTCTTTCAGGGGGGGTGTAACCCCATCCAGAACTGGTTGACACACCTCCAAACCCAGGTTGTGGCCTTTGACAGCAAGCACCTCCGTCTTGTCTGGATTCAGCTTCAGATTGTTTTTCCTCATCCAGCCTATTACCGCCTCCAAGCATTCATTCAGAGGAGACACACTATCCTTAGCTGACGACGTTGCTGAAGGCATAGAGAAATATATTTGGGTGTCATCAGTGTACTGATAGCACCCCACCCCCTGCCAGTCACGGAACTGAGGGGGGGGGAGTACACTAACAGAATCCCTAGTCTATCCCTGGCCTTCAGACTCAGGTACACACACTCGATGTGATTCAATTGACGAACAGAAAGTCTGGTCAGGTTAAGATTATCTCTATAGACCACAGCTACTCCACCCCCCCCCCCGCCCACTTTCCCTCACCTGCTCACTGACACAGTACCCAGCTGGGAGGGCCTGGGCCCATGTCGGGCCACTGTCATCTCCCAGCCAGGTCTCTGTGAAACATGCCAGGTCGTCCTTCTCATCTAGAAGAAGATAATGGATGATGTTTGTTTTATTTTTAACCAACCTGGCATTACATAGGAGCAAGGAGAGTTTCTGTGGGTGGCCTGGTTCATTCTCCAAGATCCCCGGGGTAGCAGGGCGACTGGAAGGTTAGATAGGTGTTAGCACTAATGTGCATTAGTGTGAGCAGAATGAAGTTCTTGTACATCCCTAAAAAAAAATAATCTGATTTCATCAGTGAGTGGAACATGAAAGACACTTGACAATCCATGAACATAGACAGGATGGATTTTGTAAACTGCCCAGAGAGCTTGAACTATGGGTCTGTATAGAAATGTTAATAATAATAATAATAATAATAATAATAACCAAGTAATCACTAATCAGGTAGCAGGTGAATTGGAAGACTTTGGCCTCAGACCTTGGGAATCCATTGCTAGTCAAAGCAGGCAATATCAGGCTAGATGGACAATCAGCTGGATGTGGCATGAAACAGCTTTCGCTGTTAGTCTGTTATCCAACTTGTCCATTAGAGACAGCTTGAACCAACCTTTCCCAACCTGATGCCCTCCAAAAGTTTTGGATTACAGCTCCCACCACCCCTGGCCATTGGCCATGCTGGATGAGGCTGATAGGTGTTGTAGTCCAAAACAGCTGGAGGGTAACATGTTGGTGAAGGCAGGCTTAGGCCCCCTCCACAAGGATGCGCTTTTGCGCCCGGTTCGGGGATTATGCGCATTATCGCGGAGGCGCATTTACGCCTAATCCCTCTGCACGGGAGGCGGCGAGAGGCGGCGAAGCGCATTAATTGATGTCCAAAAAGCACTTTAGAAGACGTTAATGCACATAATCGCTTGTTCACACGGCGAAAATGCACTTTAACGGCCGGAGCAAAATAAAAGTCGCTATTTAACGCGCATTCAAAAATGCGCATTATCGGGGAGATAACGCGCCTGTACGCCCGTTTTGCGCTCCGCTGGTGTGGAGGTAAAATTTATAATGAGCCTTCAAGGCTCATTAAACGTCTCGTGTGGAGGAGGCCTTAGACAGCATCTGAGCAAGTTCTGTGCCACATTTATGTTGGATCAACTGGAGGCACTAAATAAATGTTAAGAAACAGCAGTAGATTTTCTCAGATTTTGAGAATTTTACAACATTGTGCATTCTAAGTCACAAAATTACAGTTGCCTATAATCTGGTCAAGGTCTGAGTACAAGGAAAATTATTTCCTCTACATTTTATTTTTGTAAGTTTGGGTAATTTGGTGTAACTATATGTGACAGCATGAGAATGATTTAGTTGTGGTCTAATTCTAACAATGCTCACTTTGGCACTTAAGCTATTGCAAAATGCATTTTCAGTTTTCACACTTCCAAAAAAAGATCAGTCCAACACTCAGGTTCATTATAAGGCTGGCTCCTCAATCACTAGCTATAGTAGAAGGCTACTGACTATACCTTAGCTTCTAACTCCATCAAACCCACTCTAATTACCCTTGTTAACACCTTTTCTAGTCTGCCTAGAGTGCTGATATAATGTGGGTGGAGTGCATTACATTTAATGAGCATCTCAAAGTATTTTTGGCTGACAGAGGAGAGGCCCTTAATGCTGGTCCAAAATTTTCACCATGCTACTCAAAGAACTTTTGATTACACTTTATGGCTGAATTGACACAGACATATTGAAGTGATGAGCCAACTCAATTGCAATGAGCCAGAGAGTCTTGTAAAAAAAAGGCACACAACCCTTATGTGGCTGTTGTTATGGTTGCCTTCTTTTTGGACTGAAATTGTCAAAAAGGCTAAATCAATAATTGCAGTATAACAGCTTCTAATGCCTTTGTCAACACTCAAGACTCAAGATCCGTTTGGCATCGTTCAGTCCAGAAATTCAATATATTGCATTATTTTACCTAATCCACAATTTGCTATTGGTGGCAGGATAAATAGCCCAACACTAATGTACGAAGTCGGCCTAACTCTCCCATCATCCAGCACTGACGTTTGTTCTTGACTCTATGAGAATATTCTATTTTATCATGGAACAGTGATCTGTAAACCTGGTGCTATGTTTGCTGACTCTGCAGAAAAAGTTAAATATCACTATCCATGTATAGCATTGTGCAGAATGCTATTTACTTTGAAAACACAGAATTATAGTGATTTTAAATGTATGTGCATATTGCCTGTTTTTGCAGTTGTAATTTTTGTAAATTGTTTTTAAATGTTTTAATCTTAAGTAAACTGCCTAGAGAGCTTCAGCTATGGGGTGGTATATAAATGTAAATAATAATAATAATAATAATAATAATAATAATTTTCTGGGAGATGAAATTTGCCTTCCCATTTAAAAAACTGGTTTCATATTAGGTGAGAAAAAACTGCTGGTTATGAACTATAAAGCCCTATACAACTTGGGACCAGGCTTCCTGAAAGACCCCCTTCTTCCATACAGGCCTGCCTGGATTTTAGGATCATGGGGGCAGGGCTCTTCTCTCAGTGGCCGGGAACATGGGATAGGGCCTTCTTGGCTACTCCCAGCCTCTGGAACTACCTGCAGAAGGAGGCTAAATTGGCTCCATCTTTGCTGTTCTTTTGCCAGTGGGCAAATCTGTCTGTGTTCAAGTAGGCCTTTGCCACTTAAGCTGGTTTGTGTTGTTTTTATTATTTTATTGTTGTGCTTTTTAGCTGTGTTTTAATATAGTTGTTTTATGATGTTTTTAATTATGTTTTTATTTTAAATGTTGTCTCTTATCGTTGTTAGCTACCTTCAGGGCAATTTTTGGTTAGAAAGCTGGGGTATAGATTTAATTAAATAATTAATTAATTCTGCATAAAACTGAAAATACAGCTTCAGGATAATACAGGTGTGTATATACCCAACTTTTAGTTTCATGGTATGGATGACAATGTTTACTTTCATAAGCCCCAATAGTGGTTGTAGCACATTTTCAGATCCAGTTGCAATTGTGGTAAAGTATTTAAAAGCTATGCCAGGGATGAGGTTCACTCACCATTTGCTATACTGGCTTGGGCTGATGGGAGTTGCAGTCCGTCAACATCTGCCCCATGCCTGAGAACATGTTTAAATCTCTCCAATGGAACTGAAAAGTGCATCATTTTAGCAGGATTCCCTGCAACCTACCCACGGACTGTATATTAGAATTTCTCCACATACTTTCTTTCCTCCTTTAAAGTTAAGTCAAGGGTCCTTAATTTCTTCATTTTCCCTGGAAAAGAGTTTGGGGAAGGACTCATTTATGTATTGCACTAAGCACATAAACTCTGTGCCAAAAAAGGTTATGTTTTGGAATACATTATAGATATTTTTGCACAATCCTGCCAGGTTGACTTTGTTACTGTAATTTTACTACAATTTCAATTGATAGGAAAATTGTCACCTCATTCAAAGTTATTTATTGTGAAATCCTGGTGAAGTCAGTAGGAATCTGAACTTCACTTTAACATTATTTATATCCCCACTCAGAAGAATACAGAAAGAAGACAGGGCTCATCTTGTGTGTATACCTTGGATTCTCATTGTGCCAAGAAGCTATCTGTGGTTTAGAATAAGAATAATGATGAAATGTTGCCTTATTTAGAGCATGCCACAACTCCAGTCCTTGACTAAGAAGTGAATTATTTGTCATCTTCCTGCCTAGTCCTCAGTGTATTCACTATCTAGCTTCAATTAATGTACACTGGAGTCAAGTTCAAGGGCTATGTGCCAAGACCACTGGGCAGATAGTGAGGGAGTGAAGTACAAGGGTTTATCTAGTCCAGCACTCTGTTCACACAGTGGCCAACCAGCAGGACATGGTGCAACAACACCCTTCTACCCATTTCCCCAGCAACTGGTGTATACTGCCTCTGATACTGGAGCTAGCAACTAGCCAACAGGACTAGTAGCCATTGATAGTCTTCTCCTCCAGGAATTTATCCAACTCCCTTTTAAAGCCATCTGAAATGCGAAACTGAGAGGAATTTAACTTGACAGATTTGTCTATTCCTAATTTGAATGTGTTGAACCCTTCAGAAAACCATAAGTGGAGCTCCATTGCAGGGGAATTGCAAAAGTTATGTCCTGATAGGGGATAAAATGTTATGGGAAGTCACTCTTGGAATAATATTTCAGTAGTATTAGGCAAAGAAGTGCCTCTGAGTTCTCAGAGTCTCCTACACTTGGATAATGTTTCTTCTATGTTATTTCTCAAACATTGCTGTCAGTCCAATTCAAAATACTTCATTGTGTTCCTTCTGGTCCTACTTTATACCAGGCATCTCAATTTCATTGTTTATCTACTTTGTTCTTGTTTTTATTACTAAGAGAACTGAGATTTTTACATACCACATCGTATTTATTTTAAAAAAAGAGTAAAATGAAAGCCTTGATTAAATGATTTTAGGCAGCTATCATATATCAGGTAAGAGGTTTATTTATAACCATGAAAGCTCTTGGAACAACACTGTGCTTAGTTTTGTTTCCATGAGGGTAAATTATTTAAAATCAGAGAGAACATCCAAGTGAATATTTCTGTTAGTATGGAAGGAAACAGTCTTTCCAGTCTAACTGCTGTGTGGAAGACAAGAGATTCTGCTGTATCACAAGGGCCCTACCCCACACCCGGCGCAGCTTGGGGGTGGTGGGGCGATTGCGGCGGGCGCAGGGGAAGCGGGACGCGGAGGCGCGCTATTGGCGGCCTCCTGGGTTTGGTGCCAAAGGAGGGGGAGGAGGACGGGGAGCCTTTATAAGGCCGGAACTCCTCCCCTCCTGCCTCTTCGATTGCGCGGCTCCCTCCCTCCCTTCCCTGTAGGCAGTATGGGAACGAAACTCCGTTTGTCATTAGGAAACCAAGTAGGAATTTTTTGCTCATAATCTGTCATTGGTTGTGAGTTTTTTCGCCTACTTCATACTGTGAGACAGCAAGGGAGTATTAAATAGGTTGATTGGTTGGAGTTAATTTGGTCACATTTTGGCGGTTAGGCGCAGGCATCTTCACCTGGGAAGGGATAGGTGAGCATTCACAGGCACCTAGTGGTGACTGGTAATGCCTGAGGCTCATCACCTGTGTGTCTTGAGGCCCAGGTGGTGAGATAAGGGTTACCTTTGGAGTGGACCTTCCTCACCCACTCAGAGTCATGAGGCACGTGCTGGGGTGACACGGAAAGCCTCCCTACCCATAAGGGGGACCAGGGGGTGGCGTAAGTTCCACGCCATGCCCTGGCCTGGATTTGACTCGCCCTATCCTTAAGGATGGCATTGACCATCAAATATGGAGGATGCCCGCTAGTTTCCCCTTCTGCGAATTCATCAATAAAGTGTGGCCCATTTTAAAACCCAATTATTGTGTCGTCTCGTTATTTACTGCGCTCCGATTCCGCAAAGGCATTTTGTTAATATGTATGAGTGGAAAACATCGTTAAATTTAACTATTAATTTGTTAAATTGTAACAGGCCAACAAATTCCTATATGGTTTGGTTTGAAATACCCTTGCTCTGGACATGGACTTCCTGAGTATTAAACTGAATACAGAGTTACGGCACAATCCTATACATGTTTAGACAGAAAAAAAAATCCTATGACTCCCAACATTGTAGGATTTTTTCCTCCTAAGCATGCATAGGATTGCATCCTTCCAAACTAAACTGAAGCTTTCCCATTGGAGAGCTCTCTCCCACTGGCAACAACATATACAGCAAAATATTTTATACCACCCACATTGGACACCAGAATTATTCAAACACCTGGGCATCTCACAAGATGATAAATGTTGGAGGTGCCCAAAAGTGATGCCTTTCTGGCTTGAGGTCCTAATCAGAATTAACTTGGTTCTCTGGAAACTTCACTCAATGTAAAAGATACCCATGCCTTAGTGGGATACATTCGGGGCAACTGGGCCTTGGCAGAGGGGCATGCTGCATGACTTAATAAAGACATACTAACAGCTAAGCGTATTATTCTACAGAACTGAAAAACAAATAAAACCCCATATATAGTTGATCTTAGCTGCCTGTAAAAAGGTATATTACACCAAATTACAAAAACAAAATAAATGCTAAGAAATATGGGGAGGTTTTCTTGAATTATGATCCATCATAAAACAAGACTTGGTACAACTCTTTAATTATATTTTATTTATTTACATCTTTTATTTTCCTATGTGACTATTAATTTATGCAATTTTTGCTTAATGATTTTACTTCCAGACGTGAAACATTTACTCTTTAAATACAAGACAATATGAAGAAGGGGGAATCTAAAGGAGAAGGAGTGGGAAAGGATTATGGTTATATTGTACTGGAAAATGCAAAGAATCTAGGAACATCTCTATATTAAAGGAAATTGTGTTGTTAACCAGGACTTTTGTGCTTCCTGGTTCTTTGGTGCAATTGTTATGGACTGCATTAAATGGGAGGAGAAGGGGGACCATGTGCTTTGAATTGAATGCTTCCCCTCCATTCAGTCCCATTGAGACACTGCCATCTAGTGGGGGAAGTTCTTGCTGCTTCCTGGATATTACCACTTTAAAAGTGTTTCTTTTCATACCAGGATTTCCAATGATACTAGGAGATGTCCTGGTTGTTGATAATGTCATATAATTGACCCCAAAACTTCCATGAGTGGCCAATCACAAGCATGCAATAAGCCTCTCATTTAGAGGAGTCCTGAAACTGTTAACAACAAATCTCTACAAATCTCCAGAGCTCCTCAGAAGAAGCTCACAAACCAGCCAAGATTAAGCACTTTTAAATGTTAGGCCATTGCCTTAACTCTGATCAATTAAAATCAAAAGGGCTTAAAAGTACTTCATTTGGCTGACAAATGACCAGGTAGCCTGAAGATACGGCTTCAGTATTTAGAAGTTGCATATGAATTGACCACCAACATGGAACTTGAAAAATGCCTGAGCAAGCTAGGGTGACCAGATAAAATCCAGGTCAGGGCTCATGCAACTTTAACAGTTGTAGAGAAAAGGGAATTTCAGCCAGTGGCATTTCAGTCAAAGTTTATTTGCATATGGCACAATGGCCTTTACAATCAATACATACACAACCTCCATGGGTCGCCCCAAACATAACCGAGGGTCGCCCCATCCTTCCACATTTCAATGCCAATTAAAAATACTCTATATGAACCACTATTTAAATAAAATTATCCCCATTGCAATCAACCCCTTCTTGCAATAAAAAGTTTTGTCTGATCTTTTGTGCAGCTACAGCAAATTTTGCCACCTTTCTTGAAATTGCCATGTCATAGTCGGCCAGAAGTTTCAAAGTGAGGTCTCTATTTGATAAGCCTAGAGCAAGCACTTATCTACACTTATATTTTGATCTTTGGGAATTATTGATTATAGCTTACTAAGCAACAGTATAATTGGTAAAGAAATATATTTATTTCTCTGTGTTATCTGTCTGTCTATCTATGCCATAATGTCTCAGAAAGAATCTTATGAACTAAGCTGAAATTTCTCAGAATAATTTTTCTGATATTTTACTTCCTCCTATCCCAAATCAATGGAACATTATTTTCCTAGCTTTATTGCCATGCAGCAGGGGAGGCTGGTGACTCCGATTTCAGCGGGTCTGTGAATTTATCCCAGGTTTCAGTCAGAACTACCAGAGCTCTAAAGGAACTCCTTTAGAGTTCTGGCTGGTTCTGGCTGATGTCCAGAATGGATTCACAGCCCCACTGAAATTGGAGCCATCAGTGCCTGAGGGATTGCAGCTGGGGAGGCAAGGGTTAATCCACCACTTCCCACATGCCAGGACACTCCCTCCAAGCCCCCCCACACCTACATTGCAATTAAGCTTATAAGAAAATCTTCCATTGGTGCCAATGTCCCCCTCCCCTTTAATTGAATTACAGGGGGGATTTCCAGGGGGATCCCAGCTGAGAAGGGTTAGCCCTCCCCTCCTTGTATGCTGTGAAACTCCCCCAATCCTCCCCCATATGGCAATTAAACATAGGGGGAAAATCGTTCATTGGTGCCAATGGAAGCTTTTATTTCAAGCTTAGTTGCTTGGAGTGGAAGTTTAATTGTACAGGAACAGAGAAAGAGAAAGAGAGAGAGAGAGAGAGAAGTGGGACTGGGACAGTGAAAGCTTGCAAATTAATTGTAATTGAAGAGGAACTACTGATCTGGGATGATGAAATATTTTTTTAAAAAAAAGAATTCAAGATGATTTGGATGAGAAATTAATTTGCTGTCAAAGGCAGCTTTTATGCAGACGTATGTCCTGTGGCCTGGCCTCCAAATTGTTGAAGTGCCAAGCCAGGCCCCTGCCTCCCATTGTTCTAGAGAAAATGCCAGCTCAAGTTAGCCTTTGAGAAGTATTTGCTCAGCTCTAAGCAGTTAATTATTGTTTTATATGATACTGTACTTAAATTGATGCCTTGAAGAAAGGCAAAAGAACCTTGATAGATTATCCAAATTAACATAAAATGGCATGGTAATCAGTCCATTTCGTGTGTGGTAAAGTCTCTAAAGAAATCCATTTAACATTTTTAGAATTCCAGAAATCATCTGATAAAAAATAACTTTAAAAGAGTCCAGCCCAGAATGAGCGATGACTCAGAGTACCATTTTGTAGTTGTGTTGAGCAAAGTACATCTGAAATCTGATGAGGATTGGCATTAATGCAGAAAAGGCCATGATGAGTATGAAACAATATGTTGAATTTACATGTTCAGACTTTTTGTTGGTTTTGGCAATTTTGCTGAAGATTATTTAAGAACTCCGTAAACATCTGGATGTGGGGAGGAAGAAAGTAGTTTCATACTAAAAAGATGAAGTTAATATTGGGCTAGAAACTATAAATGGAAGTGAAAGTAGTTTTCTAACACAGCTGTTTCCAATTTTGTTGAATATATCTTTCAAACCAAAAATGCACGGAGAAATATTATGCCACAAAAATTGTCACTCAAGCCACGTTTGATGCATACAGTTTAATTCAGAGGGCCAAAGTTCTGAAAGTACCTCATTTTTCACAAAATCAAAGTGCAGTGTGAACTTTCGTGGTGTGACATGGCATCTTCACAGAAGCAATGTGTATTCACAGAAAAAGTGTAGAGAATATTGGCTCCTTACCCATGACAATACGTGTCTCTGCTGCCATGTGCAAGATTCACCTTCCAGCAAGACACTAGAAACACTACTAAAAAAGACACCTAAAATAAGGGTATCAAAGCCAATTCCTGTGGGTGATAAAGAATATGCATGATCAACCTGCAACAGACTGAGAGCTAAACCTTTCCCATGGCTACCAGACACCCACCTTATTATATGGACAAAATCTCAATTTTATCTCCCCAAAACAATCTGACCAGCAAAAAGACAGGCACAACTTCTATCCTGCACTAATTTTAACACTGATTTTAATAGTTCTAATTATTCTCCTGGCTTTTTAATCAGTGGTACCACCAGGGGCGCAGGCCTAGGGCCTTGCAATCCAGGAGGACCCCCAGTGGTTATATGCAGTGATGGCTCCTGATCCTCCTTCTCCTGTCCTGGGCCTGCTGGGGGAAGGGAACACAGTGGAAACCAGCTGGGAAGGGCTGCAGGCCCTGTGGAATGCCATTTGGGGTGGGAGTGGGGAAACAATGATCTGAAGCAGTCTGATCCTGCCTTTGGGGGACATGGCCAATGAGGGTACAGGAGAAATATAAGATCACCCTTTCACCTGCTGGATCTGATCAAAGGCATGTCTAGTCTGCTCCCACAATGGTCAAACAGATATCCATGGGAAGCCCATAAACAGGCCATGAGCACAACTGCATCCTCCTGCTCATTTCCCCAGCAACTGATATTGAGACGCATACTGCCTCCATTACTGAATGTAATATATAGCCACCATGACTAGTAGCCATTGATAACCTTTTCTTCCATTGATTCCTGGGCTTCATTACACTCCAGCAGTACCAAGAAATGGACCCGAATGTAGAACTCAGTGAGAGCCATTGAATCTGATTCTCAATGGCTCTCATTGTGTTTTATGCCACAAAATAAATACACTACACCTTGGCAAGACCGTTGGGGAGGGACAGAAAATTTGCCCCTTTCTAAGAAACCTGGATATATATTCTGAAACACAGAATGAAGGGGAGGGGGAATCAATATGTGATACCTGTTAAGAGTTAGACTCGACAACAAACTAAATTTGATTGATTTTGACTTGAGAAAGCAATTATGGACACTATGTTAGAAAAAGAATAATATTTTTTTACATTCTAAAACGGGGTGGGGGTAGTTTAACGGCATAGCTACTTTGTGAACTGGGCTGGTATTAGGGGAAGCTTTTCACAGCTCTGATCACATAAAACAAGTGCTGTTGGGTGGCAGGTAGAGATGTTGAGATGTAGCTGTTCTTTGAACCTTTGCAGGATTGGCAGTGCTCTTGGCCGCAATCCAGGCTGCAGTTACGCATGCTTAAGTCCTATTGATTAAAATGGTACCTAAGCATGTGGTCTGGAATGCAGCCAAGATGGAACACACTGGATCATACACTAGTCCCAGTCATATGACATGCAAAGTGGCTTCAGATTAATTATTTGTCACATGAATGACATGGCCTCTGCCATTCATTTGCCCTCCCCCATCTCTAAGGAGAATAATAGTTATTATTATTATTATTATTATTATTATTATTATTATTATTATTATATACTGCCCCATAGCTGAAGCTCTCTGGGCGGAGAATAATGTTGCCAACCAGTGGATTCTCATTTAGCCTCCCCATTTTCTTTATTTAGTTTATCCTTGCATATTTTTGACATCAAAAATTGAAACTCACAACAATTCAGTTCAGCATGATTTTATGTTGTTGTTGTTGTTGCTGTTGTTATTTCCACTGGGGATCGTGGAACAATCTTTGGCTTTGTATAGGCATAAGATTAATAATACACACAACAATTTAGGGAAATTAAAAAGAAAAATATTTATCAGGAAATGCATAGATAAGAGCCCAGTGCTATTTCAAGCACTTTTAGTACACAGTTCACACTAACATTTCCCCCATGTGATCACAGTAGTGTGGTTGTTTCTGCATAGTTGAACTGCCTTTTTAAACCATAACAAGGCTGCAGTCCTATACCCACTTATCTGGGAATAACCCCCATTGTTTTTTGTGGTGCTTACTTATGTGTATGTAGGTATAGGATTGTACTGTAAAGGTAGGCTGACCAGATAAAATCCAGGCCAGGGCTCATGTAACTTTAACAGTTGTAGAGAAAAGGGAATTTCAGCCAGTGTCATTTGTATGCAATTAGTTCCTGGTGATATTCCCTCTTCATCACAACAGTTAAAGGTGCAAGCACTATACTAGAGTGACCAGATACAAAAGAAGGCAGGCCCCCTGCAACTTTAACTGTTGTGATGAAGAAGGAATTTCACCAGGAACTAATTGAATACAAATGCCACTGGCTGAAATTCCCTTTTCTCTACAACTGTTAAAGTTACATGAGCCCTGACCTGGATTTTATCTGGTCACCTTATGTAAAGGTATATTGCCAGCACAACTGCAAATTGAAAGTCCCATTCTTTGGGATTTATTTGTATATTTATTTGAAATGTTTTGTAAGCCACCTTGAGAGCCTTTTTGGCTAAAGGGCAGGATAAAAGTGCTATAATAAATAAAAAATAATAATAATTCCAAAATATATGTCCTTGAAATGCAACTGTATGGGTGCATCTCCCCATGGAAAACAATTTGTGGGGGTCAGCTCCCCATATAATTCAGGCAACCCATTCGTCTGTTAGGGGCAAGGCACTGAACTTGAGCAGGGGCAGAATCAGTAACTATGAGCATCAGCCATTAAGGAACTGGGCTCTTTAAAACAGTGAATCTAATTAAGACACAATCCTATGCATGTTTAGACAGAAAAAAATCCTACAACTCCCAGCATTCCCAATGGGCTGGGGAATGCTGGGAGTTGTAGGACTTTTTCTGTCTAAATATGCATAGGATTGCACCCTTATTAGCTTGTGTCTGGTATGAGTTTTATGGCTATTGTTATATGAAGAATGCTTATATATTAAGCCATGTGGAAGCATTATTATTCTAGATTTTTTACATTCTGCACTTGAATGAAGCTCTCTCTTTCCTTTGCATTCCTGTTGGTTTCTCAAAACAATGCTGCTGGAGACAGTGAAATCCCCTCCCCCTAAGTACGGCTTTGCAGCATGCAAATTACTAGAATGTCTACATTATAAATTAAAAACAAATCTGGGAGATGAGAGGGGAGGGGAGACAAGGTACTGCAACGCCTGTAAATTATGAGCTAATAAGTTTCAAATATTGTGCACAGCTATTTACTCTGCAGTTCAATAAAGGATATAGTTACCATGACAACGACTACATCACATGTGTATGCGACTTCAGAGATGTAGATCATTTTTTATTATTATTTTATTTTTATTTTTTTTACAAAAAGACACTTCGCAATATGGCATTTGAGCTGCGGAGTTTTAAACATGTTTTAAATGACTTTTAAAAACAGTGGCAAGCAGCGTGCTGTGCTTTGAAGAAGAGGAGAAACGGCTAAGATACCTTTGTTTTTTCTTCTCCCACCCCATTTTTATTTTAACTAGAAGTCAGGTGAGGAATTAATGAGCTTTATTCCACAAACCACATGTTCTTTTTCTCTTTGGGGCAAGCTTATTGCATAATTCCGAAGGATAGTTGCCCTAACTAGCTTAAAGAGCTCCTCTGCAGCAGTGTGAAACTAAATTTTACAATCCCAGGGTTTTAAAAACAGAGATGCTCTGGTCACAAGGAACCAAAAGTCAAAAACAAGGGAGCGAAACGGTGCTCCGACTCAGCATAGCAGCAACCTAAGCATGACATAATTGAATCACAAAAGTTCTGTGCATCCCCAAATAAAAACAAAGCGGGAAGTCAAGGCTTAAATAATACAGAATGGTTAAGTCAACTGGCATGGTTCAAAAGATTCCTATGGCCAAACAGGCAATTTCCTGAAAATTAGGGAATGACTCATCTGACACTAATTAAACAGGACAAAAGACTCCGTAGACAAAAAGTTATGAATCTGAAATACTAACAGTGAGTTTGAGTCTTGTCCAACAGCTTTGAAGACTATTGGAGCAACCTACCCCCACCCAAGCTAGAGGCAATGGCTCAAAGGGAGTTGTTTTCCCAGCAAAGTTCAGCCTTATACAATTGAGCCCCTTCTCTTCCTGGTCCTCAGCTGGGTCATTGCTTTCAGTTGGATTTGCTCCCTCCGCCAGAGTAGACTATTCTCAATAGAGCAGCCTTCTCCAAACTGGTGCCTCTAGATATTTTTGAACACAGATACTATAATCCACGACCATTGCCCATGCGGACTGGGGCTGATGGGGAGATGTAGTCAAACACACCTGGAGGGCACCAGGTTGGGGAAGACTGTCATGACAGCCTTCTGCTTTATGGCAACTAAATGTCTCCTATGACTAGGGCGACCATATGGAAAGGAGGATAGGGCTCTTGTAACTTTAACAGTTCTATAGAAAAGGGAATTTCAACAGGTGTCATTTGTATCCAGGCAGCACCCTGTGAAATTCCCTCTTCATCACAACAGTTAAACCTATACCAGAGTGACCAGATACAAAAGAGGGCAGGGCTCCTGCAGCTTTAACTGTTGTGATGAAGAAGGAATTTCACCAGGTGCTGCCTGCATACAAATGACACCTGCTGAGATTCAATTTCAGTACACCTGTTAAAGATACAGGAGTCCAGTCCTGTCTTCCTTTTCAAATGGTCACCCTATCTATGACAATTCTTGAATTCCCACTCCATCTGCTGCCCCCATTCCTCTTGAGGGCCAAGGGGCTAGGAGGAGATCTGAAGGTCAAGGCAGGGTTCAGAGAAATTAATGGATGGGAGCAGGCATCCACTAGTCTGAACACCCCCACCCATGCTCATTTTTGCCCTGGCAAGCATGAGCTTGCAAGACAGTAGATCTGCCACCTCACTCCTCCCGGAGCACGCTTAGGATGCATTGTAGGAAAATAAGAAGTGACAGATCAAAGCAAATATATATCTAGCCCAGGAGATTCCCCCACCCCTCCAATATTGACTGGAAATTCCCAAGCACCCCCTGTCTGAGCTATCCCCAGTTGAATTCACTTGGCTGGTCTTGCCTTGAACATTTAGAATGTCTTTCACTCACATACATACCCACAAGAAAGACTAGCCAAGCTAGGATGGTTATGTGTCCTACTATTTACAGAAGACTGTCCTCTATGCGACCCTAAGATTAGGCTGACCATATGAAAAGGAGGACAGGGCTCCTGTAACTCTAACAGTTGTAGAGAAAAGGGAATTTCAGCCAGTGTCATTTGTATGCAATTAGTTCCTGGCGAAATTCCCTCTTCATCACAACAGTTAAAGTTGCAGGCACTATACTAGAGTGACCATATACAAAAGAAGGCAGGGCCCCTGCAACTTTAACTGTTGTGATGAAGGGGGAATTTCACCAGGAACTAATTACATACAAATGACACTGGCTGAAATCCCCTTTTCTCTACAACAGTTAAAGTTACATGAGCCCTGTCCTCCTTTTCATATGGTCAGCCTACCTAAGATCATCTTTAGAGACCCTTCTCCAGAAGCTCCACCACCAAAGGAAGTGTAGTGGGTGGCTACAAAGAAGAGGGCCTTTTCTGTTGTGGCATCCCAGTTGTAGAACGAGCTCCCCAGAGTGGCTCACCTGGCACCTACATTGTAGTCTTTCTTATCTTATTATTTTCCCAGGCATTTTAGTGTCTGTTGTTTTAAAATATGTTACTGTATTTTAAATCCTTGCACTGCTGTTAGCTTTTATTGTGATCTGTAATTTTGAACTTTTAACTTTTATATTGCATTTTATTGTGTTGAATTTTATGGTTTTAATTGTTATGAACCTCCTAGAGAGCTTCGGCTATAATGTAATAAATAAATATTTTTCCTTCCTATGGTTAGATGTATTGCAATTGCATTTAAATCAGAGTAACTATTTCAAATTTGTGTTTCTCTATATAAAATAGCATATGCCAATTCTAGTGGTTCCTTGTTTTCACTGTCTGTTTGCTAGCCCTCTCTGAGTGAAGAAGCGGTAACAGGAAACAGGGGAAAGAACAGAAATCCCCACTTCTTATCTGGTCAACTAAATGTACAGCAGTGACAGTGGTGAGAAGCAGGTGGCCCCCCTCAGGGCAGTGGCCCACTGAAGGCATCTTGCCCAAGATAATCATTCCCATCTATTGTTTTCTTATAATGGGGATCAAGTATTCCATAAATGAAAACCGCTTCTTGCTGTTGTTGCCAGCAGCAGTTTCCTCCAGATGAAAGAACAGTTGCATAGGATATGTACTCTTTAGTTGGGTTCACTCAACATGCTGATCCACCCAGTGTGGGTTGTTGTTAAACTGTGGCTTTTCGTGTTGCCTAAATGCTTTTTTCTCCAGGGTTGTTTGTTAGCTATGCAATATGGTTTGTTAACCATCCTGAACAATCCAACAGCCATCCATGGTTTCTCAACATGGCTTGTTCGAGAAACATTAACCACACTGCATGGTTAACAAGCCACCCTGTGGAAAATGTGCTGCGTTCAGACAACACGATAACGCACCCTGTGGAAAACACACTACATTCAGACAACATGTTAACTCATCCTGCAGAAAATGTTCTGTGTTTAGACAACACAATAACCTATAGTGGGCTAGCATGTTGTGTAATCCAGTCCTAGTCTCTTTGCTCAGTCTCAATTTGATTCTAATCATAAGGGAGACACAAGTTGATAGGGGAGCTGGGTTGCTCCAGGTGACTTGTCACTCCAGTACAAAAGCACATGCTGGTCATGACCACTCCTGTTGGCCATGGATTCAGCCAGCCTGTCAGGAAGCTCTTAATTTTTATCAGGCCTCTCGCATGGAAGAGCTCCACGTATGCACATTGGTACACATCTGTTTATGTATTCAATGTGTATCCAGATGTTCCACCAAATATGGTTCAAGGTGGCTCTGCACAAATGGAGGGTTGTGGCTTTGGGGCACATGGGTGGCATAGGAGGGTTAGACTGCCTTACCCTGCAACACCCCTTCACACAGTGGTATAGTAGAACCAGAGTTCAAAGGGATGGAGTGCCAGCACTGCACCCCTCTCAAACTTCACCATTCTCTTTAGCTGTAATTCTCACAGTACCCATGGGGAACTGAATTTTCCCAACAACAATAGAGTGTTCCCTGTTGCAATGTAAAAAGGTAGGGATGCTGGAGAAATTCGAGACAGACTAAAATGAATTTGGATTTCTAAGAATCCAACCTGCAGAATCCGCTGTGGACCAGCCTCCCCAGGCTGCATGGAGTCCACAGACTTCTGGATTTTTATTTTTATGTTACTTTCCCAAAATTTACACAAATTCATTCATAAAAAAATATACAAGTTTCTGCTGAGACACATGTCATGCTGGAAGACATATGCAGGGAAAAGTCAAATGGAATGGGGGACAATACACTAAATGTTATGTACTAACATGAATTATGAAAATTGTTGTGAACTTTCTTATGGAATTATCTGCATATTTTCCCACATAACTGGGGTGAGCGGGATGAAATCCACCTGTGAATGGACCCCAGAACAAATGATTCTGCACAATCCACGAAATCCATGCAGGAGGATTTCACAAAATCCAGACATTCCCTAACAAAGGGTGGCCTGGGCGTGGTCTTCAATGAGGAATGAACACCCAGCATATTTGAAAAAACCCCCTGCTCCTTGAGGGGATGAAAACTGGTTTATTGATATGGACAAACACCTCTGCCTAATTTTTTGGATTCTCCTTGGGGCTTGGCTATGGAGGCTGTCATGATGAATGCCTGCACTTTGAAATGTAGCACTGCCCCACTTCCCTCACACATTACTCGAATACATAGGGGTTGGTCATCTGAACCCCCTACAAAATCATAGAGTTGGAGGGGGCCATGTCGGACACCTAGTACAATCCCCTGATTGGAACTAGAGCATCACCCACCAATGGCTTTACAGCCTCTACTAGAAGGCCTCCATCAAGGCAGAGACCACCACCCTTCTAGTAAATTGGTTACAATGTCAAACTGCTCGTATCATAAAGATTTTTCTCCTAATGTTCAACCAAGGTCTATCCTCCTGTAACGTAAGCCTATTAGATCTAATTCTGCTGCAGCAGAGAACATGTCTTTGCCCTCTGCTGTGCAACAGCGCATCAGATATTTGATAGTGCTATCATGTTCCCCTTCAGTCTTCTTTCCTCCAGCGGAAACCTACCCAGTTTCTTCAATCTTCCCTTTTATGACTTGTTTTCCATTCCACCGATCATCTTCCTTGCCCTCTTCTGATGCTGCTCTATCAGTGTGGAACCCAGAAATGGACACAGTACTCCAGATGATGTCAGATGAATGTGTATTAAAGTAGAGGCATTTTTTCTTGTAACTTGGGAACTATGGTTCTGTTAATTCAGCCTACTAAATTGTATTTGCCTTTTCTGCGGTCACTTCATAACTGCTAATTCATGTTCAGTTTGTGATCAGCTAAATTCCTGAGAATGAGATCCTTTTCATATAGACTGGGATCGGACGACATGATAGTCAACGGTTGCTTAAATAGTCAACCACTGACTATTGTGTTGGTGAGACTTTTCCATTCCATGGTTGGTTATTTCCCTAGGGGAGGAAAGGGGTGCCCAGATGGAGGGAATCTTGTGGCTCCCCTGCGCCATACCTCCAGGTAAGCCTTTTGTCACAGATCTGGAGGGAAAGGATTTCTCCCACAGCTTGTCTTTTAAATGTCAAGTTGCAGGAGAAACCCTTTGCAGCTAAGTTCCTCATGGCCAGGGAAGGAGAAGAACTTACTGGGCATGGAAGAAGAGGGCAGCTGCCGACTGTGGTGCCCTACCCAGGGATGGAACGGGCTGGTCCCTGGAAACATGTGGGCAGCCGCCAATCATGGCACCCCATCCAGGGAAGTTTAAAAGTCAAGCCATGAGAGAAATCCTTTTCGCCTGATCTGTGAGAAATTGCTTATTTGGAGGTAGGGAGATGTGAGGCAGGGGAGGAAAGGGGTGCCCCAGTGGGGAGATCCTTATGGGTGGCATGAAGGGAGATTCTGCTTGGAAGTGGGTCTTTAAGACCCTCCCCACTCACCCTGTTTCTTCTGAGCTGTGCCCCATTTCTTCAGAGGAAGAGGGGGTGCCAGGCATGGAGCAGGGTGGAAGTGGATTCAGACACCACAGAAGAAACAGGGCGCTTCCCCAGCTTCCCGTAGGGATCTCTTTCTCTCTCCCTTGCTTTTGAGAGCTGTCAGTGCGCAGAGACAGAGGGTCAATTCGGACGACACAATAGTCAATGGTGGGTTGACTAACCCTAACCCTCACGCTAACCCTAGGGGGCACTCCCCACACAACATGGTAATAAATAATCAACTGTGGTGTGGATGAGGACCAGCGCTGAGTTGACTACAGCAGCATTCAGATGACACAATAGTCAAAACAACTGACGATTGTTTCCCCCACACCAGTTGTTTATTGTGTCATCCGAATTGAGCCAGTGATTGCAAGGGGGAACTAGCCCCGCTATTCGGTGGAAGGACAGAGAGGGGGTGGGGTGGGCAGGCAATGAGCAAGTCAATGCACAGTTAGTTAATAGTCAACTTACGGTTAATTATTATCATGTCGTTTGGGGAGTACCACCTAAATAGTCAACTGTGGAGTTGACTATTGACACGTGGTTGACTATTGTGTCATCTGAAAACACCCACATCCTACTGCCAAGCCAAGTTCATCCCATCCTATACATGTGCAGAAATTTCTAATATAACATTGTATGACTCCGAGAAACCTTAGCTCATATATTTTCAAGGACTCTGTTTTTTCTGTTCAAGATCTTAATTACTGTCTACTGACTTCAGGAGCACTAATATTTTGGGATGATGCCTTGGTAACACTAAGGAAGTCTTCTTGAGTTGCAATCTAGGACTGGTATTTTATAAAAATAAATGCATTTCATTGAAGCCGGGAAGTTGCTAATATTTTTAAAGGATATAATTCTCTCTCTTTTTATGTTATTATCTTGGGTTATTCTTCACACCTGAAATGTGAGAAACCGCACCTGTGCTATGAATGCACAGAGACTAAGCTCAATACCTTTTTTGTAGCTTGATAATAAAACAATAGATTTAAGAACAGTAGAGTTTTTTTTGTATTTTTTTGTTAGAGATTCCAATGCGGTTAGTTACACAATCATTTCACTACGAAGCTAGTTTAAGTACAATTATTTTTGGCACAACAGAAGGGCAAATGATTCAAAGAGAGAAAGTGCACAGACAAAAACAACAGATGGGAACATTTTTTTGAATGAACAATTATATTTAATAGAATGGAATATCATAATGAGGGAGTAGTTTTATTAAAAATTAGAGTTGGATGGCAATGGCTTTAGATTATTATAAATCTTAGGAAGATATGTTTGGTGTATGACCAATTTCTCTATTTAAAGAAAAAAAAACAAAGATCATTGACTTACCATATACAGGGATTTCCAAAATGCAAAGGAACATGCATATTTATTAATCAAAATGTTTATAGTCCACCTTTTGGCCATAAGGCCCTCAAGTCAGTGTACAAAACAAATATTAAAGCAATTTAACAAAAACAATAATACCTCCAAAAGAAGGCCAAAGAGGTTGAGATCCAGGCATCCTGCTAAAATTTACATGGGTACATAAAGCAAACATGTGTTCACCAGTTCCCACAACCATATCTGTGTTCATTCAACCCAGAGACAGCTGTACACTTGTTCTATTACATCCTGGATTAAATAGGATACAGTACCTGGGTATAAATCAGGTATGAACACATATACACAGATTCTAAGAACCAACTGAATTAGTGTACATACATTAAGAATGTACAGATTTTCTTAAATCCGTTCTGTCTGTTCCATCTGCTCGATGATGGAATCAGTTGTTGTTTTTCGTAGAATCCACAAATCGGATTCATAGAAATCCAAGCTTATTTGAATCTATTGTTGATTTCTCACACAGCCCTAATGTACATACAGTGTGAAATACATTTAGTATATTGTGCCTCCTCTATGTTTGATGGGATGGAGGGGGAATTGTTAACAGTGAAGTCAGAGGAGGACTTAAATGCAGTAAGTACCGACAGTGACAATCATGTTATTAACTATGGTCATTCATGCAGTTGTTGCTGATAACACAAACATCTGGGCAGTGTAATGATGATGATGATGATTTTTTAAAAAAACCTTTATCTCAATTTCTGTAACTCTGCCGGTGAGGTCAGGTATCGGTGTGTGTTTTAGTGCCTATGATTTGTTAGAATTAGAAAAATGTGTGTTGATTAAGAGCAATTCTTCTTTAAGTTCAGAAGCCTACTTAGGATGAAATATGTTTTGCCTCATCACTGCCAGACTCCTGGAGACATTAGCCCACACTACCTTTGATTAATGTACTGTGCTGTGAGGGTGGGGGAGAGGAGCTTCAGCTCCTGCTGGTTTTTAAATTGATGGTTTTTGAAATTGTGATTTTTTGTATTTATTAGTGTTCTGATTATGTTTTCATGTGTTATATTTCCCCTTCCTGTACATTGTCTTGTATAATAAATTGATAACTACATTCCTGAAATGAATAAGAACTTTCTTAAGGGTGCAATCCTATGCATGTTTACAACTCTCAGCCTGTCTTAATGTGCGTAGGATTATGTCGTATGTTACCCTTTGCTCTCTTTAAACCACATGCCATGCTGATAGGAAAGAAAGGCTCCTCACCCCCACCTTCAGGATGACTTCCATGTAATAAGGATGATGGTGAGTTTGAAAAATCCATCCTGAGCCAGGGAATATCTTCAGGGATGAGCCAGGTGTGTGTGGTGTGGTGGTGGTGGTGTGTGTGTGTGTGTGTGGGGAAACCCATCAGAAACTTTCCTGTTCTTAAAAATAGTATTTAAATTGAATCTGTGATTTCACAATTTTAGAGGGTTTTTTTTTAGTTTTTCAATACTTAAGTGTGGCAATGCAACAACTCCACCCACCCCGCCCCTAAGGCCATGTTTACCTGCAAATCAGACATGGCTAAGGTGAGACAGACAATGACATGTATCCTTCACATTATTGCTTTAGATGTGAAAGGCACTTAGGGTGCAAGCCTATGCATGTTTAAGACAGAAAAAATGTCCTACAACTCTCAGCATGCCCCAGTCAGCAGATTGTAAACATGGCTGGCTGGGGCATGCTGGGAGTTGTAGGATTTTTTTTCTGTCTTAAACATGCATAGGATTGCATCCTTATTCATTTATTTAAGAAATGTCTTACCCACTTTTCATGATCCCAAAGCAGGTACAAGCAATAAAACTCTGTAAAATAAGGCAACATTGACAAAAACCATAATCAAAAGGGGAGAATGGTAACAGATCTATAACAGCTTACACAATGCAGCAAAAGAAAAGAGAGGAAATTGTAGCTGGCACTTAAAGCTGGTAAAACCTGGCACCACCTGTACATTGGGGATTGGGGAGGAGTTCCACAGTCTGGGCATCGTATGGAGACCCCCCTCTCTTAGGTGCCACTTATTCGACTCCCGGAAAAAGGGCATTCTGTGAATAGCTTCACAGAAGACAAGTATATTTCCTTTAAAGAATTCTATAAGAAGAAATGCAACCTAAGGAGGCATTTCATGGCAAAATGCATTGGGCTTGCAACACTTCACCATTTTCTCAGCATTGTTGAGGTGCCCCCTCTCTCATTCTCCCCTCCATTTTGGTACAGTCCCCCCCCCATTTCTCTTCCACACTTTTGGAAATTGGAATCCAGGCAGTGCTGACTGGGTCCTGATGGTTTACCGTTTTCTTCTCTATTCCTGCTCCTGCCACACCCTCAGATTCCAATGTAGTGGAAATGCCTGAATCCAACAGTGAACACTCCCAGAACTAAATCTTTCAGGATGAGTGCATGTTAAGAATATGGCTGCTGTCTAAAATGGAACAAGTCTTTTCCACATAGATAGATAGGATCCAGATTTAATAATGGGTAAATGGTTAGACCCATTGAAATCAATGAGACAAATAAGGCATGACTAAGGTAAGTCCCACTGATTTCAATAGGTCAACTCAAAGCATGGCAAAATATAGATCCAAGGTGTGTGTGTGTGTGTGTGTGTGTGTGTATGAAATATTAACTTGGTGTTGCTACAGTTAAAATATTGGCTTGGTGTTGCTACAGTTAAATGCCATAATCCCGAAAAAGTTGTTTCATAAAAGGAACTAATGTTTATCTGGCAATGCATTATAGTCTGTTGATAATTTTTAAACTAAAGTTGGTCGTATTGCAGTCATAGTATGTTCTTAAATTCCTTTTATTGTTGAGGTGTAATAGTCCTTTTGTTCATGCTCATCTTTGCTCTCAGCACAGTGCATATAATTATAGCTTATTAGGGTTTAATCTTCCAAATGTTTTTGAAATTTGTTCAGCACAATGTGTTTCTGAAGAGACTGTTATTGCCTCAACTCATCACAGTGAGGTAGTAAATGGAGAATATCTCATGACAAATTTCCTTGCTAAACTAATTTGTTTGACTAGCTGGTACGCAAAATGGTTTGACAAAATGCAAAGTTGTAGGTCAAGATAAGGAACTTTAGATAAATGAATAGAGATTTGTGATCGATCTCTCGATCTCTCTCTTCCTTGTCCTCATACTGGATTGAGCTGAGTACTTCCTTCCCATCCCCACAATGGAAATAAACATCCTACACCAAGGTGAAGCCTGGAGGCCCATGGAACATGCAGTTTTACCAAGGACCACTGGCAACATGCTAGGATACCAAGAAGGGGAGTGGAAGGGACAGACCTCCCTCTTTCTTTCTCCTCACATACTTCTGCTTCCGCCGCCACTGCCCAGTAAATCTTTAAAGGGAGGAGGGAATGGTTTTGGGGGATGGGAGGGGTGGCAGACAAGATGTTTGGGGATCAGAGAAGAGGGCAGGGATGTTGGGAAACCAGGAATTCTCTGGCTCAGATTTTACTCAGGGGTTCAAAGGTGGGGAAAAATTTTGAAACTCTGAATGGTCCCTACTTCAGTGAGCTGAATTTCTCCAGTACACAAAGTTCACATCTGTCACGACCCAACACCTGAATTCCTCATCTTGGAATTCAGAGGAAGTATCAGAGTGGGATTTGCCCTCAGATCAGGGCCAGTGTCAAGGGTAGGCATAGTTGGGCAGCTGCTGAGGGCCCACACTTCAGCAGGGGCTCACTGACAAGAGCCCCCTGGAATTGCTCCTCCCCTTCACGGCAACCTGCTTGTTCACATGCCTCTTACTCTGGCCCAGACAATGGTAGTGTAGTGATATGGAAGAACAATAGATAGCACTGCCTTCTTGCTGTCTGGTTCTTTTTTTATCAACTAAGAAATTGGCAGCAATGATGTGACAGAGGATGATGAGCTATAGCAGCTAGTGACAATGATAGTGAAAAGATAGACTCACTGAAGGAGGGGACCCATCGAGAGAGTCTTGCCCAAGGATTCCCAAAAGCCTGGAGCTGGCACTGGCTCAAATGCTCCATAACAAGAACAGCCTGTTTTGCTCATACCTCTGTGGCCTGAGGAGGTCACACTGCTATCCTCAGACCTCAAGTCTGGAAACCCTAGTAGAAATGCAGTCCCCCTGATAGCTACTGAAGCAAGCTATGCTCCTTTAGCTGAGGTGGAGCTAGCCATCCAGATGAGGCAGCAGCTCTATTTAAGGCTCAGTCTGGTTTCCTTAGGGCTGAAGCAAAGTTCTAGCCTGCTTATATGACTTTTCAGCCTGAGCTTCACACACGACTGTCCAGGAATCTGACCTCTGCTAGCTTGACTCTGGCCGTTTCTACACAAGGCTGTTTGCCTGGGATGGCCCCTGGCTGGTCCCTGTGCTCTGATGGTGTGTATTAGGTACTTCGGAGATCACCCTCCCTTCCTCTACACCCAGGGGCTAGCCCAGGCAAAACGCCTGGTGTGGAAAGGGCCTCCATCTTAACCTTTGCTTGATTTCCTTACCAGAACCTGACCTCTGGTTTTCTTGGCGAATGCCCTAACGGAACCTGATGTCTGTTTGTTTTGCAGGAATGCAAACCCATGCCTACCACCACCACCCCATTTGGCTGAGACTACTACCTGGAACAAAACAGTATGTTGTATCCAAGCTTTGCGATCTGTGCCAAAATCTTTATAAATGAGGAATGCGAAATGGACATTTTAGATGTCTCAAATGTTAAGAGGGTGATTTTTCTCCTTAGGAGGAAAGTCCTGCCTATAGGTCTTTGGACAGCTGGACCAAGAGCCAAATATGGAAGGAAAGACACTCTATTGATTTCACTCAAGCTTCGTACTCTACACAAAGGTAAGTTAACTTTGTATCCAACGTTTACGCCAAGGCAGCTAACAGTAAAATAGAAATAATAAACATTACATAAAACATCAATAAAATCAAGCAAACCTATAAAAAAAACCAGCCAATTGAACAACTGGCCATAACAATCAGATTATGCAGTCAAAGGCCTGCCTGAATAAAGACATATTTGTCTGCCAGTGGAAGGTCATCAGTGAAGGGGGGCAGATGGCCTCCATTGGCAAGAAGACCTAGAGCTTGGGAGCAACTATTGAGAAGGCCCTCTTTCGAGTTTCTGCTGAAGATACTGCAGATGTTGAATAAAAAGCAAGAAGGGCTTACACTGAAGATTTTAAATCCAGACAGGCTTTTCATAGAATCATAGCATTGTTGAGTTGGAAGGGACTACAAGGATCATCTAGTCCAAGCCTCTGCAATGTGCAGGAAAATCAATTAAACCGTCCATGAGAGGTGGCTGTCCAGCCTCTTAAAAACCTGGGCTGAATTCGGACGACATATTAGGCAACGGAGGAGGGGGGGAACAATCGTCAGTTGTGTTGCTTATTGTGTCGTGTGGGGAGTAACACACCATGCACACACAACTGACAGTACGCTAATTGGGCAATTTAAATAACGGAGGGAAACAACGGGCTTGCACATTGTTTAGCCTGAAGCCCCGTTGTTTAAAGTGTCGTCCGAATTGAGCCCCCCTGTCTCCGTGGACTATTCCGTTTGGGGATAGAGGTCTGCCAGCCAGAGCAGCCAAAAAACCCCGGCCGCTCTATACAGCCGGCAGAATTCACGGTGCATGCTGGGATACAGCTGGGGGACTGAGGGAGGGGGAGGGAGGAGATGCTGCAACCAAAATGGCCACCGTCCATTCTTAGCAACCGGGGCGTTTGCCGGTGCTGAGCAGCGCCGGCTGCAGCGTGTCATTTGGGAAGCACCGTCTGCCTAATGCACGGTCAGTACGCTATTTCCCCCTCCATTGCCTAATATGTCGTCCGAATTCAGCCCTCCAGAAATGGAGAACCTACAACCTCTGTAAGTAGACTGTTCCACTGTTGTACAGATCTTACTGTCAGGTTGTTTTTCCTTATATTTGATCAGAATCCCAGTCATTTCTATTTAACTCATCATTTCCTTTTACGGCAGTCCCAAATCATGTAGGGCTGTATATGTCTTAATCAGCAAAGCAAACAAAAAAACACCAAGCACTCCATCTCCTGTCAATATCCCCACCTCCCAGTGTCACTTACCAGGAATCACCCATTCGAAAATGTGTGAATTCCTTTCTGTCCCCCCCCCACCACCACCACTACACACAAGAAATCGATGTGTATATTGAGATTCACATGGATCCTAGAGACGGTGGTATAACTTTTGCTCCAGAGATCATGCTTGTATTTTGTCACACCGTATTTTTCTTACAGTCTATTTTCCCTAACTGACATAATCCATGGTCAAAATGGAAGTATTTACTTGCTTAAAGTTGAATGCATGTCTATGTCTTTTGCCTGATCAGAGAGTTTGTGACTATCTCTTTTTCCTTCTCTAGCTAACAGGAATTGGAACTTAAGAATTCTTGCAGAGCAATGCCCTTGCAATCGTAGAACATTTCTTTGGATAATGCTTGGCATAAATCTTTGTAAGGTTTATATCTTTAGCATAATTACAAGATGATTTTAATGGAAATTCTAAAGAAGTATTTTAAAAAGGAATGGCATATTTTATGTGCAGTTATATGTAAATGTACAGTTATAAATATGCAAGTTTTCTTTCCCACATGGGTATTTGCTTAAGGATCACTTTGATAAATGCAAACAACACTCTTATATTATTTATTGGAAGATTGCTAAGATATATAACAGCAATTGTTATGCCTCTCAGTAGAATAACCTACTAGAAAATACAGTTTTTCTTCCTGACTACTGGCACAAAGTCTTAAAAACACACACACTATTACATTTAAGGAAGCTATTAAAATGCTAATAAAAAGAATGTGTTTTCCTTCTCCTCCTGATTTCCATAATAATGATAACCTCCCTCATCATCATCTTGGAGCAGGGTGGGGTGGAGGGAGATAACCAGATTAATAGACTCCAAGAATAAATACTCTGAAGATATTTAGTCCCCTATGCCGGTGTATGATGTCCTCTGGGAAGAAGGCTCTGCAGACATGGATCGACTCCCCATCAGAAGGGGTGATCAACCTGTGGCTCTCCAGAAGATGTTGGACTTCAATTCCCAGCATCCCTGACCATTGACCATGCTCACTGGAGCTAATGGAAGTTGAGGGTCCAATGAAATCTGGAGGGCCACAGGAAGCCCACGATGTGTAGATAAGCTCAATGGTGATTAGATGTTCCACAGGAGATGAGAGATGCACCAGGGTCTTGGTTTGGCAGCACTTCTGAATAATGGGGAGGAAGCTGGGGGAGTATGGGACTTGAATTCAGAACACAGTGTGCAAAGTCCCCTTCTCCAAAATAATATTTTCACGCTTTAGCCCATTGGGGAAATGAACATTTTGGTGGTGTTTTTTCTCTTCTTCTTTTTTGCATATTTTTCTATGACGACATCGGCGCAAAAAATCCCCAAAGGTTAAAAAACAATTTTGCAAGACTGAGGAATCCACCCAATGGGGGCGAAGCTGGGCCACTGTGGAATCTGCAGGTCAGACTCATAAAATCCGAACTCATTTGGTTCCATTGCCTATTTCTCTGACATCCCTAGTAGCAAGAGGGGTGGGGATTGAACCAATGCTATATGAGTGTGTGGGGGGGGAGGTTTAACTTTCCCCCAAGACCATTTATCTGATCACACACACACACACACACACACACACACACACACACCCAAAAGCAGCTATTGGTCCCTCCTTTTTCCCCATTAAGGCTAATTGGAATCTCCGGGAGTGGGGTGGAGATTTGATAAGGGAAGCTACACAGGTGAAATAGTTAAGCCCTATTTTGCCACAGTGTAGAATCATAGAATCATAGAATAGCAGAGTTGGAACTGGCGTATAAGTAGGGCGACCAGATAAAATCCAGGTCAGGGCTCATGTAACTTTAACAGTTGTAGAGAAAAGGGAATTTCAGCCAGTGTCATTTGTATGCAATTAGTTCCTGGTGAAATTCCCTCTTCATCACAACAGTTAAAGTTGCAGGAGCTCTGCCTTCTTTTGTATATGGTCACTCTAGTATAGTGCCTGCACCTTTAACTGTTGTGATGAAGAAGAAATATCACCAGGAACTAACTGTATACAAATGACACTGGCTGAAATTCCCTTTTCTCTACAACTGTTAAAGTTACATGAGCCCTGACCTGGATTTTATCTGGTCACCCTACTATAAGGCCATCAAGTTCAACCCCCTGCTCAATGCAGGAATCCACCTTAAAGCATACCTGAAAGATGGCTGTCCAGCTGCATCTTGAAGAGCCCACGACCTCCCTAGGCAATTGGTTCCATTGTTGTACTGCTCTAACAATCAGGAAGTTTTTCCTGATGTCCAGCCAGAATCTGGCTTCCTGTAACTTGAGCCCAATATTCCATGTCCTGCACTCTGGGATTATTGAGAAGAGATCCTGGCCCTCCTCTGTGTGACAGCCTTTCAAGTATTTGAAGAGTGCTATCATGTCTCCCCTCAGTCTTCTCTCCAGGCTAAACATGCCCAGTTCTTTCACTCTCTCCTCATAGAGCTTGGTTTCCAGACCCCTGATCATCCTTGTTGCCCTCCTCTGAACATGCTCCAGTTTGTCTTCTTGAAGTGTGCTGCCCATAACTGGACACAATACTCAAGATGAGGCCTAACCAGTGTAGTTTGATGTCCCCTGCATAGGGTGATCACATCACGAAAAAGAGAGGACACGCATCACCCAAAAATGACAAAAGAGGACACCAATTTGCAGAACGTTTGCATATGCTGATTTATATCTATAGCTGCAAACTTAGAATGACCACTATAATTTATATAGAACTGCAATGTATCTCACTATCATTGAGAAGACTGGAACTAGACTTTTATGCCTGCTCAGTCTGCAATTCAGGAGCTAACTGTTGATGGACCACTTCAAGGTCCCCTGCTCTTCCTTTTTATGGGTCTTTACTAGGGGTGTGCATGGACCCCCTGGATCGGATCAGGACCTCCAATTTTGTTCAGGATCAGATCGGAACAAAATCGGAGGTCCCCCAGATCGGATTGGACCCAATCCTGATCCGAAAATCGGATGTCCGATTTTTGGATTGGCCGCCATTTTTCCTCATAGACTTGCATTGGGGGAAAGAAAGCTTTCCCCCAATGCAAGTCTATGGGGAAAAATGGTGGCAGGGGTGAGTGGGGGCTTAACTTCCCCTCCCTGTCCCTCCCCCCTCGCGCTTCTTACCTGCAGGGGCCTTCTGCTCCCGTCCGCTGGTGCCCGCGGGCACCAGCGGATGGCAGCAGATGACCCCGGCAGATAAGCCCCCTCCTCCCCTTTGTGCTCCTTATTTGCTGGGGCCATCTGCTGCCTGGCAGGTAAGTGGGAGCCCCCTCCCTCCTCCTCCTTGTGATCCTCATTACCTGCAGGCCCATCTGCTGCCTGGGCGGCAGAGGATAGCAGCGGATGGGCCCTGGAAGGTAAGCCCCCCCCCCCCGGTGATCCTCTACTGAGGACTAGGCCGTGAAGCCTAGTGCTCAGTAGATCTATGACAGGTGAAGGCAGCGGATGCACCCACTGGTAAGTGGGGGGCCCTCCCTCCTCCCCCCTCGCGATCCTCATTACTTTTCAGGCCATCCGCTGCCATCCGCAGGTGCCCGCTGATGCCTGCGGATGGCAGTGGACGGCCCCGGCTGGTAAGCCCCCCCTTTGTGCTCATTACCTGTGGGGCCGTCCGTAGATGGCCCCTGCAGGTGAGAGGTGCGAGTGGGGGGAGGGGGTCTGATCCTCCGATCCAACATGATCCGGATCGGTTCCTTATCGGATCGGATTGGATCAGCCGATCCAGGTGCTGGGGATCAGATCGGATAATTTTATCCGATTTCCCCTGGATCGGGTCCAGATCGTGGATCAGACCCGATCCATTGCACACCCCTAGTCTTTACCTTTCAACTAGACTTGGACTGGGCATCCCTTCAAATAGAGGATTGTCCTCTGTAAAGTAGGACACATGTCCAAGCTCCCGTGGCAGCTGCCTTGCACTATTTTTAAATCATAGATTAAATCACATTTTGGCCCTTATGGGATCAGATGCTACTGCAGCTTTCTGAGGGATAAACAATGAAAGCTTTGCAGTTATCCTGATGATGGGTTATGTTAACTGTGGAACGACAGCATGGCCTTAGCCATCATTAGCCTGGCCGCTCACAGTTTCATTAGAATAGGACTTTTGCTTACAGCAAATCTAAAATAGAAGATAGGTAGGTGTTAAAAGCATAAGAAGGTCATTTCAAAAGGGCCATGCCATTACAGCAGCACTCAAAAAGAAATAATGTTTCTCTGTACCCTTACCTCTGAAAAAAAGGAAATCCAGAAAATCGGCTCTGGGTGCTGAATGGCTCAGCGAATATGGGCTGATTTCATTCAGGGGCTGAGTCATGTCAAGCCTGCTGCTTTGTTTTGGCAAAATATCTCTTCTTGGGTTCAGTTTAGAAACTGCTGGTTTGAATATAGTTCTTTTCTTATCTGATTGAGTTTTAATCACAGATGTGAAAGAGATCTTTGGGCAGGGCCAGCCCTACTATTAGGGAGTGTGAGGTGACTACCTCAGGGAGTGGATGTTGGGTGGGTGATGATGACAATGTGGATGTTGGGTAGGTGGTTCTGCTGACCGGATGGAGGGTCTTCAAACAGTTCTGGATGGGATCGCACTCCCCTTGAAGGAGCAGTTTCGTAGCTTGGGGGTTCTCCTTGAACCATCTCTATCACTTGAGGCTCAGGTGGCCTCAGTGGCACGGAGTACCTTCTACCAACTTCGGTTGGTGGCCCAGCTATGCCCCTATCTGGACAGGGATAACCTGGCTTCAGTTGTCCATGCTCTGAACCTCCAAGTTAGATTACTGCAATGAACTCTGCATGGGTCTGCCTTTGAATATGGTACAGAAGCTGTAGCTGGTGCAAAATGCAGCGGCCAGATTGATAACTGGGACCAGAAGGTTTGAGCATATAAGACCTACTCTGGCCCGCTTGCATTGGCTGCCTGTATGTTTCTGAGCCCGATTCAAGGTGCTGGTTTTAACATATAAAGCCTTACACAGCTTGGGACCGCAACACCTGACAGAACGCCTTTCCTGACATGAACATACCCGAACACTACATTCAACATCCAAGTGCCTACTCCGATGGAAGCTCAAAGGTCGGCAACAAGAGAGAGGGCCTTCTCTGTGATGGACCCCCCAATTGTGGAACGATCTCCCTGACAAGGCCCGCCTGGCGCCAACGTTGTTAACTTTTCGGCGCCAGGTCAAGACTTTCGTCTGCTCTCAGGCATTTAGCAATATCTGATGAGCCTGGGTTGTTTTGCTTTTAGGTTTATAGCTTTTTAAAGTTATTACAGTGGTTTTAAATGTATGTGTATATTATGTGCATATTGTATGTTTTTGCTGTTTTAATTTTTGTATATTGTTTTTATTGTTGTAATCTTATGTAAACCGCCCAGAGAGCTTCGCCTATGGGGCGGTATACAAGTGTAATAAAATAAATAAATACTGCAAATAAATAAATAAATAAATAAAGTCCCCCCCCCCCCATTCCTTATGACCCTCTCTGGCTCTTCCTATCCTTGTGAGCCAGCACCTCAGTGGCAGTGATGCTTGCTTGTTGATGGCTAAGGCTCACTGCCTTTCTTGCCTTTGTCCAATATGTCACAGACAAAGTGGCACTTATACATAGGGGTGTTGGAGGAATCCATCTGAGAATAGAGCTCACTGAGCATTCATCAGCCCGGCCTTCTACATTTCAGCTCACTTTCCCACAGCCTGGCCTGGTTTGATCTACATCAAGTCAGGCCATCTCATGGATTTTCAGGGTTTCCCCCTCTCTTGTAAAGAGAAAGTTGCAGCCACAATTTGTGTAATTTGCACAAATTCTGACTATAATTTGCTTAAATTGCTCAACTTTTGCCTGTAATTTGTGCAACTTTCTAATTACACAAAAAAGAAAAACCTGAAAAACATTCCTCTGTTTCAGGAAAACCTGCGGCTCAGCTCACGAATGCAAGCCGAGCCAGGTGGGCAGCAGGAATCTGTTGGATCCAAAAAGGGCCAGATTTGAAAATGGCAGATGTCCCTATACATCACCCCCCCAATATATCACAAAAAAGAGAACATAAAGAACACAAATTTGCATAACATTTGCATTTGATGATTTATATGTGTATCTATCTATCTATCTATCTAGTGTAAACTTAGAAATAATAACTATAATTTAAACAGAAATACAGTAAATCTCAACACAATGGGGAAGACCGACCAGGGCCAGATCTACACCAAGCAGGATATAGTGGTATGAAAGCAGTATGAAAATGGTATATAAAAGGCAGGAGCCACAGTACTGCTTTACAGCACTATTGAAGTGCACTGACAACTGTTGGGGCCCATTGACACATACCATATGCCACTATATCCTGTTTGGTGTAGATCTGGCTCAGGTCTTTAGTTTGCTCTCCTGGGACTGACTGATGATGGGCAACTTCAACGTTGCTTTGCTTTTGGCATCTGCTAAAGACTGTTTTATTTAAGCAAGCCCTCCTTGATCAAAAGATGGGCCATGGTTTTATTGGCATAATAAATAAATTTAATTCTTTTGTATTTTAAGACACACACACACACACACATTTCCATTGTTCTCTGCTTGGGAATTTTGTTTCTTTGAGTTCAAACCAGACTTCCCCTGGACAGCTCATCAAATAGTGGACACTTTCCAGTAGAGGACTGTCCTCTGTGAAATAGTGGTATGTCCTATGTAAAATAGGATACCATTGGCAGAGATGCAGCCAGGCCAGGCCACACACTCAGGTAGGCAGCATGGATGCTCAGCTCTGCTCAGATGACACAAACTATTGCCACTTTTCTATCCCCTCCTTCCAACAGCAGCCTCTCCAGCCCCCTGAAATATGCCACACAGAGGCTCAATTCGGACGACATATTAGGCAACAGAGGGATAAATAGCGTACTGACCATGCGTTAGGCAGGCGAAGCTCCCCACACAACAAGCTGCAGCTGGCGCTACTTGGCACCGGCAAACGCCCCAGTTGCTAATAACGGACGCCGACCATTTTGGTTGCAGCATCTGCTCCCTCCCCCTCCCTCAGTCCCCCAGCCACATCCCAGCATGCACCGTGACTTCTGCTGGCTGTGTACAGCGGCTGGGGGTTTTCGGCTGCTCTGGGCGGCAGAACTCTATTTCCAAACGGAATAGTACACTGAGAGAGGGGGGAACCGATTCGGACGACACGTAAA
This sequence comes from Anniella stebbinsi, assembly GCA_029215795.1. Lineage (NCBI taxonomy): Eukaryota > Metazoa > Chordata > Lepidosauria > Squamata > Anniellidae > Anniella > Anniella stebbinsi. Next base: position 327,990,004 of record JARDYH010000001.1, read on the forward strand.
ACAATGGGGCGTTGGGCTAAACAACGTGCAAGCCCGTTGTTTCCCTCCGTTGTTTAATTCTCCCGATTAGCATACTGTCAGTTGTGTGTGCATGGTGTGTTACTCCCCACACGACACAATAAGCAACACAACTGATGATTGTTCCCCCCCTCCTCTGTTGCCTAATATGTCGTCCGAATTCAGTCAGAGAGTCAGGAGACCATACTGAATGTGTTGAGCTGCATTGTGGGGAACCCTCAAAACTCAGATGGAAGGACCTTCTCTCAAGGAGGGCAGAATGATGATCCAACCCATCATCTATAGCATTGTTAGTAGACATATATAAGCTGTGGCTTGTAATTAGTATACGCCCACATAAGCAAGAATGAGATGTTATCAACAGTCCAACAATGAATCGGGTTGGAGATGCTGGGAGCATAATATGGCTGTACTTCCAGAATTTCCTTGTACTTAGCAGCAAGCTCAACTTACTGCAGGCTGTTTTTAAGTGCCTGACAACATATTGTAAATTTTTAAGAAAGACTTTGCCAATGAATACAGAATTTGTATTCATTTTCTTTAATTTGTTTATATAGAAAGCATTTCATAATCCGCTTAATACTGCTCATATAGCTCATCAAAGCAGGAGGGGCTGTGTGATGTATGTATATTAGCTACAGAAGCACATCTGTGAGCTCAGATTGGATGAAAGGTTATAAATACAATGAATGTTGCTAGGTAACTGTGCCTTTTAGTCAATGTAGTTGTGAAAATGAGAAGCTCTCCCCCCACTTTTTTTGCACAAAGATAACCCATTTGGATAGTACAATGAATAGTCACTTTATTTTCATCTTCAGATATATAATTTTAAAACAACAAAGCTTTTTTTCTCTTTGGGGGGCAATGGCATTCTTTATTTTATTTTAAAGTAGTTTGTTTTTAAGATGGGGAAAAAAACTATTTTCTATATATTCTTACAATGGAAAAAAATGATCTCCCATTGTGGCCTTACATCTCAAAGCAGGGAGTCTTTAGGTCAAATAATAAATCAAAACTGAGAAGGAAGCATATCAAAGTGCTTTGGTTTCATGTGCAACAAAATAACTCTAAGCAGATAAAATGGTATTGCTTCCTCCTGTTCAGTGTAAAGCTAGACTTAGTGACTGGTAAGGAACATGAAGTAGGATAAAACACTTTCTAGAGTTGGATCATGTTACCGATGCATGTAGGTAACTCTTCCTTCAAATCACTTCAGATAACCCAGCTTTACTATGAACTCTTGGGCTTAACCCCACTCTTGTCATCTCTGGATAGGTGAGCATTTCCCAAAATTTGCAAAGTTTTCGGATGGAAAGAACTTGAGCTAACAACAACAACAACAGCAATCATAATCATAACTGGGAGGAACTAAACAATTTCATCCACACAGGCCCAGGGCTTTGAGTGCTTACCTCTTGACAGTCAGGGTTTTAAACACTGGCTCAATTCGGACGACATGATAGTCAATGGTGGGTTGACTAACCCTAACCCTAGGGGGCACTCCCCACACAACATGGTAATAAATAACCAACTGTGGTGTGGATGAGGATCAGCTCTGAGTTGACTATGGCAGCATTTGGATGACACAATAGTCAAAACAACTGACGATTGTTTCCCCCACACCAGTTGTTTATTGTGTCGTCCGAATTGAGCCACTGTGTATTCAAACCATATTAGTGTTGGAGTAGGGTTGCCATCTCTTTTCTGATGGGATTTTCATCTTTAACAGCTCTATGGCAGGCAGTGACATCATGGCCCTGTCTATGCTGGGAACAGTTGTACCTATTGAATTTGGCTGGTGCAGATGAATGAGAATATTGTTTAAGTCAATTTTTATAAGAATTAATCAAACTTCATGAAGTTCCTCATTTTGGGGGCAGAAAGAACTGGAAGAGTCACAAATTCAAACGTGGGGAAAAGCAAAACCATCAGATTTGCCTACTGTACAGTTCTGCTCACCACACTTGAAACGGGATACTGTAGAGTTGGGAAAAGTGTAGAGTTGGGAAAAGTGCAGAAAAGGGCAACTAAAATGATCAATGGGCTGGAGCAGCTCCCCTATGAGAAAAAGGTTACAATATCCAGGACTGTTTAGCTTAGAAAAATGGCGAGTGAAGGGAAACTTGATAAAGATGTACAAAATCATGCATGGTGTAGAGAAACTGGATAGGGGGACATTTTTTTCTCTCTCTCTGCTACTAGGACACCGAGTCATCCTATGAAGTTGTTTGGTGGGAGATTCAGGAGAGTTAAAAGGCAGTACTTCTCTACGCAGCACATACAATGGAATCCACTATCACAAGATGTAGTGATGGGAAACCATTTAGATGGCTTTAAAATGAGATTTGATTAATTCCTGGAGAAGTGTATCAATGGCTCTTAGTCCTGATGGCTATATGCTACTTCCTGTATGAGAAGCGGTATGCCTATGACAACAGTTGCTGGGGAATCCTGGGTGGAAGGGTGCTGTTGCATTCAGGTCCTGCTTATTGGTTTCCCATGGGCAACTGGTTGGTCACTGTGTGAAAAGAATGCTGAGTTAGATGGACCTTGTTCTTATGTCTTTTGTAAACCACTCAGAATTCTGGGGCAGTAGAAATAACAACAACAACAACAACAACAACAACAACAACAACAACGTTTTCTCATGTTCGTATTGGAAGGGTTTATCATAGCTTTTCCCCTTTCTCATAAGGGTTAAAAAAGATTGGTGCTGCCACTGCAAGTGGCAACAGTAGCAACTGTGTTGGCAGCCTGGCTCCATTTTACACCATCCACAATGCCCATACGATGTCATCATTCCAGGGTATTGGGCAGGGAGAGAGGGATGGATCCATTCTCCCCACCCATGCACCCCCAGAATTTAGCAAAAGTTAAATTATGGAATTTAATTTCACAAGATGTAGTGGCTGGTTGGCCACTGTGTGAACAGAATGCTGGATTAGATGGACCTTTGATCTGACCCAGCATGACTCTTCTTATGTTCTTAAGGTATAGTTGGAGCTGTTTTCCTTTTTTACTCTAAAGTGAGCACAGGAGAGCCAGTATGAACTGGGACCTAGCATGGGAGTTAAGGGACCGTCATCTAAACTTAGAGTTCAGGTTAGTACCAATGGTATGGGAAAATGTAGTCATGAGGTGCTACAAGTCAGATTTATTTTGCTAGGTAGGTAGGAGATTGAAATCCAGGACCACCAAGGTGGTTTTGTCTAAAATGCTGTCTGTTCCACATGCAGGGCCAGCTAGATAGGTGAAGCTGAAGCATCTCAATGTGTGGATGAGATGGTGGTGTAGGGAGGAGGGTTCAGATTTGGTAGTCACTGCAGAATATTTTGGGGCAAGCCAGGCCTGTACAAGAGGGACCAGCTTCACTTGAACCAAAATGAAACCAGACTGCTAAACATAAAAAGATGGCAGGACAGTGTTTAAACTGAAGCCCTGGGGAAAGTCCACAAGAATTGGCAAGCATCCACTTTAGTTTGAATCATCCCTAGGGGAAGAAAACAAAAATGTTTCTGTTTGTCCAAATGGAGATGAGGAAGAAGCTGGCTGTGACCTTATGGTGAAAAACGATAGCCAGTCAAAGAGGCCTAAGTACCACAGCAGAAGATACACAGCAAGAGACATCTGGGAAGTGATGCCATGTAGAAGCCTCTGGTCCAAAATGGGAGAGTTGGAGTCCCTGGTTTTAAAGAGGAACCTAGGTATGGGCATTATGGAACCTGGTGGCATGAAGAGAACCATTGGGATAAGGGTATGAACTCTATACGAAGGGCAGGGGAGGACATACTGGAGGAAGTGTTGATCTGTACATCAGAGAGGTCATAAAAGACTACAAAACATAAAAGATTCCTCCAGAGAAGTACCGTGGGTGACAATATCAGGATACAAATCAGGAACGTGCTATCATCCCCCAGAAACTGAAGGCTCAGGGTAATATTGAGATGGAAAATGAAATCAGGGAGGCCTCCAAATGAGGAAGTGTTGTAATAATGGATGACTTCAATTACCCCAGATTGACTGAATAATACATGTTCCAATCATGACAAAGAGGTTAGATTTCTCAATGCCCTAGAATAGTTGGTCATAGAACCATCAAGAGGAGAGGCAACCCTGGATTTAATACTAAGCAGTTGTCATCCAGGAATTAGTACAGGTCCAACTTGGCATAAATGCAGCTCTCAATGTTAATCTATCTATACCTTCTCTACTATCTAGTTCCAGAGTGTCAGGAATTTGTGATATCACAGATCCTCCCACTCTTCCAAGAACCATTCCCAATTATTCCGAGCCAAATCTGCATTATGGGTTGGAACTGGTGTGTTTTTTAAATTCCTTTTAAAAGGTTCTGTCTAGGCTTAGCATGTCTGTAGATGTGTGGTTTTAGTAAAAAGAGAGAGAGAGCAGGAGGATATAAAAGTGTTACTGTTCAATATAACAAATATTAAGCCATTCAGAGACAAGTTAAATTTAGGGATTTCCCATTAACATTCAGTGTTAATGACAGTTAGGGAAAACTTAGTTTAGCCTTCCCCAATGTAGGACCCTTCAGATGTGTTGGACTATAACTCCTATCATCCCCAGCCAGCATGGTTCAGAGGACACCAAATTTTGGAAGTCTGTCTCATACATACAGGGATGATGAAATCATGTATATTTCTGAGCTTCCCTTATGTAGAAAATTGAGACTAATTTTTGAAATTCTTCTGTACAGTTGAGACTTGCCATTCCCTCGCTCCTCGTGACCTTCAGCACTTTTTGGTTTATGCAGGAGTGCACCCTGAAATCTGATCTACCTGGGCAACCTGCTTCCACACACAGACCCTCTTCCTTGGATCAGAGAATAGATAACTTGTCACCTTCCATTCTATAACTCCAAACCTTTTCTTAGCTCATTGTCCTTTTGCCTTAGCTTGGCGCAAAAATACCACTTTTCACTTTGGGACGAGGTGCTATCATGTAGTGTTAAGTCAACTGCTTTACTGACTGACAATTTCAACATTGCCTCCTAATCCCATCTTTCAGTAAGAAGATTGGCTTCAGCGGGTTATCATTGTTTTCGAGTCTTAGTAGCCCCAAAGGGGAAATGCTGACAAATCCCCCGCATCTTTTCTGAAGGCTTGACATATAGAAATATAAAAGGGTGTTTGCTTTTCTTTGGAGCCTATATGGAGTTAGTTTTTAGAAACACTCATAAGTCTTCATAAATACTATTATTACTGACTTCAGTTGCACTGCGGATTTCAGTTCAGTTATGCACTTCAGTTATATATACATTAGGGCTTAGTCAACATTGGTTAGATAAATCAGTTGTGCCTTTTTGATGAACCAAAAATGGTGCTCATGATTTATTGGGCAATATCTTATTTTTATTATTAACACAAAAAGTGCAGAAGATAAGCCCCATTTTGGAAGAGACATTTTGCCTTTTCTCTATAAGAAGAGAAATTGTCTTCTAAAATTGTGCTTAATTTTTCTCCTTAAAATCAATTGAATTTATTGATTCATATGCAACAATATAGATTTAATCAATGAAAACATATGTAATGGAGGGAGCAATCCAATGGCCCCTTGACAGGGACTTGAGGGTTATAGGATTTTTTGGATTCCTGGATCTCAGGTCGGAGACAATGCTCTAACCTTGGACCTAGGAGTCCAAGCTCCTCTCCTCCCCCCACCGCAGCCAGTGTGGAGTGAACAGTGCTGGCCACCTCTCTGAGAAGAGGGAAAGGAGGTAATTCTGTGGGCAGGGAGGGGACTGGGTAGGCCAGCTTATGAAGAATCTGAGGTGGTGGGGTAATTTGCATACTCCTGAGGAATTCTGGGAAGTGAGCAGAAGTCACCATGAGCAGCAGAGAAGTTAGACTTCAACTGAACTGCTCCAGACAGTGGCCTGCATGCCATTAACAAATCTAGTTTCCCCCCTTCCTCTATAGCATATAATGGATGGAAAGGAGTCTTCAGTGGTGATGACCTGCAAAGTGTGACTCAGTCTTCTCCCAAAAGTGGGCCTATGAACCTCCTGGCAAAATGAAGTACACACTGAAGGGGCAGGATCACAGCTTGAGACTGATAAAAAAAGATGGTCAAGGAACACCTAATTTCTTTGAATGCATTCAAATCTTCAGGGTCTGAAGAACTGCATCCTAGATTATTAAAGTAGTTGGCAGAAGAACTCTCAGAACCACTGTCTGTTATCTTTGCAAAATCATGGAAGACGGGTGAAGTGCCGGATGACTGGAGGAGGGTTAATGTTTACCCAATCTTCAAAAAGGGGGGAAAGGAGGAACCCGGGAACTACAGACCAGTTAGTCTGACATCCATCCCTGGGAATTTGGAGCAGATTATAAATCAATCAATCTGTAACCACCTTGAAAACAATGCAGTGATTACTAGAAGCCAGTATGGATTTGTCAAGAACAAATCCTGCCAGACAAATTTGATCTATTTTTTTAATTGGGTAACCTCCCTTGTGGACTGTGGGAATGCTGTGGACATAATATATCTTGACTTCAGCAAAGCTTTGGTCAAAGCACCCCATGGCATTCTGATTAGCAAACTAGCTAAATGTGGGCTAGATGCAACAGCGATTAGGTGGATCCACAGTGGGCTACAAAATCAAACTCAAAGAGTGCTTATCAATGGTACCGTTTCACACTGTGGGGAGGTAATGAGCAGGGTACCACAGGGCTCAGTCCTGGGCCCAGTGCTCTTCAACATTTTTATTAATGATTTGGATGAGGAGGTGCAAGGAATGCCTATCAAATTTGCAGACGACACAAAATTGAGTGGGATTGCTAATACCCTGGAAGACAGAAACAAACTTCAAAGTGATCTTAATAGGCTTCCAAATCATGTGAGGTACTGGTTCCCCTGTATTCGGCACTGGTTAGGCCTTATCTTGAGTACTGCATCCAGTTCTGGGCACCACACTTCAAGAAGGATGCTGACAAGCTGTATGAGGTTCAGAGGAGAGCAATGAGGATGTTCAGGGTCTGGAAACAAAGCCCTATGAGGAAAGATTGAGAGAACTGGGCATGTTTAGCCTGGAAAAGAGAAGATTGAGGAGAGATATGATAGCACTCTTCAAATACTTGAAAGGTTGCCACACAGAGGAGGGCCAGGATCTCTTCTTGATCAACCCAGAGTGCAAGACACGGAATACTGGGCTCAAGTTACAGGAAGCAGATTCTGACTGGCCATCAGGAAAAACTTCCTGACTGTTAGAGCAGTATGACAATGGAACCAATTACCTAGGGAGGTTGTGGGCTCTCCCATACTGGAGGCCTTCAAGATGCAGGCGGACAGCCATCTTTCAGGTATGCTTTAAGGTGGATTCCTGCAATGAGCAGGGGGTTGGACTCGATGGCCTTATAGGCTCCTTCCAATTCTACTATTCTGTGATTCTATGAATCCTCTGGCCTCCCCAACCTTCTTCTCTCCCTTCTGTCCTTCTCCACAGAGCCCCAGCTAGATGGGTGAAAAAGCCCATCTAGCAAAACTGCAGAGTGGGAGGAGCACAGAGGTGAAGTTCAGCTCTGCTCTCCAGCACTCTATTTAGGATGCCCCTCAGCCTCTGAGTTCAGAGGCTGAAGGGCATCTGGATAGAATTGTGCCCTAATTGGTTAAGGCTGCAATCCTATGGTCCCTGGGAGGGCATCCCAGAGCCATATCATGGAAGTGGTCCTGCTCTTTGCCCCTGGAGAGGAAGGTCTGTGGGTAAAGAAAGAGATCTACCCTTGCAAGCCCCTTCTGATGCCACTTTGCTCTGAAAAAGGGTGTGTGCCAGGAATCTATTAATCCAAAGGCATCCCATGAATGGGAGAAAAATAATCAGCCCTGGAGCTCACAAATTTATTTTCCTCCTGCCAAGCCCCCCCCCCCTTCTGCTCTGCTACCACGAGCCCAGCAAGATTTAAGATTTGGCAGTCCCACGGGTTCTCCCTGTTCTGGTGTGCCATCCTATGTATGTTTACTTGAGAACAAGCCTCATTGAACTCTGTGGGACATCCATCTGAGTAAACATTCATAGGATTATGTTGTAATGTTTCTTCAGTTCAGTGACTGACAGCCCTGATATACATTAGATTCACAAAAATATGTAATGTGTACATTGGCTTGGATGCAGCGGCTGTGGAAGTAGGAGTCGCTTATTCAGTGGTGCTTTCCTAGAGCTTTCTTGCACCTCTTCTCCCACTGTAGCTCCCTGTATCCCCCAAGCTTCTCCAGAAGAGGCATAGAATGTGGAGTCGGGGTGCAATGAGAAGAGGCAGCTTGCCTGAATTTATTTATTTATTTATTTATTTACTTACTTACTTACTTACTATGCTTCTAGACCACCCAATAGCCAAAGCTGTCTGGGCGGTTCACAAAAATTAAACCCATAAAATACAAGTTAAATATAAATTTTAAACCATAATATAAAAGTACAACCAGAATAAAACTGAGCAGCACTGCAGAGGTTTAAACTTCAGGTTTAAAACAGCAAGTCAAAAGACTAGGATGGTATAAAGTTAAATACAGGGAAAATAAAACGCTCTTCACCTGGCGTTGGAAGGAGTATAACGTAGCCAGATCTACACCAAGGAGGATATGACACTTTGAAAACGTTTTGAAAACTGTATATGAGTGTGTCCTGGGCCCCAACAGTTGTCACTCCTGTTATAAACTGTTTTAAAGCAGTAGTGTAGAACCTGCCGTAGGTGCTAGGTGAACCTCTCTGGGGAGCTCATTCCACAGTGAGGGTGCCACAGCAGAAAAGATCCTCCTCCTGGTAGCCATCCACCTCACGTCCTTTGGCTAAGATACTCACACAAGCTCCCTTCATTCTATTTTTGTTGATTTCCCCTTCCCACCTCAACATCCCAGGCCTTTCCCAAAGGCACCTTGACCATCAAGAAAGTCTTTCAAGGGGGAAGAAGGAGCAGGAATAACTTATTGTTTCTGCTTGCTCAACCCTGTAATCCAAGCCTTGATTTTGCTTTCTGTCTGACTCTGACCCTGTTCAGATGATACGCTAAGCCCGGTAGTTAAGCATTTTGAGCTAAACATTATGGCTTAGCTTGTCATGAGAAGCATGACTTAGGGATCATCTACAACTATGAGCGGGGAGGATCCCTGGCTTTCCTGCTTCCAGGATCATCCTCCAGCATCCAAACACCAGCGTGACATCCCAGAAGCAAAGAGGGATGTTGTGGGTGCCATTTTTTTCCAGAAACTGGAGTGCAATTGCACTCCACCACAATTTTTTTTTTTACAAAAACCCTTGAAACTGCCCACCCCCACCCCAATGGGCATGGACTGCCCCCACGCAGCTCTGTGCCTGTTTCCAGAGAACTGCTTCTTGTGGGGAAGAAGGGATGACCCGTGATTGCATGCCACAGCAGCTGCAGTCCTTGGGGGTGTCCCAGGACAGCGGGAAAACCCGGGAATTCTGTGATCCCAGTTATCTCAAGGAAAGTCTCTGGTTATCCCTGCTTGATCCCAGGATCCCCTGTGCATCATGTGGATATACAGGGACAACCTAACGACAGCCCCGGGATATATGCATGGTGTAGACATGGCTAGGCTGACCATATGAAAAGGAGGACAGTGCTCATGTAACTTTAACAGTTGTAGAGAAAGGGGAATTTCAGCCAGTGTCATTTGTATGCAATTAGTTCCTGGTGATATTCCCTCTTCATCACAACAGTTAAAGTTGCAGGGGCCCTGCCTTCTTTTGTATAAGGTCACTCTAGTATAGTGACCATATACAAAAGAAGGCAGGGCCCCTGCAACTTTAACAGTTGTGACGAAGAGGGAATATCACCAGGAACTAATTGAATACAAATGACACTGGCTGAAATTCCCCTTTCTCTACAACTGTTAAAGTTACATGAGCCCTGTCCTCCTTTTCATATGGTCAGCCTAGACATGGCCTTAGTATGTCATGTGAACCATTCTTCATCATAGTGGCTACATAGCCACAGTTTAAACACACTCACTAACCATTTGCTGCAAATGGATTAGCAGCCTAACCATGGCTTAGGGTGTTCCTTGAACAGGCCCTCTGTCTTTCTCTTTTGTTGGCTTTGCAAATGTTAATCATAACAACCCTATCTTACATCAAGCTCTCTAATAGCAAACTTAGGTGGTAAGTGTAGACAGGACTGGAGCTGAAATGGGCCACAAAGAAACACCCAGCATTTTAAAGTTCATTTCAAATGGGAGCGTCAAATATGTTCTCAGCTGTCTCCCTTTTGAAATTAAGAAACTTTGTACAATGCTTAGCTTTGGCTGGTTCATGCTCCTGGCTTTACTGGAAAATTGAACATTCTTTTGTTGCCTCTCTCGCATAACGCACACAGGTGCCTTCCCATACCTTCCCTTAAAGTACATAGCAGCTCATGTTTATAGACATAACCCAACACATACTATGGAATACCATGTGTCCTTTCTGAACATCTGCCAGTCATAATTTAAGGAAGACAGCTGTGGTGATGCTTCAGTGGTGCAAAATATGATTCCTGCTGCTGAAACATAAGCTAATCCATAGGTTCAATGGCTAGATATATTGAAATAATATTTGCATTGCCTTGAAATTTCTGGAAGAGTGATGTTAAAGAGTGGAACATATAGCTGCTTAGAAAGCAATATTAGCCCTTATTCTTTATGTATAGGCCAATATTGAAAAGAACAGGATTATTATTGTTACTACTACTACTACTACTACTATTAATTTCATTTCTGTACTGCCCAATAGCTGAAGCTCTCTGAGCGATTTACAACAATTCATAAGACAATATAATACCGGATTAAACGTACAGCATAAAATACATTATAAAATTTTAAATATCCCAAATTTAAAACAATTTAGACAGCTAAGAACAGTTTCAATAAAATACTATATCTGTTTAGATGACTGGCATAAATGCCCCATCATACGCTATGAAATGCCTGGGAGTAGAGGGCAGTCTTAACCTGGAGCCAAAAGGATGACAATGTTGGCACCAGGCGGGCCTCTGTAGCGTGCCCATTCCATAGTCGAGAGGGGGGCACCACTGAGACGTCCCTCTCCCTTTGGTCACATATGAATGATGAATATGTCACCAATTCCATCATTCATATGCATAGCTATATACATTTTGCCCTCCAGGTATCTTTAGTATTGAATAATTGTTACAAATGTCAAATATATTTTAAATTTAATTATTTGGATTTCATCATATTGAGATACACTCTAAATTCAAATAATAATAATAATAATAATAATAATAATACAATACAACAACAACAACAACAACCAACTTCTGGGGAAAAGGTTGTTCTTTCTTGCAAGCTGGGTTATCAGAATCTGGTCCATTCTGAACAGAGCTCAATAAATCTTCCCTGAATTGCTCTCTTCAGAGGAATCTGGGGAGCCAGATGTTGATTGTGTATACATTGTTTTGTGTTGCTTGCATAAACATTATAATCACATATAGACAACAGCAGAGCTACAATATTTAGAAAACATTTTTCACACCTCCTTATTAAGCAAGACTATGAAAATTATGACTCATCACTGCACTATTGTTTTTGCCTGTTTTCTTGTGCTGGTTGAATAGTCATAGACAGCTGGTATTAATACAATAGGTAGTGCTTAGGGAATTAATGGGTGATGTAGAACACACCACAAAGGTATCTGTCAACTGGAACAATAAGCAGCATGATCGAAGAAGTATATATTTGAAAATTGTGCTCAGATGAGAGGGGTTCCCCCCCACCCAGCAAAAAGACATACCTTGACTGTGATGCAAAATTAGTTTTTAACAATTGCACAAAGTCTGCCAAAAAAAAAAGAAGTGATTTTATTTTATTTGTGATCATGAGAGCATTTAAGCGACGAGGAACAGGCATATACGTGCTCCTTTTCTCTTTTCTCCTATCAAAACAACACTAGAGCGCTTATGCTCCAGGGAGATTTGTATAGAATCTGACGCTTGTATCAGCGCTGGGGAAAAAAACACACACAACAAAATTACAGTCTGAGGTGATGCAAATGATATCCTTGGTGCATCTTCCCCAGTGCTCCTGTGAGGCTCTTGACAGCTGATGGTTGGATTAAACAAAAAGACCAGTAACTTATGACTATTAGCTCAAAGCAATCATCTCTCATTATTTCAATTACATGGGTAAATGCATGCAATCATGTATCAAATCACTTTTCCCTTTTGAAGAGCTTCTTTTCAGAGGAGGATTTCTGCCAGGAAAAAAATGTGCAAATATTTACACTGGTTTTTCATCCAACTGCACCTTTGTTTGGCAAAACTACCCGATGGCTACAATTCTGAGTGATATTTTGAAGAGAGAGAGAGAGAGAGAGAGAGAGAGAGAGAGAAGGGAGGAAGAGAGGGAAGCAGAGAAAAACAAAAGGAAAATTGAAAACAGTGTACAAATTTTTTTTCCTTCCTTTTTTTTTTTTTTTGGTGCCTCATTAGCAGTCTGAATGGGAGACACCTTCCATTACCTATTGCTATCTGACCTGTCAGAATGAATGTGGCTCCTTTCCCCTGAAATCACACTACCTGTGAATAGAACTCTGCTGGCCAATTCAAGGCTCTTTAGGCAACTGTGATTGATGACTCAGTGACTAGGAGAAAATTGCCTACAATGAATTATTCATCAAGCTATCTCTTTGCTGTTAAAGTAGCTGACAGGAAAGTTCTGACACTGCCTAAGCACAATTCACTTACAAATCAGTTACAAGGAAATATTAAAAATAGCTCTCTGCTAAAGCATACCGGCACAGTATCAAGTTGGGGCTTTTTTGCTGCCTGCATCACTGATGGACATGATCGGCCCTTCCTGTGGAACGAATGGCAGAAAAGGCAGTGATGAAAGAAGCAGCAATGTCACCCGGGGAGGCTTTGAAACAATATGTTGTTTGGGATGACTTTTCACTCCATTGAAAGGCAGACGGCTAATCAAGCGTGCCGCAATATTGAAACATTTCCCCCCATTCAAATCAATACTAATTGTTTTTGGGAGATGTGTTGTGCTTTAATGCATGCGGAATCATACACCAGGCACATGCACGCACGCAGCTAAAGAGGGATCTCTCTCTCTCTTAACCAGCAAACCTGACCAGTAAATTATAGGAAAGAAGCATTTTGAAAACCAACAAAGGCTTATCGTGGATGCCTTTTAAGCTGACCTCCAAAGGATGGTGGCTTCACAATAAGAGGTGTTCTGGGAGTAGAAGACTCTAAGGCTGGTGATCTAGGCTTATAGGTTGAAATCAGAATGAACCTGCTTTTAGGGTGACCAGATAAAATCCAGGTCAGGGCTCATGTAACTTTAACAGTTGTAGAGAAAAGGGCATTTCAGCCAGTGTCATTTGTATGCCATTAGTTCCTGGTGAAATTCCCTCTTCATCACAACAGTTAAAATTGCAGGCACTATACTAGAGTAACCATATACAAAAGAAGGCAGGGCCCCTGCAACTTTAACAGTTGTGATGAAGAGGGAATTTCACCAGGAACTAATGGCATACAAATGCCACTGGCTGAAATTCCCTTTTCTCTACAACTGTTAAAGTTACATGAGCCCTGACCTGGATTTTATCTGGTCACCTTACCTGTTTTAAGGGATTTTCTCTTGAAGGCGGCCTAAAACCAAGTTTAAATCAATAAAATTAAAATCTCTCACTGAAGCCAATATCAAAGTTCACCTTGATTTGAATAGAGCTGGATTCACCCATTGTTACCATAATTGGGAATTATTTCATTCTCTACACTAGTCAGTCTTCAGAAACATGACATGCTAAATCAGAGAAAGCCTTATTTTAGCCAGTACATCAGCATCCCATCTTTTGACTGCTGACATAATATTTCTAGTTATGGGATGTGGGCTTACTGGAGATCAAACTTCTAGAGAACATCAATTGGTGTACAGGGATGCAGATTTGGTTTAATCACTGAGTAGAACCTACCAGCTATATGGAAAGCAAAGAATGGTCTGCCTAAGGCGAACATGGTACATAACTGGGAGATTTCCAGAAAAAGATCATCCTGACATATGCATGGTGTAAGATATCAAGACTTAACTTAGGAGTAGGGATGGGTGATAAATTTGTTGGGTTTGCATTTTAATCTGAAATTACCTAATTTCATACATTCAAACCACTAGGTGAAGAGGAACTCAGTTACCCTTTAACTTTAGCACTTCTTTGAATTTTGCAATGGCGTTCTGCACTTAAAAATGCATACATAAATATGCACACTATGAAAATAATGTTAAAAATTAATCATAATAGACAAATTGCTTACATAAATTCTCAAAGTTCGAAATTAACCAAATTTAAGGTTGGAAAAATAAGAAACCGAGAGAAATTAAAATGGGCAGATCTGTTCATCCCTACTTAATGGATTGGACTGGATAGTCCATTGATGTCTTCCAGCTGAATTATTATATGGTGATCTTGTGTTCCTAAACAACCTTGCCTGTAAATAAGTTCCATTGAGGTCAATGGGAATTCAGATAGTCAGTTTTTTATACTTCGAACTGCCCTTTAGCATATTTGAGTTAGCCTATTATATTATTATCAAACATTAAAATAAGCGTATTCAGATTAGTTTTGGACCATCCATGAATGTAGGGTCATATTTAAAGCGCTGTGAAATGAAAACATCAAACATTCTTGGTAACACATATTGAACTCAGAAAATGTGTCTGTAAGGATTACGGTAGATCACAGGTAGATGACAAACAGATACTGTACAGATACCAGTGATCCAGAAATGCATTTAATTTTACCCACTGACCAGCCCTTATGCTGTCAACAATAAATAGAAAAGTAAAAAAATGGTTTTCCTGGTATCTATTTCATTTTCAGCCCTAAGATATTTCGCAGCTTAGTGTGCTCTTTCAGCATTTTTCTTTCTACACAAAATTGGCTGAAAAGCTGGAGCTCTCCAGAATCAATAGTATTGCTAAGCCACAAATAGGCCAGCAGAAGGGACTTGAAAATCAATGAGCCTAGTGGATAGTATCTGGTCAAGAAATCAGTTTTAATTCCAGCCTGAATCTGCTGCCTGTAAAACAACAAAGATTCCTATGGTACCCGAAAGAGTACAAAATGTATTGTGGTGTACACTTTAATAGACAGAGTCCACAAAGCCTTATGCCATGATCTATTTGTTAACCTTTGAAGACTCTTTGTTGTTTTTTGCTGCAGTGGACTAACACTGGTAGCTCTCTGGAAGCTGCCCCTAAAATGGAAGACATTATAACATCATGAACGTCATCACTACAAATATCCAAATGAAACACTAGGTTAGGACCAGCTAAAAGGTCACAAAGAAGAGAAAGCTTTCAGGTTGATCAAAGATGGATGTTAAGTCAACAAATAAACAAATAAACAAAGGGGAGGGGACAGAAAGGGCTGTTGTTGGGCAAATGAAAAAGCCCACATTGGCAGATTGTAATAGCTAAATCAAACATGGTGGTATTACACAAACTTAATCACTGTAAGCCATAGTTGATGCAAAAAGATATTTGCTTACAGCAATATACCACTAGGAATGGCAACTATGTATACTGCCTTGAGATCCCTTGGGGAAAGTTCGGGATTAAAAAAATGTAATTTAATAATCAGAGCCTACAGGAACAGAGAAATATGGTTGTACTTCTTTTGGAAATACTAATATAACCGAAGTAGTTCTGTTTCAAACATCGATGGAAACTCAGGGGGTTCTGATTAATTTAAGGAAATTAATTTAAGGACTAATTTTGATTGTGCTAAAGCAGGGGTGGGCAATTTGTGGCGTAAATTAGAGGTGGGTGAATGGTTTGGCCTACAACTCCCATAATTCTTCACCATTGGCTATGCTGGCTAGGACTGATGGGAGTTGCAGGCTGAAACATTTGCTGGGCCACAAGTTGCCCATCCTTGTGCTAAATCATATCGTCATCTTTCTATTAAAGCTTTCTAACAAATCTCAGATTTCATTGCTTCCTGAGACAAAAGGGCATTTTAAAAAGTACAGTATAATGGCACATCGTCATGGCGCCTTCAACATTTCTGTTTGGATACAACATAACATTTATGATCATTTTTATTGGTGTTTTTAACTGAAATGTAATTTACTAGGCAAAGTAACAAGGCATTACTTTTACAGTTATTTTATTAAAATGTTGATGCTGTCCATTGCTTTGCTGGGATGCACAACATAATAAGCACAGTTCATCAAATATAAGTGCACTTGTGTACCATTGAAATGAATGGGACTTCTCTGCTTAGCAGTACAGACCTATACATGTCTACTCACAAGTAAGCCACACTGACTTCACTTAAGGTGAAATCCTATGCATGTTTAGATTGAAAAAAATCTATAACTCCCAGCATGGTCACGTAAGTGTGTAAACGACTGCAGCCCAAATTTTACTGGTTTCAGTGGCAATCAGCCACTTACCTCTCCACTGAGACCACTAAGATCTTTCATGCATGCTATTTGGAAATAGGGATGGGTGAGAATTTTGTTTGGTATGGAGTGGGTTGATAAAAACTTTCAAAAATTGCAAATGTCTTCATGGACAGGAGGGAAAGAACTTGAGATTTAAAAATTTGGAGGTGGAAAATATCAAAACTGACAGAATTGTGCACCCAGGCCCACGATTTTGAGTCCTTAGCACTTAAAACTCTGAGCTTGAATCCCAGTGTATTATTCAATTATATTATTGCTGAATTGGGGCTGCCACCTCTTTTTTCTGACAAGCTCCTCATCTTTAACAGCTATATGGCAGGCAGGTGCAACATGGTCCTTTCCATGCATGGTATTGCACTTGGCAAGTACATTTTGTTTAATTTCTTTTTGATAAGTTTGTACCAAAACCCACACATTTCTTCATACATGGGATAGAATGAACTGGAGATTAAACAAACAAACAAACAAACAAACAAATGTTGGAGAAAGCAAAACTGACAGATTTGCCCATCTCTGTTTGGGAGGTGAAAAATGTAGGCATGACAGAACAGGCAGTAACAGCATACAAATAACTTTATGTTTGTGTGTATTGTGTGCTTTTCCAAAAGCAACATCCTGTCACTGCAAGGCAGCCTACTGAGGAGGTAAAAACAACAACACTGACCTTGACTACTGTCATCTCTTGGAATGAATATGTAGCACTTGTGCTGTGACACCTTTCTTAATGTTAACGTAAAGAATTTTAAAAGAATTGGTTCATAAGATACCAGTTCCTCCCCCATATCATGTTATGGGCTCTGTGTTCATCCAACAATGCCCTCATGAATGTTCCATTAGTTGCAAACTTTCTGTACAGGAAACTCCTGCCTATAGAAAGGAGATCATGCAGAGAGGTGATCTCATTGGTTCCTTCAGAATGACAGAACCATCTTCCTGTGTAGATTTGCACAAGTTTGTGCCAGAACTTCACCTGGAAGGACCTCAAGATCTGCTCGTTTGAGTTGATTTGTACTAACTAGGGATGGGTGGGTTTCCAGCAATAATTCACATCACATTTTAGTAAGATGTGGAGGGGGCATAACTCCATGGAAAACACCATGCATTGCATTTCCAGATGAAATAATTCCAGATAGAAGGGCTGGAGAAGGCCACTCACCCAAGACTTTGGAAAGCTTCTACCAGCCAGAAGAAACATTGTTGAGGTTAATGGACCAAATGCTGATACTCCATATACGGCAACTTCATATCAGGGTTGGCCCAAAACATTTTGTTGCCTGAAGCAAAGGTTAAGAATACACCCCTGCCTGCCCTCTCCACACCCTCATTTCATATGCAGAATCCATTCCGTACTGGCAGTTCAATCTTGTTTCAGCACCGGCAATGGGCCAATGTCCTCCACTGCACCTGAGGGCAGCTGGCTAGCTTAGGGAGTGCAAAGTAGGCCTCATGGCTGAGTAGGCTGCACTTTGCTGCTGTTCCTGCACACTCCACTAGGCACCTGCTCTCTGCCTGGTCAAACCAATGCTGCAATGTAGCAATGTTGGCACCATGAGCAGAGAGCCACACATGGGTATATGATATACACATGGGTGTATATGATACCTGCTAGAGCTTGAGGCCTGGGCTACCTGCCTCTCTGCTTGCTCACTCTTCAATACATTTGGGAGAAGAAAACAAGGCGAGACAGACAGAGAGCCCATCAACAAGAAAGTGTTTCTGCCCCTAGGTTGTCAGATCAGGAGGACGGGAACAGATAGAAGGGAGCTAAGACATACATCTGGGTGGGCTGCCAACACTGCCCACCCCCATCTTCCATCTAAGGTGGTAGGACTGGCATGGCTTAATATGCTCAGAAGGTAGTATTAATACTTTTATAACTTGTTTTCTACGATTGCCTTCAGAATACAGTAAAGTAACACTCCAACAGAACAATCCAGAGCTCCATGAACTGCAGTGCACAAGAAGAGCTTCAGAGTGCATAGGCTTTACCACATGCTTCAATGCAAGGGATAGCTCCGCACATGCTATCATGCCTGGAATGGAAGACAGCCTTGCATAATAGTAGAGGGGGCTGCAACCTTGCCTTTAGTTGGGTATAGCTTAGTTCCCCTTCACACACATAGCCACTTACCCATGATGTCATCCCAAGTAGCTGTAGCCCAAGAGTGCATTCTAGAACCACATAGGTAAGGTAGGCTGACCATATGAAAAGGAGGTCAGGGCTCATGTAACTTTAACAGTTGTAGAGAAAAGGGAATTTCAGCCAGTGTCATTTGTATGCAATTAGTTCCTGGTGAAATTCCCTCAACAGTTAAAGTTGCAGGCACTATACTAGAGTGACCATATACAAAAGAAGGCAGGGCCCCTGCAACTTTAACTGTTGTGATGAAGAGGGAATTTCACCAGGAACTAATTGCATACAAATGACACTGGCTGAAATTCCCCTTTCTCTACAACGGTTAAAGTTACATGAGCCCTGTCCTCCTTGTCATATGGTCAGCTTAGGTAAGGCCAGTCCTGTGAATGTTTCCCACCTGATCACCTTCTCAGGACTGGTAGTGTGGATCAGCTAGGAAAGACCTACTGTCTGGGGCCCACTCCAAAGGTTGCCATTGCAGGGGTTAATAAAGTAGCTCTATAGAAGCCCTTCTTGAAGTGGACACTCTCCAGCTGGAACTGCAAAGCAGTGGCAGCTGGCCCCAAAGAGCCACTCCAGCTCCTCTGCTTTGATTGGGTGCTTTCTTGCTGAACAGAGAAGCTGAAGTGGATGTTCTTGGAGTCTGCTCTGTCAAACAAGGTGCCCCAATCCAGCTAGGGAGATTTGTCCTGGGCAATAGGCTTCCAAGCAGGGATCTCTTTAGTTGGGTCAGCAGCAGGCATAAATAGGATGCACATCCACAGGCCCATCTGAGTACAGATGCTTCCTTGCGCTGCATTGCTTTCAACGGAATGCACATATGGATTCACATTCATTTGCACATCCCATGCACATGAAGTAGATACACTGATACTTGACATCTCCGCTCAGATGTTCATTTGGATGTGTATCTGTTTATGGCCTACTCTTGACCCACCTAAGGAGATTCACACTCAGATGTTGCTTCCTGTGTGGGTCTCCTTAATTAGATCACGGTTAGGAAGCATGGTGTGGGAGAGAAAAGGCGGGAAAGGAACATAAATATTATTTTTTCCCTGCCCCTTTCCTCTCATATGTGCATTTTTTCCACCGATGTACAGTACATGGGTTGAAGAACAATATCAACATTTAAAAACAACAATATCTTTTCATTTTAAAATATACTTTTCAACTTTTAAGGGTAGATCCCTTTTTTGTTACATTCAGTTCCCTGTAGTGTAACTACTACAACAGCAACAAGGTGGGAGAAAAATACAGAAACCACTATTTCTTTTTACAGGTCTAGACTTGCAAAGTAATAATATCTTCGTACTCGAACGCTTTCTTGCTTGTCCCCTCCCCCCTTTTTTATATTGTTGACAATTGTCATTTGCCAGTTCTGTTGTTTATAATGAAATGTGGTTTCTTCCCCCACCAGTCTTCTAGTATCTGCTGTGCCATGGAATGTTACATGTATTTGATCATCTTACTATTTTGAACCCAAATAATTAACTCATTTTCTGTTCTGATATCTCAAACCATCTGCTGCCAAATGTAACAAGAGCACTTGTGGTTAGGCTGAGGAGAGAATGCAAATAAAAAGGACAACGTCGTCTTACTTTGAAAACCATGATTAAAGATGAGGATGTCAGAAATGAAGTACTTCCATGCAATGACAAAGAATATTTATTTAATAGCCACTACACCCTTTTGCTCGGCACAAAACATCACTAGTCATAGTACTATTTTCTTTGCTGTTAATGATTGTGAATCTTTTCCTTCAGCAGTATTTTTTTCATTGTAGTTATACAATGTCATGATCATGGTTACTAACACGTTAAGTTGGGTTAATATAACTCCATTAAACCAATAAATAATGTTGGTGAATATATTGCAAAGCGCACATTTTTTTATCAATT
Source organism: Anniella stebbinsi (assembly GCA_029215795.1). Lineage (NCBI taxonomy): Eukaryota > Metazoa > Chordata > Lepidosauria > Squamata > Anniellidae > Anniella > Anniella stebbinsi. The sequence goes on from JARDYH010000001.1 coordinate 328,010,502, forward strand.
TTCAGATTAAATAGAAGATTATTGTGGCTGTAAGGTTTTCACAGTAAGCAAAGAGTCTTTCTTTGATCTTACATTTTAACTTCTGATTAATTAGTGCTGGGGAGGAGTTATGCTACTTTGAGACACTATTGTCCCATACGTAACCCCACATTGGCACAAATACGCTAAAACAGCAGCACAATTAGCACTGTGCTTATTGTAACACATTTGTGCAAAATGTTAGTAAAATCTGGAAGTTGATTGTAGCTGAGAAAAGCCTTCCCACCATTCAGTACCTTCCAATGAAGCTATTCACAGGACAATTAACCTTCACTTATGGAACTGTGGATCTGAAAATAAAGATGCTGGAGAAAGCAGAAGACTGACAACATGGTTAATACAAATTAATGGAAGGATAAATCTTAAATATATACACACACAAACTAGAGCAGGGACTCCTTTGTGTTTAGCTTTTGAAACATGATACTGTTAGTATTACTTGTTCTTCCTTTTATCCTGATGATTCACATCGAACCTTTCTTTTGGTTGGGGAACAGTTTATCCTAAAAGATGTTATTTTGCTAAATTTCTTCTCTCTCTCTCTCTCTCTCTCTCTCTCTCTCTCTCTCTGAAATTGTAAAGCAAATACAATTTTGAAAATCCCTGACTGACAGCTCAAGAACACTAATGGAATCCATTTCACAATTATATTTGCTCACTATACTATCCCCCACTCCTTCCTCTTAAAAAAAGAAGGAAGAAAGAAAGATCATAGCTAGCATCTCCCAGTGTCTATGCGCTACAGACAGACAGATTTCTAACAAGAGCAAATTCAAGTACAGCTTTCAGACCAGTCAAACCCAAGAGACAAGAAGGAGGGTAACCCTTCCTCAGCCTTGCTTCTCCTTGCATTAGCTTTTCTGCTCAGGCTCCATTGACCTGTCAGAGACATCAGAGTGATTGACTGCCCTGGCAGATGTGCCGATGTAACAGGTAACTTGATCATTCCAGACCCATCTGTCTCTCAGTCGTCTTCAATTCACACTTGGGGGGATAGGATTTGGACGGGGGATTCTTTGTTATGATGATTTTTTATTTATATATTTACATTTAAATGTAGGGTATCAATATCTTTCATATATATGTATATATATATATATATATATATATATATATATATGTTAAATCAAGGTGGTTGTACAGGAATTGACTTTCAAATCTCCAGTTTGGAGGAGAAATGGCTCGTGGCATTTTGGTGCCAGTATTTTTGAAGGGTTTAATGAGACTCTGAGAATTCCAAACAAAACTGGGGGGGGGGGGTGAGAGCATAGGCTAAAATTAAGGCAAGCATTTGAGAACCACCCATGGTAATAATAGAACGATGTTTGAAAGAGAACAGTTTCAATGTGAGTGAGACAGATGGGCTGTTTAACTGTGCTCAGTGAGAGGAGGGGAACTGATTCAGTAGGAGCATTTTCACGTCTTCTCTTCAGTGCCCACAGCCTGGCAAATGTTGTGACATCATTAAGCCGAACTGCTGATTTTCGATGGGACTTGAACAAGAACGGGCAGGGGTAACTCAAGCTTCATGCTGAAATGCAGTTAACTAATTTACTAGTGTCACTATTTCCGATAATTACTTTTCGCCAAAATATTTTGCTGTGCTTGTGTGCAGAGGATTTCATTCTACAAGTCAACACCCCAAGTGTTGTAGCCTCGCAGGATCTATCAACAGCTTCTATTAAGAGAGAATATAATCTTGGTGAGAGCGGTGGCTAACACTTCCTTTCTGTTTCTTAGTCAAGTCTACTGCATCGAGTCACTAGCAAGGAATGTGCATTGGCAGGGATGACACAGTTCACAATATAAGGAGAAAAAACATACTGAAGCAAGCAAAACAAGGTAAAATGAATGACAACTGACAGAAAAGTATGTGCACTACTCCCCCTCCCCCTCCCTACCCCCAAGAAGAGGAATAAAAATATGCTAAGTGTGTTCATAAGAATGACATTCACAGAAAACGAAGGGATAAATATTGGTGGATGGTAGAGGAGGAACATGGGGGGGGGGGACTTCTCCCCTTCAAAAGTACACCTATCCAGTGATTTTTCAGGAGAAAATCAAATGCTGAAATTGCAGCAAGAGACAGAAATGGAGCCTTAACATGCCAAAAACGTTGAGTTCAAGAACTAAGTAAGTACGCACGCATAGGATTGAACACTTTGGTTGCAATCCTATACACATCTACCAGAAGATAAGCCCCACTGAGCACAGTGGGATTCATCTCTGAGTGGGCGGTCCTACCGCTGTTCATCAACTTTAATTTGATGCACATATGAGGTTTTAGAGGTAATACATTGATTAATGGCTATGAAACACGGACTCCAGGTTCATTGTAAATCTGAGTTGTCATGCAGGCTTTCTTGAATCAAGAGGGAAACTTAATCTGATCAGGGTAGTAGGGGGCACAAAGTTATGAACTTTTAAGATTGAAACTCATTTAAGACTTTTCTATCCAACCAATTGCTACATACTTGTGGTGTTTGACTCTTCATGATATCAATATGTGGAAAACACAGAGAATTTTAGACAAGAGGTTGTAACCAGGATCTTCCTTCTATGAGCAGATGGGCTCCACTGAAAGAATATGCCTCTGCCTGAGTTTTGGCAATACCCTCCACCCACACCACAGTTCACTCCATTTAGTAGGGTCTTCTGACCCTCTGTGTATCATTTTCAGGGAGTCTGGAGGGGCTGCTGTGAAGAGGATGGGGAGGGGAAGTCTGCCTCAGCCAACCCTGTTGAACATGCATAAATTGGGATCCAACCCAAGGTGGTTGTTGTTGTTATTTGTGAACAATGCATGATGACTTCTTGAGACACTATGGAACAGCCATCCAGTGGAATTAGAATGGGTGAAAGAGCCTGATTCACCATGGGAAAGCTGTAGAAATCTAGTTGCTAAAACCATTATTACATTATTACATAGTTACAAACATCATCGTCAATGGAAGCAGAAAATGTTGCCTGACACCATCCTGAATTTACTTCTATGGAAAAAAATAGTCATACGTTATTGGAATATAGTCAACATGATTGGAATTTATGATGCAGCTATATACTGAATTTGTCACAGCAGGTTGTCCATTCCTTCCTCTGTGCAGAAAAAGATATCCAAATATCACTGAGATTGCTAGAAGAATATAAAGTAGCCTAATCTCAAGATGTGCCTGCACAGTTTATCCATTGCATGAACCTCTCCTATGTAATTTATGCCAGTGTATTTTTGTGATGCTAATTACACCTCCATATATAACTGTGCCTACCTCCTCTTCTGATTTAGACAAGAAACCCATACTATATAGTCTTCTTGCCCTCCATCTCCTATGCACACTCACCTGGGCATCAGTATAATTGAACTCAGTGGGGCTTACTGAGTAAAGATGTATAGGATTGCACGCTTAAGCAGCTAAATTACAGCACACACACCCATCAACCAAGGTGAAGAAAAGCAAATGAAAAACAAAAATGACCTCAAAATGGGTCTTTCAATCTGAGCATATGAGAACTAGGTGGCACTGGCCAACTAATTTCCAAATTGCACACTACTACTATGAAATGGGAAGGGCCATAGCTCATCAGCTCTACATGAAGAAGGATCATGGTTCAACCCACAGCACCTCTAGTTGAAAGGGTTAGGTAGCAGGTGATGTGCAATACTTGCCTGAGACCCTGAAGAACTACTGACATCCACAGTAGACAATACTGAAGTAGATGTAGTCTCCAAGTACCTTCCATTAGGGAAGGAGCCACCTCAGCTGTGGCACCTCATTTGTGGATCACACTCCCCACAGACGTGTGACAGGCACCAACCTTGCAATCATTTGAACACCAGGTCAAAGCTTGTTTGCTTGCCAAGGCATTTAAGTCAGTCAGTCTGTCTTACTGTGTATTTCCTGTCATGTAATGTTGTGTCATGATAGCATTTTCCCCCTGATTGTATGAGCATTTCTATTTTCTGGTTCGCTACATTTTCTGGTTGTATGAGCAATACACACACACACACACACACACACACATATATATATATATATATATTTCCATGTCCAAATATATTTTGATGAAGGTCAGTAAATAATTCAATAAATGAGTAAAAGGGCAAGTTGTTTGACCTGGTATATAATAGCTTCCAAGTAGGGATGTCAGAGGAATCCATTTGGGGAGGTTGGAATTTGAGAAGCTTCCCTTGGTTCTGACCTCCCCCCCCCCCCCCAGACTTCGGTCTGTTTTCATGAACTGGTCCAGCTTGATGCAGATCGAGTTGGGCCAGTTCACATATTTTCTGCATTTTTTATTTGTGCAAATAGAGATTTGCACAAATCTCTATTTGCGCAAATTTAAAACAAATACGCAAACTTTTCCCGCATTTTGGGAAAAATGCAAGCCCATTCAGGCACATCAAGGAACTCTGTCAAGCCAAAATTGGGATGGATTTCTGACGACAGACATCCCTACTTCCAATGCACTATACTGCATAGCGTGGCACATTCATTACCAATATATATATATATATATATATATACATATATATAGACACTGTAGTAGCAGAAGCAATGGGGACTTTTAAATAAACAAGAACTGTCACTTGTTTTTTAATGAATGAGAAATTCGCAGCAAGGGCCAAATTAGACAGGATGCCATTCACACAAGCCCAGAAATCTAGTGAATAGCTTTTAAAAAGCAAATAGCAGGCCTGACCTGGATTGGGACCCTGGTATGAGGGTATTTATTTATTGCATTTCTACATTATCCATTAGGTTTTACCATTAAAATACAATATAATGGTAAAACTTAATATAAACACCTTATGTTTTAAACAGAATAAATCCAGAGAGAAGGAAGCATTAACTACCCCTCTCCCCTGCTGTGCTGCAATCCAAGTGCAGATCAGGGCACCATGTCTGCTATTTGCAATTGAAGGAAAGCTCCCATTTGTAACAATGGAAGCTTTTTTTCCAATGTAAGCAGCAGACCTGCTCCCCTCCATGATGTATTCTTTAAAAAGCTGTTCACGCAATATATTTGGACATATATTTTCTTATTTTGGAGATTGCATTTAATTAAAACATTGTTTACTTGAGATAGCACTGAATGCACTAAGAAACTACGGATTTGTGTGTGTGTTTTTTTTAAAGATAGAAAGCTCACACACAAGCAATATAATCCATGGATTCCGAAGTATTATTCACAGTTTAAATTTTAATTATATCGCCTCCTCAGTTTACACAAAACACGATGAAATCATGTAAAATATTCATCTGGTTTAGGAAAAGTGATTAGATAAAAGGACTGATAGAGCACAATGTAACTTTTGAAATATTAAGTTGGTGAGCCATTTATACCATGAGTAATGATAAATTCCTGAATAACTCTGAAATTAATTTGGATTTGTATCTATATTTTGCTAAAGATGTCAAATTCCACCAGGGATCACCCTCGGATTGGCCCCGGAGCAGCATCAGATGGCGGAAGACCCGTACTGATGTCGCTCCCATTGAAAAAGTCAGGGTAAGTCTTTGACTTTTTCAATGCACAGCTTCATGGAAAACCCCATGGTGGCTACGAAGCTGCACCTGCACCGTATAACTGACACAGCACAGATCTTCAGCCACCATGAGGCTTTCCCTGAGTATAGACATGAGGCTTTTCCCTGAGTATGCTCCTCCTCCTCTCCATTTAACCCTACAACAACCCTGTGAGGTAGGTTAGGCGAGAGTCAGCGACTGACATAATGTCATCTAATGAGCTTCATGGCCGAGTTGAGACTAGAACCCAAATCTCCTAATACCCAGTTCAACCCTCTAACCACTACACCACAGTGGCTCCCTTATTAACCTGGGCAAAGAGCATTACTATCCATATTCACCTTTACACTAACTCTATGAGGGAGAGAAACTGGATCCTTGTCCCTTAGGATCATGGAATTATAGAGACAATGGGTTGGGCCCACAAAACCTGCCATGGACAGAAGTGCTCCTTCCATCAATGGGTGGCTTTTGACCCGGGCGAGTTTTTCCACTGGCTGATCAATTCCCCCCTCCCCCTGTAGCCCCCTACATCCTTCAAAATTCTGTTCCTGAAGTGTGTGTGTCCTTAACTCTATGGAACAGTTAGGAAATTGATGTTTGAGGTTGCAGAGGGAGGGGGAATCAGCAAAAATTGTCTTCTTAGATCAATCATGAAATGAGAGCCAGGTGGTTATTATTATTTTATGTATTATTTTTATTGCATTTATATCCCACCGTTTTTCTTCTTCCAAGGAACCCAAGGTCTCCCTTTCCACCAGTGGAAATATTCTGACTAAAGTTCTGCTTGGTGATGCACCTGGTGGCAGAATAAAAGTTCTGGATTTAGCCCTGCATTTACTAACATCACCTGGCTAGATCTACACTAGTGCCTTTTCTGAGTATTGAAGCGCACCAATAATTGTTGGAGTATATTATGTATTCCGTATAGTACTTTTCTAGCATTGTTTCCTGCTTTTATTCTGTGTTGTTGTTGTGTGTGCAATGAGGTATAAATGCACAAGAGGGATATAGCATTACCAGATGGGATTGTACCAATATAACATGAGGTGTGGATCTGGTCTAGGGTTCTCCCAATACTCAGTGAAGTCAATGGACAAATTCACTTGCTTCATTTTCTTTATGCAAGATCAAAATTCTACAAATACTGCTTTTCCATGTGCTGTTTTTCTTCGAGAGAAATAATTTCAAAATACAACATAATGCCATTAAAAAACAAACAAATCCAACCATTCTAAACCATTTTATTTCATAATTTTGCATAGATTTCCTGGGTGTTATGTTTTTAATTCACCCTAAACATTTACAATAAAAAAGTCCCTAAATTCAGGAAGTAATAAAATATCAGGCTGATATATTCAGGGTTCAATCCTATGCATGTTTAGACAGAATAAAAGTCCTACACTCCCAGCAAGCTCTAGTCAGCCATGCATTGAGTTGCACATTAAATAAGAGATCATTAGATGGTATTTCTTAAAAAACTGGACAATGAATCTGATGGGAGGGAAAACGTCATATTGTCTGATTTTATGGTTCCATTTTGCAGCAGTGAAGTTAAGAGTGGGATAAATTGTCTCAACTCCAGCACAAGGGTATAACTAATGTGCTTTCCAGACTCTGACTTGAGACATTGCCATGGCCTATGATTGAAAAGGAAAACTTGGAATACAAAGCAAGGCCACTTATGGTGCCCATCTAGCCCATTTGGCTCAGAGTACAAAAGGACATAACTTTGTTGGGTTGCAGTAATAAGGCCCAGCAACCTAGCACTGTTATGCTTCTTAAGCATAGGTTTCTATTTTACAGTGCAATTGTGTCTACTCCAAAACATGCCCTATTCAGTTCAATGGGACCTATTCCCAGAGAAGTATTTAGCTAAGGCCCTTTCCACACCAGGCATTTTGCCTGGGATGGCCCCTGGCTGGTCCCTGTGCTCCGATGGTGCGTATTAGGGACTTCCAGGATTGCCCTCCCTCCCTCTACACCCAGGGGCTAGCCCAGGCAAAACGCCTGGTGTGGAAAAGGCTTGCAGCTCCAATTAATATTAGCACAGAGTTTGTTTTCTGGAGGCACAGCCCAAAAAGGTTGAGTAAGTGCGGACTTGCCTGTCGCTTTTGGACCTGCTTTGCATTCTCCAGGGTATTATGAAGATTACAGCATGGTCCGCTATAAAGCAGTAGTGTGGCACCAGCCTTTTATATACCGCTTTCCTACTGCTTTCATATTGCTATATCCTGCTTGGTGTAGATCTGGCCCTGGTCCGATTCAGAATGGCTTCTTATGTTCTTATTTGACTCTGCCATAGTTATTTGTGGAAGGCTAGCAAGGGAGCTTAACAGAGTTTACTCCCAGGTAAGTGCTACAGAATTGCAGCCATAAAGTTGAGCAAATTGTCCTTTAGAGTTAGCTCTGACTTCACAAGAGAGAGAGATTGTTCCTCTTCCCCCCCCCCTCACACACACACTCATACCAGTGTAATTCCTATGCTGAAACAAATGCTTAAAAAGACTTATTCATTCTCACCATTTTAATGCTTGCTTTTTAAAATTCTATGGATTGCAGGATTCCCCCTCCCCACAAGATCTAACTGTCACTATAGCATCTTTAGGTGTGAGGTAGATAAATCTAGGGTGATGCACTTAGCAAGTATGAAGTTACAACTTTGAAACCAATTTGAAAACACTCTGGGAAAAAAACACACATAGCACTTATGCTACAATAAAGTTGCACTTCATTTACATGGCTTTTCATACACTCTGTATAAGTGATGCAAGGCCCATTTCTATGAGATGTCGTGTGCAGACAGCCGCTGAGAGGATCTGGTGGTACAGGTGACTATGTGGCCGTGCATAGGAGTGGCTGCTGCCCTCACAGAAACCCCAAAACTGCAGTTCCACAACCAGGACAGGAGTAGGCGTGGGTGTTCCTTTTGCATGCCAATCTTCGCCATTGTACCTTTTTGGAGGGAGCAGGCCAAAGTCCTTTATGGCCTCCTTGCATGGGTCCTGTGAAGCTATTGGAGACACAGAATCTGACACAAACATGTGCTGGTTGATCCAGACCACACAAGCAAAGAAGTGGAGGGTTGCCTCAAAAGCAAGAGAGACCCCTATATTGCTTCCCGTCTTCTAAATGTGAAACAGGTGCACTGCGCCACAGAAGAGGGAGGAGCTCAGTGAAAGAGCACCTGTTATACATTTAGTTATTATTATTATTATTATTATTATTATTATCATTATCATGTATGTACTGCATTATTTACTTAAAAAAACTTTCAAGGCAATGTACAACAATTTCAAACAATAAAATCATAACACAATAAAACACACAAGAACACTAAGGCTAGATCTACACTCTTGCTTTATAGAGGTATTGAAGTGCACTGATAACTGTTGGGACATAATCCACATTCCATATACCGTACCACTTTCATAGTTTAATTGCCTGCTTTTTAGTTCACATTTGTAATGATTTGACAAAAGGTGTAGATCTGGCCTGAAACAGTAAAACATTAAAACAACTATACAAACAGCCTAGTTCTAGGTTATTATGGCTGTTTAATCAATTCTTGTGCTGTTTATTGTTGTGTGTTATATTATATTTTATTCTTTTGAATATTTGCATTGCATTTTATATTTTTAACTGTTATATGGCATTTTAGTTTTTTAATGGTTTGTAATCCACCCAGAGAACATTAGTTATTGGGTGGATTAAAAATGTAATAAATAAATAGAACAAATTAAAATTATGCATCTTCACTCCCTTTCTAAAAGATTGGGGGCCAATCATACTTCTTGTGGGAGTGCATTCCACACTTTGGGAGCAACACAGGAGAAAGCCCTTTCACATGTGCCTGACAAACAGGCCTTGGTGGGTAATGAATAATGCCCTCAAGAAGACCTCTCCTGCAGATCTGAACAATCAGGCAGATTCATAATGAGACAGGTGGTCCCTTAAACATGAAGATGGTGTAAGGCTCAATCCCCAACATTTCTAAGTAAAGCATTTCAAGTACAAGAGCTAGGCAGGATTCCTCCATGAGATTTTGGAGATCTGCTGTCAATCCCAGTGGAAGGTAAATTTAGATGGCTAAATTATTTACTTGCAGCATTGTGTGATTAGTTTCTTTCTTTCTTTTAAAGTAAGCAGGGTGGGCGGGTGCTAAAATCCATCTTGTATTGGAATGTCAGTACATGTGGAGGAAAGGTTTTACTTAGCCCTCCTGTGCAGCGAACCTGACAAAATCACCCCAGTGTTGGGTGACCATATGAAAAGTTGAACAGGTTTCCTGTATCTTTAACAGTTGTATAGAAAAGGGAATTTCAGTAGGTGTCATTTATATGCATGCAGCACCTGGTGGAATCCTCTCTTCATCAAAGCAATTAAAGCTGCAGGAGCTATACTAGAGTGACCAGATCCAAAAGAGGGCAGGGCTCCTGCAGCTTTAACTGTTGTGATGAAGATGGAATTTCACAAGGTGCTGCATGCATACAAATGACACCTGCTGAAATCCCCTTTTCTATTTAACTGTTAAAGGTACAGGAGCCCTGTCCTCTTTGTCATATGATCACCCTACCTCAGTGTTGCAATTAGTGCCAAAAAAAGTACCAATGGGAGCTTTCTCTCTAGTCACTAATTGCGTGCAGGGAACACTTTTTGTCAGGATTGCGGCAGGGGAGAGAAGGGTTAAACCTCCTCTCCCTACACATTGGGCCAGTTCATAAAAATGCCACAGCCCACCATGACTTATTTAAGCCTTGGTGGGTTGCAGCACATGCCAGCCACCCTTTTGAATATTCAAGCTACAGCAGATGGTTGCTGTGGCTTATTGTGTCATCATGTGAACCTGGCGAGGGTTAAACTAAAACTAAAACAGCCCATGTTCATGCAAGGTTTTTTTTAGCCCTCGTATAAGCCGCCCTTACCAGGTTCACATGACACAATAAACCATGGCACCTGCTAACCACAGCTTGTATTCAAAAGGGTGGCCAAATAAGCCACAATCCACCATAGCTTAAATGACCCATGGTGAGCTGTGGTGGTTGTGCGAATCCAATAATTGTGGTCCTGATTCAAATCAGGACACCCTTTCCCGATGTTTACTATTCATTTTTTAAAATCCCTTACATAATAGTACAGGTGGCACATTTACCATTGTGTGTATTTAGGCCCTCGGTATAGGTCAGGTTGATACATTTTCCGCGGGAACTGCCCTGAGCTTCAACCATGCTGATGTAAGCTCGAATTATTGTGGATGTTGTTAAAGCCAATATTTGCACCTTTAAGCATATGTTATTTGAACACTTGTATATTCTTATACCAGGTTGGCCCATTAAAAAAAATACTGTTTGGTGTGTGTGTCCCCTGGGTAACATTCTGTCGAACTAACATTGCAATTGTGGCTCATACCAGGTTTCAGACAAACAGAACATTTGATAAATAGAATTTAATGCTGTTTAAGTGGCTCAGAGAGCATACCCTCTTGATAGGGTGAAATTCATTTTAATAGGGAGCGAACTAATTCAGTGTCAGCCTGGGGTGGAGGTGGTAATGGAACATTACTGCCCACAATTTTTTATGAATACTCCTCCCCCCCACCCCCAAAGTCTTCCTTTGAATGACGTTTTCGCTGTGCTCTGTTGGCATTCCTGAGCCTTGTTTGCCTGTGTTTTCTAAAATGTCTCTACAAGGTTGTGTGCATTTCAACTCTGCCCTTGTAATATTATTTCCAACTAATTATACCAATAGAAAAAGCTGAGTGCAAATACGATTTTAGCAGTTTATAATAAGAAAAGTGCTTTGCGCATATATGAAGATCAAGCTCTGCTCACTCAATTATTATTAGCAAGCACTCCACCTACTGGTTCAATATATGCCAAGCACAATTTCAGAGAGAATTTTAAAAAATACAAAAAAGAGAGATTTATTGCCAATATGGATCCAAGCTGTGAAATGTTGGTACACTTGTGCTTCCAATCAGGGTGTTTTTCATATTTTTAGTTTTTTATTTCAAATCTTTAAGAGGTACCCTTATATTTATTTTTCACAGATTACCATCCTAAATATGCTAACCTTATCTAAGAGTATGAGAGAAAGGGTGCATCCTAGATCCATTCTAATTAATGAGAGCTTTGAGATTTTTTTCAGAGGAATATTGTTGGCAGCATCGAAACCTGGCTTGGGGACTCCAAAAGGATAAGTAGATCTGTTTTTCCCTTTACTCTGAGGCCATAAATTTGCTCTCAAATTTTTCAGATACTGCCCATTTCAGATGTGTCATAACAATTTCAATGATCCCAAACTACAAGGTTTATAAAATCTGATGCAGGCAAAAAATAAATTAAGATCATGAGAATGACACATGTGAAAACAAGGATGAGCTTAGTGACATGAAGATATGTAAGATAAATACATTTTCTATCATCTTTGTGGTCCTTCCTATATGGGACCATGCAACACTGTTGTAATACCAGCAATATAATTCACAAAACACTTAAGCCATTTCTATTTGTTACATTTATATCCGGTCTTTCTTCCATGGAACTCAAGGCAGTGTATGTAGGGTTCCTAGGTAGTGACCTAACGTAGACCTACTAGAAGTTGTATTACTAGGAACAGTAGTAAAATGGTTCTTTTAGGCTGACCATATGAAAAGGAGGACAGGGCTCATGTAACGTTAACAGATGTAGAGAAAAGGAAATTTCAGTCAGTGTCATTTGTATGCAATTAGTCCCTGGTGAAATTCCCTCTTCATCACAACAGCTAAGTTGCAGGCACTATACTAGAGTGACCATATACAAAAGAAGGCAGGGCCCCTGCAACTTTAACTGTTGTGATGAAAAGGGAATTTCATCAGGAATTAATTGCATACAAATGACACTGGCTGAAATTCTCTTTTCTCTACAACTGTTAAAGTTACATGAGCACTGTTCTCCTTTTCATATGGTCAGCCTAGTTCTTTTATCATGCAATATTGGACCTTCTAATAGGCCTAAAAAGCTTTAGGTGCAATTATACTGGCTTAAGGGGCTTGATGATCACAGCCATAGCACAATATTCCACAAAAGAATTGATGTGGTGTGACTACAGCACTGGGCATAGATGCTTAAATCCCACACGCCCCCACTCCACCCCTAGCTATAAGTCTCACTGGCTGGTCTAGAATAACTGAGTATCTCTGAGCCTACCTAACAATGATGAAAACATAAAAAGAATTCTGCTGGCTCAGACTGAAGGCCTTTTTAGCCCAGAATTCTGTTTGCATAGTGGCAAATCAGATGGCCATGGGAATCCACAAGCAGGACATGAGTGTGACAGCACCCTCCTGCTCATGTTCCTCAGAAAGTGGCAAACTGTGCATACTGCCCTGATACTGGAGATAATATGTAGGCCATCATCACATGCATGGTTTTAAGCACGCCCACCTCGACTTTGCTCCACTTCTTCAGCGCTGGACTCGCATGATGTCATCCCCATCATGCTGTTCTCTTGCCCTGAGGTCGCAGTTTTTAGTTTCTGTTTCGATTTATCCCTGAACGGGCGAAGTTCGGAAACACTAATATTCAACAGGCACAAGCTGAGGTACTGCAGCAATACCAAGCATGTGTAAATCAAAACGCTAGACTCACATAAGAAATGGAAGGGGTACCCGCAGAAGCAAACAGGTGGGAAATGTAGGTGTGATAAAGCTCATAGCCATCATGGCGTAGCCATTGTTAGCCTTATCCTGCATGAAGAAAACACTGCTCTGATTTCCTGTGATATGGGGTGGGTCACAAACACAATGTATAAAATGTTAAATAAGATGCTCCGAGCTCTTGAAGGAATAGTAGTATTCGAAAAGCATAGGCTGAAGGCATATGGCGCAGCAACCTTGCTGAAATTAAGCAGGTCTGAATCTGGCCAATGCCTAAATGGGAGTCTGCCTGGGAACCCATTGACAGGACAGCTAGATTTCCATAGAAGAAGAGTGGGTTGTGAAACTAATAAATAAATCAGATAAATAAAACCAATATTAGGGAATAGTATTTTCAAAAACAAAACAAAAAAACCAACAACACTTTGGCAGTGAGGCAATTGTTTAATGGCACTAGGTTTCATAAGTAGTGGACAAGGAGGGCAGTGGATACTTTAAAGTGCCATCACAACAGCAGAAATAGTTGGCACTTGCATAGGAATTGATGGCACAGAGGGCCAAATCATATGTGACGTCGTCCATGCAATCAGCATGCTGTTAAGTATCTTCTTAAGACAAAAGTATGTGGAAAGGACACTCTGACATTCTGACGGCAGTGATACCCAAGCAGCAACTGTTGTGTTTCCATTCCCATTAAGCCAAAACCATTGTGGTAGTGTGTGGTGAAAATGTCCCAATCAACACGGTGAGCAATATTGCTGAAGAATGGTTTGTCCATGTGGGAGGAATTTAAGCAGCCTTTACATTGACACCAGGCATTATCCATGGAGCTACATCTGGAGCATTCTAGAAAACAAAATGGCAGCCACTATTTGTTAATTGCTGAGCTCCCCTAAGAGGAGCTACAAACATCAAGTATTGTTATTGCAGCTGAAATTTTTTAACATGTAGTTTGAGCTATGATTTTAATTTTGTTATATGTAGACCATTTAGGGTTTTCCTTATATTATGAGGTATATAAGTATTAATAAATAACTAAAAGGAAAAAAGAAAGGAATGGTTGCTGCAACTGTGCTAAGGTGTGACCACTAAGTCTTTTGAAGAATGTTGCTTTCTCTCCCCACTCAAAATCTGACAAAATACCTTGTCCCTTTACCACCTGCGCGGAGGGAAAGGAATTGGAGAGTACTTCCATTCAATCTGCATGACTCAAATCAGAAGATGGCATGTAGTAGCAACTGGTACCATACAATGTGTCAAAGAAAGTTGCATAAAGCCCTATTTGAAAGAGTGAAGAATTTTCCCTGTGCTTATTCAAGGTGTTCTTTAAAAAAACAACACAGCTATCCCAAAATACCAAACATGCATGCATACCAAACGCAAATCACATCAGATTTAGCAAAGAATCCAAAAAAAGTCATTCACTAACATATTTATTTCACAATTGCAAAAACAACTGAAGAATTTAAAAACACAGCTAGATAACAAAATTTACCTGACCTTTCAAAGCTCAACAAAACAAGACAGAAGGTCTCCTTCATAGGATGTATCATCTATATGTTTGGAGGCTGAGTTGCCCATATGTTCTAGAAAACTGTTGCATCTCAACGTTATAATAATATGCAATAAGGTGCCAGAACCAATTATTAAATATCATATGATCCAACAGAGAGGCAATAAAAATATACAGGGTCAGCTTTACTGGCTTCAGCTTTTACGATGCATACACAAAGCTTAGAATTACGGTATAATGTCAGGTTATTGCTGAAGACTTCCTTATGCTTTTAGTCAGGCCAAATGCAAATGACACATTTTAGTTTGGGGCAACCAGTGCTAGTTCCTACCTTTATTAAATGCAATCACCATTTAGGACAAGTAGATATAATTTTATATGGTCTAGTACAATGTAAGACCTAATGGAGTTGGGTTCCCCCACCCAGTTTTGTTTTGTTTTTAAAAAAACAGCATAGCCCAAACACATGGCAACCAGAAGTATTTATTTCGAGTTGGGCTGGGACGAGGAAGTAACTGCTGTGTGATCAGTTCACTCTGAATGATAGCATCACAGCCAAATAGCTGCTTATGGTGTGGAAAAAGAAGACACTTAGGGCTAAGTGTAAACAGTCATAATTTATTTACTGTGACATCTCTTAAACATGAATGAGCGAATGCTTTAAAGACCAGTTCCCATCTCTTAGCCAAGGTCAACTGTTTGGCAATGATCCGTGCACTTCTTCACCCCGTGCAATCTGGCAGAGGGGTTTGAGGTGTAATAGTGACCATTTCATTGGCTTATTTAAAATTTTCTTGTGTCTTGTGTCAGGCCGAAATGTGACCGATGCAGGAGTTTCAGGGGGGATTCAGTTGTTGTTGGGGGCAATAATAATATCCCCCTTCTGACTGTCTGCTTATAGGAATCCAAATCTCACACAGAAAAGGGCAAGGAGAAAAAGACTTCTGATAGTTTGTTTCTGCACGTCTGGAAGGGAATTCGCACACCCGCTAGGATGCTTTAAAAGTGCAAATGTAATTGCAGCAGGAAATAAAAGTATTCCTGCCCTCAGTTATTGGAGCATTGCAGGCATAGGACCATGTTTGTCTATGTATGTTTACAGCACCTGTCAGCCGATACACGAGAAACAAGAAGAGTAATGTAAACTGATCCCCCAGCTTTTGCTGAATATTTAATGCAGTCTGCTGGAAAGAAAAGAGCAAACATTCTACTTTTCCAATTGCTTGTCTTCCTTGCCTTCTTCCTAATTTTCTCCTGGGAGAGATGGTTTTTCGAACTTGGTCACTGCAAGTACCCATTTACTTCACGATCTTTACTTTCTAGGCTTGGCTCTCTTTCTGTCTCCTCAAACTGGATTTACTTCATTTTAGCCACCTCAGAGCAGACTTGTGTGTGTATCTTTTCAAGACAATTGGATTGTCTTGAAAAGATACACACTTTATAGATTTTTAAATCACTTTTCAGATCATGATCAGAAATATGTAAACTGTTGTGTTGTTTCATCAGGCAGCCCATGGAACACATACTTCAAATGTGGCATCACCCCATCCTATAAAGTGATCTTTAAATGAGACAACTAGGGTATAAGTAGATTAAAGTGGCCAATAATGGGGAAACAAGTGCCCATTCCAAGAGCAATTGTAAGAAATTTAAGCCTCAGGAAGTTGCATTATACATTTTATTAAATTGAGGGTATATTCACACTTCTTGTGGGCTGAAATTCGAACCAGTATTTTCTGTCTTTGGTTACCTTACTTTAAGATTCCTTAATGGGCAGAAGATGTAATGCATAATATCATATGGCTTTCTTTAAGTTTTGAAGTTCGTATCTCCAAAGTTGTAATTTAATTTAAATTGACAAATGTGCCATAAACAGCTGTTCTTTCATATAAAACAGTATCTGACCTGAAATGATTGTGTGAAGCCCCTAGGACTCCTGCAACATCCTGCTCCTTTGTCGCTTTAACCTTATTTGCAACAGAAAGCATCTAATTTTAAGCAGCACTACCATTTAGCGCTATGTAAAATGCTGGCTTTCAGAAACAGATTCAACTTGTATTTATATCTTCGTCCTGCTGCTTTCCCAATAATCAGGAGAAAGAGAAATAGGATTGAGCATCCTATTCACACAGGCACAAAAAGAATTGATGCCTACTCAAGTTCTTTATAAAAGGCCATCAAAAATATTATAACCACCTCATAAAAATAGTCCTATCAGCGCCTTACAGGAGAGAAAAAAAACCAAAAACAAAAATCCACGGTGTCAGGGGAAATTGCTTTCAAAACTCCATGTGGCAAAGCATGCTGAGTTGGAGGTACCATCTACTTTGGAAGCAGCTGCTTGCGGGGGTTGAGAAAGGGGGTGGGGCCTTGGCCTTCCAGCTACATGAACGCCTGGAGACAACACAGATTTCTTTGCTGTACTTGAGGTAACAGCATGCAGTGTCAACAGCTCTGTACCGCTGTTTGGAACCTTCTTCAGGAAACAGAGCTGCCAGTTCACAAATCATGCTGCTGTTTGGCTGCCTATAGAGACAGCAATGCCACTCTATAAAGCATTAATTCCAGAAAGGGAGTCTTCTGAGATATCAATTTACAGAGGGCTAAGAATGCAGGGAAGACTCATACAGCGTATAGATATTTCCGGAGCCATTTTATCAGTCACATTTTGTCTGTTATATTCTAGAGGGCTACTCAGAAGTGGAGGAGGCATTGGTCAATGAGCCATTGTCTGGTATTTTGCAACTTTCCAGGCTACAGCTTTACCAGACTCATCGGGCTCAGAGGGTACACCCCAAATGCAGTCCTCACCAGCCCCATACTGGAGGAGCCACAGCTGCAGAATCAGGCAATGACCCATTAAGAAACAGACAACTCCTCAGAGGAGATGGGGTTAATGTCAGGCCCAGATCAGCCAGGCTTCATAAAGAGCCCACTCTTCTTGAGTGGGCTCCAGTCAGCACAGATCTACCAAGGGGTCTTCAGAGCTTGACTGCTCCAGCAAAATTGACTCCCTGCCCTTCTAGTAAATACTACTACTTCAGATTGGCTCTCCTTGGAACCCTGAGTTGAGATAGGTAGGACATCTTCGGGCCAATGTTTCGAACTGAAGCCATCTTAGTTATCCTGCTTAAGAGTCTACGAAGAGTGATGCTGATGATTCTCCTAGACTGGCCACCCATTTATATGATTGACCATTAAATCCGTCTGAGTCATTTGGGAGTTGGGGGTGCCACACTGTGCCCCTTCCTGACTGGATGATTTCAAGCAGTAATACTGGATAATTTTTGTTCTACCCTGTAGGATTAACATATGGTGCATTACAAGGTTTCCCCAATGGTATTTAATATCTATATGCAGTTGATGGGTAGGCTTGTCTTTCATTTTGGAGTGTGGTTTCACTTCCACCCACAAGTAATATAGAATTCTTGAGGCTGCATAAATTGCCTAGAAAAGACAGTTGAAGTATTGATGGTTGGCACATCTAAGAATGAGGAGGTGGTCATTCTTAGGTGGTAGTTGGTCTGTAGTTCAAGACCCTGTTTTGCGATGTAGATTATCAGATATCATAAGTGGCCAGAGTGCTTTTTAGTGACTTGACTGTAGCCCTTTCTCTCCACAAATGACCTTGTCACTGTCATTTGTGCATTGGTTATCCATCTTTGGAGAATTCTCCCGAATATTGTTCCAAAGCTTCAGTTGGTTCAGAAATCTCTGAATGCTCTAGTGATGAGAAGAAGTGGTTCCATCTGCACTGAACATAAGAACATAATAACTGCTATGCTGGATCAGAACGAGGGTCCATCTAGTCCAGTGCTCTGTTCACACAGTGGCCAACCAGCCGTCGACCAGGGACCAACAAAGCAGGACACGGTGCAGCAGCACCCTCCCACCCATGTTCCTCAGCAACTAGTACACCACAGGCTTACTGCCTTGGATCCCGAAGGTAGCACATAGCCAGTAGGGCTGGTAGCCATTGCTAGCTTTCTCCTCCAGGAATTTATCCAACCCCCCTTTAAAACCATCCAAATGGGTGGCCATCACTACATCTTGTGGTAGTGAATTCCATAATTTAACGATGCACTATGTGAAGACTTACTTTTATTTGGCCTGAATCTCCGACCAATCAGCTTCATGGGATGACCCCTGGATCCTGATTTGCATCTGAGCCAAATTCAAGGTGCAAGTTATTGGTGGATGGTTTGTCTACCTGGATGTAGTGTTCAACCTGTTCTGGAAATGATTACTCTCCCTCTAAAGGATCAGTTCTGCAGTCTCAGGGTGGTTCTTGATCTAGTGGCCTGAACACCCCCCTCCAACTTCATATAGAAGCTGATAGCATCTGAGCAAGTAGTGACTGATCAAAAAAGAGATCATGGGGTTGTGACAGACAGCTTGATGAAAATGTTAATCCAGTGTACAGCTGCTGTGAAAAAGGCAAATTCCTTGTTGGAAATAATTAGGAAAGAAATCAAAAATAAAACTGCCAAGATAATATCCCCCTTATACAAATCTATGATGCGACCACACTTGGAATACTACAGTTCTGGTCACTGCACCTAAAAAAGTATGTTGTAGAATTAGAAAAGGTGCAGAAAAGGGCAAGCAAATGATCAAAGGGCTGGAGTAACTCCCCTATAAGAAAAGGTTACAGTGTAGAAAAAACTGTGCATTGTTTTTCTCCCTGGCCAGATCTACACCAGCAGGATATAGTGGTATGAAAGAGGTAAATAAAAGACAGGAGCCACACCAAGCAGGATATAGTGATATATGGTATGTATCAATGGGCCCCAACAGTTGTCAGTGCACTTCAGTACCGCTATAAAGAAGTAGTGTGGCGCCTGCCTTTTATATACCATTTTCATACTGTTTTATCTTGCTTGGTGTAGATCTGGTCCCTGTCTCATAATGCTAGAATGAAGCTTATTGGTGGGAGTTAAAATGAAGTATTTCTTCACACAGTGAGTATTTAAACTATGCTCTCCTCTTCATAGCACCTCTTCTGCTGTGCAGCCGCAGCAGCAGGCGGCACGCCCCACATTGATGCTCCTTCTGCCCATCTACAGTGTTTTTTTCTGCTGCCACCGCCACCGCTGCACTTGCGCCTGCCCAGCGGCAGCTGGAGGAGCAGCTGGGAGCATCGGCCCCCTTAATCCAAGGTAAGTATTATTATTATTATTATTATTATTATTATTATTATTATTATTATTATTATTATTTAAAATGGGGGAAGACTGTGGAGGCGGTGCAGTGAGCTTATGGCTCGCTGGTCCAACCCCTTCCCTGCCCAGCCCGCTCCAAGCTAAAAAAGTCAGGGTAAATACCTGACTTTTTTAGAGTGGAGCTTTGGGGCTTTTCCCCGCAGTAGCTTCGGAGTGGCAGCAGCATCGTGTAATCCACCTGCCGCCACTCCTAAGCTACTGTGGGGGAAAGCGACCGTCTAGAGGTACCTTATGAAATCTGCAATTTGGATAGCTTTAAAAGGTAAGCAGACAAATATCAATGGGTACTACTCATGATAGCTATATGCTTCCTCCAGTATCAGTGGTAGTATGTTTGGAACATGAGCAAGAGGGTGCTATTGCACTCATAGCCTAATAGTGGATTTCCTACAGGTAGCTATTTGGACATTGTGTGAACAGAAGCTGAACTAGATAGAGTCTTTGTCTGATTCAGCACAGCTCTTATGTTCTTAAGGGCCTTTTATCAGCTTTGGTTGATATGCCAGTGGTGACCATAGCTAGAATGGTCACAGTTGCGGAGTGTAGGGTGTAATAAAGAGACAAGACAACATATTTGGATTTTAAACATGGGCCACATTTATTTATAAGATCTGCAAAGGGGAACACCTAAGCAGGCATCTACGTTATGGCCTCATAAAGAGCCATTCTAGGATCGGGCAAGGCATTCTTGTCCCGTGGAGTGTCACCTGTCATCTCGCCACTCCACAGACTCTCCCATTGGGGTAGGGAGGCTTTCTGGTGTCACCACCCTCGTGCCACATGGCTCCGAGCGGTTGAGTAGGGTTAACCTCAGAGGTCAGTCTTAACCTTCCAGCTGGTGCCGCATGGCACCCTGCCTTGGGCTTCAGACTCTACCCCTCACCACACCGGCCTGAGAATGCTCACCAATATTCCCCCACTTTAGATGCCCATGCCTAACCGCCACAGGGGGTGACAAGCGTCTGCTTAGTCGCTCCCCCCCACACTACCTAGGAGTACTTCATAATAATAATAATAATAATAATAATAATAATAATAATAATAATTTATTTCTTACCCGCCTCTCCGTCTGGATCGAGGCGGGGAACAACAACATGATAAAATACATAAAACTGATTAAAACATGACACATATTATTAAAACTGCATTAAAACATCCTAAAACATCCTAAAAACATCCTTAAAACATTCTAAAATTCCACTGGATATGCCTGCCGGAAGAGAACAGTCTTTATAGCTTTCTTAAATTCTAAAAGACTGTTAAGTTGACGAGTCTCCTCCGGCAGGTCATTCCACAGCCTGGGAGCGGCAGAAGAGAAGGTCCTCTGGGTAACGGTTGTCAGCCTAGTCTTGGCTGACCGCAGTAAGTTCTTCCCAGAGGACTTGAGCGTGCGGGGTGGATTGTATGGGAGAAGACTTCACTCAAACCCCTCTGCAGAACGTCTAAGAAAATATTGTTCTCAATATCAGACAGATGAACACCATCCTGCCTATACAGCTCCCTCCTGGATCGCACTATCATTGGGTGTTTAACACTAATATCACCATGTTTAATCAGGTCTTTATAGAGCTCGGTGTTGACTCTTCTCCGGGCACGCTCCAGAACCAGAAAATCGCCGCCTGCTCCCCAATCAATCCTTGGGAGTATACAGGATCAAATGATCCGGACCCCGGACCAACGCATCCGCAAGTTCTGTAAATCTGCTCTCATTTGCCATATCAGAGCCTTGCCCTTCAACTGCCCAATATCATTGCCTCTGAGATGGATGAGCAATATCTGCGACAGAGTGTGAAACGCATGCTGCTGCAATAACATAGGAAGAAGGCTCTCCCACCGCATGCCCCGTCTGCCCAGCCATTGTATATCTGCATGCTGGCTCAGTCCAAGCTGTAATCCTTGGCTCGACTTGGCAGCTCGCCTGCTGGCCCAAAAGATCATACTATGGCCGCATATAATCACACTTACTGGGGTGCCCCTTTTCCAGAGATCTGAGAATTAAACATGACAATGTTAAGTGTTGCCCAATAACAGGCGTTATTGAGGCAACTGCCACACATATCCTTTGAATGCACCGGAGCGCCACCTCCCCACTGACTGAATCTGACTTGCTGAAAAACCCAGTGATGCAGCCATTGAAGCTGTCCCAATACGAAATGAATGTGTTCCAAACTGCATATTGTCAAACCCTAAACTGGTAAGTGCACGCTTCGTTACGGTCCAAACCTGATACTTCGTTAAAGGGGAGTTATCCATGTGGCAAAACAACGCCCCTCGGGCAACGTCCCTCAGGGCTAAATATTCACGGAGAGCCCTTACGGGGCACAACTCCTGTCTCTTTGTTGTAAAAAGTTTTATCTCGGCACCTTTTCCCGACTGGTTGGTTTTGGAGCGCCGTAGGCAGATGTGTACTTCGCTATCCATGACTCTAATATCAGCCAATTGAAGTGCCTTCCCTGAACAATCCTCTTTCGACGCCACCACGAGCTCCGATATCCGAAACGCCCCAAAAAACGCCGTCAACGCTGCAGCATGAAACAGGGCCGCTTCATAACTTGATCGACAAAGCGTGGGCCACAATACCTTCAAACCGGCCAGGATACCGGTGGATAAAGGCCACCTTTTGTCCGGGGTCCTAAAAGACCCGCGTGACCAGCCGCGCAATGTGCGCCTAACTCTAAAATCGTTAGTATTGTCTTGCACCCCTTTTATCTTTGACCAAAAAGCCAAGGCTGCTAATTTCCCCCCAATGGTACGGGCCGCCAGGCCCTTCCTTTGGGCATAAACGCAAAACTGCAAAATATGTTCCACAGGTACTGGCCAGGATAACCGAAGCTGCAAAGTTGTACGGAATGCTAAAAATTCCCTACCTGCCTCTCGTAAGCAGCCCTGGTGCTAGGTGCCACTGACTGCCACACGGCCCGCTCTACCTCATCCTTCCAATCCGCCAGAGTGTTTGTGGCATCACTTCCGGTATTTGTTGGGCCCAGGGGGCCAATTCCCAGAACAGCTGAACCTGATGACACGATAAGGCGTCAGCAATGTCATTGTTCAAGCCAGGAATATGCCTAGCTCTGAACAAAATATTGTGCTGAAGACAATGCAAAGTGAACATGCGCACCAGGGCCATAACTCTGGGGTTATGGGAGGACAAGGTATTAATCAAATGGACCGTGGCCTGATTGTCACACCAGAATTGCACTGTAGCATTAGATAATTCCTGTGCCCATATGTGAGCTGCGACACATATCGGAAAAATTCTAAGAGCGTGAGGTCCCTACAAAGTCCGGCTGCCTTCCAATCAGGTGGCCACTGTTCGGCGCACCAACGGTCCTTCCATATCACTCCGAATCCCCAGGAACCAGAGGCATCAGAATGGACCTGCATGGTAGCTTCCAACAATAACTCATGTCTCCAGAAGGAGACACCGTTAAAGTGTTGCAAGAATTCTAACCAAACTTTGATGTCCTCTCGCATGTGTCTGGTCATGCGCACTCTATGGTGTGGGTGGCGCAGTCCTGCCATAGCACCGCAGAATTGCCACACAAAGGCATGTCCAGGAGCAATGACCCGGCATGCAAAATTTAGATGGCCAACCAGTTCCTGCAACTGTTTTAAGGAAACCTTCCTTTCCTTAGACGTCTCCAGAAGCCTATTCCAGAGAGCCTGTAATTTATCCGGGGGTAAACCGCAACATTGGTTTATGGAGTCAATTTCAATTCCAAGAAACATGATGGTTGTGATCGGACCTTCCGTCTTCTCATGTGCAAGTGGCACTCCCAGCTCGTCCGCTAATGCATGGAACTCTCTCAAGAGGAACGCATACTGCCTGTGCATTCCCGGACCCGAGAACAGGAAGTCATCCAAATAGTGAACCACGTCCTGCCCCTCCGTCTTCACCTTAAGTGCCCATTCCAAAAAGGAACTGAACCTCTCAAATATTGCACATGAGATGGAGCAGCCCATAGGTAAGGCCCGGTCTACGTAATATTGGCCTTGAAAACAGAAACCCAGATTAAAATCTCTCGGGTTTATTGGCAAGAGGCGAAATGCGGCCTTGATGTCACATTTAGCCATCAATGCACCCTTCCCATTTCATCTCACCATGGCCACATCAAATGACGTGTATTTAACCGAACACATGTGTTCAGGTATTGCGTCGTTTACAGATTCCCCTTTAGGGAAAGAAAGATTATGAATTAATCTAAACTCACCTGGGGTTTTCTTCGGTACAATACCTAAAGGTGACACTCCTAAATGTTGTATGGGCGGCTTATCATAAGGGCCTAACACCCTACCGGCTAAAACTTCTTTACCTATTTTGTCCCGAACCAAATGTTCCATCAGAGAGATTGATTTTTGGTTCTTGGACACAGAAGCAAACCTTGGACCCTGGAAGGGGATGGGAAAACCGTATGAAAAGCCTTCATCCAGGTAAACTGCATCTTGTCGTTTCGGATATCGTGCGAGTAGGCATCTAAGCGGCTCAATTCTGATTGGGCTGGGGCCCTTTTGGAGGAGGTTGCTGAGCTCCTTGTCTCTTAGACCCCTGGGCACCCCTGATGGTCCCCCTCCTGCTTCTATTCCTAGGACAGCTGGAGGCCGGATGGTGCCCTGCGCAAATTGAACAGTCGTGTCTGTACCTGCAAGGGGAACGGGTGCACATCCTCTTGGATGTAAACTCCCAACAGGGCTGGCGGTGTTGAACCCCCTGCCCCGCACTCCCCCGGAAGGTAGAGGCGGGCTGCTGTTTGGCTACTATATGTCCGCTATCCGACCGCTCACCAAATCCCGGCCTAGCAGGAGTCATGTACTGCAGCCACAAATCCTGTTCCTTAGCATCCCATATGAGGGCGTGATCAAACGCTGCATGTCGATGAAACAATTCATCGTATGCCAACCAAGCACCGCCCTCATACTCCGAATAAGCTCGATATATCATATCGAGATATTTCGTCAATATGCTCCCTTTCTCTGGAAAGCATTGTTGGATTACTCCCATGTAGATAAGAAAACCGGGCAACCAATTGGCCCACGTTCTCGCTACTTTCTTTCTCCTCAATCGCTCTGCCTCTTTCTCAGCACTTTTATCCTTATCACTACTCTCCAATTCCCAGAAGAGCAGGGAGAAGACATCAACATACTCCCCCTTCAAAATCTTCTCTCTTGTGAGTGGAAGTAAATGATATCCCAGTGGGGCAGCTGTGCTTCCCGAAGGGATTGCATCTCTATTCGCCCTGGCATATGGATCTCGGATTTCCTGTCCCTATCCCACAGGCCTGGATGATGCTGAACCAGCCGGTCCGCGCCACACAGCAGCACACGCTGCCTCAATTGATGGGGTCTGTGGTACCTTTTGACTCACAATACTAGCCACCATTTCTGCAGAACCCCTGTTAGCCTTATTACTGTTCCCAATGCCGTCAGGCGCCCTAACCATTTGAGCAGTGGTGGACTCTATCTGAGTGTTCGTAGATATTAGAGGCTTTGGGCCTATTATGCTACCAACAGAGGATTGCCTGACAGGAACTGAAAGATCCATTCCTGTACCTGTTAATGTAGCTGGGTATGGAGCTTCAGTGAGTGTTGTAGGCCAGCTTGACAGAGAAATCAGTAAGTCCTCCTGCCTTTGACGCCTGGTATGCGGACGCCCAGCAATTGGCGAAGTATCAATTGTTATCCCCTTCTCGTTCTCCATGGCCTGCACCCTGGCAAAGAGCAATGCTAGACGTGGGTCCATCTCCTCATCGAGGAAGAACTCTGTCTCTCTCTCACCCTTTTCGTGATAGGACGGGGTGCTTTCCCCTTTCCTTTCCCGCCCCACGCCTTTTTTGTAGGGCATTACGACCAATAAACTACCCCCCTTCAGTTCTTTTATATGCTATATTTACAAATTCCCAATGAAACTGTGACCCGAGCCCTCTATGCTTACTGACAAATAAGTATTTTAAATAGGGATGGCCCAGAATATGAGACTGGTGTATTGGGGAGCGGACAATTACAACCTTCGGGCAGAAGCTCAGCACAACTCACTCCCTCAAAATGGCGGCTGCCCTGTTGCTATGCAGATGAAAACCTTCCCTAAGATGGCGGCTCCAACAGCCAGCACACGCGGCTTGAAATTAATGCCGGAGACTGTGGACTGTAAGCTTCCCTCGACCGGGGGGTGGGGGGGTTTATAGCGAAGCTAAAGCCTGCCTGCGCGTCGTTGCCCCTGCAGCAACACCCAGACTGCCACCTCCCTGCACTCCCTTTAAGCTACCAGCCCAACGGACACGACCGCAAATGAGCAGTCCCCCAGTGAGGCTAAAATGGCCCTCTGCTTTCTCCGTGAGCGGCGCGCGCCTACACCCCCCACAAACGCACTCCGCAACTGCGGCAAAGGCTCCGCCATCGCCCGACACCCTCGGAGCCGGAGCGCCACACGCCCGGGACACCTCGCAGCTCAGCGACCACCACGAAGGCCCTGCCGCTGCCCAACACCCGCGGAGCCGGAGCACCATGTGCTCGGGACACCCCAACAAGGTGCAACAGCCGCAGCCCCTGAAAACTCCTCCTAAGGTGGGTATATTACCCCAGGCAGCCCCGACTCCCACCACTCCAAACCTGAGGCCAAAAAAAGGCCTAACTGCTCCGCTGTTGCTGGGCTGGGATCGCGGCGCTTCCCTAGCCGAAATGAACGGAGAGGGAGATGGAGTCCCTGCAGCCTATTTATACAGCTACAGTCCCATCTCCGTGCATGACATGCTTTGAATGTAGCCAATGGGCTACGCGTATACCCTGTCTCTTTCCCACCCACCCCGCAACTGCCGCCCACCTGCCCAGGCATGGCCGGGCGTGTGCTGGAGGCCATTACTCATGCTCTTGCAACCTCCCATTCAGACTACTGTGACACATTATATGTGGGGCCACCTTTGAAACCAGCCCAGAAACTGCAGTCAGTCCAAAATAAGGACACTGAGGCTGCGCATTTTGATCATATCACACCAGAGTTTTGTGAGCTGCACTGGCTCCCAATCCATTTTGAGGCTCAATTCAAGGTGCTGGCCTTCACCTTTACAGTCTTTAAGGGCATGGAAATAGGTTACTTGAAATATCACATCTCACATATAAATACCTGAACTTTAAGATGTTCTGCTCCCAGTGCCCCTGCCAAGTGAAGTGAGGCAGGTGGCTACCAGGGAGAAGAAGCCTTCTCAGGAGTGGCACTTAAGTTATGGAATGGCCCCACCAGAGGGGGGGGGGGGGTCTGGTGCCTTTGTTATAACCTTTTTAGAGTCAGATGAGTTTTATTTCTCCAGGCCTTTTAAAGAGTGATTTTAAAAATAATTGTGCTCTCAAATGCCAGATTTTGATTTTAATTTTTAATTTAATTTAATTTCATTTACATCCCACCTTGTCTCCAAGAATCTGCAGGCAGTGTACATGGTCCCCTACCCCTATTTTATTCTCACAACAATCCTGTGAGGTAAGTTAGGCCGAGAGTTGGTGACTAGCTCAAGGTAACCTGGGGAAGTTCATTGTCATGTGGGATTTGAATCTGGATCTCCCCAGCCCTAATCCAAAATGCAATTTGTATGCAATTAGTTCCTGGTGAAATTCCCTCTTCATCACAACAGTTAAAGTTGCAGGCACTATACTAGAGTGACCATATACAAAAGAAGGCAGGGCCCCTGCAACTTTAACTGTTGTGATGAAGAGGGAATCTCACCAGGAACTAATTGCATACAAATGACACTGGCTGAAATTCCCTTTTCTCTACAACTGTTAAAGTTACATGAGCCCTGACCTGGATTTTATCTGGTCACCCTACTCTACACACACTGGCTGACAAAGATGGAAAGGGAACCCATCTATTCTTTGCTCTGTGAAAATACACCCAAACTGGAATTGATATAGTTATTACATTGATGTATTGCTTTACTGTGGGATCTTAAAATGGTATATGTAAGACTGTGGGCAGCCTCCCATCCAGGCCTTGACCAAATCCAGACCTGTTTAGCTTCAGCCAAATGGCTGCATATTTGTACTGCTGTCTGCTTTCATTTTTCTTTACCAGTGGAAATATTTGATGGTGCTGCTACTTAGTTTTGATATTTAATTTTAAAATCAGGTTGTATTCCTTTAAAATCATTCAACCTCATCAGAGGGAGTGGGGGAGAGGGAATAATGTTTTCCTACCATTGCTTTGCCTCCTGCTTCTGTCCCACAATAGGGACAAACAGCTTCCTCAATCTTCACATGGGGAATAAAGAGGAAGCAAGCAATGACCACGTGGCCCATTCAGTGGCCATTTTCATCGTGCTGCTTCTCCTGCACACAGCAGGAAATGGTGGCATGTTTCAGTATAGTAATTATTAATAATAATAATAATAATAATAATAATAATGATTTTCTGGGTCTTATTTTTTTGACAGAAAAAAGAGCAGGAGTGGGAGGCAGATGGCATTATCAAAAGGACTCATGAACTTTTGTCAATGGCCAGTAACAAGCGTGCTATAACAAGCGTGCTCTTTGTGAGCTGCTCAGCAAATGTATGCTGTTGGGCATCTTATAGAAATATAGTTAAAATAAAATAAAAACATAGATTGGTTTCAAAGCACTAACCAGCTTGGTCCCTAATACCTTAAGATACACATTCTCTCAAATTTACCTTTCCTGTTGTCTTGTACCATGCCCTCCCCCCACCTTCATAATGTTGGCAAAGTTTGCCCGAGCCAGACTTAAAATGGAACCGCTGGGTATTCTTAAAGGCTGCCTCAAAGAGGAAGAGAAGTTTCATGCCCCTCCTCCTTAATCCTTCCCCAGTTCAGCACCAACTTTGAACTGGGGGAGGATTCCTGGCTTCCCTCCCTGCCTCTCATCTCTGCCAGTTCTACCCCTCTCCACAAGCATGACTGGGGCCTAATCCACATCAAGCAGTATATAGCACTATGAAAGTAGACTGAAAGCAGTATATAAAAGGCAGGAGCCACAGAAAGCAGGATATAGCACTACGAAAGGGGTATATGGTATATGTCAATGGGCCCCAATGGTTGTCGGTGTACTTCAATACCGCTATAAAGCAGTAGTGTGGCTTCTGCCTTTTATATACCACTTTCATTCCACTTTCATCATACAATATCCTGCTTGGTGTGGATTAGGCCTGAGAATCCTGGGTCTGAAGGTTTTCCTCCTTGATTGCATGAAGATCCTGCATGCACGCAGACTGCCTTTTCAAGCATTGTGGTTAACCCATGGATATCAGAGGGCAGGCCATTGTGGATGGGACAAGGATGCATGGTCCCCCTGCCCCCCCCTGCATTGGACGTACATGTGGAAGGGCTTGAGTGAACACGCCCAGTGTTCATTCCATGCTGTGAAAAACATCTGAAAAATAATCTGGCTTTTTTTCCTCTGGCATATCAAGATCATAGAGGTTGGTGGAGGGTGTCCACTAGGGTGACCATATGAAAAGGAGGACAGGGCTCCTGTATCTTTAACAGTTGCAAAGGACAGGGAATTTCAGCAGGTATCGTTTGTATGCATACAGAACCTGGTGAAATTCCCTCTTCATCACAACAGTTAAAGCTGCAGGAGCACTGTCCTCTTGACCATGTACAAAAGAGGGCAGGGCTTCTGCAGCTTTAACTTTGTGATGATGAGGAAATTTCACCAGGTTCTGTATGCATACGAACAATACCTGCTGAAATGCCCTGTCCTTTGCAACTGTTAAAGATACAGGAGCCTGTCCTCCTTTTCATATGGTCAGCCTAGTGTCCACCAGCATGATTCTAGCCCCACAGCATGGAGGCAGTTCCCTTTCCCATCTTTCACACATGGGGTAGAGTATTTCACTGTTGACATTGAAAGGGGACCCATGGGGTATTGCACAAAGACTAGAAGATCATTTAGAAATGTGTTGCAAAAGAAAGGGGAAAGTGCATTAAGGCCTGTGGAACTGTTTGAATGCTCCTGACCACAAGGCATTTGCAAGGCATTTCAAAAGAGAATGCATAATGATCATTTAGTCATACAGACTTATAGGAAATGGAGAAGAATTCTAGTGTATGGCAAGGGAAGATGATTGAGGTATGGTGGTGAAGAAAAGTGAATGAACATCAGTGAGAAAAGAAATGGAAAGAAAGGCCTGGAGATTTAAAAAACACATCCCACAACTGAGACGGAAATTCTGATATACAAGCCCCATTACAGCTTCCCCACAGTAGGGCTTGCACAGGACTCTAGGCCCCAAATCCAGTACTACTGGTGCTAAAGGAATAAGGCTGGTGATTGATCAGCATGTTCATGAGAAAAGGGGGGAAAAGGGGGGGAAAGCACCAATCTGCGTAGGCACAAAAGAGAGATGAGCTCTGGTGCTGTAAATCTTCCTATTTCTTTTTTTAAAAAAACAATTGTGGATAGATTACAAAATAAAAAATCCTTTAAAAAAATACAGAACAATTGTTTTTTTAAAAAAAGAAACAGGAAGATTTACAGCACCGGAGCTCATCTCTCTTTTGTGCCTACGATTGATTAGCATGACCATATCACTGGATTTCGCTGGAAATCACTGGCAAAACCATGGGTGCCTCTTCACGAGAGGTTTAATGCTCTTTGAAGTCTCATTAAAAAATTTACCTCCACACCAGCAGAGCGCAAATGGGGCATAGAGGCGCGTTATCTCTCCGATTATGCGCATTATCGAATGCATGTTAAATCGCGAGTTTTATTTTGCTCCGTCCGTTAAAGCGCATTTTGACTGTGTGAATATGCGCTTATGCGCATTAACTACTTCTAAACCACATTTTGGACATCCATTAATGCGCTTTGCTGCCTCTCGCCGCCTCTCGTGCAGAGGGATTAGGCGTAAATGCACTTTTGCGATTATGCGCATAATCGGCTAACCAGGCGCAAAAGCAAATCCTTGTAGAGGGGACCCATGTGTCACCAGGGCAACTGGGGAAGGGGCTAATTTCTCTGGTAAAAAGATGAGCAACCTGGTAGCAGCCCTCCCCACTGCACTGACTCACGTTTCCCTGCTGCAGCGCCTTTCTCAACCTTCTATGCTTGCTACCCGAGTCCCACAGAAAGCGAGAATAAACAGTCTGAGGCGGGGAAACCAGTGAGTAGTCAGCTTCCTTCCCTGCCTCTCTCTCTCCCCCAAGATCCAGAAGTCTCAAGTCTTGTGAAACTTCTGGGATGAGATATCTGAAGTCTCACGAGACTTCAGTCAACTCATCCAGGAAGTCTTGTGAGACTTGAGACTTCTGGGAAAGGTTGGGTGTGTGCCCATGTGCCAAAGAGAAAGACACCAGCCAGGCAGCTGGGCAGCAGGTAGTGAGCGGTGGGTACAACTGACGCTACAGTAATAATGACAAATGGTCAAATACATAAGTGCTAGGTTGTTATGCCTGGCTCAGACCCATCCCAGGATGACTCTTTCATGAACAGGAAACAGATGATGTGGCATCCATTGACACCCTGAGCATCCCAGGAAAAGTTGCACTGGGCCTATGTGCAGAAGAGGATCTAGAAGGATCCACAGAAGGGGTCCTCATTTCACCTATGACAGATGCCTTGCCTGTGGAATCGTAAGGGGTCAAAGATTGAATTGTCTCCCAGACACAGAGAACACGTATGCCAGAAGGTGTAGGGACAGACAACTACCCAGTGACATTGCACATACCTCAAGGCCCAAAGAAACCAGGCTCCTGAGGTGTAACAGACTCCTTGGGAGTAAGGAGGCCCTCAGAAATAGGGAGGCCTAAAAGGCTGGACTAACCTTTCTAAGTCTGGGTATACCAGTTGGTGGGGAACATGGGTGGGAGGGTGTTTCTGCACTCATTTCCTGCTTGTCGGTTCCTAGTCAACAGCTGGTTGGCCACTGTGTGAACAACATGCTGGACTAGATGGACCCTTGACCTGATCCAATATGGCTCTTCTTATGTTCTTATGAATGATCACCTTTTGAAATTAGTTTCCGTTCACAAAGATAATTAAGTTTTTTTAAAAAAAATACATTTATATCCCATCTTACTTCCACTGAGCTCAAGGCTGCATATATAGGGGAACTCCAGATGATCTCCCATTCAAGCACTGACTAGACTCATTCGCTTAGCAGTGGGTTGCTACATCATGTACCCACTTCAGACCATTCAGTGGGACCTTTTACTAGGAACTAATGAGGTGCTTTACTAGTACATACTCTTGGTAGGAGTTGACAACACTGGTTGTATATAAAACAAATTATAATAACAAAGTGATCTGCTGGAAATAAGAAATTAGAGACATATCCAAACTCAATGTTCAGAGCACCTTTCTGGTTTCATGAAGGTCAGAAGGAATGATGAATAGGAACATGTTGCCACTACGGAGAAAGCCTCCTTAACTTATTTTTGATGCTGTGGCCTCATTTGGAAATCACCATTGTGATGGGAATTAATCATAGTTATATTCCAATGTATACTTAGATTTTAAAATGTCTTCAAGATCCTACCTTTTCCAGTGTCTTACCACATACATTGTTCATGGTATAAACTAGAAGGGTTGTGATTTACACATTTTGCTGTACAGAAAGGATACTTGTACCTTCATGTCCTGATAGATGAAATGCTATTCAATTTAAGATGATAGTTTTGGTAGAAATCAAGAAAGGCATAGAAAACTTATCTCCTCTGGAACTAGGGACAGAGGCCACACTATATGCTGGGTTCCACCTCTGTGATAACTACTGGGCTCATTACTTTAGAGAGTGCCTTCTGAGGAGCTTCAGGGACCAAATCATTCCCATCCTCAGAGCTCTCCTCTGACAGGATCCTAAGAGAACTTACGTACTTGAGGCTGGCTAGCCAGTATTGAATGTCTGCTTTTTAAGCCCACAGTAGCCCTTTTCAGACATTTCTGGAAGTGTATTTACATATGCAAGGAGAAGGAGCACTCCAGCTCTGCCCCCTTCCATTGTTACTCTCATCACCCTACCCATGTGGAGAATCAGTGTTCTGCATCACATGGAGAGCCTCCATAGACAGAGAAAGATCTCCTTTTTATGTAGTCACCCTCCATGAGTAAAGTGCTACAAGAGCAATAATGGAAAGGGCTCGGGCTGGAATGTTCTCCTTCCTCATGTGTTTAAACATGCTTCCAGGAATGCCTGTATAGAGCTAATTCATTTCAAATAGCACAGTTAAGAATGGAGAGAGAGCTGGACTAGGAGGTGGGGCAATCCTGAGTGAGGATTGTTTAGCCTAAATAGGAAGTAAGCTGGAACATGCTGTCCAGGAAATAAATGTAATACTATTGAAGGCATGCACCAAATCTGCATAAGCAATCAACAGGTATGATCTGTTGCAGACATACATCTTCATGAAACAAAGAACCAATGGGAGGGTGAGGTTGCTGTGGTCCAATTTCATCACAGATAATTCCTTATCAGTTCCCATTCATAAATTTGAGGAATTGTCTTGAGTTCTTCAATTTCTTACAGATTGA
This sequence comes from Anniella stebbinsi, assembly GCA_029215795.1. NCBI lineage: Eukaryota > Metazoa > Chordata > Lepidosauria > Squamata > Anniellidae > Anniella > Anniella stebbinsi. The sequence continues at coordinate 328,043,904 of JARDYH010000001.1, forward strand.
TAAGGGTTCTTAAGAGTTTGTGGCAGCTAGCCCCTTATGGTCATCTATCAGAGCACTGGCAGGCCCCACGTTCATCATTTGGGATCTTGGCAGTAACCAGCTTGGTTAGATGAGAGGAAAGAGAAGAGATACCTTTCATTGGTAATAGAACGCAGATGGCAACTGTCATCACTGTTTGCATGAATTTTGTTATCTTCCACTCAGTGGGGACCTAGGGAAATGAATGGGGGGGGGGGAATCCCTTGCACAAGAAGTGAGAGGAAATGTGCATATATATATAACCCACTGCTTCAAGAAACTGAGCATCAGCAAAACAAGGGACCCTGATATGTGGACAATTGGGAAAATTAACTGAGCAGAACCCTAGAAGAAAGCACGTTTGTGCATGTACATAGAAAATGTACAAGCACAAACAAGTACATAGTACAAGTATGTAGATATTGCTAATCTCTTACTGTTTACCAAATTGTTTGATATTTATTTGAAGAAGCTAAACATCTCCCCTTTTCAGTTGTGGTGTTTCTTCCTATTAATTTGATATGACCATCAGTGGGCTCACTGAAATAACAACAGGGATATTAGTGGAATAATCCCACTGAAATAACGTTAGTATTGGCTGGCAGGACTAGAAACTAATTTTGCTACTGTGAGCCACTACTTTTTAATTTATTTTAGTTCGTTGTTGTTTTTTAGAATTCATACCCTGCCACATGCCTCCAAGGAAGCCATTCTAGCCAGCAAGATTTCTATAAAGCTTAGAAACCCTGTGCATTCCAATCTATTTCGACGACAAAAGCCTTCAACCTATTTTATGTTCCTACAAAAAATTCTAATACTGACCTTCTTTTAAACCTCCAGAGAACCTTCAAAACAGTTCAGCAGTGATAATGGCAATCACTGCAATTGCTTAACACTGGATGAATGCTAACGCAGGTGGGCTGTCACAATTCAAGACTTTGACTTCACTGTCAAGCACAGAAATCCGGGGGTGTGGAACATTAATGTTGACACTTTATCCAGATGGCTAGATAACCATGTGGAAGCAGACAGTACAGCAGTCATGGTTCCAGAGCCAACAATTACACAAGAGCAAACTTCAGAAGGTCATTCTAGCCCTTAAATATGGATGGTCTGAATATCATTATGAAGGAGAAATAATTTCCATGAATTTTGTAATCCAGGGCATGAAAACAAAATTTTGATATGTTAGATCATATTCAGATCAAAGCCACTTGTCACCAACAGAACTATTCCACATGCATATCTGCTCCCTATTTTCTATTTTAAAAAAAGTTTTGGTTTATGATTTGCCATGAGACTGAAAATGTGTGGACATCCCAATAGTAAATGTATGACAACATTTTTCATTGTAAGATCAATGCCCATTGCAGGCTCCTTCTTCAAAGAATGTCAGCGGTCATTATTGCAGCATTATATGGAAGCAGAAATGTCATTTTGTCTATTGTCATATTGTCTATTAACTTTTGTGAACTGCCCAGAGAGCTTCGACCATTGAGCAGTATAGAAATGCAATAAATAAATACATTGCACAATAATAAAATATTAGCCCATTCTCATGCATTCAGCAGAATCAGGAAGAACGGAGAGATTGCTAAGCTTTTCCATGAGTTTCACAGTATAAGACAGAAAGGGAACCAGCTGGGCATAAGTGTTCTGGTGAATTCCTGAGAATTCTATATAGACAAATGAAAGAAGGATCCACTTGGGTGTATATGAAACAATGCTTTGAAAGTGAGAGGAAAGAGGAATGATGAGCCTAAGTGTGGATAAAAGGAACTGACTTCTGTATTATTCTGTGCAAGGAGATATGAAAGGAGATGGACAGTGATAGAAGTAACAGGATGGAGTCAAGAGATGTTGCATCAGGTTTTGTCTTTTGTGTCTGAAGGCCTGTGATGACCCTGGGATACCTTGAAAGCCAGATAAGGAAACCAGTTCAATCTTGAGGGGCATAAAGCTGGTAAAATTCCAAGCTTTGTGAGACTCCTGATCCAACTTTACGTCCAATCATGTGTATATGTTTGCTCGTGGGGAGGGTGTCTTAAAAGCACTTTGATTCAATTATTCCCATTCCAAATGTGCCTGTCGGCTGGGATGCACTGACACATCAACAAAGAAGAGGAAATGTATCATCAAAATGATGCCATAGATTTGAGTAAAATTAGCATATGGTATTTGTGTAAATGCTTTCTATAAGTTAAATATAAATTCAAAATGTTTCACTATAGAGGAAAATGACCAGATAACCTGTGTGCCTGCTCAGACTGCTCAGTCTGTTGTTTGATGTGCGACTTTAAAGCCCCTGGCTTTTCCTTCTTATGGTTCTCCATCTGTAAACCAAGAAGCTCTTCAAACAGAGACCATCTTCAAATAAACAGCCCTCTGATAGCCCCTCAAATAGATGACTATCCTCCATAAAATCAGGGTCATGGGGTACCTCTAGACAGACAGTTTCCATCGACATGTCTTTGCCACGAACTAAAAAAGTCCGCCATTTAACGTGACTTTTTTAGTTTGTGGCAGTCCTCCCCCCCATTTAAAGTGTTAAAAGTAAACACACACACACAAAAACAGACGCGCCTCTGCTGTCCTCCCCCCCATTTTGTGGGGGGAAAAACTTACCTGGGAGTAGGGGAGCGGAGGCTCCCAGTCCTCTCTCCAGCAGCCGCCACGCAGCCAAATACTCAGTGGCATGGGCGGCAACAAAGGAAAAGGCACCCTTTACGTTAGGACTGGCGTAAAGGGCATAAATGCACTGCGCGACGCTGGGGAGGCGCTGCGGTGCAGCGCTCCTGGCGTAGTGAAGAGAGGGCCATGGCCACTCTACTTTCAGTTGTTAAGTATATTTCCTTTACTACCTCCAGTATCTGAGGCAGTAAGCCTGTGTGCACCAGCTGCTCGGAGGGTGCTGTTGCACCATGTCCTGATTTGTTGGTCCCTGGTAGACAGCTGGTTGGCCACTGTGTGAACAGAGTGCTGGACTAGATGGACCCTCAGTCTGATCCAGCATGGCACTTCTTATGTTCTTAAGTTCTTATGTTATTTACCCTAGGCATCAATGATCCAAAATAGTGATGTATTGATTTTGTATAATCTGTCCTGTCTGCATTTGGGTGAGTATCATGTGCCTTTTGTTCCATCGCCTGCTCATTCATGGAATCAGAATTTCCCCTAATTTACCCAAGTGTGCGAACTCCTTCCCCAGATATGCATCTTCATTCTTTAGCCCATGAAGAAAATGGGAATTTTGGGGCAGTGTTTTCAATATTTCTATTATTAAATTTGCATAAAATTCCAGAAATAAACAGACAAACAAACCCTTCCACAGGTCTGTGGGATCTGTGCAACTTGGGAAAAGCTGGTCCAATATGAAATTGGCAGATTGAATTCACAGAAACCCATTTGATTTTATTGTGGATTCCTCTGACATCCTTAACCACCATGTGTCTCTTCCTTATCTGGCATGGAAACTTTTAAATCCTAACATCAAATAAAATATTCATTTATCGTAAAATGAAACACTCTAAGGTTCTTAAGGACCCCTTGGTCCTGCTTTATGTCAGGGCATTAACCAGGTCTACCAGTAGTTGCAATGGGACAAGTTATCATTTCCATACTTGCCTTTAAAATTGGTGGGCCCTGGAAAAGGTTAATTGGGAACCTGAAACTGTGGGTAGAAGCTTCTCAAATAGTTTAGAGAAACAGGTTTGACATACCAGCTTTGTAATATGAATATGAATATTCAGTGAATATCAAGTAATATAAACAAAATATGCTTTATAATTCTTCTGAGTCAGAGTGCATTCAAATACACAAAATAGTATAATGGGCTTGGTCATTTTCTTCTTTCAGTGGAAAAGTTTGTATACCGTAAAATGAAACTTCTAATTCCATTGAATCAACATAGCTTACATTGCTATGTGGTGTTTGCACTAACATAGAGGAAAAGACGATCTGGTGGAGGAGTTACCTCAGATCTCTTCTACAGTAACTTCCCAGGGCCTTCCTGTTACTTACCCTGGAGTCTGACTGGATATTGCATGTTCATGTAGTTACTACCTTCTTGTTCATTCTCACCCCATCCTATAGCACAGCTCCCTTGGCAAAAGGGGTTTCTCCAAAGTGGCAGGCGAGGCATCATGAGACCACCACGTGATCCTAGCCCTTTCACTTGGCAGAATGAGATACCTCTCAGGCAGCCAATATTTTCAACTTCATGAAAGGGCATTAAATTCTATTGATTTATTTACAAAATTTATAAACTCCTCTGGGTCAAAAGAGATTCCTGTGCAGTAAACAGTAAAAAAAAAAAAAAAAAAAAAGTCAATATACAAATGAATACAAATATTTTAAATCAAGTTTTACCAAAGTACTATGTCTAGTCATTTGGGGAAAGCTTGTTTAAATAAAAATGTATTGGCAGACTCCAAAAACAAAGCAAAGTTGGCACCTGCATGAAATCAACTGGCAGGGAATTCCACAGAAAGGGAGCCAGTACACTACAAGCTGTACTATGAACAGACCTTGTACAGAGCGCCAGTCCATGTGGGACTACTAGGATCACCTCATCCAATGACCTCAGTGATTGGGCAGTCTAGTAAGGGAGATGGCTCTCAGATATCTTGGTCCTAAGTTGCCTGATACACCAATAACAAAACCTTCTATCTGGCCCAGTAGCAAATGGGATCTTTAAGACTGCCATTGGCATAGATAGGCAGCGGGGGGGGGGGGGAACACATGCACAATTTACATATCTCCGGAAATTGAATAATTTGCCAGGAAATTGAATAATTTTCCTGTTGCATCACTGGCGGCCACCATTGATGCAGGAAGGGAAATTGCACGATTTTGGGGCCTTGTGAGTACTCAGGTGGGAGTCTGCGTACATGACAGGAGAATCTGACTAGGTCTAGGGGGTCATATATTTGGGTGGGTGGGGTCTGCCAGACTCCCAGGCCCAGTCAAGTGCTCGCGGCATCCCTCCTGAGATTACTAACACCTATATCACTGTGGCCAGGTTGTGCAGGAGAGGCCATAGTTGGAGTATCAGTTCAAGCTGGTAGAATGCACTCTGAAATGCCATAGCTACTTGGGCCTCCAGTGACAGAAATAGATACAGGAGTAACCCCAGGTTGTGGACCTATTCTTTCAGAGAGAGTGTAATCCTATCCAGAACAGGCAATAGGCCTATCTCCTGATCCACAGGGTAATTTAACATCATTTGTTAAATAACTAACAAATATTTGTTAGTTATTCACAGACCAATACAGCAGATTCCCCTTCCAAAGGCCGTAGCCAAAGCTACAACGCAGGAGGGGGAAATCAGACAGAAGGTTCCACACATACCCTTCTGCACCACCAACCTCTCCCAGACCCCACAGAAAGCACCACAATGGCTTCTGAGAAGAGTTCGGAGAGTGAAAGGGAGACATTTTGGTGGGCAGGGTGGAGAGATGTGGTCCTGCAAGACCCATGAGGCTCTTCATCTCCCAGATCTACCCCCTGGTGAGTGGGTCAGATGGAGAGGCTCAGAGGCTGCCCAGCTCTAAATAGCAAAATGGAAGAGCAGGAGGCTGTAAAAGCCTCTGCTGCTCCTCCTGCTGTGCCTGGCACTGGCTGGCAGAGCATAGGTTAGATGAAGGACTCCAAGATTGGAGCCCTCTGTCTACAAAGCATTAATACCCGAGGACTGCACTCTAAATGGATTAATGTTGTATTTTCACTGCCAAGTAACTGGGGAGTTGCTTCAGGGATGTTCTGTCTCATGTGCCAAAATAACAGGAGCAGCCTTGGATACTATGTACATTGACTTAAGGGAAGAGAAGCCATTGTCCATTTGGAGCAAAAAATCTTGGTCCAGCCCTGATCACCAGCAGTGTGCAATGCAAGCAAGGATCCCTGGATGCAATGCTGCCAAGATATTTTTCTTGCTTAAGGTCTTCCTTGCAGCAGCCTAATGAGACAGTGGCCTGGTTTGCACCATCCTGGTGGGGGAAATAAGCCACAGTCGCTTATTTCCCCCACTGTGTGTGCCAGAGGGATTTATATAATTACCCTTGATGCTACAGCTTGCTATGTCATTTGAACCCAGTGAAGGTGACTTGTTGCTGTGATTAATAACCACTCAGAACCCATGGACTGTTTTAGAGTTCCGGGGTGGCTCTTGCCCAGTTCATATGACCCAGCAAGCTGCACCAATGAGGGTAATTATGCAAATCTCCCTGGCATGCATTATGGGGGAAAGAAACTACTGTTAAAAATCTGAGCCTATCTCCTTGTTTTGATATTCCAACAGATCTTCAAAAGCTAGTTATGTAGATGAAGTATTTGATCTATCTATCTATCTATCTATCTATCTATCTATCTTAAAGTATGTCATTATATTATTATATTATAATATAGTGAATTCCATCCACAACAGCCATAATCCAATTGATTTCAATGGGTGTCAACATGGTAACCCAGGATTTTAGCTAACGTTTCTATTTGTTCAGTGATGCAAATGTATTTTAAACAGCCCAGAGAGCTTCGGCTGTAGGGCGGTATACAAATGTAATAAATAAATAAATAAATAAATAAAATCTAAACTGAATTAGGCCTTCTAACCCATCTTAACTTTCAGTTCCAATTTTATGAAATATCAGAACATGATAGTGTCTCTAATAGCTCCATAATTAACAGCCATTTTTTCATAAAACAATTCTGAATGCATACTTGATGGAAAAGCTAGAATACATTTCTTTCCTTTTAAAAAAAATATTCTGGTAAAATAGAATAGATGTAAGACTATTTTATTGGTTTTATTCCCTCTCTTTTTCCAGATCATTTTATTTAAAATAGTCATCATAATCTCCATAGATAAAATGCAAATAGTATATTTTTCTCATCTCATATACAGAACACCAATAAACACACACAAAGAAATCCCTGAAATTAATCATGAAATTTCTAGTGCCATTCAATTCATATAACCTACTATGCACAATTGTGTATTGCTGCTATTCGGTGGATTAAATGCTTTGTTTTGTTTTCTATAGATAGAACTTGGAGGACGCTGGAGTACAGTTTATGCATTAGATGCAGAATTTTAAATGAACATGCCCTCTAATGACTCCTGCAGTCCAAGCAGACATTTCAAAAGTGACACCGAAACCAAGAAAAAATTACTTAAAGGATCAGTTACATTTAAAGCAATGAAATCAATAACAATATTTTCCCTAGGCTTCTTTCCCACTGATAAGCAAAAATCTTTACTTAAGTTAAACGCCACATTAAAATTTAATCACAATCTGTGTGCTGTAGCTAATGACAATTTCTGGACATCTGTCTTCTGCTTTGTTTAAGTCTTGTATTCCTTCTGTTTAATCCTTGCCTTTAAATAGGAAGACGTAATTGCGTGTTGTTGTTGATGTGTGTGTCGTGCGTGTGTTTAAAAAAAACTCTGCTGGAGTACATGATTCTTTTGCCACTTGGAAATCCTACCACTTCTTAACTATCTTCTCATACATGCTTAAATTGTGGTTGATATTAATAATAAGATTATTGCAAACTTGAGGATGAAAAAAGCTAAAGTAACAAGAGGAGACAATTACAAGTCATCTGATGACCTTTCTAAATAACTTAGTAGTATCTAATTTCCCAGCCATACCCCCACACAAAATGCTGTATAGATTTGTATAGATTATTCTATATGGAATGGAGTCATACAGACAGTGTATACGAGTTGCTTTGTCCTTTTTAAGGGAAGATTTGTTATATGCAACGTTTATATAAAAACAATTGTTCTGGTTAGAATGGTTGGAACTAAGAATCCTATTGAAGTTAATTGCATTCATGTACGTTTCTGAAAATGTCTGTCTTCAAAAGGAGAAATACTAAATTGTTTAGCTGTGGTACTTGGTCACTGAGGAAAGAGATTTTATAAGAGCATCGACAGCAATTACTGTTGTCCCTTGGTTCCTATCTCTGCCTCAGTGGAGGAGAATAAAGAAAGATTATCTTTCACAGAACTTTCTCTGATTACAGCTCCATTCTCCAATCACCTAATATGACTGTGGAGACTTGCAGTAAGAATGTAATATTTATTATAGCAGAACTATTTAGGAGGATCAATATGGTCAATGTTCATCTGTGCTTTTAAGTTCAGAAGGCTGAAAGAACTGACACACAAGGACCATGCTATAGTGTCTTGCGGTAAAACAGTTTTCATTCCATTTCCATGGGCTCGAATTAATCAATAAGGTTAACTACCTTTGCTCAGTTTAAGGTCAATAAAATGTGTCCATGTTCAGTATCAGAAGCAGCACACATGTTTGTATTTGCTTTTGTTCCATTGTCGATCTGTTGTTAATTAATCCAAAGCCTTTTGCCATATAATCATCAATACATGCATTAAAATATCCTTGCAGCAGATTGAGGATTTTTGGAGAAAATTAAGTATACTTATACCGTCTCAATTAAAAAGACACTGAAATATTCAAATATGCCCGCAATATGTCCAAATATATCTCCAATATGTCCCAATGTGTGCACAATATTACTGACTATTGCATATTTTAGCATATAGTGCAAGGAACATGTATACTATGAAGTGGCAGATATCATTGATCACGCTTGTAAAATATCACCAATTGGGCAGAACAAAAACTGCCCAATTGGTATTATGCCCTTGTTTCACAAATATCTAAATTGTCATATGTTTGAGCTTCGTGATTGAGCTACCATGCAACTTCAGGATTTTTGAGCAGTAAGATCTGCCTAATAACATATCTGTATATCCAGGCATTTGCTGATTTTCAATACAATAGATTTTTTGTTTGTTTTTTAATTTTAAGATTGTTATTTTAATTGTTATTGTAATGAATTTTACAGTGCCCTATGAAGGGTGGGATATAATATTTTAAAAATAAATATTGATTTGCTAGTTACTTTCCTCCAGCACTAAAAGTAATTATTTTATCATTTTTCCAGTTCTTTTAGAAATCTTCACTTTTCAAATGTCAGTACCTTTTCCCACTTTGTAAAAATTGTGAGATGTTATATCTTATCCATAATTCATAGGTTAGAAATCTGTAGGTTTGTTATTTATGATCTTATTATTCTCCCAAATTATTTCAGACTTTACACAATTGTCCAACAGTCTTTCCAGATTATGGTTTATGCATGGGATTCTAAAATCCAGTCACATTTGTACAATATTATTTGTGAAAACTCCCCCCCCCTCATTTTGGTACATCTTGCGCTGTCTCTGCTGTCTCCAATTTGGAGAATCTTTGCTTTTCTCCTTCATACTTTATCTAAATCATGCTATCAGTTTACATTTCCTGACGTAAAAACACAAACATCTAAGCTAAAATGATTTATGAACACAAATACCGTCTACTTCTTGTCCTTTGAAAAGAATTAAGTAAACTGCCTCTTCAAAATGGTTACACTAGCTGTCTACTTTTCTGAAAGCAAAAGCCAAATGAGTGGTTAAAAATATTACACATTTGAAAAATGCAAATAGGGTTATCCACATATGCAGCCATATGTCCTCAACGCACACAGTTAAAAAAGAATTTGTAAGGCTGTGCACCAAGCAAGTATATTTAAAGGTGCTGGATGCTAATCGCCGTGCAATGTGTTCACTATGTTCATGTGATATTATTTTAAAAGATTCACCCCCCCCTCCACTGTAATAAATATGGCACTGACTATTCTAATATAAATGCAGGCTTCTGACAGATCTCAGCAAGTGAAGGATCTTCCTTTTCTCGCTGTTTAAACACCATACTCAGAGAGCCGTTCAGAGCATTCCTTTGGATGTTAACATAAATTAGTTCATGTAATTTATGCTGCAAAGTTTGTCTAACCTTTGAGCGACTTTGCTCCACTGATCACAGCATCAATAACAATAGGGGATATGAGGCCAAATCCAAGTGGTTAAACCCCTAACAGGAAAATATCAATTAATCTTTTTCAATAGAGTTGGAGTATGGGTAATCCTCTCATTAAATTGTTTGAACTTTTCTCCCAGTAAACAAAAGAGGAATAATGAGTGATGTGGTCTGACTTGTTTATATGAAGACTCTTCAAGAGGCTTAGGCCCGACTTCTCAGCACTAGGTCCTTTTTAGTCACTTGTCACTAATTACCCATTTTAAAGGCATTTTTGTCAGTTCAGGAACTCTAAAAGGAAACTATTCTCAGCTTCTAGGGTGAAGATGATAAAAAGTCAGTGTATTATATCCAGAAATGCACAAAAAGCAAGATTGGAAATTAAAGATTAGCATTTCTTTATAGAAAAAAAATCTTATCTATATCTGTATTTTTAAATTCATAACATATAATGTGTTTTCCAAAAAAATGTTATTTTTAAACATCTTATTGTCATTTCTTTAATATAAAGCACTTTCTTAGACATCCTGAGAAAATTTTGGATGGAGTTGAAATTTGATTCACAAATGAGTCAAGCTAATTTTGCCTTCTAAATACACATTCCTTCTATGAGGGTTGATAAACATGTCTGGAATAGTTTTATTGATATATTTTTGTGATATAACTGGTGTGTGTGTGTGTGTGCTGCTCATTCATACATTCAAGAAAGTAACAAGAAAAAAGTGAAGGAGAGAGAGTTCATTGATAGAGGACGTGTCTTGCTTGCATGAAGTCCTGGGTTCAATTTTCTATTTAGGAAGGGAGAGACCATAACTCAATGGTAGAACATCTGCTTTTCCTGCAGTAGATTACAGACTCAACCCCTGTCACCTTAGGGTAAAATGGTTCAGGTAGCAGTAAGATCGGTTTCCATGATTCCATTATTGGGCAAGGTGTTGGAACATGTGGTGACACTTCAGCTCAAGGTATTTCTGGATAAGGTGGATTATCTATGTCCCTTTCAATCTGTTTCAGGTCTGCTTATGGGACAGAGACTGCTTTGGACAGGGGCAGTGTGTCCCTGTTGGGTCTGCTGAATTGCTCTGCAGCTTTTGATAGCATAGATGGTGGTATCATTCTAGACTGCTTGGTTGGCGCTATCTTACAGTGGCTCTGATCCTTCTTCGAGAGTAGATTTCAGAAGGTACTGCTGGAGAACTCTGGTTGGTCATTGTTTTCATTGGCCAATGGTAGGGGTGGGGAACCATATAGGTTTTTGTCAACTGATTGCCACCTGAACTCCCCTACAGACTGGAAAGTATCAGGATGTGGGGGGCACACCTGTGATGTCATAGGTAGGGCCCCACTCCTGATGTCATCCAGTCTCTGGCTGAAACATCAGCTTTCCAGTGCTTTGGATAGGAAAAAGACCCTGCTCTTTGCTCACCTTTCCCACCCGGCAGGCTGAGCAGACTCCGGAAAGCACCAGCCAAATGTGTCACTGGCCTCACTCATCCCACACCTTGCCCACTCAAGAAGGGTGAAAAACAAGCAGATTGCACTGGCCTAGCAGCTTTCAGGCAAGGGGTAAGACCTATGGAGGGAGCCGAAGCTTCCACAGGCTGGAAGGGGAACCTCCATGGGCCTGTTTCCTAAGTCTGAGCCCAGCTGTTGCATGTTCAAAGGTCCAAGAGTTACAAGATGATCAGCAGGGATCAGGCAAAAGGCAAGGTCTCAACAATTCAGATCACAGGCAACAAGGTCCCAAGGCAACACAGAAGACAAGGAGCAGGTGGAAGGAGAGGCCTGTTCAGGCAACACGCTAAGCTAGGGTGACCAGATAAATCCAGGTCAGGGCTCATCTAACTTTAACAGTTGTAGAAAAAAGGGAATTTCAGCCAGTGTCAGTTGTATGCAATTAGTTCCTCATGAAATTCCCTCTTCATCACAACTGTTAAAGTTGCAGGGGCCCTGCCTTCTTTTGTATATGGTCACTCTAGTATAGTGCATGCACCTTTAACTGTTATGATGAAGAGGGAATTTCACCAGGAACTAATTGTATACAAATGACACTGGCTGAAATTCCCTTTTCTCTACAACTGTTAAAGTTACATGAGCCCTGACCTGGATTTTATCTGGTCAGCCTACGCTAAGCCATGGTTAGGCAGTTAACTATTTTGCAGCAAATGGTTAGTGGTTGTGTTTAAACCGTGGTTATGTAGCCACCATGGTTAGGAAGCTAAGCCATAATATTTAGCTCCAAATACTTGATCACTGTGGCTTAGCATGTCATCTAAACGGGGTCTCAGAGTTCAGTTCAGAAGTACTCTTGCCTGGAATCATTCATTGAAACAGTCCAGAGTCAAGCCAAGGGAAACTGGATTCAGGAAAGTCTCAGCTTTACAGTGCTATTTTTATGCAGAGGCTGTAGGAGAAACAAAAAAGTTTCAGCTGTGAGCTGTTAGTGATGGGAACTGAAAAGGTCCTCCATGTGAGCAAGCCTTTTTTTGTGTGAATAGACCTTTTCTCACAAGGAGGTCTGCAGCTCAGTCTAGTACTCCTTCTGAGTTCCTGTCTTTTGCGGAATCAGAGCGCAGTAAATAACGAGACGACACAATAAATTGGGTTTAAAATGGGCCACACTTTATTGATGAATTCGCAGAAGGGGAAACTAGCGGGCATCCTCAATACTTGATGACCCAAGCCATCATAAGGGTAGGGCGAGTCAAATCGAGGCCAGTGTATGGCGTGCAGATCACGCCACCCCCTGGCCCCCCCTTTTGGGTAGGGAGGCTTTCCGTGTCGCCCCCAGCCCGTGCCACAAGACTTCCGAGCGGGTGAGGAAGGTCCGCCCCAAAGGTAACCCTTATCTCACCACCAGGGCCTCGAGACCACTCAGGTGCTGAGCCTCAGGCATTACCAGTCACCGCCCGGTGCCTGTGAATGCTCACCTATCCCTTGCCAGGTGAAGATGCCCGCGCCTAGCCGCCAAAATGTGACCAAATTAACTGAACCAATCAACCTAGTTAATACTCCCTTGCTGTCTCACAGTATGAAGTAGGCGAAAAAACTCACATCCTCAATGACGGCTTATGAGCAAAAAATTCCTACTTGGCTTCCTAAGGACAACCGGCATTTCATTCCCATACTGCCAACAGGGAAGGGAGGGAGGGAGCCGCGCAACCAAGACGAAGGAGGGGAGGAGTTCCAGCCTTATATAGGCTCCCCCTCCTCCTCCCCTCCTTCTGGCGCCACTTTCAGGAGGGCCAATGGCGTGCCTCCATGCCTCGTCTCCCCTGCGCCCGCCGCAATTGCCCCACCACCCCCAAGCCTTGCTGGGAGTGGGGTAGGGCCTTTGCGGAATCGGAGCGCAGTAAATAACGAGACGACACAATAAATTGGGTTTAAAATGGGCCACACTTTATTGATGAATTCGCAGAAGGGGAAACTAGCGGGCATCCTCAATACTTGATGACCCAAGCCATCCTAAGGGTAGGGCGAGTCAAATCGAGGCCAGTGTATGGCGTGCAGATCACGCCACCCCCTGGCCCCCCCTTTTGGGTAGGGAGGCTTTCCGTGTCGCCCCCAGCCCGTGCCACAAGACTTCCGAGCGGGTGAGGAAGGTCCGCCCCAAAGGTAACCCTTATCTCACCACCAGGGCCTCGAGACCACTCAGGTGCTGAGCCTCAGGCATTACCAGTCACCGCCCGGTGCCTGTGAATGCTCACCTATCCCTTGCCAGGTGAAGATGCCCGCGCCTAGCCGCCACAGGGTGCGACAAGCCTTATGCTTTGTCGCCAACCCCCCATCTGCGCAGGATCAACTCCCGCAGACCCCTCTGCAAATCCATCAAAAATCTGTCATTCCCGAGGTCCGATAGATGTACCCCGTCAGGCCTATAAAGCTCCCTCCGCGCTGGGTAAATAGTGGGATGATTAACATACCCATCACCCCACACCCGTAGGCTGCGAAAAATCTCACCATTCGCCTTCCTACCAGCCCGATTCAAGGCTCTGGGATTGCACGGTGCCCTCCACTGGCACCGAGGCACAATTGCGGACCACATAATCACTACCCCAGGCCACCAACTGCGAATCTGCTGAAAATCAGAGATCGCCTGCAGCACCAAGGCCTTGCCCTTCAGCATCCCCAAGTCGTTACCCCCCAAATGGAGTAACAACACCTGTGGTGGGGGCTGGGCCGCACGCCGCTGCATTAACATCGGGATGAGCTGGTCCCATCTCATCCCCCGCCTGCCGGCCCACTGTATGCTGGCCACGCCGCTCAGTCCCAACTGTGAGCCCACTGCGGTACAGGCTGCCCTCCGTCCGGCCCAGAACACATAGCTGTGTCCACAGATGAGAACCCGAACTGGGGCTTCCGCCGGCCGGCCATCTAGGAACAAACAAATTATGGTCAGCCAACCGTCCCCTTCCCCCCCCAAGGGAGAGTACGTCACTTCCCCCCCGTAGGGAGGGGCCGAACATAGGAACGATACGCACGCGATCGCCATCTGCCAATCGCCTGTATCTGCCCTGGCGGTAAACCCAAAGCCGCAGCCGTAGAGGCCGCCCCTATCCGAAACGAATGGGTTCCGAATTTAAAACCTGTCAACTGCATACCGTCCAGCGCCCGCCTTGCAATGGCCGCAAACTGAAACTTCGTCAGCGGCGAACTATCCGCATGACAAAAGAGGAATCCAGGCGCCATACCTCTCAACTCCCGGAAGGCCGTTAACGCCCTAACAGGGCATAACTCTTCCTGTGTGGCTGCATGTAAAAAGATTGTCTGCCCTTTGCCCTTTTGATCTGTTTTGGAACGCCTCACCCGTATGGAGACCTGTTCAGCGCTGATTTGAACATCAGCAAATTGCAGAGCCCTTCCCGACCTATCCCCTTTAGCAGCCGCTAACAGCTCCGATATTCTCAATGCCCCAAAAAAGGCAGTCAACGCAGCCGCATGGTATAAAGCGGCCTCAAAAGGGGATGCACAGAGCGAGTTCCAACACGCTTGCAGACCAACAAGAATGACCGGCGATAATGGGGACCGTGAATCTGGCTTGACTGGTTGCTCACGCGACCAGCCGCTCAATACACGCCTAATCCGAAAATCCGCCGTATTATCCTGCACGCCCCGGCACTTCGCGCAAAAAGCCAAGGCCGCCAGCTTACCAGAGATGGTGCGCACCGCCTTGCCCTTCCTTCTCTCTGCCACACAAAATTGCAATAGATGATCGACCGGGATAGGCCACTCCGTCCCCAGTTTCGCACACGACCTGAATTCCTGGAATTCCCTACCTGCCTTCCTATATGCCGCTTGCGTGCACGGGGCGAGGGACTGCCAAACCGCACGATCTACTTCCTCTTGCCAATCTCCCACAGGGCCCAAGGTGCGAGATCCCGGAATTTCTCTACCTGCTGGCGCGATAAAGCATCAGCTATTGCATTATCCAGTCCAGGAATATGCCGTGCTCGGAACAGAATGTTATTTTGAAGGCAGTGCAACGTAAATGCCCTAACTAATGTCATGACCCTATTGTTCTTGGAGGACAACGTGTTGATAACCTGGACAGTGGCCTGATTATCACACCAGAAATGCACCACGCAATTCCTCAATTCCTGCGCCCAAACATGCGCTGCCACATAAATAGGGAAAAACTCCAAATAAGTTAAATCCCTACACGTGCCAGACTCCTGCCAACCATCAGGCCACCGTCCAGCGCACCACCTGTCGCCCCATATTACCCCAAATCCTAATGCCCCAGAGGCATCGGAATGTATTTGCATATCTGCCTCCAATAATAACTCCCTCCTCCAAAATGACACCCCATTAAAGCCTTCCAAAAAGGATAGCCAAACCGCGAGATCCTCTCGCATCCCCTTTGTTACCCTAACGTGATGATGAGGCCTGGTGAGGCCTTTCATGGCATTGCAGAGCCGACGCAAAAAGGCTCGGCCCGGCGCCACCACCCTGCAGGCAAAATTCAAATGCCCAACCAACTCCTGCAACTGCCTCAAAGTCACCTTCGTTTGTGACCGAAGCGACAAGATACGGACCACCAAGGCCCGTACCTTGTCCAAAGGCAGCCTACAGCTCCGCTGCACCGAATCAATTTCTACCCCAAGGTACATTAACACATTTGCCGGGCCCTCCGTCTTCTCATGAGCTAAGGGGACACCTAACTCATCCGCCAGGGCCGCAAATTCCGGCATCAAATACCTACATTGCCCAGAATTCTTTCCACCACTGAAGAAAAAATCATCCAGGTAGTGAGTACAGTCGGCCAATCCCGTGCGCTCCCGAACGGCCCATTCCAAAAATGAACTGAATCGTTCAAACATGGAACAGGAAATTGAACACCCCATGGGTAAGGCCCTATCTATATAATAACAACCCCGGAAGTGAAAACCCAAAAGATCAAAATCCAAAGGGTGTATGGGGAGTATGCGAAATGCTGACTTAATGTCGCATTTGCCCATTAAAGCCCCAAGCCCTTGTCTCCTAACCATGGCAACCGCCGAGTCAAAAGACACATAATGCACGGAACATAAATGTTCCGGGATTGCATCATTAACCGATTGCCCCCGAGGTGCAGACAGGTTATGTATCAACCTGTACTCCCCGGGAGCCTTCTTGAGAATGATGCCCAAGGGGGAAACCCTCAAATTCGGTATGGGGGGACAACTAAAAGGCCCCAACACCCTACCCGCAGCTACTTCTTTATCAATCTTATCCTGCACCAACTGTTCCAGCACCTGAACAGACTTTTGATTCCGGGAAAACGCAGATACTCTAGGACCCGTAAATGGAATGCGAAATCCATCCCTAAACCCAGCCTCCAAATAGCTGGCATCCGAGCCCGGGTATCTTGCCAAAAGGCGCCTCAGCGGTTCAAGCCTGACTGGACTGGGGCCCTTTGGGAGGAGGGTGCTGGCCCCCTGGCTTACGGCCACCTGGGGCGTCACCCCCTGTTCCCCGCCCCCTTTTGGACCTTGGGCAATTAGCCCCGGCGTGAGGTCCCCTACAAATTGGGCATTCATGGCGAAACCTACACACAGGGCGTGTGCAGGCCCCTCGGGAACTATATTCCCAGCAAAGCAGGCGGGATTGAACCCCCTGCCCCGCCGCCACGCGGGGAGATGCAGTAAGCTGCTGCTTGGCCAGAAGATGGCCACTATCCGCCCGCTCCCCGACCCCTGGCCTTGCCGGGGTCATGAACTGCAGCCACAGATCATTGTCTTTCAAATCCCAGCGAAGGGAGTGATCAAACGCGGCCTGCATACGAAATGATTCATCGTAAGCAAGCCACGCCCCCCCTCGTACTCTGTGTATGCTCTATAGAGCATATCCAGATACTTTGTCAAAATACAACCTTTCTCGGGGAACTTCTGTTGGATCACCCCCATATAAATAAGGTAGCCCGGCAGCCAATTTGCCCATGTCTGAGCTACCTTCTTCCGTCGCAGCCGCTCCAGCTCCTTATCTGTGGCCCTGTCCTTGTCTTTTGTCTCTGTCTCACGAAAGAGTAGAGAAAAAACGTCTACAAACTCCCCTTTCCATATCTTCTCGCGTGTGGCCGGGAGCAAATGGTATCCCAGTGGAGCAGCAGTGCTGCCTGTAGGGATGGCCGTTGCCTCAACCCCCACATATGGGTCGCGCACTAAACCTCCCGCTGCCAACACCTGAGAGGAAGCACCAGCCGGCCCCTGCCACACTGCCAAAACAGACTCATTCACCTGTGACTCCGATTGTGTCTGTGTTGCCGCCGTGTGACTTACCGTAGGACCCGTCACCCCTAGACCTACCGTCACTGACGTGCCGACCTCCGCGTTGGAGACTGCCTGCTGGGCTCCAGCCGCTGCCACTGTTGAGCTCCCCGTCTGTCCCAAATTCTGGGTCGTGTGCGCATGTGTAGTGGACTGTATTGTCCCCACACCCCCAGCCTGAGGTGCTCCCACCCCCTGAACTGCTGCCGGCCAACCCCAACCCGGGGCCCATGGGCACCAATTCCACGGCGAGGGCGAACCCCACGGTGGGAGCGGTCCCGTGTAAGATGTGGTGGGTGCCTCACCTGGAGTACGCACGCCGATGTCACTTCCCGCCATTGGCACTCCGCCCGTGCTTGGCCACTGCGTCACGGCCGCTGCAGAGCCACTCGTTGAGGCCCCTTGCATCGACCCCCCTGATGCCACTGGCTGTGTCTCCTGCCGACTCGGCTGCTGGGACTGCTGGACCGCTTCTCCGGCTGCAGACACCCCATCACCAGATTCAATAACCTGTAGACGAGCTGAAACAGAAGCCCACATTTGATCCCGCTTCTGTTTCCTCGTTAGATGACGCCCTGTCGCACCGCCAGGGCCCCCCAGCACACCCGCAGGCGCGAGTGGGCCTAAACCCCTCTCACGTTCCACCGCTTGCAGCCTGGCCAATATAGCCGCAACCTCAGGGCTCTCTTCCTCATCTGATGAAGACTCCCTGTGCGCCCTGGAACGCTTAAAGGAAGGCTTGGGCGCCTTCCCCTTGCCTTTCCTGCCTCCACTTCCTCTAGGGGGGGCCATTTTCTTGGAGTGAGTTCCTACTCACAGCTCCTGCTAGGTCAAGGCCACACCCCTATCTCCAACCGCCTGCCACTAACCCCCGAATCAAGCGCTGTGTTCGATTCAAATTCAAGAGGCGGAGCTACACCAACCGCCCTCCGCACTGCCCAGTAGCCACCAGCAGGGCACCCTTGAATGTCGGTTAAATTCAAAAAGGGAGGGGCCGTTGTCACCAAGCACTTACATGCACCCCCTAATCTAAACAAAAGAGAGGGGGGGATCCAATCAACTCGCCCTTTGCCCCGAACCCTACCCCTGTAGAATTAAGGATGGGGGGGGCATCTCTACAGTCGGAAAAAAAAAAAGGGGGGGGGGGGAAGGCCAGCCGGCCCAGACCCGTCACCGGGCCAAGTGCCCTCCAAAGAGCTCCCGCCGTCCGGCGAAGCCTTGCTGCAACCCCCACCCGCTCCCGGCACCAAGCGCCTCAATTGAAGTGGGGGGGAGTAGGGGGCGTATGAGAGGGAAAGGCCAACCTGCCCAGCCCCGTCCGCCCCAGCGCAAAGCGCCCTTCCTGCAAAGGGAATCCCCGTCCCAGCCGGCTGCGGCTATCAGCAGCAGGCCCCTCGATTCAAGCGGGGGGGGAGGGAGATGCAAGGCCAGCCGCCCTGGCCACACTGCCGCACCGCCCCACTCAGGAAGGACCAGCCGGCCCTTCCCCAAACCTGTGGCCTCCTGGCCTGAAGAGGAAACGCTCAGCGCCATTGGATGGAGAGGCCTCCGCCTCCGTTCCTTCCCCAACTGGCGCCCTCTGCTCCACGAGGCTTCGGGAGAGCGTGGGGGGGGGGCCAGCCGGCCCAGCCCTCAAGCGCCGAGCCTCAGTGCTCGCCGCGCTGCTTCCCGCCGCTGCTCCTCGACCCCTGGACCCACGCTGCTGCTGCTGTGGCCTCAGCAGCAGGCCCCTCCAATGAAGGGGGGGGGGCGGGGGAGAGGGATAGGCCAGCCGGCCCAGCCCCGCCCGCCCGTGCGCAAAACGCCCTCCCTGTTCCCGCCGTCCGGCAAGACAAAAGGGGGCTCCAATACTAAAGGGACTCCCCGTCCCAGTCAAACGTCTGCCCAGCCCTGCTCAGCCGCCTCTTCACACGCCGCGAGCCCGCCCGAGCAGAGCAGCAGCTCCCGCTGCTTCCGACAAGCCGGTTGCTCGGAGAACGGGCCTCCGCCTCCGTCCTTCCCCAACCGGCGCCCTCCGTCAACGCGCTGCTGCCGAGGCTGCTGCTGTGCAAGCCAGCCTCTCGTCAGCCAGCCGCGCAACCAAGACGAAGGAGGGGAGGAGTTCCAGCCTTATATAGGCTCCCCCTCCTCCTCCCCTCCTTCTGGCGCCACTTTCAGGAGGGCCAATGGCGTGCCTCCACGCCTCGTCTCCCCTGCTCCCGCCGCAATTGCCCCACCACCCCCAAGCCTTGCTGGGAGTGGGGTAGGGCCTTTCTGGTGGCATCTTCCCCAAGGGCTTGGGGTTTTCTCTGCCTCTAACTCTGACCCTTTCTACACCATAGGGGTGTAGAGGGAGGGATATCCCAGAAGTACCTAATACACACCATCGGCACACAGGGACCAGCCAGGAGCCATTCCAGGCAAACAGCCTGGTGTAGAAATGGCCTCTGAGACAGATTCCTTGTTCTCCTTATGATCATCAGCGCCAAGGACCCAGGGTCCTCCTGGTCTACTGGTTGCAGGAGGACCCTGGTTGCAGGTGGTTCCTTGTGCCCTGGTTCTTTCTCTTCTAAGGAATATTCCAACAGGGATATGACACTATTCCTCCTCCCTGCACGGGTGGAGTGCCCAGGTTCCCCTGAATGCTGGAGCAGCAGACCAGAGTAGGGGCATGAACATCACTAGCATTTCCCCCAAAACACTCTTCTAACCTTCCAATCAATGAGGTATTGAAGGTACCTATGGTGGAAATGAGAGTCCAATATCTGTGTCACCAATTATTCTTTCTTCCCATCCACAAGCACTGGGAGTGGCAGATCTGAGGGGCCTCAAAATAGGGAGGGACCAATGGAATTCAGATGGATCCTCATGGAAGGAGGTAACTGCAACTGAAAGGCAACCAAATTGATCTGAGCAGTTATACAAAGGGATCCCAGAAATTGGGCACCCAACCTACAGTTTGGCCAGTACAGTGGGAGGTGGTGAGATGGCAGCCATGCCTGGTTACCAAACTGCAGTGAGAACCATCACAGTTGGCGCTTCTTATCTGGGGAGATATGGTAAGAACAAGGGATGATACCTGTAGTTTTCATGAAAAGGTATCTGCTGGGTGGAGGAATAAAAGTCATTATTAAATGCAAATTCTGGCAAAGGCAGTTACTCCCCCCCCCCGCCCAGTTATCGTGTTGGTAGTTCACATAACACCACAGGTAGTGTTGCAAGGTGGCATTAGTGCATTCCATCTCCCTGTCTGTTTGCAATGATCGGCCATGAAAGATGCAACATCATCCAGCAGAGAAAACAAGGCTTACCCAAATCTGTCAAGGTGCTTTTATCTGTTTCTGTCTTATGTAGAAAATTAAACTGAGAAAAACCAACTTGGCCAGGACTATCTAATGGGCTTCAAGGCAGAATAAGACCTTTAAGCTGGATTTCCCATGTTCAACGTCATATGTAGCATCATGCTGCCCCCCGCCGTCCCAATTCCTAGTTTCATGAAAATCAGCACTGTACTGTAATGTCCAAATACTGTCATCATACCAAATAGAAAAAAAGACTGGCATACCTAATATTAGCATTCGCTGTCTCAAAATCCTAAGTACCAGGAACAGGACCTTTTGGGTGGTGGCACCACAATTGTGAAATTTTTTGGAAACTCATCCATGCCCTTCTCTCCTTCTTTTACACAAGCTCTAAAGATGTTCACAAAGCTTTACCTAAAATAAATGCTTCTTTGGTTGGTTCATGTATATATTATTACACCGATGTGTCTTTATTTGTCTTTATTTTGTTTATTCTGCTTTTAATTGCATATAGTGTTATTATTTATTTGTTGTTTTTCTTACATGAACCAATTCAGATTTTTTTTAAAAAAGTTAGGATATAAATAACTAAACATTTATGACAATGATGATGATGATAGATAAAATTTCAAACTAAGGATGTAACAGCTCAAGTTGAGGTTTTGATTGACATTGTGGCCAGGCTTAACAGTTAAAATGTTTTAAAGTGTTTTAATTAGGGATGTGCACTGGATCGGACCCAATCCACGATCCGAGTCCGGTCCAGTGGGAAATCGGATAAATTATCCGATTTCCGATCCAACAGCTGGATCGGCTGATCCAGTCCGAACCGATCCGAAAATGCTCTGAACCGGTTCAGCGGATCGGCGGATCGGCGGGCGCCCACTGGCGCCCACCGCCGCTTCCATTGGTGGGCGCCAGCAGGCGCCCGCCGATGAAAGTGGACAGCGGGGGGGGCGGAGGGGAGGAGGGGGTGCTTACCTTTGAGGGCCGTCCGCTCCCATCCGGCGCCGGCGGCTACTACCAGCAGGCTCTGCGGCCTGCTCCAGGGTGGCGCGCCGGGTGATGACATCACTCGGCGCGCTACTCTAGAGCAGGCCGCGGAGCCTGCTGGTAGTAGCCACCGGCGCCGGACGGGAGCAGACGGCCTGGAAAGGTAAGCAGGGGGCGAGCGGAGGGGAGGAGGGGGCACGCGGAGGGGAGGAGGGGGGCCCTTACCTTTCTGGGCCGTCCGCTCCCGTCCGGCGCCGGCGGCTACTACCAGCGGGCTCCGCGGCCTGCTCCAGGGTGGCGCGCCGGGTGATCACCCGGTGGGTTACACTAGAGCAAGCTGCATAGCCCGCTGACGGTAGCCGCCGGCACCAGACAGGAGTGAACAGCCCGGAACGGTGAGGAGGGGGCGCACGGAGGGGAGGAGGGGGGCCCTTACCTTTTAGGGACGCCCGTCCGGCGCCAGTGGCTACTACCAGCGGGCTCCACAGCCTGCTCCAGGGTGGCGCGCCAGGTGATCACCCGGCGGGTTACTCTAGAGCAAGCCGCAAAGCCCGCTGGCGGTAGCCGCCGGCGCCGGACGGGAGCGAACGGCCCAGAAAGGTGAGGAGGGGGCGCGTGGAGGGGAGGAGGGGGAGCCTTACCTTTTAGGGATGCCTGTCCGGCGCCGGCGGCTACTACCAGCGGGCTCCGCAGCCTGCTCCAGGGTGGCACGCCGGGTGATCACCCGGCGCGCTAATCTAGAGCAGGCCGCAAAGCCCGCTGGCGGTAGCCGCCGGCGCTGGACGGGAGCGGGCGTCCCTAAAAGGTAAGCAGTGACGGGGAAGGGGGGTAGGGAACGCGGGGGAGGGGGCTTACCTGCCGGGGCCGTCCACAGCGGACGGCCCCGGGGGGAGGGAGTTAGGCCCCCCCTCACCCACCCGCCGCCATTTTTTCCTCATAGACTTGCATTGCAATGCAAGTCTATGGGGAAAAAAATGGCGGCCGATCCAAAAATTTCCGATTTTTGGATCAGGATTGGACTCGATCTGAACCGATCCATGACAAAATTGGAGGTCCCGATCCGGGTCCCGATCCGATCTGGGGGGTCCGTGCACACCCCTAGTTTTAATGTCAGCTGTTTTATGTTTATGGTTTAAATTTTATATATTGACTTTTTAGTGTTAAATCTTTTAATTTTTGTAAACCACCCAGAGAGCTTCGGCTATAGGGTGGTATATAAGTGTAAATAATAATAATAATAATAATAATAATAATAAATAATAATAATAATAATAGAAAGTGAAGTGAAATGAAGAGTAAAACCCACAATAATTGTAGTGGCTCTACATTGCACCCAAAACATTTACTCCAGTCACATTTGGATGACTGTGAAAAATGTCTTAGAATAGTTTCATTTTCGTCTTATATGTCTAGCTTTAAAAATATAATAATAATAATAATAATAATAATAATAATAATTTTTCCTCATAAAATGAGTGAGACTCAACTCACTTACTCATTGCCAACACCTACGTTTATTATGAAATCCTGCTCTTGATGTGCCAATAAACATTCCAGGCATACCAAAGCAAATCTGGGGTTTCCCCCCACTGCCCTATGCTAGGGTATATTTCCTCACCAGCACCAAGGGCTAAGGAACAGAGTTCATGGGGTAGGGTGGTATAGAACAGTGTGCCACATCCTGTGGAAACATTTGCTTGGAGCGTGGCACAGAAGGACATGGAATAAGTTGATATCCTCTGTAAAGTAGGGTGCCCTGATTCCATGTTGTCTTTATTGTGTAAGGAAACAGCTATCAGAAGGATGGCTGATGTAAGTAAAATTAAAAGTGAAGAGAAATTCAAAAAGGCAAAATGCTAAAATCCATATTAGTGTGATACTTGTATTAGGCCAACTCCAACATCACAAAATACGGTGCAGGATTTTGAGTTCTTCAGACCTCTTCATCAGGCAAGATGGTAAACACAGCAAAAAAAAAAATGGTCAGGGAGAGAGAAAAGTGACTGCTGTTAAAGCCATAGAGTCCATATTTGGTTATAGTGTTAAGATGGAAATGGGAGGGGCTGATATTCAAATGAGGCTCTACCAGGTACTGAGATGGCTTCATCTTATACCTGGGACCCAGCCAAGGGTTGGTTGGAAGAGGAAACAAACAAACCATGATAGACCTCCATTTTGAAAATATAACATCTAGCCATTTACTCAAACACAGAAGTGAACACATAGGTTCCTTGGTAGGTAAAAGCAGAAGTTGAGAGAAACTAGACCATTTTTATCTTGATCAAGCTGGAGATAATTTCAGATTGTGTACCTACCCACTACCAAAATACCTTTATATATTGACCTGTTCTTCATGATCAAATTAAGCCACCATGACTTGTTTGGATCAGTAGGCACATGCCAGATGCCATTTCCCTAATTACCCTCCTAGTCACAGCTTGTTGTGTCAATCAGATCCGGGCAGCATGGCTTTTGTGAAGGGGAAACAATCCTCAAATTTTAATGTTATTTGACGGTTGCTCCCCTCTCAAAAAAGCTATGCTGCCCAAGTTCGGATGACACAACAAGCCATGTCTGCGTGTGTAATTAGGGAAATCGTGGTTGACCTAAACTATCATTAAAACAAGCCACCATGTCTTATTTAAGCCATGTTGGCTTGTTTGATCATGCAAACTGGCCCATTATATTGTACAACATGCATAGCATGAAACTTGCCCCTGGCCCAGAACCTTTGTTTGATGTGTCAAGGCCTAATAAATTTTAGTTGTTTTAAAGTATCTTTTGAAAGACAACCAGATAACAATTTGAACCTGGAAGGAAAAAGGGCCTTTTCGTCCCTCCATTTTATATGTCACTAGTTGATATGCCCGGCTTTGCTCGGGTCTGTGAATAATGTTTATGATATTTCTCTGATAAATAATACATTTCTCTGCAACTTATTCATCTTTAGGTTGGTTGGTTGGTTTTAGTTTGGTTGAGTTCGTAAATTGTTTTGTTAAAATAAATGGAAAATTGTGTTAGTAAGAACTGTATTTTAAATTAGAGCTTCGTGATAAATCACATTTTTTGTTTTACCTGAAATGCTTACACTTTCCATCATGCCTTGGCCAGAGCAGCCATCTAAACTTCAAAAACAATTAGGATACACAACACCCTTTCTACCAGCTAAAAAAGATGCAAACCTAAAAATATGTTTTCAAAATATACCCGGCATTGCCCAGATATCTGAATAACATATAGTAGGGAAGCGGATCTCAGTGGACATGAGGAACTGTTGTATGCATGTGCTCTGAAATTATTATTATGAAAAAAGGAAAACAGCCAGAACATAGAATACTTTATTGGCATAATTTACTATATAGTATCTACATTTAACAGGTTTTGGCAGAGAGCCAGGATGGTGAAGGCTACTGGTGACTTGGCCCTTTTATCTGACATAAAAATACTTAAAATCCAAAATTTCATGTTTTTAGATATATATTTTTGGTACCTATAATGCTAGATTTCAAGTTTCTACCCAACGCTGCTTGCGCCCCCTAAAATAGATGTCTGTGAGGTAATCATCTTAAAGTAGCAAGCCGGTGCTAGGCCTAAGTTAACTTTTAAACAAATTAAATTCATTTCTTTTTTTCCTCTCTCACCCTCATGACAACCCTTCAAGGTAGGCCAGTCCTAGGTCTGTGAGGTAACTTTAAAACAAATTAAATTAGTTTCTTCCCTCAGCCCCTCTCTCACCTTCAATGCATGGCCAGGGCTGCCTTGAAGCCGTCGCCATAATTTTCCTTGTCCCCACAGAAAACAAAAAAACTACAACTCCCGGCATGCCTTTTGCGGTGGTGCCTGACTTGCCCAATGGGAGTCCTGTTGCTAAAGCTCATGGGAAATGAAGTCTAGCTGAGCAAGTCCACACTACACTGTGCAATCGGTGCTCATAGGTAGGCCATGAGGGAGCTGGCTGGCTGACTGATGGTTTGCTTGGTTGCCGTTGGCAACAGGCCCGCTCCCAATGGGGCCTAGCAGCTGAGGCAGCTGGTCCCAGGCACTCTCCCTTAAGGCCCAGGAGAGCGAGCCACTACCAGATAATGGCTGCCAAAGCCTGATAAGTCTTCCCTCCTGCCCAAGGCATGCTGGGAGTTGTAGGCATAACTGGAGAGCAGGTCATCTTGGTTGTGGTATCCTGCTTGTGGATTTCTGAATAAAGTTTATGATTTTTAAGTAAAAACCTGACTATACCGTTGAGACAGAAGAGTGAATGGAGGATTGACTGATATAGCTGAGGCTAGAATAGAAAGGTGGGCAGGATTAGTGGCAGTTCAGAGAACAAAGACAGTTAGTGAGAGGTTAGGGTTTGCTCACCCATACCTTATTTTAAATCAGGCACTCTACAT
Organism: Anniella stebbinsi; assembly: GCA_029215795.1. Taxonomy (NCBI): domain Eukaryota; kingdom Metazoa; phylum Chordata; class Lepidosauria; order Squamata; family Anniellidae; genus Anniella; species Anniella stebbinsi. The sequence continues at coordinate 328,070,210 of JARDYH010000001.1, forward strand.
GCCAGTACTACACCACTCAGCATGCCTTTGGCAGCCTGCAGGTGCTCGCATCCTCTGAGACATCCTCTTGTTGCTGATGCTGCTCCTCAATAGAGCATTGAGGAGAAGTATCGCCACTGAGGGGAAGTAAGCGGCTATCAGTGGACGCACCCAGCTCTGGCCAATCCTGCTGAGACTGCCTTGGCCTGTGCTTCTCACCCACCAAGTGCTACATCAGAAGCCTGTACTGAAGGGCCGGGGCTGGACCAGGCACTTCACCCTTCATTGGGTTTGTTTCTGGGCATGCGCAGAGTGCCTTCCCTTCCTCTTAAGGGCAAAGGCTATACACTTGCTTCCCCCAGATTCTGAGAAAACAGCAATATCAGGACGGAGTGCCTTTGAGCATGTTTGGCCCCTCAAAGTCATGCTCTTGTATCTAGTTACATTTTAAAACCACACATGGCAGGTGGGAGGAGGAACCACAAATGAATGCAGCCCATTTATGTGGGTTGTTTCCTTTTATGTGGAATTGGATTGACTGCTTGAGACCAACCTTAGGAGTCGGGGTTGTAAAAGACACGCAGCAGACACCAACCTGTGCACTCACAATGGCCACCAAAGGCCAGTAAGTCTGGCCTTCTGCCCAAGGCATGCTGGGAGTTCAGGCCATGGCATGCTGGGAGTTGTAGGCATAAACCTAGGTTTTTATTAAATTCTTTAAAAATGCTTCAACCTCCCAAAGTTCGTGTTTTTAGATTTTTCTGGTACTTTGTAAGGCCAGACCTATCACTGTGTCACCGTGTCAAGGTTCTAACTCATCTGGAAGTGGGTAAACATTTCCAGACATAGGTGATGCATACATACTTTCTGCAATATAGGTAGAGATGTCTGCTGAGGACAAGATGTTCTTCTCACATGTCATTCCAAGATGGCTTAGTTTTATCGCCCTTGATACATATCTTGGCATGCTGTCCTAATCTCTCAGAAAATCTAAACTATTACTCACGTGTTCCTGAGGAGAGTACTGCAAATCTATAATTTAAAACTGCTTGGTTATGCATCAAAACCAAAATGAAGGAAATCAGTTCTTTCAAAATTTCTCTTTGAATGATTTCCTTATTGCACTGGACACCAAAAAGGCATTTATGTTAAACATTTGAAGACTTCATTACCTGCAGTATTACTGGATGAGGGTGCATTTAAAAGGTACATTTGAGTAAAAAGCTTTGGCACATATGCGAGTGTGTGCATCATTTATAGGGGTGTACATCGGATCGGATCCGATCCACGATCCGAATCCAATCCGCCCCAAAATCGGGAAAATCCGATCCGATCCGATCCGATCCGATCAACCTCCGATCCGATCCGATCCGATCCGACGAGGTCCGATCCGGATCGGACGCCATTTTGAATGCTTTTTCCCATAGCCAAGTATTGTTTTACAAAAACGCCTATAACTTTTTCATTTTTAAAGATAAAAGGATGAAACTTGGGCACATTATACACTGGTTAGGGACAGTTATCTGTGAGAAATTTCAGAAAGATTGGTGCATGCGTTTTGTGGCAATTAATTTTTTAATAAATACCCAGAAATGCCTATAACTTTGTCATTTTTATAGTTACACAAATGAAACTTTGCCACATTGTAGGTGGTACCTTCGAACCTATGTGTGTGAAATTTCAGAAACGTAGGTGCTTGTCTTGTGTGGCAATTAATTTTTAGAAAAATGGGTAGTAGTGGGGTAAATACATTTATGCCTCCCATTTTTTTATTTTTGAAGATACAAACAGGAAACTTGGGCACATTACAGGTACCACTTGCCTTGATATGTGTGTGAAATTTCAGAAACATTGGAGCTTGCCTTGTGTGGCAATTAATTTTTGAAACAATGAGGAAAGAAACACCTATAACTTTGTCATTTTTAAAGTTACACACATGAAACTTTGCCACATTGTAGGTGGTACCTTGGGACCTATGTGTGTGAAATTTCAGAAACATTGGAGCTTGCCTTGTGTGGCAATTAATTTTTGAAACAATGAGGAAAGAAACACCTATAACTTTGTCATTTTTAAAGTTACACACATGAAACTTTGCCACATTGTAGGTGGTACCTTGGGACCTATGTGTGTGAAATTTCAGAAACATAGGTGCTTGCCTTGTGTGGCAATTAATTTTTTAATAAATACCCAGGAATGCCTATAACTTTGTCATTTGTAAAGTTACACACATGAAACTTTGCCACATTGTAGGCGGTACCTTGGGACCTATGTGTGTGAAATTTCAGAAACATAGGTGCTTGTATTGTGTGGCAATTAATTTTTGAAACAATGAGGGATTCATTGGACAGCACTTGCCCATAGGGATTCATTGGACAGTACTTGCCCATAGGGATTCATTGGACAGTACTTGCCTATAGGAAATCATTGGAAAGCACTTGCCCATAGGAAATCATTGGAAAGCACTTTCCCATTGAGAAATACAGTTATGCCTCCCACTTTTTTATTTTTGAAGATACAAACAGGAAACTTGGGCACATTGTAGACTGGCTAGGGATAGTTATCTGTGAGAAATTTCAGAAAGATTGGTGCATGCGTTTTGTGGCAATTAATTTTTTAATAAATACCCAGGAATGCCTATAACTTTGTCATTTTTAAAGTTACATACATGAAACTTTGCCACATTGTAGGTGGTACCTTGGGATCTATGTGTGTAAAATTTCAAAAACGTAGGTGCTTGCCTTATATGGCAATTAATTTTAGAAAAATGGGTAGTAGTGGGGTAAATACATTTACGCCTCCCATTTTTTTATTTTTAAAGATACAAACAGGAAACATGGGCACATTACAGGGAACACTTCGCTTGATATGTGTGTAAAATTTCAGAATGATAGGTCCAGGCATTTGGTGGCTACGAATTTTTTAGATTAAAAGTTATTAACCTTTTTTACACAGAGGCTGGGGCTGTCAATTGCACCCTCCCGCCTCCCGGGAAGAAGAAGGAAACACTTTCTCTCATCTCTTTGATCCTTGCATGATTGGCTGCAACTGAGCTAGTATCCATTACAAAAGGAGAAACAAAGTAGCACTTGGCTCGTGTCTGCTTTGATACTTTCACTTTTACTGAAGCAGAACGGCTGAGCCTAGGATCACTCTCTCTCGCTGGGATCGTTACTGGAGAAATTTTCTACAGTCTTCAAAGTGGTGTGTGCAGACACCTTGCCACCACATGCCTGGACCTATCATTCTGAAATTTCACACACATATCAAGTGAAGTGTTCCCTGTAATGTGCCCATGTTTCCTGTTTGTATCTTTAAAAATAAAAAAATGGGAGGCATTCCTGGGTATTTATTAAAAAATTAATTGCCACACAAGGCAAGCACCTATGTTTCTGAAATTTCACACACATAGGTCCCAAGGTACCACCTACAATGTGGCAAAGTTTCATGTGTGTAACTTTAAAAATGACAAAGTTATAGGCATTTCTGGGTATTTATTAAACAATTAATTGCCACAAAACGCATGCACCAATCTTTCTGAAATTTCTCACAGATAACTATCCCTAACCAGTGTATAATGTGCCCAAGTTTCATCTTTCTATCTTTAAAAATGAAAAAGTTATAGGCGTTTTTGTAAAACAATACTTGGCTATGGGAAAAAGCATTCAAAATGGCGTCCGATCCGGATCGGACATCCGGTCCGATCTGATCCGATCATCCTCCGATCCGATCCGATCTGATCCGACCCCACAGGTCCGGTTCCGATCCGCTATCCGATCCGATCCGGGGGGTCAGTGCACATCCCTAATCATTTATGTCTTCATAAATGAGGATGGAAAATCTTTACTTGATTTTAATCTCTCTTTCCGATAGGATAAAGGGAGGATCATAAGAAGAATCTGGTATGATAATCGCTAATGTGGATGACCTAAAGTCACGTTTTCTCCTATAAATGTTGTAGCATTCATGCTAAATCTGAATAATCAGCCAGATGTTTAATGGTCATTCCACATGATCAGTGGTTACTGTTAGTATTTCCCCCACTCGTGTCTCACTACCACTGTATGTAGTGCAAAGAAGGCCATACACTTTCTTGGAGTGGGATGAAATGTATCATGTACAGGAGATACGGACTTGAAAGAGACATGCAATACTAACAAGGAAAAAACAATATAGTGAAGTTACTCTATTATGTTGTATGAATAAATTAAATGGGACCAGAGCACATTGTTTTTATCTTAGTCCTGGAGATGAAAGGTCTTGTAAGAAACATTTATCTGAAAACACCCTAAAACAATGTTGCCATACTCATATTTCTCACATGTACGTTATTCATAGAGTAATACAAATGAAAGGAATTCTAGCTTAAATCCATGCAAGGATTGAGGTTCCTCCCTCCTCAGGCATCCCCAAAGATATGTTGGACCAGCAAGCTGGGAGCTGTAGTCCAACACATCTGGAGGGCACCTGGTTGGGGAAGATCAGTGGTTGGTAATCTGTGGCCCTCCAGATGTTTTGGCCTACAACTCCCATCATTCCTCACCACTGGCTATGATGGCTAGGGTTGATGGAAGGTGTAGCCCAAAACAGCTAAAGGCCCACAAGTTGGCCACCCCTGATTTAGATTATGTTCAGGAATATATATGTACCATGCACTGAAGAACAACCCCTTAGATGTCTAGTAGAGAATCAAATAAAACCTTGAAAATATTGAAAACTTCAATTATTTCCAGTTTCTCAGGAACAGGATGCTTCTTGCTCCATGAATACTGGTCCTTGGCTTCTCAGTTTGTAACCTATCTCTGCCCTTTTGACATAACTTATTCTCCGTTTCTCCCAGTCCCTGTCAAATACCTGCAATTTCTTCAAACATCTAGGTCCCAGGGCTAAAGCAGGCATTACTTTAAATCTGTATTTAGCTGCTATGACTTTTTTTTTCTCCCCCCCCCTTTTTTTTAACTTTAGTGTAGGAACAAGTCCCCCAATCCAGATTAAGGATCCGATCTGGGGTGGGGGATAGGGGAGATTTTTAAGAACCAGATCAGCCCCCCTGCACCTGGTGTAGAATAAAAAAGAAACAACATGTTTCTGATAGATACAAATTTTAAATAATGTCTGTTTTGGCCCTAAGCAGCAGAATAAATTATGCAAAATAAGCAAATCTAGTGTATGGCCTTTTGGTCCTTTAAAATATGGCTGTATCTTATCATGCAAATTAGCACAACTTGCCAAGTGGAAGTAAACAAAAGAGGATGAAGGAAAAAAGGCACAGGAAGCTGCTTTAGTTAGATAAAAGCAAAAAGAGGTTATCTTCCTTAGGGGACTACATTGTGGAAACAGTCTTCTGCAAGAGCTCAGTGCTTAAATTCATTTTCTGTCAGCTGTAAATGTGATGACCTATCTCTGTTTTAACTTTTTGTAATAACCTATGGTTTATACAAATAAACTAGTAGTGAAGAGTTTAACGCAAAGTTGAATCTGAAAATTTCATCTCCAACATTTATTTCAAAGACTTGAACTCTAGCTTTAATAGTAGTGGCAGTGAAGTTATAGAAGAGAAATTCAGGAATGTCTCGTACACTTTTGAGTCCTCTTTCCTGAACAGTGGAAAGTTTAGGGCAGCCTTTGGAGGGTAAGTTGCCTTTGGAGGGAGATACTGGTGCTGTGCCAAAATTTGCCTCCATTTTTTTTTTTACCTTTCTCATTCAGTTTGATAGAAATTGTTTTCAAAAAATAAATTTGAATAAGACGAACATTTCAGAACAACCCATCTCATGGGTTAGGGTCAGGGTTCTTGTACTTACTTATTTAGGAGGTGGCCGAGGAGTGTGCATGAACGTCCTGTCTTTCATTATAGGATCACCTTTCTCGCAGACTGTAGTCTTCTCGACTTCCCACACTTCAATTAAAGTCAGGGGAAAGATTTTATGAGGTAATTCATGAGGTAATTCCATCCATAAGGACCATTCAGATCAGGAAATGCAGGCAACCTGGGAAGCTGCAGAGAAATGTAGAGATGTGTAATAGAAAGGAAAACACATACACAGCACTGTCAAGCACCTCACGCTGATTGGGTCAAGAACATCACAAAAATGAATGCAAAATAAATGATCAAATATCCCGCTAATGGGGCAGAAAAATTGAAGTCTCATTCATGGAGGAAGAAAACATTCAGGGAATTTGAGGACTATTTTTGGCACAGCACTACCCCCATCTTTTTCCTGGATATGGACTGTTTACTTCACATCTGCATCAGGGCTTTCAGAGTATTATAAGCATCTCTGCATTTAGAGATAAGACATATTTATAATCATCCCTCAGAAATTTAATGTTTGGAAGATCCCATGGAAGGTGCTGAACACTAAAGAATAACTAGAGCTGAGCCAAAATCTCTCAGGATATATTTTCTCAGAAATCCTGAGATTTTTATTTTCTTACCCACCCCTTGAAATAAAAAGCCACTTTGCAGACTTTTCCAAAAATTCTCTTCACCTTTTGGGGTGGGTGGTTGATGGTGGCTGTCTTCCCCCTGCCGCACCATCAATTTGCCCAATCCCTATCTAAAACCATCCAAACTGGTGGACATCATTCTGTCTTATGGAAGTGAATTCCACTAGTAAGCCCTACCTGTGAGAAACTATTGGAGAATTTTCCCTTCCCCAGGAGAAATTTAGTGAAATTGTTTCTCCAATTTCTGTCCCCACAAATAGGGTAGAGAATTTTGAGGGGCCATTTTCATATAACTCGATATTTATGATGTTGCTCTAATAATTTGATTTCTTTTCAGTATCTCAAGGCTCAATAGGAAGTTATTGCATAAAAAAAAAGTTCATGCAAACAAATAAAATTCCAAATGGCTTCACGTGGCTCAGGCGATTCAGTGTAAAACATAGCCAATTAATAAGCTTTCAACCCAACCTCTAGCCGCTTACCTTTAACACACAAAAAATAATTGCTAAAGAAAAGTAGCTTAGAAAATCCTTAGGGTTCTTTCAGCTCACCCTACACTGGAAAGGGGGTTCCATAAATATGTTGGAATTACCAGGAGCATCATATTACATGTCCTTGTTCAGTTCTGGCTTATTAGTAAATACTAGTAGAAGAGAGTCCTGACCCCCTGCCTGGACTCAGATCCCAATTCACCACTTCCGAAAGCAGCCTGCCTATGCTTGGACTGATTCAGAATTAGTCTGCTTCAACGTGCTACCAAATCCAAGTCAAGATTCAGATAACTGGGGCTTCATGCTTCCTCTTGGTCATACTTGGATGATAGTTGCGGGCATATGCTTGCTCAATGTTAGAAAAATAGATACAGGGTTTTTCTGTTATGTACCAATTGATATATCTATATCTATCTATCTATCTATCTATCTATCTATCTATCTATCTATCTAGCTAGCTAGCTATCTAGCTAGCTAGAACTGGGTGGAAATTGCAGGGATAGTTAGATGTCCCTGGGCCAAGGTTGAAAATTTCAGAATGATAGCCACAGAGACTTTTATGCAAGAGCAGCTTTCATATGCTGCTGGTTTCCAAAATAGGGTGTAGTTACTCCCCAATGTTCCTTGTTGTGAACAACAGAAAAAAAACTGCAAAGTTTCAGAAGGGTAGTTGCAAGGCCTAGGAAGTTATTGATGTTTGAAAACCAGCGCAAGGCTTTTTCATAGAAAAGTGTGGTGGCACTGGAAGAATGGCGATCTCACAGCCCCATCCTTTCCTCTGTCAAAGCAGTGATTGGACCCCATGGTGAGATGTGCTCTGGAATTAGAAGGTGGACCTTTCAGTCACTCAGCTGGACACCCTTCCCCCCACTCAACAGTGGTTAGTAAAAATGAAACCAAAGATGCTATTTGGAGACATAAAGTCTATGGTCATGTATTGTATTTGAAAACAAGTCAGTAATGAAGCATCCTAGAGTAGCTTCAGTTCTGCTGTCTTCAGAGGTAAGCCCTCTTCATTCTAGGACCCAACAGCTTCGGCTTTGGACTTTTCCCAATCCAATGCCCATCCATACTAAATATGGAGTTCTTGGCTAATCTTGAGAATTCCAGATAATGTCCATCCAGTCTTTATGGCTGGTTCAAACTGCTAAATTACTCTATCCAGTTTTGCATGGGGATTCCTACAGCCATGTCTGAAAAAAGTGGGTGTAAAACATTAGCTCTAAGCAGAATGACCCTGTAGCAATGTTCTTGATTGTAGCTTCCGGGAAAATGCTGCCACAATTATGGAGATCACTGCCATCTCACTGCCATGGTTCACACTAAGCTTTCCCCACATAGTGGCATACCCATGTGTGTGATAGAAGAATTTAATGATAAATGAACCTAGCCTAAAACAACTCGTCTTCCCGTAACATCTTAGTCGAAGGCATCTATCTGGATCATCTCAAAAATGTAGCATCTAGAAATCCAAATTTAAATGTAATGCAATCACAAAACAATATGTGCTTTCCCTAGTCCAAAACCAAATCTCAGATTGACAAGAACATGGATGAATTTTGTGCCATTCACATTTCCCAATGCATTTTCAGAGAGTCAAGGCACAAACTTGGGAATATTGGTTTGGATTTTAGGGAAAAATGCATTTTGCAGCACCACTGGATTTACTACTGACAATCCAACACTTGTCTACTCTGGAACACTTTGGCCCCATTCACACGATGACAGGAGGAGGGAGGGTAAATTATCCATGGAGTGAGGAGGGGTAGGAAAACCATGACGTACATACCCATCACATTACCATTACCCCCCCACCCCAGAGTGCCATGCTTTAAGCCACAGAGTTCACATCAGATGACACCGCAACCACCGTGGATGCCTGCTAACCCTGCTGCAGCAGGTGGGTAGTTGGTGTGGAGATTTCAATCATCATGGGGGAGGGGATCTCATGACACACTAATCCACTATAAATCGCAGTCGTTAGTGCATCATCTGAGCAGGCCCTTTGTGTTCAATGGAACTTACTCCCAAGTGTGTGTGTACAGGCTTGCAGCCTTATTAATTGATTGTTTATTAAGTATGTATGAGTCACCTTTCTTGACCACGTCCACCCCACATCCACATCAGATATTTCATCAATATTCATGAAAGATCTTTGGACAGCATGGGCACATATTTTGGTCTACCATAAGCTTCCTAGACTCTTTGGGATCCTATGAGTAATAATAGGCATCAACATTAAATATAAACATGCAACGTTCTTGAAATGTTTTAAATAAATGTCAACATACAGAAAATAACTTTCCTTTGACAAGTATTAATTTCATATTTTTTTCAGTGTCAGTTACTGGCAAAACCTGACATAGTATTTCACCAGTGCCTACAGTCTGACATACTTCACCTTCCTGAATCACTCACATAACTTGAAGTTCTTACATAACAAAGAGCAATGCATTCTTTTCACTAAAATGTCAGCTACATTGTTCCCCCTTTTCTTTTTGTCGGTAATAGAAGTGCTACCAATTAATTCTACATTTTCCCTCAAAAAATAATAAGCTCCTTTAAGGGAAAAAAACAGAAAGAAACCTGCTACCAGAAATTAGCAAGGGAGGGAGAGAAAGAGAAATAGAGAGAGAGAGAGAGAAGGATTGAGAACAAGTGTTCAGCCTCTAGCTAAACCTTGATTTTGAATTTCTAAATATATCATGAATTAGGGTTCAGTCTGAGGCATTAAAAAGCTACCACACCCAGTGGTGATAGGAAGAATATGGATGATGGAAGTCAGCTACAAAGAGATCCTTGGCCTACCCTTTGGACAAGGAACCATCCCTCAAAGGGCCACATTTATTATCCAGTCTCTAATACCAATGGTCAAGCTACACTCATAGAATAGGAGCTTCAATGCAGTCAACTTCCACTACTCCAGTATTTTCTGACATCAGAATATTTCGTTCAGACGTGTCCGTAAGGAATAGTTGCCTCTAATCCACTATGCTAGGGGTGGGTAGAAGGATCTACTGGGGAATAGTTGCCTCTAATCCACTATGCTAGGGGTGGGTAGAAGGATCTACTGGTAGTTCTCTGGATGATTTTCTGCAGTAATATCACAAGGGGTCCAACAATAAAAACACCTAAAAATCTACCCCCCCCCCAACCAAAACAATTAGGTTGCTGAAAAAGTGCACTGGGGGGGGGGGAACAGCAGTGGATTTGTGTGTGAAAGGACTTGTGAGTTCTGATACTGATCACAAAGTCCTGGGCTGAGCTCATGTTCAGAGGGACCCTGATCCTTAATTCTTTGTGTAAACTTGCCTGCCAGAGCCACAATTTTGCACTTGGGACTGGTTGGTGGATCACAGGATTCTAAAAATAATAAAAAAAAGTATAGATCTCACAAGCCTGAAGTCTGCTCACCCCTACTCTACAGTACCTCCAAGTTTTATTATAAAAGCAACAAGCAGATACTGCAATTTTCAGGAAAACCTGGTATTATTAATATAAACTTGCAAGAAACCTTTAAACCAAGCTTAAAGTGTGACAAGTAGCCTTTTAAAAAATGGGCTGTGCTCTGTTTGTAACCTTTCTATAAATTGTGCTCTTTAGAAGCTTAACAAACCCTTCTAGTGGAGGCATAGCATAGCCTAGTTCTCACTACAATAGTATAAATTTCCATCAGGGCTATACCAGACTGTGGGAGGTGGGGGCAGAATCACATGATCTAATGGTTATATATATATATATATATATATATATTCAACACAATAGCCTTCACCGACTATGCTAGTTTCCCACAGGAAGGGATGTTTTTGTATAGCAAAGCATACAAAAATCCAGATACACAGTCCATGCCAGAGGGAACAAGGCCTTGTTTGTTTGGTTTAGCTCTTTACAGACGACAGTCCTGGGCCCAATCTACACTAAGCAGGAGATAGCACTATGAAAGTGGTATGAATGTGGTATACAAGAGGCAGGAGCCACACTACGGCTTTATAGCAGAATTGAAGTGCACTGACAACTGTTGGGGCCCATAGACACATACCATATACTGCTTTCATACTGCTTTCATACCACTATATCCTGCTTGGTGTGGCTCCTGCCTTTTATATACCGCTTTCATACTGCTTTCATAGTGCTACATCCTGATTGGTGTAGATCTGACCCTGTATGTGACGGGGTACTCTATTTGAACGGCTATCTAGTCATCCAAGTCCAGTCCAGTTTAAAGATAAAGAGCCTTAAGAAGACAGAACTTGGGCCTTAAGTTGCCCTTCAACAGCAGACTGAATAGAAGCACAAGTCACCTGGTCATGGTCTTCCCCACTCTGTGAGATGTATAGTGTTTGATGGTATTTATTTCCAAATGTCCATCTTTTCAATTAACGAGCAGATTGTATGTTAATCTCTTTCCTATTTTGTCCTCTTTTGGGTGATGCATTTCCTCTTCTTCTTTTTTGTGGGGGGGAACCCTAGGACACATGCACTTTGGAAGGGTGGACACTTTGGAAGGGTGGGCACTCAGTACAGATTCTGGCTCTCCCTACTTTCGATTCTTGTTCTCTATCTCCGTGTGTGTGTATGTGTGTGTGTGTTTAAACTATTCCCATGATCATGAATAGGTTACTTGATATATTGCTCTGCTAGCCCACTTTTACCCTTAGCAAGTGATTTGATTATTATTGTTAGCATCGCTATCAGCACCTGTGGTCTAAAATGACTGAAAATGAGGTCGGCTTAACTTTGGGGTGGTTAAACTTTTACCAAAATTCTGGACACACATATGGTATTGGTATCTAATTAATCTTTCTGAATGGCTACCATGCAGGATGTTTTGGGCTATATACATTTCAAAATAATAAAAAAAAGAAAGCTTAGCCCTTAGAAAAAATACTTCTGATGACAGATCATGAATTTCTCTGCTCAAGGACCATTGATCTGTTATAGCTATTTTGCATAGCTCTGCTCTCATGTGACACTAAAAAGTTTCATTACTTTGCCCATCTCATTTGGTTTATAACTGACAAAGAAATCATTGTGGGCTGGGGGGCTAAATTAGGGTGACCATATTTTGGAAACCAAACAGGATAACATGGTTGGCTTCCAAGGGGGGGTGTCCACCTGAACATAGCCTTGGTCACATATCTGATTTTACAGCACACAATTAAGACAAATCTGTTCTACATAACATCTTAATGTTAAAATCACTAAAATAAAGAACAACATATCTGAAATTAACTTCACTTACTCCTACTTTTGTAGCTTTTGCTGTACTTTGAAGCTTTTGCTGTACTCTGTGTGATACATTCTCCCCTTCCCTTAAATATATTTTCTGACTGTATCTTCAGTTCTCTGCAAGCTGCTGCTGCTGCTTTTAAGAGGGCTTGCTGCCAGCTGGCTGGCTTTTTTATTTTTAAATTTCAATTTTTTTTAACCTTGTGTATGATTGTCACAAGTTTCTCTACTCTAACATTAGGATAGGTGTTATGGGCAGCAGACACTACTTCACCCATTCACACTTCTCACTTATATACATTAACTTCTCAAGGCTTACACATTGGCACCACTTCTCACATACAGACTTTGAATTCCTGTCTACTTCCTGCACAAAAACGCAACTCTGAGACCCTCTTTCTGTGTTGCCTGCCAGCACCATAAGGCTAAGTTACAACAGGTGTCTCTGGGTTGTCTGTGCAGCCTCTGTTGTCTCTCTCTCTAAGTCATTGCAGCCAAACCAAAGCCTCCAGCCTCAAACAATCTCCCTCTCTCTCTCTCTCTGCCAAAGTTTCCCAATGGTCCAGCCAGGCCGCACACTTGTGGCCATGGGTATTGCTTATTGTTTGGTCATGTCTGGTGACTCTTACTTAAAAAAACCTCTGCTGCCTGCCGCCTTCATATCCTCTCCTGCACACCTGCTCAACTCTGATGCACTCTTAAAACACCCTGGGTGGCAAGCCAGCCTCTCAGGTCCAAGCTACAGGTCAATCTGGGTTGCCTTCAGACTCTCTCTGCCTTATGCCAGCCAGTTGACATCTCCAGTTTCCAGCCTTAAACAATCCCCCCTCCCCCTCTGCCAAATCTCTCAACAGTCCAGCCAGGCTGTGCACTTGTACCCTGTGGCTGGGGGGTGCCAGCTTATAGCTTGGTCACATCTGGTGACTCTTGTTTTACAAAAACTCCACCACCAGCCACCTCTGCACCAACACTGGACTCTGAGATGCTCTTAAAAGGCTCTATGTGGCACGCCAGACTTTCAGGGTTCAGCTACAGCTATCTTTGAGTTGTGTCTTCAGTCTAACTCTTTCTCTCAGAGATATGCCAGCCAGCCCAAGCCACAAATCTATCTGTTTTTCTCTGACACACACTTCAAACGTTTTGCATTGCATGCCAGCAGTGCAGACAGAGCCTAGCTCACAAGTGAACAAAGTGAAATGGAGGGGAAGGGGTAGCAAAGCAAAGCAACTACATGCCAGGTTCCAACATCAGCATCAACAGGACATCCGCAAAGATGAGACACTCTCTTGACTGACACCTCATTGTTGATCGTGAGAGTTTTTCTCTAAGAATGACCCTTCATCGCCAATGATGTGGAACTCTGAGAAAAAGGCCTCTGGCCTGTTCCATTTTGCCCTGTGGGCTGCTTTGACTGACCTCTCCTTTCCCACATTTTGATCTGTGGATGCCCCGCCTCTGCTGAACTCTACGTGCCCAATTGCCCACCAAATCTGCAACAGGAAAGGTGCCCTGCTTGCCTAGGCTGACCCTATGAAAAGGAGGACACGGCTCATGTAACTTTAACAGTTGTAGAGAAAAGAGAATTTCAGCCAGTGTCATTTGTATGCAATTAGTTCCTGGCGAAATTCCCTCTTCATCACAACAGTTAAAGTTGCAGGGGCCCTGCCTTCTTTTGTATATGGTCACTCTAGTATAGTGCCTGCACCTTTAACTGTTGTGATGAAGAGGGAATTTCACCAGGGACTAATTGCATACAAATGACACTGACTGAAATTTCCTTTTCTCTACAACTGTTAAAGTTACACGAGCCCTGTCCTCCTTTTCATATGGTCAGCCTATGCTTGCCCAGCACTTCTTAGCTAAAAACTTGAGATTCCCTTGATGCCAAGGGCTGAAAAATTTCAAGGTGTAATACCCTAAAGAGGAGGTTTGACAACCTGAGTTTGAAGGATATGGCTTCAGTGTTGTTGTTTTTTAAAAATTTAAATCTCAAACTTTACAAAATTCCTAAAACTCTATGGATGAATAGATCTGCTTCAAACTTGGCAAGGATAAAGCCCCTCCTGAGATCTATCATGGTGTCAGGATTCATTTCTTTATCTTTAAAAATGACTATATATATATATATATATACCTCAAATTTTAAAACTCTCTAAAAATCAGCAGATGAACAGATTTGCTTCATACTTGGCAAGTCTAACGCTCTATCTGAGAACTATTATGGTGCCAAATTCCATCTCTTTACCTTTAAAAATGACCGTTGTTTTAAAAAATAAATATTTTAAAACCTCAAACTTTTTTTAAAAAATCTAAAAATCAACTGATGAATGGAACTGCTTCAAATTTGGCATGGCTATAGCCCTTCTGTAAAGCTATCGTGGTGCCAAGTGTCATCTCTTTATCTTTAAAAATGGCGGAGCTGTAAGCGTTTTTGTTAATTCTCATTAAAGTAAAGCTGCCCTTTGGCTGGGGAGGATGGGGAAAATCCAGATTTTTCATCAAATTTCATAATTACCAAATATCCTGACAAATTCAGTTTTTTCCTGTCATATGGCCACCCTAGCTAATTCCAGCACACCTGCTGTGCCATTTTGTCCCCCTGGGTGCTCCAGTTAACCATGCCTCTTTCCCCCACCCATACACAACACTGTTGACTTGGAGCTTTTTTCTGTTGTGAATGCCATTGCTTGTGTAGTCACATGACACCACAAGTAAGAGGTATCACCTGGCTGGGGGGAAGTTCAGGGGTTGTAGAAATAAAAGGAAAAAAAAACATTTTAGGGTGGAAAACCCCTCCAGAAATGTGGGAGAGAGAACCTCCTAAACAGCCCAGTGAAGACTGGGTGTGCTCAGTAGCCACAGAATGCTAATTGAATGGGATGGGGGGGAAATGGAAAACTGGTTGGGGGTGGGAATAAGATGGAGTATAATGGAGAAGGACAAATCTAACTGACTGTAAGAGGAAACACTCCATGCTGCAATGTTTTGTTATGGGTTCTACTAGTATTTTTTTTTAGGTATTATCCAGTTGGACTTGTGTTTGTTTGTTTGTTTGTTTGTGGAGTGGAGGGGTATGGATAAGCCAGTCAGAGAGGAACAGAAATGGTTGTTTCCTATATGAACTTGTCCACTTGCTGTGAGCACCATATGGCTGAACCCACCTTCAGAGGCTCGGTGGATGGGTAGCTACCAGGGACAGGATGTTTTCTACAGTATCAGCTAGGCTGTGGAATGCCCTTTCCAGAGACATTCACTTGGCACCTATTTCATTTTTTTTATAAGTGTCAAGTTAAATGTATTCTGTTTACAAGAGCTTTTAGTAGCAGGTTGCTGGAACAATTTATCCTGCTGTCTTCACCTACTATTCAATTTCTGGTGTTGCTTTTGCTGTATTCCCACTGTATTTTGGTTATGTTTTGTTTGATTTCTTTTGTATTGCTTATATTTTGCTTGACTTTTTTTCTTAATTGCTGAATTTTAGACCTCAAATAATGACACTAATCACTTTGAATATTGTATTATCAAAAGATGGTGCAAATGTCTATATTTATATATTAAAGAAACCATTTTTATTCTGTTTCAACAGGGTTTTGAAACCTTCCTCAGTCTTTCAGGATGGGCCATAAATCCAACCTTACTTCTACATAGGGTAAACCCATTGAAATGGGTAAAAATTAAGTTAGTGATAACTTAACGGATCTACTTTATGTGAACTAACATTGGATACTATCCTAAATAAATTCATAATCTGGATATTGGAGACTGATTTGAGAGCATTGCATTCAATTCATCTAATGTTATGGTGACTAATTCCTACTGAAAGCAATGGGACTTGACATAAGTAACAGGCAAACCAATCCAAAGTTCCAGGGAAGGGGGATCCATGGTGGACCCAATGACACATTAATTCATTCATTAAAATATTTATTTATTTACTTTAATTTATCCAGATTCCTGATGGTTTACACATTTCCCCTTGGTTTTCCACTTTAAATTTGCCCTCCCATTGAAACCAATGTGAAGAAAATTAACTAGACAAGCTTCAGGCTGGCACAGTTAAGGGGCCAATCCAGGGGAACCATCAGGGAAACAAGGGGGCTTGAGATCTAATGGCAACATAACTCACAATTCTCCTATGCCTGTGAAGCTTTCTATGAGTGGACCAGAGACCACTCAAGTGGACTTGCCACCCTGCTGTCAGAGCTCCCCTCCCCCTGTGGCACAAGCAGGAACAGATAATATTTCTTAAAGAAGCATCTCTTCATTAGAATATGCCTACAGCAAAATATTAAATTTACTTTCTCCCAATCCATTTCTTCTCCCAACATTCTCATTTATTTGGGAGTTGAATTTATGTTTCTTAAGTGTGTGTGTGTGTGTGGGGGGAGGCAGATGAAGAATCCAAGGCAGAAGAATTGCCACATCCTAAGCCCTTTCTAGCTTGTGCTATCCAGGGTAGAAGGTGGAGAGGAGTGATTTTTTTCCTCCCCTCCCCCACATTTTTAATTTGTTCAAGATTTCTCCAATGAGATTGTTTCCAATGAGATGGAAATTTACTACACCAGGTGTAGTGAACATGTCCAGGAATGAGGAGTCTTTGGATCCAGCAGATTCAAAGCCTCCCCTGATCCATCTCTGACACATGTCCAGAACACCCCCTATTTGCTGTTACTGTTCGCAGAGCAACTTCCGCAGGGCAGCTACGGTGGTGGGCGCTCCGCTGTCAGCTAGAGAGGACCTCTGCAGGTGAACCCCCCTCTCTGCCCATGGATGAGGAAGTCTATGGATCCTAAAATGCCCTCTCTGGGAGCATAGGTTTGCACCCCTAACTTCCCCTTTCTTCTTAAAATAAGTCCCTTAGGGCCCAGACATTAGTTTAAATCCATGTCTAGCAGCTATGTCTCTCCCTTCACCATTTATTTTTACTCAGTAGACCCAAGCTAGATTTTAAGAGCTCTGTACCCCTTCCCCAGATTAGTGTCCTGGACTGGATTGGTGGCCCTGTGCTTCATTTAGATAAAAAATGAAGGGGAAAAAACATAACTGCTATACACAGATTTAAAGTAATGTCTATTTTGGCCCTGAATTTAGTTAATTCTTTCCTCTATTCCTTTGCAAATTGAAAAAACAAGAACAATAAAGGTATTGCAAGATCTATGCACCCCCACCTTTTAAAAAAAATATTGATAGATCTTCTCTACCCTGCAGGTGCAACTCCCATGCAATGCGTGATAAATTTGATTTCATCATGTTTATTGTAGAATAGTGCCTTTCCCGTGAGCGTACAACTGGGAGAAGCTGCAGGAAACAGAATGTTATGTAAAATAATACTGTTAAATATACATAAGATTTACTCATAGCGTATGCTGTTTACATATAATGCCTAATAAACATATTTCACCCAAAGTTAATGTATCCCAGTGGAATAATTATATAAAATAGGTGTGTAATCAATTTAGTGGAAAGAAAAGACGGGAAAGAAGAACTAAAGATGTGGGTTAAAAGATGCCGGCATGTGTAAATATGCTTGTTAGCAATAAAAATTATATCTTCCATCTAAGTGTAGGTCGGTTTGGAGAGATCCAGTTATAGAATTTCTTTTACAACAATGCAGTAAGTTGTGATGCATCTTTTCTGCAAACTTTTCCTTTCTTCAAGCCTTAGTTCCTTATTTGAAATATTAATGTGAATGCTGATCCAATAATATTAACTCCATCAGATCATATGGTGAAGCATTTCCAGACATATTGATAAACCCATTGATTCCTTCCATTCTTGTAGTCAGTGGACTAAGGCAGAAAGGATCAGTAGCTATTTGACCTTCATTGTGTATTAAATAAACACCAGATGGTGAGGATTTGGCCAGTACATGTATTCTTTCTTCTTGGTAGTCATGTTCACACTGTTGCTTCCCACTGAGCCTTTCTCCTTATTTGTCATGGTGCCAAAGCTGCTTCTATAGTACCTTTCATGCATCACAGCTTTCAAATCTTGTCCCATTAGTTTCATTTTGTTTCTATCATAAATAATCGACTACTTTCTTATACACTCTTTCATTATCTAATAATGATTGCTCTTGGCACACAAGAGTAAAGTCTGACAAGGCTAGCCGGTACAGTTTGCACATTTAGTATAGGGCCTGCTTGCCACTAATCATTTGGAGGAGGAGGAGGAGGAGGAGGAGGAGGTGGTGGCGGCACAGGTAGTGATCCTAAAACCTTCTAAAGACAACTGCAGCTACCAAAAATAAAATTTAAAAAATAAAGATGTTATTTAAAAGTCATCCATTCAAATGGGAATAGATCAGATGATACTTCTATCTAAAATGTGCATTAGCTGTTTAATACCCACACCTCTGTTTTTCTTTTCTACTTCTTAGGAATTTTCATCCCCCAGCATTCCAAACTGCTACTCTATGTATCTATTTAACATAACAGCTACTGATGAAGGCAGAAGCCAAAACATTTAGCACTTATATTAATAACTCTTTTGTTAATTTCTCTATCTATCTATCTATCTATCTATCTATCTATCTATCTCTATCTACTTATATCAACAGAAGTATGGGAATGGCTCAAAAAGGAACAAGTCCTCCTGCAAGAATTACAATTCAGATCCAGCCACTTAAATAAGTAAATAAATTATCATTTTGCACATAGTGATTCCCATGAAGACGTCTGGGACTTCAACATTATTCCAGAACTGTTCTAAGGGCCATTTCAGACATCACTTGGAGCTACTGTTTTAACAAGTACAATATAACTTAGGTTCCCTTTAACAGAAAGTGAGCTTTGCTATTGACTCTAGCAAGAACAAGGTGGCATCCAAATTGTACTTTGGGGCTTTAGAGCTACCAGAGAGTGATGCTAGTAGTTCAAAGAACTTCTGGCACACAAATTACATTGCCCACAAAAAAAGGGGGGATCCTAGGAGGGCTCTGGGCTCACATTGCCCTTGCTGGATAGGGTCCTTAATTTGAACAGCAAGGTTGTTTTCTGATCTTTAGCTGTCAGAGCAAATGTATTTATTGAAGGAGAAACATTGTCTCCTAAAATTTGCTATTTATCGCAAACGAGGAAACTGGAGTATTATTCCTTCAGGCATAAAAAATAAAATAAAATTGATATTGCCCTCAGTTATATTTCCCTTCAGCTAAATGGAATATGCCACAATATGTCTTGTTGTTGCAGCTGAAAAATTATCCTTTGACTTAAATTATATCATTCTGCCTCCTACAGAATTTTTGCTGCAGAGCAAATATTATTAGCAGGGAATGCCTTTGTCATACATTTAACATGAAATTTTTAAAGATAATAATACTTAACATTTGTATAGTGCTTTCAAAGTGTTCAAGGCCCTTCATATGAGTTATCTAGAGTCTGGTTGTTCCTGCAACAGCCCTGTAAGATAAATCAGTATTATTACCACCACCACCCATTGAAAGTAGAGGGATGGGCCAAGCTGAAAGATATTTGCCAATAGCTAGGGTTGGTGAGAAATTAGTTAGGATGCAATCCTATGCATTTTTAGACAGAAAAATGCCCAACAGCTCCCAGCATGTCCCAGTCAGGATGGCTGGCGGGATGCTGGGAGTTGTAGGATATTTCCCCTCTTTATATGCATAGGATTGTGCCCTAAATTGCATAATTTCACACTTACAAAGCACTATGTGAACCAAAACTCAATTATTCACACCTGTCCAGATTTTGCAGTTGAGTTCTCCAATAAAAAAAATGCATACAAAATCTGTATATAAGGGGAAATAACATTCAAAATACATCATATTGAGAAAATTGCTTGCAAAAATATGCATATCAGGAAAAATGTGTACAAAAATGCTTATAAATTTTCATACATACTTTCAAAAATCTCCATGTTCAGGACAAAACAAACCCCAGACTGGAGAAATTCTCAAAGTTCAAGATTAAATTCTCAAAGTTCAAGATGGAATAATGAGAAACTGACACTGACAGACTTGTATAACCCTAAATACAGCCACCGAATAGTTCATGACAGAGGTGAGATTTGAACCAAGAATCTCCTGATTCACTGTGCACTACACCTACACCTACATTTACACGGGCCAGATCTACACCAAGCAGGATGTGACACTTTAAAAACAGTTTGAAAACTATATATGGACTGTGTCCTATGTCCCAACAGTTGTCACTACTGTTATAAACCATTTTAAAGCAGTAGTGTAGAACCTGATCAGGATTGCCATTGTGCAGTCCTTCATACATCATCATCATCATCATCATCATCATCATCAAAGAAGCATAGTCTAAGGCAGCCTTCACTAACCCCTTCCTTACAGATGATTTGGACTACAACTTTCATCAGTCCTGCTCAACATGGCTATGATCATGGATGATAGGAGCTGTAGTCCAAACATCAGGAAAATGCAAGGTTGGGGAAGGTTGTCCTAAGGACTAAAAAGATAGATGAAAGCAATTGTATTGATTACATCTACCAAACAGACATTAGAACTAAGTATTTCATGGGACTTTAGAAACATACTAACCAATCTCTCATATTTCCCACTCTACCAGAGCAATGCCCACCTGTGGAGGGATATTGACCAAACAAAATGAAACTTAGGATTCATCTGTTTCTCTTATGCAATAAATGTTCTGTTTTTCTGAAATCAGAATTTAAGCAATGCAAATCTAAAATGGTACTGACAATCTGCCTCTCTGTTTTTGTCCTGGAATATTAAGTTCCTAGAGAGCACAATTGTAGGACCTTTGTAAACATGTCTTTGACTGTCAAAAGCATAAAAGAAGAACCACACTTTATCAAAGGACAAAAAGAAAGAGAGAAAAGAAACATCTTTGCCCATATTGTACAATGAAATCCCTATAGCACAAGGAGCGATGCTTGAAATCTGTACAAACTTTCAGTACTGCTAGTTTACAGATTGACTTCTCAGAAATGATATTCTGTAAAATGGAACTTACCAGTTCAGCATGGCAAGTTCTGAACAGAGTGGGGACAGGGCCAGCACATACGGAGATGGAAGAGGTGTCCCGCTATGTGCTTTGAGCCCTCACACATTCAAGCAAACACCTGAATAGGTCTTATGTAAGGCCTGATACTGTCTCCACTTTCAACTCTGGAATCTCCTTTTTCCAGACAGTGGCTGAATTCGGACAACACATTAGTCAATGGTGGGGTAATAATCAACTTTACAGTTGTTCATCTAGGAGGTACTCCCCACACAACACGGTAATAAATAATCAACCGTGATGTGGATTAGGATCAGCATTCGGACAACATGATAGTCAATACAACTGATTATTGTTTCCCCACCTCCAGTTTCTTAATGTGTTTTCCGAATTCAGCCAATCTTTAGCAAAAGTGGTTAGGGTCAACTTGGCAACTCATGAGTCAGTTGCAGTCTTTCCACAGCCCAGCGCCCTCCAGATGCTTTGGACTCCAACTTCCATCAGGACCAGCCAGTCAGGAATGCTGGGAGTTGTAGTCCAAAACATCTGGAAAGCATCAAATTGAGAAAGGTTAGCCTGTTGCTTAATAGAAGGGAAATAAGTAAATTGTTAAGATGAGTTAATTATTGGGATCCGCTAGGGGAAAAAAAGAGTTGTTAGCACTACATGGAATAAAACAGCCTACAGTTTTCCTGGCAAAGTGACACATGTAGTTGAGACAGGTGAACCAAATAGTTATGTATAAAGCGGGGAAGGGGGGGAATAACAAGTTAACCCAGAAAAATGCCCTTGTCAAATGGGCATAGAAAAGAAATAGACAATCTTTATTTGAAATAAACATAGTCTGTTCCCCCCCATAAATGTTAGCTTTTTATTTCCTGACCACCTTCATTTATATGCTGAGGATACCTTTTTAAATAGGACAGATACACACTTTCAAGAATGGACTCAATTATCCCTAAGGCATTTTAGTAGTCCACCTACAATGTCATACAAAAAAACCACCCTTTTTGGCATTAAAATACAAACTGCAGATAGTGACTAATGCCTTAGCAATGGAATATAATTTTGCAATGGAATATGTAATTTAGGAAAATGGCCAAGAGAAGTACTGCTGATAAAGAAATTGATCATATTCAATGTTCAAGTGCAAAATCTATTTCCAAATATATTCTAGTTCCGAAGAATGGCACAGTCATAGCAGGTGGGAGGGAAGCATTGTTTTGGTCTTTTGCTTTTAATATTGGTTTCCTGTTAAAGATACATTTCCAGGGATGAAGGTACCTCATTCAGGAAGCATGCTGTTTCTAAGTAATATTGCAATATGTATGACCATTTTGGTTTTGTATGTTTTTAACTATTGTACATCACTTTCGGTATTTTTAATGGAGAAATGATTCATGCTTTTTAAATAAATAAATAAATAAATAAGGGCCAGATATAGCTACAAACTTTTAAGTGTCATTTATTTATTTGATTTGCACCCTGTCTTTCTACCCCAAAATAGCACTCAAAGGCACTTAATTCTTCAGTGGAAGAATTAAGCATGTGTATTTGGCTTTGTCTGA
Organism: Anniella stebbinsi; assembly: GCA_029215795.1. Lineage (NCBI taxonomy): Eukaryota > Metazoa > Chordata > Lepidosauria > Squamata > Anniellidae > Anniella > Anniella stebbinsi. Next base: position 328,092,872 of record JARDYH010000001.1, read on the forward strand.
TCACACCAATACTAACACCTAGACCTAATCTTGAGGTGGTAGAGTAGAAAGAATCACTTCAGTCTGCAAGTGGGATATGCCATTTTTGAATGCTCCACTGCATAAAAATCTTACAACAAATTAAAAATAAACCTAGCACATCAGGAAGAAATATTTGAGACCAGTTTGTTTCCTATTGCACGGGTTTTCTACTTCTGTTTTATGAATGATTGATATTCTCACAGACCCACCCCCCTCTTTCAATGGTAAGGTGTAGGGATGTACAGTAGATTTGGACTAATCTCATATCTTTTGTAAACTGCCCAGAGAACTTCGGCTATGGGGTGTCATATAAATGCAAATAATAATAGTTGGATGAAAAAAGTACTGGAGATATACAAAACACATCCCTCAATCCAAAACTTTCTGACAAGAATCATGGAGACATGGAGAATGACACCTAACAACAGACAAGGAACATATACAGACAGAAAAGAATAAATATCAAACGTGACATATTCCACGGTGACGCATTCAGCACCCTATGGTTTTGCCTGTGTCTGAATCCACTATTCAACACTGTTAACAACACCACATACGGCATCAACATAAAACACCAAAAACAAACAAAGCACAGAAAATCACCTCATGTACATGGATGATATCAAAATCTATGCTTCAACCTCAACACAGATAAAAGGTCTCCTGCGAATCACTGAAGAACTGACGACAGACATGAAAATGGAATTTGAGATAGGAAAATGCAAGATGCTACACATAGAAAGAGGACAATGGAAAGAAGAAACAACATCAGAAACACTAAATAACAAAATATTAGATAACATAGAAGAAAATGAAACATACAAATACTTAGGATTCCAACAAAACACAAAAATCAATCACTCTACAGCAAAAACTCAACTAAGAATGCAATATAAAACTCGCCTATCACAAATCCTAAAATCTAAACTCAACTTGAAAAACATTTTCAAAGCCATCAACACCTACGCAATACCCATTCTCAAATACTCATTAGGAATCATACACTGGTCACACACTGAACTTGAAGAAATAAACAGTCTCAATTGCACCGAACTCACAAAACACCACATGCTCCATCCCAACTCATGCATTGAAAGAATAACAATCAGCAGGAAAGAAGGAGAAAGAGGTATGCTGGACATTAACAGAATTCATGCTAAACAGATAAAAGCACTCAGAGAATTCTTCCACACCGAAAACACCTCCATTCATGAAGTCATAGTAAAGGCAGATAAAAACTAACCTCCACTCAACTTAGCACTACAAAACGAAGATCAAACACAACCACTTATACTTGCAGAGAAAAAAGAACAATGGGCACAAAAAGCACTCCATGGGAAGCACTACAACATAACACAGAACCCACAAATAAACAAAGAACAATCATACAAATGGCTCAGGAAGGGTGAGCTATTTCCAGAAACCGAAGGATTCCTAATAGCTATACAGGATCAAGTTATAGTAACCAAGAACTACCAAAAATACATCATAAAAGTTAACAGTATAACAACAGCCTATGCAGGAAATTCCATAAATTCCAAGAAACAATAGACCATATAACAGGAGGATGTAAAATTCTGGCAGGAATGAACTATACAGACAGACACAATACAGCTGCAAAAATAATTCATCAACATCTGGCCATCAAATTCAACCTTATCAAACAACCTACACCATACTATACATACTCACCCAAAACAATCTTGGAAAATGCAGATCATAAAATATACTGGGACAGAACAAGTCATACTGACAACATAATACCCTGCAACTGACCAGACATAACGTTCATAGACAAAAAAGAAAAACACACATACCTCATCGATATAGCAACACCGAATGACAAAAATGTTGTTGAAAAGGAAGAAGAAAAGAGAGAGAAATATATACCACTGGCCATGGAAGTCAAAGAAATATGGCAACAGGAAAAGGTCACAATTATTCCATTAGTCACATCAGTCACCGGCATCACATCAATTATAGAAAACCTCCAAAAACTGGGCCTACCAGAATACATTAATACCAACATCCAGAAAGAAGTCATAATTAAAACATGTTCAATCGTCAGGAAATTCCTGAATCAATAAAAGACAGCATGACTCGGCAAAGCCCATCATGTCCGTCTTGAAAAACTGCCACAAGTGAGAAAAGAAATAATCATAATCATAATCATAATAATCATAATAATCATAATACTATCCCAACCCAAATTGCCCCCCTTTGGACCATTTCTTGAGAGAGTGCCTTGTCCCTTACTAACCTGCCGGGTCACTGAGTCAACAGAGGGCACGCTCCTGGTGGTTCCAAATGGACTTATGGACTGATTGGAATCCACCAGGAGATGAGCCTTCAGCATGGTGCCCCCCTTTATTTAGAACTCCCTGCCCCTGGAGGCCAGCAGGTACCAACACTGTGTTGTTTCCGGCGCCTCCTGGAAACAGTTCTGTTCCAGGAAGCATTCCTTAACTGACCAACCATCTTTTTTATTGGCATTCTATTTAGATGTGGAGCAGTAGACACATGCTGTGAATAAATAAATAAATAAGCAAACAAATTTCTGGTGCTTCCTGGGGTGAAGTGGGCTTCCTTCTGAAGCATCCAGAACTGACTGTGGAACCTGCAGAAGCTCAGTTTGCAATTTGGCTATATTTCTCAAAATAGCATATTTTGTTCTTGTTTCTGAAAATGTGGGGGAAGGGGAAGACGAGGAGGTTGAGTCACTGATGGCTCACCTTCTAATAATAGGGCACATTTTAGCAAGAGGGGGGCAATCACTGTGCTTTGCGAGAGGGCAAGGGTGGGATTACACACCTGAACATTAGACCATACACTGAAAACAAGTGGAATGATTATGACCAATACTACTGTTCTGAAAAGTGCAAGGATTTCAAAACTGACAATTCCTTTTCACTCCTTCTCTGTACAGTAGCCTTTCCCAACTGAGTACCCTCCGTATGTGTTGGACTAAAACTTCCAGCATCTCCCACCCAGCATGGAGATGTAGTCCAACACCTCTGGAAGGCACCAAGCTGGGGAGGCTGCTGTACATTATGGCTATGGTTAATAGCAGGATCTTCCTGGAGCTAAATCTGTTGGTTCTGGGATAACTCTGCATTCCTCCTGGACCTGGAATTTATGACATGGCATTACATGGCAAAGTAAAGGATATGAAGGTCCTATAATGAAAGATCTGCCCAGAACAACATAGACCTGTTCTTATGCCATGCTCTCCACATGTCCAGAAGTCACATGTGCTAACGGTACAGAAATATAGGCAGCACCCTTCAATTTTTTTGAGTTCATTCAATCAGCTTTTCCTGCTTGCTCAGCTTCAGATGTGTTCTTGCTTTTGAACATGGCTCCTGCTCCTTTCTTGTGTGATAAGAAAATAGATACCTTTTAATCTTGACTGTGTCCTCCCCTGCCTCACGAACGCTTGATGCAAGAAACAGATATGTCCCCTGGAAGCCCATAGGGTTGGATCCAAATTTAGTCAGGGTTGGAATAGACTGACTGAAATCACTGGGACTTTTTATTATTATTATTATTGTGAATATTAACAAAACAGAACAAAAAAATAAATTGTGAAAAAGAAAAACAGAACAAAAGATCTTACATATATAGGAATTCCATCATTTTTTTCCATCAGGTATACTGTTCATTTAAAACAAAAGGGGGGAGTTATGCCTAGGGGTACCTCTAGATGGACAGTTTCCTTCGACATGTCTTTGCACTGGCGGCAGTTGCGTTACATGACGCAGCTGCCAATGTGAAGACATCTAGGGGCAAAGGCCCTTTGCCACGAACTAAAAAAGGCAGCTATTTAACATGACTTTTTTTAGTTTGCGGCAGTCCTCCCCCCAATTTAAGCGTTAAAAGTTAAAAAAAAAAATGACGTGCCTCCACTGTCATTCCCCCCATTTTGTAAATAATAATAATAATAATAATAATAATAATAATAATAATAATAATTTAAAACAATTACCTGGTAGTAGGGGAGCCAAGGCTCCCAGTCCCCCCTCCAGCAGCCGCCGCACTTCTGAATGCTTGGCGGTGCGGGTGGCAACAAAGCAAAAAGCGCCGTTGTGCCCCTTACATCAGGACTGGCATAAGGGGCTTAAATGTGCCACATGACGCTGGGGAGGCACCAGGACGCAGTGCTCCCGGCATCGTGAAGAGGGGGCCTAGGTTTCAAGAAAAGCAGACCACTGGGACTTGAATTAGTCATGAATTACTTGTTCCATTGACTTCAGTAGTTCTATGAAGTGACTATGTCTGGATCCAACCCTTACATGGTTAACCTATTGCTGGGCCTCAGTTTTATGGTGGGTCAGTCTTAGTAAATAAAACCCAGTGTTTTACTAACACAACTTGTGTTCCACATAATTCATTCTTTCCTAAAAACAAATGCCCATTTTCCTGACTATCAGTGTAGACAGGCTCACCATAATTAAATGCCTGTTGCACTACTGAGGTAACTTTCTTTATCAGCATTTAGGGATAACTGATTTGGGGATCAGATGTAATGTTCAGCTCTCCGAGTCCCTGTACTTCAGATATTGTGTGTCTTTAGGTTTGCACCAGTCCTCTGACATATCAAATTACTAATCCACCACCCCTTAATATGTATCTCATGTGGTGAGATAGTTTCCACCTTTGTAGTTTCCACCTCTGTAGTTGCTTGCTCCATTGGTCTTCCACTCACCTTCCATCGGTGCCTCTGGTATCATGGTCAACAATTATTATTATTATTTACATTTATATACCACCCCATAGCCAAAGCTCTCTGGGCTGTTTACAAAACTTAAAAACATTGAACATTTAAAAACTAATATACAAATATACATGCAAGTGTCACCTGACCCATCAACTTGATGGCTATGGCAACTACTTGCAGAGTTGCTAAACACATTCTCATCCTTGTGAGCAGAAGATTTTAAACATATTTGGATTGGCTGGAAGCAACACAGGGATCCCTCCTATGTATACGGTTATATAGAGAATCCTTTATGAGAACAGGGCTGCATCAGTCATCTGCCTGGCCTTATGGAAGAGATCCGATGTAGATACACCCCAGAACAGTGACATGCACAGACTCACTACAATCACTGCAACACTTCTGCAGATGCTGTGGACTCATTCACATAGAGATGTGGGATGGATCACATGCATATGTAAGATTTGCATATCTAAAAACCTCATTTCAGCAGAAAACTTCATATTGTGGAAGTGGACAGCGAGAATAATGAGATGAAAAAAAGACTGGATTTAAATTAGGGCCACTTTTATACAAGTCAAGCGAAGGGTGATGGAGACCTAAGCGGGCATCCTATTTAGACCATGAAGTCGACCGTACTTGGGATCGGGCGAGCCATTCATATCCTGTTGGGTGGTGCAGGTCATTCACACACACACACACACACACACACACACGATCTCCCTTTTTGGGGTAGGGAGGCCTTCCGATGTCACCCCCCTCAGGTCGCACAACTCAGAGTGGACGAGGAAGGTTGGCCTCAAATGTAAACCTTATCCCACCAGCTGGTGACGCAAGACTCCCTGCTGAGGGCCTCAGGCGTTACTAATCACCACAACGGTGCCTCCGAGTGCTCACCAACCCTATCCTTGTTCCTGATGCCCACACACATGGACTGATTCAAATAGAGATGTGGGATGGATCACATGTAGAAAATGTGCAGCCGATTTGCATATATGAGATTTGCATATCTAAAAACCTCTTCAGCAGAAAACTTCATATTGTCTAACTTTGAGCCTATCTACACCACTGCATTAAAACGATTTAAAGTGGTTTAAAATGGTTTATAACAGTTTTGAGAACTGTTGGGGCCCAGGACACACTCCATATACAGTTTTCAAAACGTTTTCAAAGTGTTTTATCCTGCATGTGTAGATAGGCTCTTTACGTACACAAGAATGTTTTGATCTTTATGTACATGTGAATGTTTCGAATGTTGCACTGGTTTGATTAGCAGAGCAAATTTTCTGGGAACTGAAAAAAGGGGAAAAGGGTCTGTTTCATTCTGCAGAACAGAATTTGGGCAAATTTCCATTTACATACCTATTATCCAATCCTCCTAAACAATTTAAATGCACAGATGCAAATATACCCACAAAGCCAAGAGCAGTGAGCCAGATTCTGATCTCACTGATAAATGGGATAAATGAGCAAGTTCACTAAAGTCAATTAATTTCTTCCATTGTAACTGAGACTTGAATTCCACCTAATGGCTTATATAATAGCAGGGGTGTTATTATGCTATTTGATCTTTCAGTGCTATATTGAATTGTGCTTTGAACTTCAATGGTTCTTAACATTATTCTCAATTCTGTACATTAAATAATTGAAGTACAATGTATTAGAAATGGATGAGCTGATTATTAGTATTATGGGCATCCAAATTTACATTTTTTTCAAAGTTAATTATGGGATTGTTGCCTGGTCAAAAGTTTGGATTCATATTTATATTGGAACATTCCATGAATATTGAAATTAGTAAATTGTAGTAATTAGAATGCCATTGTATGGGAACTGTAATTAATAGAGGGTGACCTTAAAGACACCCACAAGCCAATAAGTAGGGATTGGGGAGAGATTTGTTTGGTTTGCATTTTGATATGAACTTACCAAATTTCAGTTTTCCTTCTTTGAATTTTGCAATGGAGGTCTCCAATGAAAAACTGTGTACAAAAATGCATATATTAAGGTAAAGCACATGCAGAAATGCATATTTTAGTGAAAATAGGGTAAAATACATTAAGTTGGAAAATTGCTTGCAAGAAATGTGTACATTAGGCAAAATTCCATACAGAAATGTGTACAAAGTTTCATGCAACTTTTTTTAAAAAAATCTCAACATTGAGATGAACTGAAGATGGTAAAAAAAAATTAAAAAAAATTCAGGATGGACCAAATGTAAGACTGGAAAAATGAGAAAGTGAGATAAACTGAAACTGAAAAGATTTGCCCATCCTTAAATGTAATGCAGATTTATTAAAGGTTTGTTTACATTTCTCTTCTTAACTTCTCATTCAGATATGTGTATACTTTACAGATTTTATAAAGCTGCCCTGTATCCTGAGCATTAGCAGCACTCTTATGTGGTTTGCCTTTAAGCCAGATTCATCTTAGTATTTTCCTTTATAGCTTGAAAGAACAGCATTAAGAAAGCCTTTTTTCCTTTTTTTTGGTTCCTGGTTGTGATTGCTGACATATCAAATTTATTCCTCAGTAATCCAGATCATTTTCCAGAAGCTTTGAGGCCTGTGTGCAGTAGTTTGTTAGAGATCTCATAGAAACTCTATACTGACAGAGCAAAAAGCCCTTCGACTGTCACTTTATGTCATTAACAATTTTCTAAAGCCATTACAGATGGGATGGACTGATTAAAACGGAGCTGGGAGGATCTTTTTCCCAGCCAGAAATCTCCCCTGAGACCTTCCATGCGTGTGAAGTTTCTGGTGATTAATGGGAGAAAAATAGGGCCTCCTGTCCCCTCAGTTGCCATGTACTTTATTTTGGAAGGGGGCAAGCTTATTTATATTTGGTGATTTACCTGGATTGGATGTCATTAGAAGTTAGACATTTAATTCGATAAGTTGAAAAAGAAAAGAAAAAGAAAAGTAGATCTCGAAAACATCTTAAAAGGTGAGCCGTGCCGTAAAATCCCTTACATTCTTAATGCTTTGTTAAGCACATGCATTTTGGTAGCTCCATTAATATTAGAACTGACATAAATGTTACTACATGACTAAAAATGTTTATCTTTCCGTGCTCTCCACCCCGCCCAGCTCTATTCTGCTATTTTATTTCTGTAAATGATAGCTACAGCTGGAATATTGTTTTACTGCAAATCTCACACCAGCACTGTCGCTTGTGATGTGACACCCAAGATTTTTATCTCTAGCCTGGGTAGGAATTATTAAACATTCTCACATTGTACAAAGTGTTGAGGATGAACAGCAGTGCAGCGAGGTGCATCCAACACTTCTGTCTTTCCCACCTGATCCTTGAAATACGACTCCTTTAAAAGGCTAATAGTCACTTGTAGAGAAGTGACAGCGTTCAAGAAATAACTTATGCTGGAAATACAGCTGGACCAAAAAAAGAAAAAAAAAAAGGAAGAAAAAAAGATTACACTAAAAAAAAAAATACCCTTCAGGGATGAAGGAGGAGATAGACTTAAAAATAACTGAAGAACAACATGCTTGGGTAATAAGAGAAATAAATGCAAACAATGTCAACAGGGGAAAAAAAGGTTCCCAGCTAAGCTAGCTGGCAAATGTGTACATTTTATATCAGCTCCCTATCCCTCCCTCATTCATTCGCTTGGGACTGACATAATATTTTATCCTGTTTTTTAAAAAAACACGTGTGTTTATGTGTCTGTATTTAAAGCCTTCCCAGATCTCAAATTAACAGAGCTAGCATGGATGAGACCAACAATAGAAACATTATTTTCCCTATCCTTATTCAGGAGGTGGAGGGAGAGTTTCCAAAAATACACACAGTGTGCCAGTGGGATTTAAGTCCATTCTAAAAGTTTGAAGAAGAAATTAGCACTTCTTACAAAATAAAATAAAATAAAATAGGATTATCGTGAAGAAATGTAGAAGAGTTGACAAGAAATTTAGTCACCTGAAATGTGAGTGAAAGCTAAAACTTGAAGGTTGTTACTGTAACTGTATCCTACATTCCACAAATCAAGAGTACTCAGCTGAAGCTGCTTCAAAGTGAAAAGTAGCACAATGACTTTTCTTTTAGCTTCAAAGATGTCTGCAAAACACCAAGATATTGAGGTGGCAGTTGCCATATAATACTTAGAATAGCTCAGTTACTTAATTACCTGCTGAGAGTTACTTAGTTCACAGGAGGCTTGAGGTGCTATTGAGAGAGTCAGAGATCAGGTGACTCACATACACCCAATCACTTCACAATGTTTGTTAGATTAGTCCTTTTCACATGTTCTGATAAATGCATAGAGGAGGGGGAATGGGGTCTCATGGGGTCTCATATAGTTCTTTTTTGATAAGAACTTTTGCAAATTTCTTCATAAATGAGATGGAAAGAAGTTGAGATTTTATTTTTTTTAATGGAAAGTGGGAGAAACAGAATCATCCATCCCTGTTTTCCCCAATTCTTGTCTTCATGGATTCACCTGAGCCTCTGCCCATGGAGCTATACACATTTAGGTCTCTTTTTGCTCTCAGGCATTCTGGCCAATTGTAAGGCTCTACTGATTTCCCATAAATTTTGCCACCTCATTCACAGATCTTGAAGTTGGGAAGTCCATTTCAGGGATCAGGAGAGCACAATGGGAGTTGAACTGGAACTCCTGAGATCTCTGGCAGCTTCTCCCCTTCCAACCTCCAAAGTCAGGGCACTTACAGGCTCATTGGCTTCAGAATGACACCATAGGGTGAGGACAATGCTTCTGTCCACACTCTAGGTGGTATCATGGGAGAAGATGACAGCTGTCAGCCACTGGGAAATATGGGACACTACTGCTGCAGGGACCTTGAAACATATGAGGTGCCATGAGGGTGGTTTACTGATCAAGATGCTACACATATATGGATCAGTCCTCTACAGTATTAACAAAGGGTCCATATACATGCTCTGAGATCCCATTTTGAAAATGTAAATTTTGTGAGATTGTTATCTCCAACTCACAGGCCTCCCTAACTCTCCAGATTGAGGCCTGAGCCTCGGTCTAGTCTTTATAGCAAAGCTTCTGGGCCTACTACACAATCCAACCAGACCAGTTTCACACACTTACCAGTTCTTTTCCTGATTGCTCTTATTCCAGTTACAGTATACAGCAAGATGAGAGTCGATACCACCTTCATCACCACATATTGAAGAGCTTAAAAAGCAACAGAAATAGGCAACTAAAACAATTACGTGGCTGAAGCAACTCCTCTATGAGGAAAGGTTAGAATGTAAGGTAAGTAAGGGGTGATATGATAGAGGTGCTGTAAAATGACTAAGATCAAGTGCTTTGAATGCTCTAAAATCCATATATGATAAGCCCCATAGTAGGCCAGCCAAAATCTCACCAAAAACACCAAGTTTTTGATTTCTGCTAAATTATTTCATCAGGCTAGATGGTAAACAAAGTTTGAGCTCCATCACACCAGCGGTTTAACGCACTCTTGCCACGTCTGGTATCATCTGGCATTGCAGCGTGGGACTTACATGACATTGTCCCTGTCCTGCACCCATCTTGCCTCTTTTCCTCCATTTTCTGTATTATTTTGGTGTGGGGAAAGTCTGGATTGTTTTCCCCAAGCAGATTTAATGCACCCTTAAGCCTCCGTGTAGTGCTGTCCTCTCGCTTTTTCCTTTGTTGGTGGTGTGTGCTTTAAATGGAGTCTTGCTGACAAAAGGGGAGGGCGGTGCGGTTGAATTGACTTTTTACTGCCCAACCCCATCCTCATTGCCCATCAAAACAGAATTAAATCAGTAAATTACTAGACAACAAAGCCAGAGCAAGGGGGGGGGGGAGGAACCCTGAGGACCCCAGCAGATCTCTATTTTTATGAACTGGAGATGCACAGCTGCACATTAGCAAAGTAAAGGAAAACAGATCCTCCACAAATGCAAACATGTGGAATTTTGCATTGGTGGAGTATTAGGAGAATAGTTTGAGGGGATTAAAAAAAAACCCTAAAAATCAAGGCATGAACAGATCTGATTCAAACTTAGCATGGCTAAAGCCCTCCTTACGAGCTATCACCGTGCCAATTTTGATCTCTTTATCTTTAAAAGTTACACTGATGTAAGCATTTTGGCTACCTTGGAACATTGGAGGGGACCTGACCACCTGACAAAAGAAATTAGTTTAAATGATTGTTCATCCGCCCACCCTTTGAAACAAGCAAAACAAATAAATATTTAACAAATCAACTACAGGGGGCAGGAGAACATAGGGGGAGGGGCAGGAGTTTTTGCAGGCATAGTAGTGCCATAGGTGAAAGTACATGAGCGCAACAATGCACAGACGTGAAAGTGCTCAGTGCTCGACTCGCTGAGGAAATAGAGGGGGAAACCTCGGAAGCAAACTGTGGGGGAAAAGGTATGAAGGAGCCATTTGTGAATGTGAAAGATAAGGGGAGCTGGCTGATGTTGAAGCTATTGAATTTGCATTTAGTAACAGTCATAGTTGAAATGTAGGAAGATGTAGCAGTAGACATTCATGGTAGACTGTACTAGGTGCTGTGATGGGTTCAGATTACATTATGACTGTCCCTAGGACTCTTGGGATGAAGAAACCGACAAACAGTGATTGATCCACCATTTTTGAAAATTTTACCTGGATCTATTTCAACTCTTAGGCAAAGCACATAGGTTCCTTGGTTAGTGGAATGCATAAATAGAGACAAAGTTCATCATCACATGTGAGAAAATCACTTTTCCTTACCATCGCTTCTCCACACTTCCTCATTCTTCCCGGAGGGGAAAGAGGAAGTAAACAAGACTATGTGGCCCATTCAAAGGCTGTTTTTATCACACCGCTTTTCCTGCACCAAACAGGAGATCACAGCACATTCCATTTTTTTAAAAAAGTTGGATTAAAGGGGGTCTATTTTGCTATGGAAAAATGAGTGAAAGGAGTGGGAGGCGGACATTGTCATCTAAAGGACGTACACACATCCATAAGTGGGCAATAGCAAGTGTGTGATAAAACGCTCATCTGATGAACCTCAAACTAGACAGTTCGAACAAAGCTGAAGATAATTTTAGGTGGTGTAGTACATTTTTTAAAAAAGACAATAGAAGTTAATTTGGATAGCTCTAGCTAGTAGTTGGAAGGATTGTAGCCTCAGAGAATAAAATCTCATCTTCAGGTGAAATGCTTTGGATGGAATGCTCAGTGGCTACAACTGATAAGTATTATTTTCTTAACTATCAAACTGCCTCAAGCTGAATTCTCTTAGCATCATGATAATTCAGGATTTAAAACCAATAGAGACTGTTGCAATCACTTAGTTTAAGAGCCAATCTACACGCTAAGTTTTTAACATTTTATAAGGGTTATGAAAGCTCTTTGGGACACATGACACACCCCCTATAACGTTGTATGTCTGAGGTTTTTTTAAAAACACACTTCAGTTATATACAATGGTTTCACTTTTAATGAATCGTTTTAAGTAAAATAATATGTCTTTCCTTACCGATTGTGATTCATGGGGGGCAGTGCTTCGTTTACTGGTGCCCAAATGCTTAGCAGTTGATTGGTGGGGAAGAAAGCGGGGCTAAGGAGGAAGTGGGCGAGTGAACAACAACACCCACAATTCTTAGCCTTATACTCGCTAGGGAATGACAGAGGAACAAAGGAGGAAGTGGGTGACTGAACTACAACACCCACAATGCCTTGCCCTAAACTCATTGTAAAAACAAAACAGGAAGAGACAGGGCAGAAGAGTGTGTGACTGCACATACCGCTTTGAAGACTGAAGAAGTTTTCTCCTGTAATGTGAGTACTCCGTAATGTGGCCTAAGATGTTTTAGAACGCACCTATTTGGAATGTTTTAAAATACTGTTTAAAATGTTCCAAGGAACTGTGTAGATAGGCTCTAAGTCATGTTCATGGTAGATGTCTGGCTTGTTAGATTCTTACTGCAAGTCAACAAACATTTACTGTCATCCAAAAGTTTTCTTGAGCACCTGGGCTGTTCACAGATTGAATGCTGAGGGGAAAAATACAACTATTTGTGAGGGTGGACAGGTTGAATGCTGCTGTTGGAGTATGCTTTTGTCATCTTAATAGTTTTGTTTTTTTATAAACAGTTTCTGTCGTTATATTACCATTGGTCTGACCAAGCTAAGTTTTCCATGGAAATAGTTTAAACAGTGTGTATGGCAAAGGAAAAGCAAGAAACAAAAACTTGCTAAAGTAAAGTATGCCCAACACTGAATTTCCCCCACCCCATCCCCACTGTCCCATCAAACTGTAAAAACAGTTAACACTGTGCCATGATTTTTCCTAATGGAAGAGTATATTCAGACAACAGCCTTTTCGGCTGTACGTCCACAGCCTTCCATCCATAAGCTGCACAATTTCTCTACAGAGTTCCTGAAATAAATTTCCCTTGGCAAGCATTGTGTTGAATGCTGGGATGATGAAATTGGCTGGGGCAGAACCAGTGTGGTGTAGTGGTTAGAGTCTTGGACTGGGAGTCAGGAGATCTGGTTTCTAGTTCCCATTTGTCCATGGAAGCTCACTGGGTGATTTTGGGCCAGTTACTGACTCTCTGCACAACCAACCTACCTCACAAGGTTGTTGTTGTGAGGATAAAATGGAGAGGAGGGGGATTATGTACACAGCTTTGGGTTCCTTGGAGGAAAAAAGGCAGGATATAAATTTACTAGATAAATAAAATAAATAAAAAACCCTTTCCCTGAATGCATTTAGCTGGTGCATGGAGGCAACTTTGTGAAGAATGCTCATGGGTAGACCATTCCTTAGGAGTTGCAGCAATGCAGCTAGGACTATGGAGGGAAGTGGGGAGAGATAGCTAAGGTGGAGAGTAGCTACAGTGGAACATTTGGAGGGGGTTGTTTGTATTTTGAGACATTTGCATTTGTGGGCTAGACAAGATGTGTAACATTAATTGTGTTACTTCAATTAACATTCCCATTTTAGTTATGGAAATAACAAGTCTGGAGAAGCTTCAGTTGAAGTACCCTCCTTTAAATTGTATTAGAAGGCAATTTAAAATATCGCTATTTTGGGCGCTCAAGATTAGGCTTTTGTTTAACTAATTGTTTTTTCTGCTTTTAATATATGGTTTTATCCAGTAGCCATGTATTTCATATTTTTTAACATTGTTTGGAAAAATGTTCCTTGAATTTTAAGTTTTTACTTTATTTTATTTTATTTCATGGTTGATGCGATGATTATGACTGATTATTATCCAGGGGAAAAGCAGCTTATGAATACCACAAAATAAATTAATTAATGTTTACAGAAAAACAGTTGAAACTTTTAAAAAAGAATGAGAGGTTCTTCAATATTGCATCTGGCTGTAACATCTAATTAACATTTCAAAGGCTACAGTTTAATTGAAACGAACAACAAGCCTTTGCCTACCTAAGACAGCTCATGAACATGATTACAAGAAAGTAATTTCTCTTTGTTAGATGCAGACTTTCAGTAATAGAGTTCTCTTGGCTTAATAAAGTTAAGCACCACTTACAATCGACACTTCATTTTGCATCGTTCTATTATATATCAGGGTGGCTGTTCTGTTCTTGTAGCCGCCATCTGCGTAGGTGTTCATTTGTACTCTCCTACTGTGTGGGTACTCTGTCTAACTCCCAACCTTCTAGCTTTATAATCGTTTTACAAAATGCTGTTTGAATTTTTATGAGCTAGGTTTCCTTATCACTAATTTAAAGTTGCAGAGATTTATGCTGCCCAATATGGTTCTATTTTGACTTGATTCATTTTTAAATGCCCTCTGAGATCCTCTCTATTATTGTTATAATAACAAGTAGAAAAATGTATGTCATAAGAAATTAGTACTTCTTGGCAGATGAGCATACAACTGAGCCACAGAAATTGCATGGAAAAAAGACTGTATTTTTATAAGGTGAAAGCATCAAAGTCGTCAGAAATAGATCCCATTAAAAACTGAATTTATTTATTTATTTATTTGAATTGAAACCTTCACAGTTCCTGAAGTCTGAAAGACTTAAAATATTTTATATGCAATGGATTTTAAGGTGGTTCTATTTTTGAAGCAAAAATTGTCTGGGGACTGGGGAAGGAAAGTCTGTGATATATCTTTCTCACATTTTGTACCTATTTGCAGCCATTGTTTTCCAATCTGCTCATGCATTGGCACCATTTAAAAAAAACAACAAAAGTTCTACACTGTGTGAGTCTAGTCAATAAGGGATGGTGTGGTATATCATGGCACCATATTGTAAATCACATGTAGCTATATTATGTCTTCATAATGGAGGGAGGAGAAGGAACACATTCCCATTGTCTGGGAAAACCAGGATGACACAGCATTTCTCTCCTCACTGCATTGTTGTTTCATTGTCCATCAGTACTGCATGGCATTATATTCATCCTCCTGATCTAGCTCTAGTTGTGTGTTGTTACACATGACTAGTTGGAGCAGAATGGTGGAGCAGATGCACTGTTGAATGCAAATCCTATTGAGAGCAATACATTGTAGATGGGTGAGAGCCAAATGTGCATTCCTATAGTTCCTCAAAATGGCTCAATTCGGACGACACGATAGTCAATGGTGGGTTGACTAACCCTAACCCTAACTCCCCACACAACATGATAATAAATAATCAACTGTGGTGTGGATGAGGATCAGCGCTGAGTTGACTATGGCAGCATTCGGATGACACAATAGTCAAAACAACTGACGATTGTTTCCCCCACACCAGTTGTTTATTGTGTCGTTCGAATTGAGCCAATGTCTATCCAATTGTACCCAGAAGGTGCTCAGTAGATCTCTGGATGAGAAGAATTTCAAGGCTGCTCCAAGAAATTATCACTATATACAAATTTGTGGCATCACAATAGAGACCACAGAGATGAGATTAGAGAAGGAGGAGGTCTGTAAAGTATGGGGGACGTTAGCCATTTCAGGTATTTGATTCTCACGCATCTCTTTCTTTTCTTTTCTTTTTTACTCACTGAGCCTACCTACACTACTGCTTTAAAATGCTTTAAAATGGTTTATAACAGTAGTGACAACTGTTGGGGCCCAGGACACACTCCATATACAGTTATCAAAACGTTTTCAAAGTGTTATATCCTGCGTGTAAAGATAGGCTCACTATATACATGACCTCATTTTTCAGACCCGGAACCCATTATCTTTTTTGCATAGGTCAATTTTAGCTTGGTTTTGATATAATTTCCAAGGTGTCAGTTCAAGAAAACATCATCAAACTCTTATAAAGAAACTCTTGTGTATTACTAATATTGGAAGCATCTAATAATTCTCAAATAATATTGATACAGTACTTAGTTTATTGGATCAAGTGATAGACAAAAGAGTGTTGGCATCAAAATGCAATTGTGTGGGCAAAGCTTAATTGGGTCCGGCTGGAGAAAAGATGAGAACAAACAGACACACAGGCATAGCTGGGCTAATAAATTGGACACAACTTTATTGACTCACTTGAATAGGCTTGGCGGCGGCATAGGGTGTGAATCCTGTAATCGGCCAGCCCACCTGCTGACCGACTCCTCTGGCCTGCATGCCAGGAGCACTGGTGGTGGTTGGAAGGGCCAGGGGCACACCGTGGCACAGACTGCTAATATTCTCCACCACGGATGTGGCCAGCTCATAGGCACCATACTGGTCTGGTCTTGACGCCACATCCCCGAGATCCCTTTATGGGAATCCTCATCATGGGGGAGCAGGGAGCCAAATCCCTCTCCCCCTCACCGATGGATCCAATCCAGTGCCTATCATACCTACATAAACTGTGACAAATGTTATAAAATGAAGCATGCACAGAGAATGTATTGATAGTCCAGTTCAACTTATTTCCAATGGAATTAATCTTGCAGTGGGGGAGGCAAAAACTCTGCACACTCTTTGCCAATTGGTGTGCAGGTAAAATTCCATCCCAGCCCCATTAAGAAGTCCTTCCCAGGCTACTTCTGTCATTGCAAGACATCTTACTAGCTGGAGTAGGTGAGTGGGGAAGTCAGCAACTGCAATTCTGGAGCTGCATGGGAGGTCTGCCTTTGGGGGCCTCAGGTTGAAATGGAGGCAGAACAAAGGAGAGATCTCACTCTGCTGGGTCTGCCTCTTTGGCCCCACCCTATCATCACTCTGATTGGCTCAACAGTCTGCTCCTAGGAAGGAGATGCTTCTGCTGGGGCTGTGCTGCTGCTGGGGCTGTGGAGCTGCTCTTTACCAGCCTTTCCCCCTTTGCTGTGGGCCTGCTTACCCCACAGTTCATCACTCTGTATCAATGGGGGGAAATTGGCTTACTATTAGCATTCCGATCAAATAATAAGATTTAAGAAGCTGAATTTATTTTCTTATGAGCTTTTCATGAGTAAGTAATTTTCTGTTCTGTTTCATATTCTGTTGTAATGTGCTAGAATTTGTTATCAGCATAGTGTAATACTTTCCACTTTCATTACTAAAATCAGATCTCCTGCAATGTACAAATAGGCTAAACATGTAGATGTTTTGATGTTCCACCTACACATCATTTGCAGCATTATCTCACTATGTGGTATCATTCAAACATTGGTTCAATTTGCTGTTTTGGTTATATTGTTTTGAGAACTCTGAAGGGATATTTCTGAAGGTCCTGAACTGAACAAATTTCACTGCTGAAGGCAGTTATAGACATTAGCAATAATTAAATTATTTTGAAATCTGTGGCTGCCAGGTTTCCATCAGGAATGAATCACCAAGTTCATCAGATCTGGCTTATGTAGATCTGACTTTGAGTTAGTTTATGGGCACAGGTAAAGGGGCTGAAAATTAGTTACCTTTCAAGCCTTAGGACCAGAGTACCTTAGGGAAAACATACCTACAAACCAACTGTGATTCGAGATTCAGTAGAGATGCCTTGCTCTAAATTTCATGTGATTAATACCATGAGAGTAGAGAGAATGACATTTTGGGATTTTGGAATGTCCTCCCCAGATAAGTTCAACCCCTTCCATTTTTAGGAAGAGGGTGAAAGCTAAGTTATTCAAGAGGGCTCTATATAATTGCACTGAATTAAGAAATTAAAATATGCTGCTGGCTGCTAGATGAAGAGTGTTTGCTTTTGGCAACTAGCTGCTTGTGCTGCTGCTGTTGTTGTTGTTATATGCATTACTGAATTGTAATCCTTCTTGAGTTTCAACAAGTGGATGGGAAAGTGGAATAAAAGGGTCTTAACCAACCCTGAAGGAACACCAGTGGAAAAGAAAGTGCTGGATGAACCAGTTCTTCCTCCCCTGCTCTATCTCCCCCCACCCACCCCAAATCTGCTCCAGAGGAGATTTGGAAGGCATGTGAGGGGCTGCAGTGGGGAGAGAGCAAGGGGACCTCCTACCATATTTATGCCTAGATCAAAAGAAAGAAAGATAGATCCAATGTGGGGGTAATGAGAGACACCTAGGAGCAAGGCAGGGCAGTTCGGAGGGATAAACAAGCATCTGAGAATTAGTAGGCAGTGGTGGCAATAAAAAGTAGATTGGGGTGGTTGGGTGAGTGAAACACCAGGGTTACTAGAAAGAAGACGAATAAACACAGGCCTTATCTACACGAAGCAGAATATTGCACTATAAAAGAGGTATATAAAAGGCAGGCGCCACACCAAGCAGGATATAGTGGCATGAAAGCGGTATATAGCATGTGTCTATGGCCCCCAGCAGTTGTCAGTGCACTTCAATACCGCGATAAAGCAGTAGTGTGGCTCCTGCATTTTATATACCGCTTTCATACTGCATTCATAGTGCAATATCCTGCTTGGTGTAGATGAGGCCACAGTTTTCATGGGAGAAGGGGAAGAAAAAGAAGTCATAAAGATAGTGCAACCCATTCTTAGCTAACTGTGCATTATCTGTTTTTGAGAGATCCATGGGATAATGGCAACCTTTTATCCAGCACCCTCCCTTCTCCTAATTAATGCTTAAGCTTTACTTCTTGTACACACTGCCATAATGAGTCTGTTATTTTATTCAAATACTGTTGAAAAGTAATAGGATTCTATCCAAATCAAGAAGTATCCATAAACTGCAGGCACATTTTCCTCTAAAATGTTACTTTAAAAAAAAAGTGCAGATGGCACCACAAATAAATGACTGTCATGCACTAGGATCTTTTCTATGCAAATGACTAATACATCAGTGCAATTCTGCCAGAGCAACAGCAAGAGTCTGCCAAAAAAGAATCATATCATAATCAGTGCGTGTTCCTGATTGTTCACTGTTTGTGACACATATGGATCCTCTGAAATACAGAACACCTACCTAGAAAAACAGTCAAATCATTATGCATCATGAACTTTTGCATGTGTTTAGAATGTTTTAAGGAAACTATTTGGTCTGCAATAAACAGACATATTTTCTCAGTGTCATTACAGCAATAGCTGTGCAAAAATAAAAAAGCAATAAACAAGACTGTTGTAGTAGCTATGCTTAAACTTGCAAATCTCAATCCTTGAAAGGCATGTTAACTCTCACTGCAGAATAATGGATCGATTACCCTTTCAAGAGAGAAAATTTAAAATATGTATCTTTAAAGATCACATGCTGAGTTGAAGATGGGAGTTTCATTCCCAGTGCCCCAAAGAGTTCAAGCTGTATTCAAACATTAAAAAGATGTGCTGATATTGAGCATATTTGACCTTACTGTATTTCAGTCAACATACTGATACATAAAGCCACTGGGAGTCTTTGGGCATTGTGTCAACACTGACTCTTCTACCCAATAAACAGGAAGTCAATACTGATCAATACGAATGAAGACAAAATTCTGTTCCACTAATAGGAATCCAGATCTCAATATATCAGAGAGATAATGGGCAGCATATACCTATAATATATAAATATTAGGAGTTGCACTGAAAATGTACTGAATTAATTCTGGTCTCATTTCCTCTCCGGGAAAAGTGGTATCATGGCTGACAGCCAAGCATTCAGGGGCTTGAACAGAGGTGCTTTCATTATTCTTTGGAAGGTTTATTTCTCATCTAATATATGCATTAATTAATAACATACTTTCATTTTTAGAGCCAATCAAGGAAACATGTACCCTCCTGCCGACAACTGACTCATTTGCTAAAGAAAGAAGTATGAGCACACATTCTAGCAGATATGAAGCTGATATGGGGACAGAATTCCATATGGACATAGGCCATTTCTACACCAGGCTGTTTGCCTAGGATGGCCTCCAGCTGGTCCCTGTGCACCGATGGTGTGTATTAGGTACTTCTGGGATTGCCCTCCCTCCCTCTACACCCCTATGGTGTAGAAAGGGATTCACGCAGATAACTCTCTGGAAATTTCAACCTGTTATCTTGTTGGACATATCAGAATTTGATATATTTACATAAATAATTCAGTGATTACCAACGACTAGTCATCTACAAAGCAATTTGGTCTAGAAGTAGCAACAGTGGCAACATTGCAATATAGGGAAATGTTGATAATGATCCTCCATAGCAACCTTCCCAACATGGTGTCCTCCAGATGTTTGGGATTTTAAGTTCCATCTGCCCCAGCCAGCATGACCTATGGTCAGGAACACTGGGAGTTGTAATCCAAAACATCTGGAGGACACCGGGTTGCAGAAAGCTGCTGTACAAGAACACATTCTATAAACAGTGTGTTCTTTCTTTACCTGATTTTCAGCAGAAAGTCAGGTCAAGCTCAGCATTTTCAACTATTGTAAAAAACAAAACAAAGAAAAAAAACCCCACATAGAACATCTGGGATGCCCTCCATATTATCAGAAACAAAATATTACTGTGTCATTTTTAAGCATAGGAATACCTACTGGTTTTAAATGATCAATTTAATTTCTATTACTTCTTCGAAGAGCAAGTTGTAGTTTGTTCTTGTTTACCAAGGATGCAGTTGAAACAAGACTGCTTGAACAATGTCACTATTAATCTGAAAAGCACCCAGACAGTGTACAAATAGGAATGCTCCAGGTTTTATGGATAAAAATATAGACAAAAAATAGACAATCCAAAAGGTCCAGCATGAATAGGTCATGTGAGTGAACTGGAAGGAATAATCTCACTTTTGCATAAGAATCCTGTATGAGTAGTCATGCCTGCATAACCTCCTTAGGGGGAAGAATAAACCTGGGCCTAAATGGCCCAGTAACCAAGGATATTTCTCAGTTGTTGCATTTTGCCCCTCCCCCTCTAAGCTGTGAATAAATTTCATTATAGCCAATTAGACTTACTTCTGAATTGACATACAATTTCTTCATGTGTTATCTTTATGCCATTCAAATATATCCATCCAGTTCTCCTTTTGCCGTTAAAGGTGGCCTAAAATATTACACACACCTCTCCTTTTTTCCTATTTTGAAATCACTTTCAGGAGAACACTGAGCAACAAGACAGGAAAAGAGAGGGGGGGGCTGGGTTAGGTTGCCCAGGTATACCCCGATAGCCCTTCAAATTCAACTGCCCTGTAACGAACAATGAGCATGTTCCAAGCACTATCAATTTCTCAAAGCTTCTCTCATGCTTGTTGCTTGTTGGGTTATCTCATATAGGTAGATAGATATACACCTGACTCCACGCTCTCCAGTCTTCAGCCTCACAGCTACTTCCTTTCTGGTGTGCTGAAAGCTGAAATTCAGACAGTGCTTGCTGACTCCCAATGCCATGTGCAGTCACCTCCTTTATTGCTTGCACACTCAGATTCCTATAGAATAGCTGGCAGATTTACAGGTGTCCTTTTATTTATTTATTTATTTTATTCCATTTATATACCACCCCATAGCCGAAGCTCTCTGGGCAGTTTACAAAAATTAAAAACATTGAACAATTAAAACACTGATATACAAAATTTAAAAGCATAAAGCATAAAAACAAGTTAAAATTACAATATCCTTCTGGGTCAAAGCACAACAACAACACAAAAACCCTCATCATATGCTGTTAAATGCCTGGGAGAAGAGGAAAGTCTTGACCTGGCACCGAAAAGATAACAATGTTGGTGCCAGGCGAGCCTCGTCGGGGAGATCATTCCATAATTGGGGGGCCACCACTGAAAAGGCGCTTTCCCTTGTTGCCACCCTCCGTGCCTCCCTTGGAGTAGGCAACCGGAGGAGGACCTTCGATGTGGATCGTAGTGTACGGGTAGGTTCGTGTCAAAAAGTTAGTAAAAACATATGTTTATAGGCCAGCATCTCTGCTATAACCCTCACTGATTACCCAAGTTCTCAACTTGCTCTGGATGGATCTTCAGTATTCTTTATGACATTGTAACTGAGCAAAAAACTCCTTCCTAATATAACCAATCTTGAGTGTTTAATTTCTTAAAACTGAATCTGGAATACTTCCCAGATCATACATCTGTTATGCTAATTGGCAAAGGATAAGGCTGAAGAAAGAAACACTGGGGAGGATTCATGTCCTTCTCTATTCTCCCATGCAAAAACATAATGTGATTATCCCCTCCCTTCTTTCCTACATGGCATGTTTGCGGGCTACCTGGCGCAAATACAAACTGGAACACCTGTATGCCAGACACATTGCACTTGCATTGCAACACACTGATATGTGTCACTAGTGCTCCGCAGGAGAAGAGATTTTGCATGTTAATTGCTTTTCCCCACATGGAATAAGATCCAGAGATAGAATGCATGCAGAAAAGAAATGGCGCCACACTGCAGTTAGGAAGCAAGAAGATGGAAAGGTTTTCTCTTTTCTTTTCTTTTTGATGATTTACTCCTTAGGGGGCAAAAAATTGCAGTTGCAGGAAATCTATCAATGATGCATTTGTATCTTACATGTGAGGGAGACATGTTGCCCCATCTGTCCTAACTTCCTTTTCTGCCAGGGCCAGCCCAAGACATTTTGCTGCCCCAGACTGAAAACAAATTGCGAACCCCACTTAGGGATAGGAGAGAAATCAACTAAGTTCACCTTTTATTGCAAACTTACCTAATTTTTCATATTCAAAACATTCATTACTCTGAATTTTGCAATGGAGTTCTCAATTTTTTTTTAAAAAAAAATCACACAAAAGTGCATACATCAATGACTATAATGTTCAAAATGCATTAAGCAAACTGCTTGCAAAATGAGTATGTTGGGCAAGATTGCATACAAAAATGCAATTTTTGAAGAAGTTTTTTGTCTTGGTTTTTGTTGTTAAATTTTTAAGTTATTTTATTATTTGGGTGGGATAAAAATTAGCTTGCATATTTTTGACTTTTGCAGACTATTATATACTAGGTATGTGCACGGACACCCCCCCCCCGGATCGGATCAGACCCGATCCCGAGCCGAAAATCAGAGGTCTGATTTTTGGATCAGCCGCCATTTTTTGTGTTTTTGCCATAGGCTTGCATTGGGGGAAAGAAAGTTTTCCCCCAATGCAAGCTTATGGTGAAAACATTGGGGGGCAAGTGGGGGCCTAACTCCCCCCTCCCTGTCCCTCCCCCCACTCACACTCCTTACCTGCTGGGGCTGTCTGCTGCCGTCCGTTGGTGCCCGTAGGTGACAGCGGATGGCAGCAGATGGCCCCAGCAGGTAAGCCCCCCTCATGCTCCTTACCTGCCAGGGCCGTCCGCCGCTATCCGCTGCTCCAATTTACTGAGAAACAGGTTTTGCGGCCTGCCTCTCAGTAACGTGCCAGGTGATGATGTCATCACCCGACGCGCTACTGAGAGGCAGGCCGCGAAGCCTGTTTCTCAGTAGATCGCAGCAGCGGATGGCCCCAGCAGGTAAGCCCCCTCCCCCTCCTTACCTGCCGGGGCCGTCCGCTGCTGTCTGCTACTCCAATTTACTGAGAAACAGGCTTTGCAGCCTGCCTCTCAGTAGTGCGCCGGGTGGACGGCCCCGGCAAGTAAGAAGTGCTAGGGGGAGGAGGAGGTCCAATCCTCCGATCCTTATCTGAACCGGATCGGGTCCTTTCGGACCGGTTCGGATGAGATTGGATGATCCAGAAGCCAGGATCAGAATCGGATAATTTTATCCGATTTCGGTCAGATCGGCTCCGGATCGTGGATCGGACCCGATCCAATGCACACCCCTATTATATACTGTATTGAGGGTTTACACAGTTTGTCATTTAGATATAGGTAATCCCTGCAAAACTGGTACAATTTGATTACATGGAGGGACAAATAATATGCTTGCTTTTGTTCAATGCTTAATATAGCTTCATGAAATGTCAAGGGGCTCTGAAATACAAATATGCAGAAAAGCATGCTTTCCAAGTTAAAAGAGCTAAATGTTGATATGGGATTTTTACAAGAAACTCACTTGATGGCTGAAGATGATTATCTGCTAAGAAAAGACTGGATTGGTAAGGTTCATCTAACAGATACTTCAACGCGGGATTTTAATCGATACACGACTTTATTTTTCATTGCATCAGATGGTTATTTATCCTGATGGTTGCTTTTTAATTTTGGTTGGGAAATATACAGGTAAAGTAATTACTGTGATTAATATATATGGGCCAAAAACAGTTTCTCCTGCTATGTTTCACAAATGTTTTAGTAAACTGGTTGATATGGTTTATGATTATGTGATTGTGGGCAGGAATTTTAATGACATCTTAGATCCTTTGCTGGATAGGAGTACACCCGCTCCCAAGATCCAAACAGTGGTAAGACTTACGCCTATATGGCTGAATTTGGCTGAACTTGGTCTGATTGATGTTTGGAGAATGTTGCATTGGTACACTTCTTTTTCACCAGTACATCATAATTGCTTTTGACTAGATAATTTTCTGGTTTCTACTTCTTTGCTGCAGCAAATAAAGGCTTGCAAGATTGATACATTGGTAGTTTCGGACCATGCCCCAGTATGCTTGGAGTTACAGTTCTCTAATCTGCCTAGGCCTTCTGGCCTCTGGTGTTTCAATGTTCCTCTTTTGAATGATGAGCTATTTAAATCTCAGAACTCTGCTGAATTGTCAGAGTATTTTAATATTAATGAGGGTACTACCAGTTCTTGCACCATGAAATGGGAGGCCAGCAACGCTTTTATTGGGGGCCAAATAATCGCCTACACTTCATATAAGAAAAAACTTAGAAAAACACAACAGGTGTTTTCAAATAAGAAGTTGAAATTTCTTATAACCCACTTTGCCATTAATCCAACAGCACAGTTATATCAGAAGTGGCAGAATGTTAAATATGAGTTGAATAATATTCTTTTGCAGCAGGAGGAACGTGCCCTAACCTGCTTGTGACAGGCATACTGGAAAAATGGGAACGTCCCAGTAAAATCTTGGTACATCATCTTAAACATCAAAAGCATTGAAATGTTATCTGTCCAAATAAAGGTGAGAATAACATGATACATACTTCTCACATAGATATAAATTTACAATTTTTAGGATTTGACACGGAGCTGTGTAGTAGCAAGATATTGGACCAGGATAGGAATGCTTCCCCCCTCTCCCTCAGGTTAACCTCCCATGGTTACATTCTTCACAGAGGCAATGTCTTATGGCTTCACTGAGGCTGGAAGAAATTATGAAAGCAGTTATAAATATGGGTTTCCAACTGAGTGGTACAAAACTTTTTCTAGTCTTTTAGCTCCAAAGCATTATTTTGTTTACAAATATGTGTTTGAATCGGGTTCCCTTCCTTCATCATTAAATGATGCTTACATTACAGTCATTCCTAAGCCTAGCAAGGACAATACTTATTGTGTTAACTACTGACCTATTTTGCTAATAAACATTGATATTAAAATACTAACTGAAATCTTAGCTGATAGATTGCAACAAGTCATTACAACATTGGTCCAACCAGATCAGGTGGGATTCATTAAAAATAGGGAGGGGACAGTTAATTTGAGGTTAGTGGTTAATCTAATAGTTTTAAATTCAGAAAGGACTGACCAGGCGGACCATGTCTCTTTGGATGCTGAGAAGGCCTTTATTGGAATATATTGGAAATATATGTTTGCAACATTGAATAACTTTGGTTTTCCAGTGGAATTTTTGAAATGGGTTAGAATTTTATATTCAACCCAAAGAGTGAGAGTGATGACCAACAAAAAGTCAGCTTTTTTCTGGCTTGGGCAAGGTACGAGAAATGTATATCCACTAGGGGTGTGCACGGAACCCCCGGATCGGATCGGGACCCGGATCGGGACCTCCAATTTTGTCCCGGACCGGTTCGGACAAAATCGGAGGCCCCCCGGACCGGATCGAGTCCGATCCCGACCCAAAAATCGTACATTTTTGGATCGGCCGCCATTTTTTTCCCCATAGACTTGCATTGCAATGCAAGTCTATGAGGAAAAAATGGCGGTGGGTGGGTAAGGGGGGGCCTAACTCCCTCCCCCCCCCGGGGCCGTCCGCTGTGGACGGCCCCGGCAGGTAAACCCCCTCCCCCGCGCTCCCTACCCCCCCTGGGGCCGCCCGCTTCCATCCGCTGGCGCCCGCGGGCGCCAGCGTATAGAAGCGGACGGCTCCGGGGGGGGTAAGCCCCCTTCCCCGCCACTGCTTACCTTCTCGGCTCGTCCGGCGCCGGCGGCTACTACCAGCGGGCTCCGCGGCCTACTCTCGAGTAGCGCGCCGGGTGATGACATCACCCGGCGCGCCACCCTGGAGCAGGCCGCGGAGCCTGCTGGTAGTAGTAGGCGCCGGCGCCGGACGGGAGCCGCCGGGCCGGGCAGGTAAGGGCCCCCCTCCCCCCTCCCCCCTCCGCGCGCCCCCTCCTCCCCTCCACGCACCCCCTCCTTACCTTCCCGGCCCGGCAGCTCCCGTCCGGCGCCGGCGCCTACTACTTCCAGCAGGCTCCGCGGCCTGCTCTAGAGTAGCGCGCCGGGTGATGACATCACCCGGCGCGCCACCCTAGAGCAGGCCGCGGAGCCTGCTGGGAGTACTAGGCGCCGGCGCCGGACGGGAGCCGCCGGGCCGGGCAGGTAAGGGCCCCCCTCCCCCCTCCCCACTCCGCGCGCCCCCTCCTCCCCTCCACGCACCCCCTCCTTACCTTCCCGGCCCGGCGGCTCCCGTCCGGCGCCGGCGCCTACTACTTCCAGCAGGCTCCGCGGCCTGCTCTAGAGTAGCGCGCCGGGTGATGACATCACCCGGCGCGCCACCCTAGAGCAGGCCGCGGAGCCTGCTGGGAGTAGTAGGCGCCGGCGCCGGACGGGAGCCGCCGGGCCGGGCAGGTAAGGGCCCCCCTCCCCCCTCCCCCCTCCGCTCGCCCCCTCCTCCCCTCCACGCACCCCCTCCTTACCTTCCCGGCCCGGCGGCTCCCGTCCGGCGCCGGCGCCTACTACTTCCAGCAGGCTCCGCGGCCTGCTCTAGAGTAGCGCGCCGGGTGATGACATCACCCGGCGCGCCACCCTAGAGCAGGCCGCGGAGCCTGCTGGGAGTAGTAGGCGCCGGCGCCGGACGGGAGCCGCCGGGCCGGGCAGGTAAGGGCCCCCCTCCCCCCTCCGCGTGCCCCCTCCTCCCCTCCACGCACCCCCTCCTTACCTTCCCGGCCCGGTGGCTCCCGGCCGGCGCCGGCGCCTACTACTACCAGCAGGCTCCGCGGCCTGCTCTAGAGTAGCGCGCCGGGTGATGACATCACCCGGCGCGCCACCCTAGAGCAGGCCGCGGAGCCTGCTAGTAGTAGTAGGCGCCGGCGCCGGACGGGAGCCACCGGGCCGAGAAGGTAAGTGCCCCCCTCCTCCCCCCCCCCGCTGTCCACTTTCATCGGCGGGCGCCCGCTGGCGCCCACCAATGGAAGCGGCGGTGGGCGCCAGTGGGCGCCCGCCGATCCGCCGATCCGCCGAACCGGTTCGGAGCTTTTTCGGACCGGTTCGGATTGGATCGGCCGATCCAGCTGCGGGATCGGAAATCGGATAATTTATCCGATTTCCCACTGGACCGGACTCGGATCGTGGATCGGGTCCGATCCAGTGCACATCCCTAATATCCACTTCCCTCACTGATATTTGAACTAAATTTGAAACCCCTGACTTGTGTGGTTAGACAGAATAGTAGTATTCATGTTTTTGTGCATACTGGTTTAGAATCTAAAATTATTCTTTATGCTGATGATATTTCATTTTTTATTTTTAAGCTCCAGGCATCTGTTCCAGCTTTGATGAAATAGAATTATACATTTGGTGATATGTCCGGTTATTCAATTAACTGGTCAAAGTCTGAGTTGATGACAATTGGAGATAATATCTCTCTCAGTGTTTTGGCTATTGAGCAATTTCAATGGTAACCTGATTTTATTACCTACTTATTCCCAGAGATAAATCTAGATTGATTAAAATAAACTTGAATAAGTTGATCAATGAGATTGCACGAGACATATAGACAGATTGGCACTGTTAAAGCTAAGTTTATGGGGTAAAGTTAACACACTAAAGATGAATATTAGGGGTGTGCACGGACCACCCGGATCGGATCGGGACCCGGATCGGGACCTCCAATTTTGTCACGGACCGGTTCGGACAAAATCAGAGGCCCCCCGGACCAGATCAAGTCCGATCCCGACCCAAAAATCATAAATTTTTGGATCGGCCGTCATTTTTTTCCCCATAGACTTGCATTGCAATGCAAGTCTATGAGGAAAAAATGGCGGCGGGTGGGTGAGGGGGGGCTTAACTCCCTCCCCCCCGGGGCCATCTGCTGTGGACGGCCCCGGCAGGTAAGCCCCCTCCCCCGCGCTCCCTACCCCCCCTGGGGCCGTCCGCTTCCATCCGCTGGCGCCCGCGGGCGCCAGCGGATAGAAGCGGACGGCTCCGGGGGGGGTAAGCCCCCTTCCCCGCCACTGCTTACCTTCTCGGCCCGTCCGCTCCCGTCCGGCGCCGGCGGCTACTACCAGCGGGCTCCGCGGCCTACTCTCGAGTAGCGCGCCAGGTGATGACATCACCCGGCGCGCCACCCTGGAGTAGGCCGCAGAGCCTGCTGGTAGTAGTCGCCGCCGCCGGACAGGAGCGGCCGGGCCGGCAAGGTAAGGGCTCCCTCCCCCCTCCGCGCGGCCCCTCCTCCCCTCCACGCACCCCCTGCTTACCTTCTCGGCCCGTCCGCTCCCGTCCGGGGCCGGCGGCTACTACCAGCGGGCTCCGTGGCCTACTCTCGAGTAGCGCGCCGGGTGATGACATCACCCGGCGCGCCACCCTGGAGTAGGCCGCAGAGCCTGCTGGTAGTAGTCGCCGCCGCCGGACGGGAGCGGCTGGGCCGGCAAGGTAAGGGCCCCCTCCCCCCCTCCGCGCGCCCCCTCCTCCCCTCCACGCACCCCCTGCTTACCTTCTCGGCCCGTCCGCTCCCATCCGGGGCCGGTGGCTACTACCAGCGGGCTCTGCGGCCTGCTCTAGAGTAGCGCGCCGGGTGATGACATCACCCGGCGCGCCACCCTGGAACAGGCCGCGGAGCCCGCTGGTAGTAGCTGCCGCTGCCGGACGGGAGCGGCCAGGCCGGGAAGGTAAGCGCCCCCCTCCTCCCCCCTCCTCCCCCCCCCCGCTGTCCACTTTTATCGGCGGGCGCCCGCTGGTGCCCACCAATGGAAGCGGCGGTGGGCGCCAGTGGGCGCCCGCTGATCCGCCGAACCGGTTCGGAGCCTTTTCGGACCGGTTCGGATTGGATCGGCCGATCCAGCTGTCAGATCGGAAATCGGATAATTTATCCGATTTCCCACTGGACCGGACTCGGATCGTGGATCGGGTCCGATCCAGTGCACATCCCTAATGAATATCGTACCTCGAATTGTTTATGTTATACATGGGATCCTTCTACTAATATCTAGCAAATATTTTCAAGAAATTGCTTTGTTTTGTAAATTTTTCTAGGGTTCTTCCCCACCATGAATATCTTGAAATGGATGCAGATTCCAATTAAAGAAGGTGGGTTTAGTTTTCCAGACCTTGTTCTATACCATCGGGCCTATTTGTTGACTTGCATCAAATTTGGTCTTTCCCAGACCAATGAGGTTTCCCACCTTGATCAGTTCTGGAATCCTTCTGTTTGGACCCTCTTCCCAAACTAGGCCCCCAGCATATTAGAACAGATAAAACCCCTCTCACAATTTTGGCTGTTAAAGAGGTGTGACATATAGTATCACATCAATTACAGTTTGATCCATTTTCTCATGTTAAACTGACTGTACGGGGAAAGATAATGTTTTTGAGGAAGACATGGATGGACAGGATAACTTTTACTTTGTATCAATTAGTGAGTTTTTGACATTTTCTGAGCTATGTGCTAAATATAACTTGCCCACTATGGCCGGAAACACTTATAGCAGCTAAACAAGCATATCAATATAAATTGTATATACTTATTATCAGTACATAAATATGATACCCAGGGTCTAAGACAGGAATGGAGAATTGGAGCATCCTATTTCCACCTAATCAATGGATTGTTGTTTTACTTTATATCTGTACTTGAGGTTTCTGTGGATTTTAGGCTACTCCTTATTCAGCAAAAAATCTTGTTTCATGTCTATTTGACTCCACAATGCCTTTTTAACAAGGGCTTGTCTAATTTGCATAATTGTTGGAGATGTAATGCACCTAATGCTTCTTGTATTCATATGTTTTGGCAATGCCCAATAGTCACCTCCTTTTGGGAAGAGGTCATAATCTGGATAAATTTTGTATTGGAACAGTCTTTAATATTGATTGATGTGCATGTCCTCTTAAACTATTTAGTGGTTCCTTGGAAGTTAATGAATGGTCAGCACAAATAGATTTTCCAAGCCCTCATGACAGCCAAAAGACTGGAAAGATTAATGTTCACCTCCCGTAATACAATGGACTGAGGATTTAATAACATTATCAACATTTGAACGGGTGGTATATAGGCGCCACTCACGAGTGGTTAAATATATGAATATTTGGTCTGTTTTTCTTGAAATTTATGCATAATCCACCCCACCCACCCCACCCCTTTTTAAAGAATGTTGTACTTGATGGAATATTGATATTTCAATGAATGTAATTATCTGTTCTTTTTTCATTTTTCTTTTCACATTTCTTTTCCTGTTTTGTTTTGTTAAATTCACAATAAAATGGAATAAAGAGGAAAAAGAAAAAAAATCTACGTGTTTTATGCACACCTTTACAAAAAAAATCTTACCGTTTGAGGTAAACTGAGTTTAATATTGGAAAAATTCTCAAAGTTTGGATAAACTGAACTGAAGAATGAGAAAATGAGAAAGTGAGATAAACCAAAACTGACAGATTCAGCTATGTCTGTCCCCCCAGATATCCAATTCAAGGTATGCAGTTGGTAAAGCCAGCCAAGTTACTTTGGCAATTAAGGCAGAAAAATCCCACAAGCACCTCTTTCCCTCCCTGGTAATAAAAAATAATAAAATGAACTACTATTGATTTGCTGCCATTTCATGATACACCAAATCTGCTACTTGACACAGCCACCTCACCCTGCCTAATGGTAGAGCTGGCCCTCTTTTGCACATAAGTGCTGGCTACTGGTTACTTGCCAGCTCTTTTTATTTTGCTGTCTGGCACAAATGAGGAAAGAACAAAATTCACAACAGCACAGTGAGTCAAGGCATGCATTCTGGCTTAAGGTGGTGAGGTGACCAGATCTGCTCCCCCCCCCCCACTCACTTGCCAGCTATCTGTTGCCTTTGGTCTCACTCTCACTGATGTTGTATGTAAGGCAAAGTATGCCAGTCACCATGTGACTGTTCATTAACCCAACCCATTAAAGTGTATCCACGCAGCAGTTTTGTGTAACCCTTCACAAAGTTCCTCTTTAGCATTAAATCCAGTTGGGTACAGATGGGTGAGGGGGTGTTGCAGTTGGAGAGGCGCCTTGTAGTGCTGCTTGGTCCATGCTCTGTCTGGGTGTCCAAATTGTTATGCACATTGGACAGACTAAAGTGTGAAAATATTGGTCTCGATGGGCACTGAAGAAAGTTTCATATTGATTTGGAGTTACTGCTAATTTAAATGATGTGAACTTTATTCCTTCCATTTCCTGATGTCCAATCAACATTTATTTTGCGGATTAGAATCCTTTGGGGAGAAAGCATGTGCTACAGCTTTCAGTCACTACTAGTTTTGGAAAGGCATGGTTTAAAACATATGCACACACGTACAGAATTTTTCTAGGTATGTCCAAAATTCTTTCCCCTTCTTTTCTTCCCATGTTGTTGACTTCTAGGGCTCATCTACTCCTAAGGGTGTAATGGGAGGGAGGGGGAGGATCGAGGACTTACCTGCTTCCACGATCCTCCCCCAGCATCTATACGGCCGTGCAACATCCCGGAAGGTAAGAGGGACAATGCGGGAGCCATTTTTTTAAAAAAGAGCCCTGATCTGCAGAAAAAGAAGGTAAAAAAACAGCAACCTGCACACACACACACCCGGCCATCCCAGGGATGGCAAAATTGCTGCCCCCACCCCATCCCCACAGGCATGGAGCCACCCTGTACAGCTCCATGCCCGTTTGAGGACCCAGGAGGCTGTGCCACACCAGCTTCGATTTTATATGAATTTTTTAAAGATCGTGCTAGTTTTGATGGCTGGTTGACCAGGCCTGTCTGTTGCTTTCGTACCACAATCTTTAAGATATTCATATAAAATTGAGGGTTTGAGCAATTGCTCTGAATTTTTTTCACACACGATTAGCCAGAACACATCTTCAGTGTCCCACAAGTTTCAAGTTTTTATCTTTAAAAATGAAGAAGTTACAGTGGGAGGTGGGGCTTTTGGGGGACCCCCTATAACTTTTTCATTTGAAAAGATAGAGACATGAAACTTTTTGGACATTGCAGATTGGATCTTGCTAGTCCTGGCTCCCCAAGTTTCATGACATTATCATTTCAAATAAAAAAGTTATGCACGCATTTTCCCCAATGCAAGCCTATGGGGGGGGGGGGGAAACAGACAAGAAGTATTTTGACAGAATGGCGGCCCGGTCAACCAGCTCTCAGTAAAATTGCACGATGTTTAAAAAATTCATATAAAATTGGTTGGAGGAATTGATCTGAAATTTAATACACATGTCTAGCACATGTTGCTACACATATGTGCCAAATTTCGGAACAATCCCTCCACCCCTGTTTTTATATGAATTTTTAAAAACATTGTGCACCTTTTTTGACAGATCTCTGAATGCACGTGGCAAGCTGTTATTCTGAGCTGTCAGAAGTTAAAGGATGTTTTAAAAATTCATATAAAATACACGGTTGGAGGGATTGTTCTGAAATTTAACACACATACTTAGGCATACCCCATAAGCACTGTGACCAACTTTCAAGTCTGTAACTTAAATGGTGTTCTGATAATCTGATAAAATCCAGTATCATCGGATTGAAAAATTTTCGGATCCGATAATTTTGGAGGGATTTCTATCGTATCGTTATCATTAATCGGATGTCCAATAAAGTCATTATCGTATCATTATCAGACATCAGAACGATATGATACACATCCCTAATTTCTTCCAAAAAAGCTCACACAGTCCCAAACTTGCAATCGCATTTGAAAAATTTGCATAATTTTTTTTAAACCTAACACACTTAAAATGCACATTTTCCAAAAACATAAATGCATTTTCACACTTTTGTCAATGGGGAAAACATACACACTTTTATCAAATGTGCACAGAAATGCACACTTTTCCCATTCAAAATGTGCACTTTGCCCCACTTGAACGAAAAGAAAAAGAGGTAACAAATGAAAAGTGGAACAAGGTGAATCAAACTTAGAAATGGACTTTTAACAATCTCAGCATGGTCAAAAACTCTGGTGCTCCCATTCCTAATGAGCAAAGGTCAAGTGTCCAGTACTCAGTAAATGTAATCTATATCTATATCTATATATCTATATATCTATATATATATATATATATATATAGGCTTGCCTTAATATTCCTAAACTTTAAACTTTAACTTATATTAGAAGATATTAATTAAAATCTCAAAGATATTAATGTATATGTAGCTTCTTTTTTTAAAAAAAATAATGGCCTGTGTCATAATGTTGTACCTCGTGTAACTTCATGTCAGCAGAGATTATATTGTATCTATAATATGTGTAGGCATGTACTGAAATTGTGCTAATGTTTCATCCAACGCCCAATTAATTGCTTTGTGCTGATTGATGTTTAGATAGGATTTTCTTGCCATTCTTTTGACAGCCCAATTTGTTAGTTAAACAAGGATATAAATCAGGACACATGGTGAGTGTACATGTTCACTTGTCAATCCAATCTTTTGACTTTCATCATTCACTAAAAAGCTTTTAGGTTTCCCATAGCAATATATCTTTTTTCTCAGATCATTACTAAAACACAAATTGAAGAAGAAAAAAAACTAAAGTGCGATGAAAGGGAAACAATGGTAGAAAAGGCACTTGACTCAAAAACCCATAATTGCCATTTTGAAGCTAATTTTTCTACGTTTATTTGTATTCAGTTACTTATTGCTTGCCCGGTATTTCTACTTGGATGCCACATCACTTTCTAAAATTCAATATGGCCAAAACTGAATTTCTCATCTTGCTTCCAAACTGCCTTTTTTCTTGATTAGTCTGTATCCGTTGACAGTGTCTGCATTCTCCCCATAAGCTAGGCATGTAACCTTGGCTTTAAATCCTCGTTCTGTTTTGCTGTCCATATTCAACCTATTACCTAGTTATTGTGTTTATTCCTATTCAATATTGCAAAACTCTGTCACTTTCTCATAATTTCCTCCCTCTAAATCGTAAGGGGTGATTTCTTGGGGAGGAAGAAATTTTGCTAAAATTTTCAAGGCCAGGGTTGCTGCTTATCTTTATTCACTTTTCTTAACCTTACGAGATGGCCACAGGTGTTTCCATTATTTCCTTGCTTTTTAAACTTTTTAACCCCCTCAACCCCTCACAGTGACACAAGCATCTTTCCAAAGCTTCCTGCTAGTTGCACTTCCCAGAATGCCAGGGAATCCATGGAAACAGCCTCACTGTGAGTGGTGGCAGATTTTTGTTTATTTATTTTTAAAGCAAGAAAATTTCAGAAAACCCTGAGGTTAAATAAGGTAAGGTGAAATAATCCCACCATCCTCAAAAAAAAAAAAATCTCCCCATCTCTGATCTCTTAGGAGGGGAGGGGATGTTGATTTGCCCCCATCTACCCAAAGAATGGTTAAAAATAAATAAATGTTTGGACTGTTAGAATTATGTTTTGTTTGATAAATTTACAGCTGCGTTGCTTTAGCGCGTAATTGGTGCAAGGCAAGGCTATAGAAAGAAACATACTCACACTGGTACTTTTAGTTAAAAGATAGCATTGTTAAGAGCCTATAGGTCCTGGGAAAACAAAAGTATTTTCAGAGAGAGAGTTGAGCAGCTATTACGGTTGCCTGCTTCAGACAAAGACGAAGCTAACTAATCAAGAAGGAGGAAGGAAGTGAAGCCTAAGAGTTGCAATTTACATCAACAAGTGGATACAAGAAGAAACTAGTGAAGGAAGAAACAGGTTCCCTTTCTGTCTAATGCCCCCCACCCCCACTGGTAACTTATCACAGATAACTTATCATAAGCGTTGTTGCTCCACTCCAACATCCCTTCTCAGCGGTGTGTGGATAAGTCTACAAGATTCATCTTCTCTCGTAGACACTGGAAGCAATCTCTGGTGAGTGGTTCCGTCAGGATGTCTGCAATCATACTTTCTGTTGGGCAATATCCTATTTCAATAAGGCCTTTCTCTTGCATATCTCTCAACAGGTGGTATTTCACATCAATGTGCCTGGTGCATGAATTGACTTTCTCAGTTTGTGAGAGCTTTATGCAGCTTTGGTTATTTTCCAGGATCTGCATAGGCTTTGGCTGAATTATTCTTAGATCTTGAAGTAATTGGCACAGCCATTTGAGTTCCTGGCATGCTTGGGCGGCTGACACATATTCAGCTTCAGTAGATGAAACCGCCACTGTATCCTGCTTCTTGCTAGTCCAACTAACAGGTCTATTTCCATAAAATAACAGGTTTCCACTAGTAGATTTATGTTCTGTGGTGTCACCAGCCCAATATGCATCTGTATAAGTCACTAGTTTAGGACTATTGGTGGCTTGCAGTTTTAGTTTCAGATGTGCAGTGCCCTTTAAGTATCTGGCTACTCTTTTCACAGCAGTCCAATCTCTTTTACTGGGTTAGTTGGTCTTTCTACACAGTATCCCTACTGCTGCAGCTATATCTGGCCTTGTTGTGGTGGCTAAGTATAATAGCTTTCCTACAGCTGTTCTGTACTGATTGTTTTGTGGTAGGATAGGAGTCCAATGTGTTCATGTCCTTTTAGAAAGTCTGTCTCTATTGGTGTGGCTACTGCATTGGTGTCTTTGAGTCCTAAGCAGTCTAGGAGTTCATGGAACTTTTGTCCTTGGCTGAGGAGATAACTTCTATCTTCCTCTCTATTTGAATTCCGAGGTAGTAGATGATGTCTCCTAGTCTCTTCACTTCTATTTCTTGATTCAAGTGATTTATAATTTCCTCACAGTCACCTTCACCTTCATAGCTCAGAACCTGGTCATCAACGTATGTCACTATGTATGCATCTGTTTTTTCTATATCGTGTGTAGAGACCGGGGTCAGCTGTGCTTTGCTTGAAGCCATCTCTGATGAGAATCTGGTTACATTTTTAATTCCATGCTCTTGCAGCTTGCTTCAGGCCATATATGCTTTTCTGCAGTTTACATACAAGTGGTTTGTCTCCTGATTTCTTGAATCCAGGAGGTTGCTCCATGTAGATGTCTTCTTTAATTTCTCCATGTAAAAATGCAGTCTTAACATCTAGGTGTTCAACATGCATCTCTCTTGAAGCTGCTACACTTAAAACAGTACTTATTGTAGTATACTTCACTACGGGGGGAAATGTCTTATTGTAATCTTCCCCATACTTCTGGGAAAAGCCTTTGGTGACTAGTCAGGCTTTGTATCGTTCAATTTCCCCCTTTGCATTCTGTTTAGCTTTGAAGACCCATTTGCATCCTACAGGCTTATTGCCTATTGATAGCTCTGTGAGTGTCCAAGTATGATTTTCATGTAGAGCTTCTATTTCTTCTTGTGCAGCTTTTCTCCACTTACTTGCTTCTATTGCTGGCATCCTTTCAATTTCTTCCCACGTTGATGGTTCGTGTGGTGCCACCATTCTTGCAAGGTAGGATAGTCATCTGGCTGGTTTGCCTTTGTTGGGTCTGGACGAGAGTCTGAGCTCTGGTTCAGGAACCCCATCTGCCTGTGTGGCGACTTCTAGCTCCTGTGTTTGCTCTATCTGCTCCACACCCCCTTCTGCTCATGCTTGAACTTCTGTCCCTTGGGGTTGGACTGGTGACAGAGGTGGTGATGGAGGTGATTGGGCTTAATCTCTGCATATTGGCTGGTATATTTGCCTCTCCAGGTCTAGAATTTCCTCTGTCTTGACATTTAATTTTTATTTTTCGAAACATAAAAAACATTTAACACATACACCTTACCTACACCCACAAACAACAAAAATTACATACAACAAACAACATTAAAATGGACTTCCGAATTTCCTCTTGATAATTTGTCACAATATGCCAAAATAAGCCAAAATAGTGAGTGAAGTTTCCTCTCCCGTAACAGATGTTTTTCTTCCAGTTTAGTCACTGAATCCACTTGCAAATGTGTCCTTCCCTTCTCTTTCTTTTAAAAAATCCACCATTGGTTTCCATTCCTCAATAAACCCAGTTATTGTTTTATCTTTTAGTATTGCAGTAAGTTTTGCCATCTCCGCCAGTTCTGTAACTTTCAACAACCATTCCTCCTCTGGTGGTATTTTCTCGGTCTTCCAGTTCTGAGCATAGATTAGTCTTGCTGCCGTTGTCATATATAAGAATAAAGTTCCATCACCTTGCATCAACTGTTCGTCTATAATCCCCAACAAAAAATACTCTGGACGCAATTGTATTTTTATCTTCAGTACATTTTGAATCACCTTATGCATTGGTATCCAAAAGGATTTTGCTTTTTTACATGTCCACCATAGGTGATAAATGTTCCTTCCTGTTCTTCACATTTCCAGCACTTCCCCGATGACCCCTTATACATTTTTTGCCAATTTTGACAGAGAAATATACCATCTATACATCATTTTATAAAAATTCTCTTTCAATCTAGCACATAATGTAAATTTCAAACCTCTCAACCACATCCTGGAACATAGCCAATTCTTTGGCTCTGTCATACAGTTTTGACCTCTTCTCTTTTGGTACATGAGCATAGGTCTGGGATCCAAACACTCTGATGTGTTCCATACTTGGTTTTCATCCATGCAACAGCTCCAATGGAGTCTTGCCTGTTGCTCTGGTAGGCAATCTGTTCTGCAGGTAGGTTGCTGTCATCAATGCCTCTCCCCAATACTGATTGGGTAACTTAGAGTCTAACAGCATGCACCTCACCATCTCCATCAGCATTCTGTTCTTTCTCTCTGCGACCCCTTTCTGTTCAGGCATGTATGGTATCATATGTCTGTGTGTTATGCTCTGCTCTTTCAAGTATGTTTGTGTGTGGTGTGACATGTACTCACCACCATTGTCCATTTGAAGAGCTTGGGACTTTCTTCCAAATTTGTTGTACACAGTCACAACATATTCTTTCAGCAGTTGCAGGGTCTGACTCTTCTCCTTCAGCAGGTAGGTTACACAGTTCCTGGAATAGTCATCTACAAATATTAGTAAATCACAGTTTCCTGCCTTGGAAAGTGTTTGGATGGGTCCACACAGATCAGTGTGTATTAACAATAGTGGTTTCTTGATTGCCTTTCACTCTGTTTTGGGATAGATGGCCTTACACACTTTGCTTTAATGCAACTCACACATCTATCTTTGCTATTGCTGCATGACTTTGTTGACATGCCTTTTGTTAAGTTCTTTCTTTCCATATCAAGAATGGCATTTACATCGCGATGTCCAAATCACCTGTGCCATAACTCAAGACAATTTGCATTGGTACAGCATCATATCATATTTGCCTGTTCTTTTGAGCAATCTAGTTCAAAGACCCCTTGATTCTGAAGGCTCTGGCATATAGATGCCCATCCAGGGTTATGGTGCACAATTGCTAGAAAAGTTCACATTAAACTCCTTTTTGGTTAATGTAGAAACACTTAGGACACTCCCATCCAAATCTGGAATACGCATGACATCTTTTGCTTCTATTAAATTATTTCCATTCTCTGTGTTGCATCTTAGCTCACCTTTTCCACTCAATTTTATGGCTACAGAATTTCCATCTGCTAGAAACACCTTTCTGCATTTACTTGGGTTTAACTCTTTAAAAAAGTTTTCATCTGAAGTCATGTGTGACCAAGCTCCACTGTCAATTAGCCACATTGCAGCTCTTTTGGTATTTTGTGTTACTGAAAACTCCTTACAACAGTAAGGAGTCTTTGGCTTGGACAGGTGTGAGAAAACTAGGGATGTGTATCGTATCGTGAAAATGTTGGATATCAATACGATAAGGTCGTTATCGGACATCTGATTAACGATAATGATACAATAGAAAAACCTCCTATAAATATCCGATCCTAAAATTTTCAGCCCGATTATATCGGATTATTGGACTGCCATGTAAATAAACCTTTAACTTCTTTATTTTAAAAGTTAGAGGCTTGAAACTTGGTCACAGTGCCTATGGGGTATGCCTAAGTATGTGTATGAAATTTGAGATCGATCCCTCCAACCCTCGATTTTATATGAAGTTTTGAAAGATCGTGCAATTTTTTAACAGGTCTGAATGAACGCACATGTCAAGCTGTCATTCTGACCTGTCAGAGCTTAAACGTTCTTTAATAAATTCATATAAAATCGAGGGTTGGAGGGATCGATCTCAAATTTCATACACATACTTAGGCATACCCCATAAACATTGTGACCAAGTTTCAAGCCTGTAACTTTGAAAATACAGAAGTTATAGGCATTTTTTCTAAAATATTCAGCTCTATAGGTCACAATGGGGCTGCAAATTAAATATCGGATTTCCAATAATTATCGTGAAGACGATATGATTAACCTATGATATTATCGGAGATGATAAATTTTTTGGTCCGAAATTCCGATAACGATAAAATACGATATTTTTGGGCGTGCACATCCCTAGAGAAAACCTTTTTTATTTCTCCCCTTTCCTGCTCCCAGCAGCAGCTCTTTGTTTGAACGAAGAGTTCATGTTGCTTGGAACTGGGCAGGATCTTTTTAAATGTCCAGTTCCCCTGCAATTATAACATTGTTCATTAGATGGCGGCCTGCCACCTTTTCTCTCTTTTACAGTGTAATTTGACTCAGAAGCATAATTTTTCTCATATGTGAGCAATATCTTGTGTCTGTCTGCTTCAATTTGAATTCAGGGAGCACATCTTTAAACTGAGAGTCCACCTTTGCATTCTCACCAGAAATTTGGTAAAGAAGCCAGCAGGATTGCAATCTTTTGCTCATTATTTAGAGTTCCTCCTGTAGTGCTGAGTTTGTCCATTAAATCCAGCAGTTTTTCCATATGTTCTAAGGGGCAACTCCCATCCCTCAGTTGAGCAGAAAATAACTTTATAAAGCTGAATCTGATCTTGCATCCCCATTTTCCCACATAGATTTTTCAAAAGCTAACAACATTTTCTTTGCAGTGTCTTCATTCTTTACATGGATCAGCTGCGAATCTGCTAAGCATTGTATTATTAAGGATTTAGCCTTACGGTCCTTTTGTTTGAATCCAGTGATGTTCTCAGCTCCTGGTGTGGATACATCTTCCCTTGTGACTTCTATCAGCCCTTCCTCCTCCAGCTGCAGCTGCACTCTGTACAGCCATGCGTGGAAGTTTTCTGGCTGAAGCTTTGGAATCGAAGCACGTGCGTTAACACTTGCCTGAGCGATGGTTTCTTTTCTTCTTAAGCCTCTAGCCTTAAGCACCTTTTTGATATCCTGGGCACCATAACCTGTTAGAGTAATGTTTTGTTTGGTAAATTTACAGCAAGGCTATAAAAAGAAACACACTCACACTGGTAGTTTTAGTTAAAAGATAGTATGTTAAGAGCCTATAGCTCCTGGGAAAACAAAAGTACTTTCAGAGAGAGAGAGAGAGAGAGAGTTGAGTGCAGTCATTATGGTTGCATGCTTCCATAACTAACTAACTAACCGAGAAGGAGGAAGGAAGTGAAGCCTAAGAGTTGCAATTTACATCAACAAGTGGTTACAAGAAGAAACTAGTGAAGGAAGAAACAGTTCTGTTTCTGTCTATCGCCCCCCACTGGTTCAGATAACTTATCATAAGCATTGTTACTCCACTCCAACATGGACTAGCTCAATTTAGTATATAACTTAGTCACCTCATGACTTGATTACTTCATTTCTCAGGTCTATCGTTTTCCCTCCAGATGTGTTTCCTCACCTCTGTCTAGGCCACTGCTGCCAAATAATGTACCTCCCTCAGATAAATGTTGGGGAGAGGGTTTAGCACTCCCAACCTATTGCCGTTGCAATGCACCATGGGTAG
Source organism: Anniella stebbinsi (assembly GCA_029215795.1). Classification (NCBI taxonomy): domain Eukaryota; kingdom Metazoa; phylum Chordata; class Lepidosauria; order Squamata; family Anniellidae; genus Anniella; species Anniella stebbinsi. The sequence continues at coordinate 328,134,029 of JARDYH010000001.1, forward strand.
CAGTCTCAACCTGAGGCTCTCAAAGCTCAGACACCAGTGCCGTAGTACTCTATGATAAACCTAGTAAAATGAGCTCTGCATGTCAAGGGCACCATTGAGCGAGAAGTGTCAGCCTCCATAAGCTTTCTAGTCAGTTGGCCACCAGGGCCATTTTTGGTGCACCAGCCCCGGCCTCAGCTTGCTTCTCAGTCTGAGCAACATGTGTGAAGAAGACTGGCTCCTGCTTCCTCCTCCTGCTTCCAGTCTTTAAACATGACCTCTGACAGTCTTAGATTACCTGCCTCTGTCTGGCCCAACTGATTCTTGTTTACTATTCCAAAACATGACTCCTACCTGTTTTGGATCATGCATCTGTTTATGACCCTTGGTGAAGCCTTTCAGGCATTTTAAAGTTTATTCTCACTCTTCCCAGTTAGACTAATTTGAGTCATATTCCTTTCAATTGGACTAAAGCATGATGAACGTAATCCCAGGGGCAAGTACAAAGCTTCACACACAAACACATCCATGGAACCTAATACTCAGCATTTGATACTTCTTCAGGGATGTCTGTGAATGGGGGCAAAACTATTCACCCATTCAGAGTAAAGGCAGGAAGCATTGCTTTCATTCCAATTTTGCCTCATGATATCATTATGTAGCTGAATGTGATTGGAGGCATGGCAATGTGATAGCTACCTACATCAGGGTGGGCAGAAGATATCCTCCTTCTCTTTCTGCTAATGACTTTGCTTCCTTCTTTAATACCAAAATTCAAACTATTCATTCTGATACTGCTGCTTCTGCCTCTCTTCCATTACCTGCACTTCGCATGCATGCTGGTTCCTTCTGCTACTTTTTCTATGTTCTCTTTTGTATCGTTTGATGAATTGTCTAGAGTATTGTTTTCATCAAATCTTTGCACTTGTTCTCTTGATCCCATCCCTTCTTGTCTCTTAGAGCCTATCTACACTACTGCTTTAAAATGGTTTATAACAGTTTTGAGAACTGTTGGGGCCCAGGACACACTCCATATACAGTTTTCAAAACATTTTAAAAGTGTTTTATCCTGCGTGTGTAGATAGGCTCTTAGTCAATGTTATTCTTTTTAAAATGGTTTCTGTCCCTTGCAATCCACTGAGACAGCTCTTTCAAAGATGTTCTTACTGCCAAATCTAAAGGTCATTCTTATTCTTCTGGATCTTTCTGAGGCCTTTGACATGGTTGATCATGAACTTTTACTGGATTCCCTTCATGACCTTTGGTTTTGAAATTCCATTTATAACTGCTTTACTTCTTACCTCTCAGGTCGGTCATTTAATGTGCTGGCCAAAGGCTGCAGTCTTCTTCCTTTCCCATTTTAGTTGGGGTTCCACAGGGCTCAGTTTTGGGCCCATTGTTGTTTACTTTTTTATGTTGTCCTTGGGTAATCCTATTTGATCTCATGGCCTCCAATATCATTTGTATGCCAATGAAACACAATTATATTTTTCATCCCCAGAACATTCTTCTAATGTTCAAGATCACATTTCAGCATGCCTATTGGATATCACAGCTTAGATGTTTCATCATTATTTGAAACTCAATATGACAAAGGTGAAATTGCTTGTTTTTCCTCCCAAGTTCTCTCCCCAATCTTCATTTTCCATTGTTCATTCTCATTTCTCATCCTGACTATTATAACCTTCTCTTGACTGGTCTTCCTTCATCTCATATTAATTCTTTGGTTAGTTGTGTTCCCATCTGGAAAGGACAGACCTTGCCTCAGTAATCCATGCACTAATGGTATCCAGGCTAGACTACTATAATTAGGGTGACCATATGAAAAGGAGGACAGGGCTCCTGTATCTTTAACAGTTGCAAAGGACAGGGAATTTCAGCAGGTGTTGTTTGTATGCATATATAACCTGGTGAAATTCCCTCTTCATCACAACAGTTAAAGCTGCAGGAGCCCTGTCTCTTGACCATGTACAAAAGAGGGCAGGGCTTCTGCAGCTTTAACTTTGTGATGAAGAGGGAAATTCACCAGGTTCTGCTTATATACAAATGACATCTGCTGAAATTCCCTTTTCTATGAAACTGTTAAAGATACAGGGGCCCTGTCCTCCTTTTCATATGGTCAGCCTACTATAATGCACTGTACATGGGGCTGCCTTTGAAGATGGTTCAGAAACTTGAGCTGCCTGAGTAGTGGTGAGGGCAAGGAAATTCAATCAGATAACATCTATAACAGCATCAGCTGAGTGGGGCTCCCTCTACAAGGATTCGCTTTTGTGCCCGGTTTGGCGATTATGCGCATTATCGCAGACGCGCATTTACTCCTAATCCCTCTGCACGGGAGGCGGCGAGAGGCGGCGAAGCGCATTAATAGATGTCCAAAAAGCGCTTTACAAGAAGTTAATGCGCATAATCGCTTGTTCACACGGGGAAAATGCGCTTTAACGGCCGGAGCAAAATAAAACTCGCGATTTAACGTGCATTCGATAATGCGCATAATCTGAGAGATAATGCGCCTCTACGCCCGTTTTGCGCTCCGTTCTTGTAGAGGTAAAATTTATAATGAGCCTTCAAAGAGCATTAAACCTCTCTTGTAGAGGCACCCTGGGTTACCAGTGTGTTTCTAAGCCCAATTTAAAGTGATGGTTTTGACCTTTAAATGTTTTGGGACCAAATTACTTTAAGGACTACCTTCACCCATATCAGCAAATGAGTCCCTTCTCATTTCCCACCTGTAAGAATAGTTACTGGGCAACCATGTGAGAGAGGGCCTTTTTTGTAGTGACTCCACACCTCTGGAATAAATTTTCATTGGGGGTCTGCCAGGCCTCATCATTGCAGATTTTTAAGAAGACCCTGAAAATGTACTACCTTTGTACTACTTTGCTCTGGCATTATGTTTCACTGGACTGGGTTGTGACTGCAGTCAGCTGTTGTAAGTTTTATTTTATGTTCGTGCTTGCTTTTTTTTTTTTTGAATGTTAGCTCCTGTTTTTACTGTGTTTTTACTGTGTTTTGATATCACATCTCTCCCTCCCACTGCCTTGGGAGAGTTCCTGCCCTAAAGGCAGCCAAGAAATATTTAAAATAAAATTAAACACAATAAACAAAAGATCTGCAAACTGTTCCGACTGTGCAGGTCTTACTAAATTCTTAGCAAGAGTCACTAAAATTTGTTCACATCTTATTGAAATAAATACAAATATGTCAGATGGACTGAAAATCATATGGGAAGATAATGTTTGGATGACAATAGAGAAAAACTTAAGGGATAAAATATGGATGACTCAATCAAAGACAACTGTATCAACAAACCTTGGGGAGAATTCATTAAAATTATTACACCAATGGAATATCACACTAGTGTGTCTGGAAAGAATAACAAATATAAATACTACAAAATGTTGGAGAAATTGTAATCAGCAAATATTCATAGGTGTTGGCCATGTCCTGTTGTGTTACAGTTTTGTAACATGATATTCTCAGAAATATCAACATTACACATCAAACTATATATATACTACATCGACATCAGCTCTATTAATATGGAAAGAACAAAACACAAAAGTGATATTTAAGTAATTAATTGTGTTCATTCAAGGCAATAGCTAAAAGTTGGGAAACTGTAAAACTCCTAACACTGAAATCTTGGTACACAGAACTGTGGGAAATAGCTATGGCAGAAAAATTGATGTACCTTCTGAAATCAGCTGTAGGCAAATTCAAAATGCCTCATTTTTAGAACATACAGCATTATTTTATTTTATACATAAATCAGGGCCATATGCATCAATATTTCTTAAAGTCATTCTATAGATTATGGAAAAGGGACTAAATATAATTTGTTATTATGAAGAACTATAAAGAAAACCTCAACCAGCCAATGGATTCCAACTATATTTTTGTCTGTAAAATTGTGGGGGGGGGGGGACTACCCTCTGTCAATAATTAGGTATGAATTCAATGTACTTTTCTCTCTTTTGTTTTTAAGGAAAACCTATGATCCAAGGTTGATGCTGGACCAGTCCTGAACCCAGGGACAGCTCCTTGTCTGTCTTTGCCCTCCATCCATACCTATATGTGTTGAAGGATGCTTTCCTGAATCCCTATCCCTCAAGTCCCAAGACTCTAGGTGCATGATCCATTTGGGCTCCACTGGAGGTTTCCTCCTGTCCCAAGTCCCACAGTTCTTTGAGGCCAGTGCTGGGAATTCCCCTCTCACCTTATAGGTGCCTCCTGGTGCTTACCAAAACATTGAGTCCCTAGGTATCCTACCTGTACCACCTGCCAGCTGTGATCATCCTACCTATGTAACCATGGCACCCCTGAAAAGGTTCAATTGCTATCCAGGCCCCAGGACAGTTTGGATCCTGGAGAAAAATGTCCAATGCAACCAGTTAACATTCATACTGAGCCTACTCTAGGGAGGGTGCTAGATAAAGTCAAAATGCCTCTACACTAGTTTATTAATGTGCAGGTTTCAGAGAATGCAAAGATATCTTAAAATAATGCAGAAGACACATGTCTGTACTACCAGAAGAATGAACGGTCCAGAGAGTTTGTGAACCTCTCAGAGAGATGTGGCTATTGGGCAGTATAGACAATAAATAAATAAAATGCACTGGATGCTGAGCCATAAATAACTCTATTATTACATTTATATCCTGCCTTTTTTTTTACTCCTTAAGGAACCCAAGGTGACATACATAATCCTTCCCTTCTCCATTATATCCTCACAACACCGAACCTATGAAGTAGGTTGGGCTGAGAGTCTGTGACTGGCCCAAAGTCACCCAGTGAGCTTCATGGCCCAATAGGAACTAGAACCAAGATCTTCTGTCTACCAGTTCAACAGTCTAGCCACTCCACCACATTGGCTCCCCCCCCCCATATTTCCACACACTTGTGGACACATATCATGCTAGCTGCCTGCCCAGCCACAGGGAGGGCCCCGCAAATCCTGCCTCTCCTTCAGAGCTGTGGGCAAGCAGGAGGAAGTGGTCTTCCTTCTGTCATAAGAACATAAGAAGAACCATGCTGGATCAGACCAAGGGTTCATCAGGTCCAGCACTCTGTTCACACAGTGGCCAACCAGATGTTGACCAGGTCACACAAGCAGGACACAGTGCAATAGCCCTTCCCACCAATGTTCCCCAGCAATTGGTGTATACAGGCTTACTGCCTCTGTTACTGGAGGTTGCACTTAGTCATCAGGACTAGTAGCCATTGATAGCCTTGTCCTCCAGGAATGCTCTCATGTCCTTATAACCATAGGTCTAGTTTGTGTGATTCTTCCATCCCTCTGTTTTTGTTTTTGTTTTGGGGGGTGGGGGTGGGGGAGGGGGTGGGAGAAGGAATCAAGCAAAGTCAGTCTATGCCTGGGACTATGTATATAGTTCCCAAAATATAGATTATCCTCAGGGAGGGGTGTCAAGCACCACTTCTCTGCACATACTGGATTGTTGGATCACTAAGCATGTGAACTAGACTTCCTAGGCAGCTTCTCTGAAACCAATAGCAGTGTTTTAGACTGTTAGCAGTTTGGTTTACTTTTGTCACTCAAAAACAGTGGTGCTCAACAGGTCTACCATACTTCCTTAACCTTTACTAAATATGGAGCTAATTTCTAATGCACAGCAAACTTGTGATGTAAAAACAAGATGCCTCTACTCTAGTCTATTAGTGTGCAAGGTTCAGGGAGTGCAAAGATATCTTAAAATAATGCAGAAGGCACATGTCTGTACCACCAGAAGAATGATTGAACTTCTGTTTGCAATGTTCTGTTTTGTATGTAACTTTACTTGGCAACAGATGCAATATTTATAGTAAAGTCTATCACCGTTTATTAATGTTATACATTAGAGTATTTTTGCTACTCTAAAAAAATGATATGCTAAAATATGCTGAAACATTTTCAAATAAAACATGAAAAATGATCTGACAATTTATTAATTGCATTTCTTTGTTGAAATAATAGAGCATAATAGTTCTTTGAGCAAAGCAATGTAAATAATATATTGATTTCATCTAGCCTAATTGTGCTAACCATGTATAAAGCCTTAATGAAGTCTCAGGAGAGCACTTTCCTACTTTGTTTGTTTTAAAATTGCTAATTTCCCTGTAAGCTGAAGTTTTCTGTTAATTTTTATATAAGCATGAAACTAGACGAGCAATAAAGTGTGATATACATATGTCTGTGTTACTGATTATCGAATCTTCATGCTAATTGAAATTTCTATGTGATGTGATTTGAAGCACATTACAGGTATAATGCAGCTTGCATTTTAAGTCTGTTGTAAGAAAGAAGATACTTCTTCAAGTACTGAACACATTCTATTTCTGTCATTGATGGCACTTGCTGTTGAATTACTTATCAGGCTATATCTATATTCAGAGATGCATACGTTGCTGTTTTTGGCTAAACACTGAAATTTTTTATAGTCAGTCAAGTATTGATCTAGGCCAAATTAAATTTATGGTTCAATAAACTTGCATCACTAACATATAAATAGTACAAATTAGGGGTGTGCATTTGCTTCAAGCAAATCCTGAATCAGCACCAGCCACTCTGGAGAGATTTGGACTTCATCAAAAATGAAGCACATGTCTTTGAATTCCATCTAAACTGAATCTGGCTCTAGCTGAACATGACATAGTTAGGATTGTCTGGAAGTATTTATTTATTGCATTTATATCCTGCCTTTTTTCCTCCAATGATTCAAGGCAGCTTACATAATCCTCCTCCTCTCCATTTTATCCTCACAACAACAAACCTGTGGAGCAGCAAGTCTGTATACACCAGTTGCTGGGGAACATGGGCAGGATGGTGCTGTTGACAGCTGGTTGGCCACTGTGTGAACGGATTGCTGGACTAGAGGGATGCTTTGTCTGATCCAGTATTGCACTTCTTATGTTGGGCTCAGAGTCTGTTATTGTCCCAAAGTCACCAAGTGAGCTTCCATGGCTGACTGGGGACTAGAACCTGAATTTCCTGATCCAGTCCAACCCTCTAACCATGACACTGCACTGGCATGCTGCTGGCAAACAAAATGCTGAACTACATTGGCCTTTAGTCTGGTCCAGCAAGACACTTGGTACATTCTTGCATGCTTATGCCACTTTATGTTCATGTTGATTGAATTCATATTCTTTTATGTACCCTTTTTACCATAGACAATAGAAATGTATAACCCCATGGTGGGTGAGTTTCTGCTTTTCAACAATAGTTATAGTTCACTGTACATGCACATACATGATGACAAGAATTAAATCCATAGAAACTGACAAAATATTCCTGTCAAAAATTAAATGCTCATTTCTAATGACAAAAATAAATCATAGAATCTTAACTCCATGGAGAATCCATAGAAAAAAAAACTGTTGAAATAGCAAAATGGATAAATAAGCAATTGTAGAGCCTGTAACACAGGAAAAATGTGAATAAAGTATATACATTAATAAAAAGTAATAAAAGTTATTTTCTCCCTCCTCACTGGAACTCTCATAATCTTGCAGTGTTACTCTGAACTTAATTATGAATTTGTTGAAATGTTTTGTTGGGCTACATAATCTGTGTGCTAGTAGTATGTTTATTTTTACCTAGTTTCATCACAGTTTGTATGTCTAAGGCCATCTTTTTCCTTTGGAGCATGAATTCCTTGCAAAGAGAAATAATATTTAGAAAAGCTCACAGAAATGATAAAAATAGATCTTAGTATGGGCTATGTTCAGGTGTAGACAGCTGATGCTATTATGGAATTCCATCTACTTTGCACCAAGTTTTAGAGTTTCTTTAAATAATAATAAAAAAACTTTTAAATAGCTATTTCTAGGTTATTGCTAGTTCTCAGACTGTTTCTGCAATGGAATTCTTGGAAGGCAGTCAAGTTTTGAATGAAGGGAGAACAGAATGGATTTATTAATGGCTATATTCTTATGTAGAATGTTTTTGCTTAGTAGCACCATCCTGGTCAGACCACAGGGCTGGGCCTCCCGCAGCCTGGAAGGGCCCCCAGATGTAGTTATTCCACACATGGAGATTTTTTTTTTATGTTTCAGGCAAGGATATACACACAGAACTTTCCCATTCTCCCCAGAGCTTTCTTTCTCTCCCAGCCAGGTAGCAGCATTTTTAAAATCTGATTTCTTTCTTTTAACTTTTAGAAAAGATGGAAGCTCGGTGTTTCCACTTCTCCAAAGAGCTTCTATTTTTATTTATTTATTGCATTTTTATACCACCCAAGAGCCGAAGTTCCCTACGTGGCCCTATGTGGTCCCAGAGGAAGGCTGGGGAAAGTCAAGATTCCGTGTGGCTGCAGCTTCGTCTTCAGCAAATTCAACTTTTCCTAGCAGTTAAAAAGAAGACAGAGGAATAAAAGATGCTGTTGTCTGATAAAGAGAGGGGTGGGGGTGGGGGTGGGGGAAAGAGAAAGCAGAATAGGGGAAATGGAGGAGGGGAGAGAGAGCATAGGGAAAGCGTGAAAAGATCAGAGAGGGGAAGAAAGAGAAAGAGTGCAGGGGGCGAAGAAGGACAAGAGCAGAAAGAGAAACAATGCTGGAGGAGGGAAACTGGGGTGGGGACCCTTAAGAAGGCATCATGCCCAGGGCTCCCACAATCATGGCAATACCACTGGTTTTGATATATAGGAAGATAGGAAGCTGCCCTATATCGAGTCCAACTATTGATAAATCTGGCTCAGCGTGATCTATACAGACAGCACCAGCTTTCCATGGGTTCAGTTAGGAATTTTTCCCAGCCTTACCCGGAGATGCAGTGGACTGTACGTGGGACTTTTTATATGCAGTTTATAGGTGCTGCCAGTCAGGGCTAGCCCTACCATTAGGCAAGGTGAGGCAGGTGCTGAGAGGCAGCAGCAAGGTGTTCAAGGAGAGAGCAGTGTGCTTTGCAGCCTACTCTGTTCCCCTTAAGTTAGCCTACGGCCTTCAGGTTCAGTGGAACACATTGCCTTATCATTAGTGTTGAAGGCAGATTCATCTGCCTCTCCAGACAGATTTTGTACATTGAATGGGAAGGCGAGCCATCATGTCCTTCGCCCCAGACATCAAAGTGTCTTGGGTCAGTCCTGCTACCACTGACCTAGGGACCTTCTGCCATTAGTTGTTCTGTTCAGCATACAGAGACGAAACTATTGATTACAGACCTCTATGCTGGTTTGAGAAATGCATGCCTAAAGAGAAATTACAGATTCAGCAGTTTCTATTCAGCAGAAGTTTCAATCGCCTAATCCAGCATATGGAATTTCAATCCTTGGATTGGGGCTGTGTGCAAACAGTGCTGAATCAGCTCTAAGAGAGGGCTAGCTTTGCTACTTTTAATCACCTATAAAATAAAAATACTTAAAAACTATTCCCCTCTGCTCCCCCAGGAATTAGAACAATTGCAACTGAGGTGACAGAGGACTTTAATTCACGCCCATGATGCTGACAGATTGAACCCCGAAATTACATTGCCAATGCAAACGTGAAATCTTTTCACATTGCTTTGACAGCTTAGAAGATGGAATATTTTGGAAGGAACAGTGTTCCTTTGACTGCGTATGTGCAGATCTGCTAATGTGTGCATGAGAGCAAGGCACCTACATGCACAAAGTGAACAGTGTTGCCAGTTTCCTTACTAGCTGCAACACACACACTCCAAAAAAAGTGCTTCCAGAGGAGTAGCCCTCTTTGGAAGGGATATTTTGAAGAATGCAGGGGGCTGTTACTGGAAACAGAACAAAGCTTATTTGCAATGTAGCACTCATTTGGATCTAAGCCATAGGGCCACATTTCTATAAACAGAAATAAATATAGAAGGGAAGATTTTTTAAAAAAGATACTTCTTGCAGAACTTAGCAGTAAGTTAGTTTATATCCCATCTCCTGTTTTATGGAGGCACCAGACAGGATTCTCCCCCTCCCCATATTTTAACCTCACAATAATCTCTTGTAAAGTTCGTTAGTCTGAGAGATAGTGACCAGATCAAAGTCATCCAGTGAGTTTTGTAGGGATTTCAACCTCAGTTCCCTCAGCCCTAATTCAACATGTTAAGTGCTACACTATGCTGGATCTCATTAAGAATACTATCCCATGGATTGTTCAACTTTTGTTTGACTTTGTCCATTTGTTTAAAACACTTTACAATTCTCTTTAGGCAAAATGACTCCCAGAGTTTCTTACACAGCTCTAAGGTTCAAATTACATATTCATGAAGCTGAGCCTTGTCTTTCTTTTTTTTGCTCTAGAGTAACTATGTGGCCCTGATCCAGATCATGAACATATATCACGAGGGGAGGATTAAACCTCTCCCCCCCACAAGCCATTTGTTTCTCAAAATCCCCTCCCAGGGATGTAGGGTTAAAAAGAAAAAAAGCCCCCACTGCTGTCAGTGGAGAGAGAAAGGTTTCATCCTCCCCTTACAGTGCACAGTGGTCCTGATCTGAATCAGGCTCTCACGCACATGGTACTCTAAAGTACAAAGAAACTAGAGCTCAGCTACACAATATGTAATTAGCTTAACATGTAGTTTGACTCTAAAAGACATGACACATGAGAAAAATGGGATGGGGAGGTTGATCTTGAAATTACATTTCTTATTATCACCAGCTCTTCTGCTATGCTCAAACACAGAGAGAGACAGAGAGACAGAGACAGAGACAGAGAGGGGTATTCTATGTGTTTGAGCATAAGATATGCCTTGTAGGGATGTTCAAGAATTTCATTTCCATTTGTTTATGACCAGAATTTGCCCTATCTGCACCTGTGAATGCAAGCACATTTGCAGGCAAAATTGATACATTCCCAAGTTTGTGATGCTCATTCACAAAATGCATATTGTAAAAAAAACTGCACTTTCAAAATGTGCAGTTTGAAAAAAAAATGCATTGTCATGCTTTAGTCAATGGATATGGTATGACCTTTAAAAAAACGTGAACCCAAATGCATACTTTTCCTGTTTGAAGTTGCGGGGGGGGGGATGGGACTTGCAATCAGAAATGCAAATGAGGCAGACCAAGCTTCAAGATGGAATGTGAACAATGCCAGTGACTTTGAGACTTGCTGATTCTCCCATCCCTAATGGAAGTTTGAGTTGTTGAATTGGTTGTACATCGAACATAGCATATGGGAAGACATTATATGGAATGAGTAGTCATGAGATGCATAAGTGCTCCAGAACTTTAGCCACTTCAGTAGATGGCAGTTCATGTCGAAAGCACCGTGGCTGTGATCCTTGTCTGCACTTAAAGTCAACATGACTACTACTGCAATTAAAAGCCCTTGACATTAATAAATGAAGACATGGCATGGGCAATTCCCCTGGCCACCTTATAATTAATCACTTTCTTCAAGATGGAGTTAGGATGAGTCGGGATGCTTCTTTTAGATAGACTTCTGCTTGAACTCTGATGTCAAAAGGCAAATACATTCCCAGTAAAGAGCTCAGGCCACTGGAATTCAGTATCTGGCGGAACCCAAAGGTTTTGACCTCCTAGGGCAATGTAAAGTTTATCTGTTCATTAAGACTTTTGCCTAAGTCGGTTACATGGAAGGAGAAGGTCAAGATTCCTCTGGAAGCCTAGAGTTTGAAGTTCTTGTGAAGTGGCTTTGTATAAGTGAATGTTTCTTTGTTGGAAGGAATTGTTTATTAAATTCCTACCCTCCTTACAAACAGTAACCAGGACTCTCAAAGCAAGAACGTTACAGATATTTGAAGATGCTGGGGTTAGGAAAAGCTGAAGTACACTATACATTTCCATTCATTTCACTAACCTTTCATTGAGTTAGTGTGCATCCTATTTTATATGCCCCTTTAAGATGTGTATTAACCCATCCTCCAGGAAAGAGTTTCTCTGCCCATTGATAGATCCGTAACTGCAAAATTAATAGATTGGACTAAAAGTTGTTTGCAGATTTGTTTATGTATTATAGGATGTGTTTTTAACCTACTTTTCCATGAGTTTACAAAGAATCAAAATTACAATAAAAGCATTTCCAAAATCATATATATATATATATATATATACACACACACACACACACACACCAGAATTTAAATGAGCAGCATAATGTCTACCAGAGAATAAACTAGTCAGATTTAAAAGCTTGGGAAAAGAAGAAAACCTTTGCCTGGTACTGAAATGAAGGAATGGATGAATCTGTCAGTTTTGCATTCTCTTGCATTCAAATTTTCCCTGCCAATTATGAAGAAGCTTGCAAATTTGGTTAAATTTATATCAAAAATGAACTGAAACAAAATTCTCACCCATCTGCACCAGCGAAACTCAATAGATACAGCTATATCCAGCATGGAGAGGCCCATAGTGTACCTGCCTACCAAATAATTGTTAAGATGATGACTCTGTCTGAGAAAAGTGGTGGCAACCCTGCTTAAGCACTAACATGGATGAATGCACAGGGATTCAAACTCAGACAAACCACTCAAAGCCTTGAGTCTGGATGGATACTGTTTCAGTTTCTCCCACATCCCCCTCACCAAATCTTAGTTTCTCCCCCCCCCCCCAAATATCAGGAACTTCACACGTTTTTGGTAAATTCTTACCGAAACAGAACTGAAGTGAAATCCTCACCACTACCCTACTTGAATGATACCCAATAGTCACCAAGAGATCTTCTCTGGAGGAAGCATTCTATGGTTGAGGAGCCACCATTACCACTGAGAAGCCGCTTCTTACATGGTAGGACACCCAAGGATGCTGTAATCAGGCTAGTTTGGCTGTAGTTGTCCTTTCCTTCTAATAATACAGGTTGATTTTCTTTTATTAAATTGTAAGTTATTTCTCCCTGCCCTGCCTTCAATATCTCAAAAAGCCTATTACGGTGCAAGCACATGCGTGCTTAGACAGAAAAGAGTCATACAGCTCCCAGCATGCCCCATCCAGCCATCAGCATTGTAGGGTTTTTTCTGTCTAAATATGCATAGGATTGTGCCTTAAGGATCTAACACTATGCAAGTTTATCATCAGGAAGTCCCCAGTTTGAATCTCTAAGGACCATTACCATGATCATACATGGTGATCTTAGGCATGACACTCCCTCTCAGTTTCCATCCCCCCATCTGTAATATGGATATTGTTATACTCCTAAATAGCCTGCCCATGCTGGTAGTCTACAAGCTCACTCACACCCTTGACCATGGGCTTGTCTGGGAAGCCATTCACCATGTTAATTTTCTTGCAGGTTTTCAAATTGACTCTGTCAGATGTTCTGGCGCACTGTGGGAAAACCAAAATGATGGGTGGCTTCCAATAAGTGCACAGCAGGATCAAATGGCAGAACCAATGTTTGCTGTAAGAATTACAACTTACATGCGGGGCACTTTGAATTCTTCAAAGCACCATACAAATGTTTCATTTTCTTCATTATTTTGTCAGCCAAGAAACAAATGATGAACTAAATGTTCTTTAGCTATTTAAGAGCTCTAGTTTTATATCATAAATTGCCTTGTGTCATAGGGAAGGGAAGACAGGAAGTCCAAATAATCAAATAAATACACCCATATACAAATTGTGGACATTTCCATTCACATGGCGAAGTTGTACAGCTGTGGCATGTTAGGCACAGTCAATTATTCATTTTCAAGCCTTCCTTCTTTATAAGATTAATACATAACTGTAGAAAGTGTGTCTCATTTCTGCATCTCTTCTATACCAACATTCTTTACTGAGCAGGGCAGACAATCACTGGCTTAAACTCAGTCAACACTATTGACCAAAGCGCCACAAGATAAAGAAGGTTGCTGTTTTAAATTTAAACTCTCATCTTTCAACAGGTACCCAGAAACACTTCTTGGTGTCAGCAGCAACAAAGTTAGTTCTTTGTTTGGCTTCCCTGTCTGGGAGAATATAGCCTGCTCTGCGATAAATGAAGTCAGAGTACCTGGATTTGAACCAATCAATGAAATACAGACATTTCAGGTTATTGCAACCAGATGAGGAATAACAAGACAAGTGTCATTAGGTTAACTATTTATTTAACATCACAGGACCTGCAACAATCATTAAAATGTATGGGATAATACTAATGCAGGATACATCTAGTCACTATCCTTGGTTGTATTAGGGTGAGCCATACTTGGCCAGGAATTGGAAGGAGTATAACTACTACCCCTTTCCAACTGGCCAAATCTCTTCAGGTGTTGAAGGAGTCCTTCCTGGGTCACTTACCCCCTAATCCCCTTGACTCTAGGTGGGTGAGACAAGTTGTCCCTATCTGGGTTCCACGACCCTGTGTGATGTGTCTCAGGAAGTCCCCATTACTTCAAACATGCTTCAGAGTAGGGCTGTGCAAGCTTTGGATTGGGAATTCTGAAATAGAATCCACCATTTTGTGCACAGCCCTAGTGTGAAGAGAGAGAAAAGTCCTACAATTCCCAGCATACATTGCAGCCAATCAGACAGCAGCATTATCTTCTCATTGTCAATAATGGACTAAGCCTTTGCAGATTGAGTGGTGATGTCTTAGTTAGTTGGTGACCTTCTCTCTCTCTCTTTTCTAAGGATTCCATACATTTATGACATTTCATGAAAAGTGGGTTGTTTGGGGTGCAATTTGCATAAAGTGGGTTGTGTTTTGGTGTTGCTCAAACTAAAGAGGGTGTGTAGTTTTCTTAACTTTTGGTTTCTAAATGCTACATCATCACTCAACCTAGAAAGGTTTAGACTATTATTCTCTGCAAATGCTTAGTCCGTTACTGCCAATGAGAAGATAATGCTACACTCTTGAAGTTGTAGGACATTCATCTCTCTTTACACTAGCTTGGGAACCATGCCACCATGCTTGGGAATTCCACCATTCCCAAAAATGTCCACCATGCTTGGGAATTCCAAATCCAAATTCAAAGCTTGCACAGCCCTACTTCAGAGTGTTCAATGATGTTCTCCTATCTGTGTTATTTTTTTTATGTAGCCCTATCCTTGTGACCAAATAACTTGCTCAGAAGATTTAGCCACACAATTCCCATCACTCATTGACACCCTTCTACCCTCAGTGGACAGTGTAGAGCAATGGGGCGGAAACCTGTTACACTATGCCAACCTGAACAACTGGCAAAAATTCTTACTTGGCCCCACAGCAACCAAATAATCCTACACTGTAACCTGCAAACTGGAAAGATGTAGTGCCAAGGCAATGGTAAAAGATGACTGGGCTTGGGGAAGAACAACTTTAAATTGCCCGCCAAGGAACCTTATTTTAATTTTTAACTTGCAAATATAAGAACAACAAAGAAATCAACAACAAAGACAGTGGCTCAATTCAGACAACACGATAGTCAATGGTGGGTTGACTAACCCTAACCCTAACCCTGGGGGTACTCCCCACACAACATGGTAATAAATAATCAACTGTGGTGTGGATGAGGATCAGCGCTGAGTTGACTATGGCAGCATTCGGATGACACAATAGTCAAAACAACTGATGATTGTGTCCCCCACACCAGTTGTTTATTGTGTCGTCCGAATTGAGCCAGTGTCTGTTCACAATGACATTAACAGAAATCCAGCACTCATACCTTAAATATATGCATTAATTTAAGCAGTGCATATACCTGAAAAGTTGTAGAACTCTAAAAATGCACAAAATTGCACCCTATGTCTCTGTGACTATAAGGGTTCTCAGGATCCACTTTTGCTGTTCATCGGATAGTCCCTACATTGCAGGAATATAATTTAAAAACACATGGGCAGACAAAATTAATATGAGCAATAACATCCAGTCAAAAATGAGCTACCACTGAGCATGCCCACACCTGCCTGGGTTCTTGCCTTTCACATGCCCTTTGCACCATCCTGCCTGACCACAAAGATGTCGCAGCCCAAAGTGGTATAAAGGAATGGCATTTGGCCAATCTCCACAAAGAAATTAAGCAGTAATATAAACATATACATATCTTTGTGGTTACAGGCAATCAATCATAATCAATCACTGTCTCTGAAGACACTTAACATATAGCATTTATACAACATGTCCAAACTTCTTCATAGATATTGGCCAAATTTGAATGTAACACTAAACCATGATTTTGTACTATGTAACTAAGCCTAGTCTCCTCTGGCTCCCAGGGATTTGAAACCTCCCTTCTCATTTCCACATATAAACAAGAGAAGTTCAGCTTCTCTCTCCTCTCTCTCTCTCTCTCTCTCTCTCTCTCTCTCTCTATCTCTTTCTGTTTGTAGTACTACTGAGTGTAAATTTTCTGGAAGCAAACAATTTTTCCTGAATTAAGAGGCCATTAGGAGAAATGGACTGATGCAACATGTAACCAGCAATATACATTTATTTTTAAATTAGCATTTTCCCCATAATTTTAACAATGTAAGGTGATAGACTGTTGGCTTATCCAGCTCAAAGGAAAGGGTATAGAGTGCAATCGTTTTCATGTTTATATGTGGACTGCTTAGGGACTGTATTTTATTAAGCAGTATACAAGTATCACAGATAAATAAATTTCTACTCAGAAGTAAGTCTCATTGAGTTAAATTGGGCTTACTTTCAGTTATGTGGGTAAAGGCTGCAATCCTATACATACTTATCTGAAAATGTTCCATTTAACTCCATGGTATTACTTCTGATTAGATACAGAGGATTGTGCTGTAAGGTTGCAACCATATACACAGTTACTTGGGACTAAGTCCCAATTGCTTCTGATTAAACATGCCCTACAAAAAAAAGTCTGGTCTGTGCTTTTCAGGAGTTCCTATGATAAATACATTTTTACATTGACAAAATTAATTCCAAGGGCCTTAAAATGACATCCATGTTGAAATCCTAAGTTTGGCATTATTACATACAGTACACTTGTTCTGCTTTTGAACTGGTGAGTAAAAAAAAAAATCAATAATTTTCTCTTTAATTTTTTTCACTCTATTGTTATTATATGAAAAATAGATAAATCTTTCTATAAACCACTATGATACAGGAAAATTACAAGTGTTCTGTGCCAAAAATATTTGTAACTATTTGGCTCCCAGCTATCACCAAAACTCAATTAAAACAGATGTTCTATATCCAGTTAAAACAACCTGTTTACCTACATTTGTTCAATGTTTACTTCACAAGAGGTAGAAGACCCAAATATAAGAGTACATAGGTGTCTTGGGATATAGCATGGGTCAAAAAATTTAACCCAAGGACAAAAGGCCTAATCTTTGCATTGCAACCGGAGCTGTGTTTTTTTCCCCTTAGTTAAATAAATGGATGCATTATAATGTTATTCATACCTCATGTGGTGTCCTAACAATTCCTGTATTCAAACTGAAAGGGATATATTCCCTTTGTTACAAAATATTAATTTTGTCCCTGAAGGTTAGTGTGTAGGCATTCCTAAAGGATGAAACAGGATTAGGTAACCTTTCTTCGTGAGAAATAATTTTAAAAGTGTGTTGTTGAAAAGCTTTCGAGTTATTAGTAGAAATTAGGGATGTGCATCAGATCGGGTCCGATCCATGATCCGGAGCCGATCCAACCGATATCGGAAAAAATTATCCGATTCCGATCCCGGCTTCTGGATCGTCTGATCTGATCTGAACTGGTCTGAAAGGACCCGATCCAATTCGGATAAGATCGGAGGATTGGACCTCCTCCTCCCCCTCGCGTTCCTTACCTGCCATGGCCATCCCCTGCCGTTCACTGTCACCCGCGGGTGGCATTGGATGGCAGTGGACGGCCCCGGCAGGTAAGCCCCCTCAACCCACTCGTGCTCCTTACCCGCCGGGACCATCCGCTGCCGTCCGCTGCCCCTTCTACTGAGAAACAGGCTTCATGGCCTGCCTCTCAGTAGCGCGCCACCTGGCATGTTACTGAGAGGCAGGTCACGAAGCCTGTTTCTCAGTAGATCGGAGCAGCGGATGGCAGCGGATGGCCCCAGCAGGTAAGGAGTGCAAGTAGGGATGGAGGAACAGGGAGGGGGGAGTTAGG
Organism: Anniella stebbinsi; assembly: GCA_029215795.1. Lineage (NCBI taxonomy): Eukaryota > Metazoa > Chordata > Lepidosauria > Squamata > Anniellidae > Anniella > Anniella stebbinsi. The sequence continues at coordinate 328,151,939 of JARDYH010000001.1, forward strand.
CCCCTAGTCACCCACCCACCGCCATGTTTTCCATATAGGCTTGCATTGGGGGAATGCTTTCTTTCCCCCAATGCAAGCCTATGGCAAAAACATAAAAAATGTCGGCTGATCCGAAAATCGGATGTCCAATTTTCGGATTGGGATTGGGTCTGATCCAATCCGAGGGACCTCCGACTTTGTCCAAACTGATCCAGGAGAACATCGGAGGTCCCGATCTGGGTCCCAATCCAATCCAGGGGGTCCGTGCACATCCCTAGTAGAAATATAGCCCAAAAACCCACCCCTTTGTTTTAACATATTGCCAAAGGCTGCAACCTTGGCAGGATATTCACTACTGGTTTATACTGGTATTGAAGTGCACTAACAACTGTTGGGGCCCATTGACACATGCCATATACCACTTTCATAATGTTTTCATAGTGTTATATCCTGCTTGGTGTAGATTGGGCCCTTGTATCCACTTACTCAGGAGTAAGTCCAATTGAGAAGGCATATACAGAGTTGAGTTGTAAATCACAAGACAAATCTTTAACGTTGTTTGGTGGACAGGGAGGGATTTAGTGAAATCGTTCTAGGGAGTTAGTGAATTTGTATGACATTTTACTTTACATTTTCAACTCTGAGATGGCATTATGCCATTTTCAATTTGAAATATAATTTTACAATTGCATATCAATAAATTATGTCAATTGTGCTTGTTTTTTAAAAAAGTTCATAATGTTTTGTTTTTTGTTATTGTGATTTACAGAGTACAAGTATCATATCCCTATAACATATAAGTGTAACCTAACATTACATTTTTTTAAAAAAAAAAGCCAAATGCCAAAAATATCTAACTCTCAGACATAGCAGTCCACATATAATTGACTCACTTGTGCATCCTTAATTTAGACAATGCGAAGAGCTGATCTGGCAATTGTTTTTCTAGGCAACAGTCTTAAAGTGTGCACTGATTGGAGCAGAGTGTTCATGTGTGAGTTTGGGTGTCAACTGGGGAGGCTCAAGGATATAACTCACTCTGAATTTCAAAGTGAACCAGCTGGATCTGCACCTCCCAGGCAATTTATTTATTTATTTATTTATTTAAAACATTTCTTGGCCACCTTTCAGGGCAGAAGCCCTCAGAAGGCAGCTTACAATAATAAAAAAACATAAAAACATTTAAAACATTAAAAGCAGTAAAACATACAAAGTAAAATAGCAGTTAAAACAATAAAAAAACTAACATTAAAATCACCAAGAACAACAATGGCAATAGCAGCAAAACAGTACTCATCATGAGGAGGCCACGGTAAAATAAAACACTTTTAAGGCCTTCTTAAAAGCCTACAAGGATGGTGCATGGCAGACCTCCAATGGGAGTCTGTTCCATAGGTATGGGTCCACTGCTGAGAATGCCCTCTCCCATGTAGACACCCACCTAATTTCTCTCACAGGTGGGCAAACAATCTCTTTCTGATCTGAAAGTGTGGGCAGGCTGATATGGGTGAAGGCGTTCCTTCGTCCCAAACTATTTGTGCAAGAACTCTGGGGCCCAGATAGTTTTCTCATCCATCCTCCCAGCCCTTGGAAGAGGAATAGAAAGGGAAAGAAAAATACTCCGGGTGAACGACTGGCTACAAAGGTGGTGCCAACGTGAGGGATTTGGATTCTGGGACCATGGGCTATGCTCCTTGGAAGATGGACTGCTGGCAAGGGATGGGTTGCACCTCACAAGGGCTGGGAAGAATGTGTTCAGCCACAGCATGAAGAACCTCATCAAGAGGGCTTTAAACTGAATCCTATGGGGGCGGGAGATGTAAACTTTGAGGCAACAACAGATGAAGGCTTATGTACCATAACAGAACAGCTCCAATAATGCCCCAAAACAATGTTCAATTGTAGGAAAGAAGCCATGGGCTTTGATGTTTATATACTTTCCTCATAGGGGAGTTGCTCTGGCCCCTGGATCAGTTTAGTTGCCCCTTTCTGCACCTTTCCCAGCTCTACAGTATATATTTTGGAATTGTATAAACTACACCCTAGAACTGAATATACTTGCAGTTTGAGATTGATAAACAAATGGTCAAGGAACACCTAATTTCTTTGAACAAGTTCAAATCTCCAGGGCCCGATGAACTGCATCCTAGAGTAATAAAGGAGCTGGCAGAAGAACTCTCAGAACCACTGTCTATTATCTTTGCGAACTCATGGAAGATGGGTGAAGTGCTGGACGACTGGAGGGGGGCTAATGTTGTCCCTATCTTCAAAAACGGCAAAAAGGAGGAACCTGGGAACTACAGACCAGTCAGTCTGACATCTATCCCTGGGAAAATTTTGGAACAGATTATAAAGAAGTCCATCTGTAAGCACCTTGAAAACAATGCAGTGATTACTAGAAGCCTGCATGGATTTGTCAAGAACAAATCCTGTCAGACTAATTTGATCTCATTTTTTGATTGGGTAACCTCCCTTGTGGACTGTGGGAATGCTGTGGATATAGTATATCTTGACTTCAGCAAAGCTTTTGAGAAAGTGCCCCATGACATTCTGATTCACAAACCAGTGAAAAGTGGGCTAGATGGAACAACTATTATGTGGATCCACAGTTGGCTACCGAATCCGACTCAAAAAGTGCATATCAATGGTACCTTTTCACACTGGGGGGAGGTAATGAATGGGGTACCGCAGGGCTTAGTCCTGGGCCTAGTGCTCTTCAACATTTTTATTAATGATTTGGATGAGAAGGTGCAGGGAACACTTATCAAATTTGCAGACGACACAAAATTGGGTGGGATCACTAATACCCTGGAAGACAGAAACAAACTCCAAAGTGATCTTGATAGACTGGAGCGCTGGGCTGAAAACAACAGAATGACATTTAATAGGGATAAATGCCAAGTTCTGCACCTAGGAAAAAGAAGCCAAATGCACAGTTACAAGATGGGAGATACTTGGCTAATCAATGCGACAAGCGAGAAGGATCTTGGAATTGTTGTAGGTCACAAGCTGAATATGAGCCAACAGTATGATGTGGCTGCAAAAAAAGCAAATGCTATTTTGGGCTGCATTAATAGAAGTATAGCTTCCAAATTGTGAGAGGTACTGGTTCCCCTCTATTTGGCACTGGTTAGGCCCCACCTTGAGTACTGCGTCCAGTTCTGGGCACCACACTTCAAGAAGGACAAGCCAGAGCATGTTCAGAGGAGGGCAACAAGGATGATCAGGAAACAAAGCCCTATGCGGAGAGACTGAAAGAACTGGGCATGTTTAGCCTGGAGAAGACTGAGGGGAGACATGATAGCGCTCTTCAAATACTTGAAAGGTTGTCACACAGAAGAGGGCCAGGATCTCTTCTTGATCAACCCAGAGCGCAGGACACGGAATAATGGGCTCAAGTTACAGGAAGCCAGATTCCAGCTGGACATCAGGAAAAGCTTCCTGACTGTTAGAGCAATACGACAATTGAACATGTTACCTAGGGAGGTGGTGGGCTCTCCCACATTAGAGGCATTCAAGAGGCAGCTGGACAGCCATCTGTCAGGGATGCTTTAAGGTGGATTCCTGCATTGAGCAGGGGGTTGGGCTCGATGGCCTTATAGGCCCCTTCCCACTCTACTATTCTATGATTCCATTACATTTCTATACCACTCAAAAGCTGATGCTCTTGTTCAGGGCTGTTTAGCTTAGGGGAAAAAGGGTGAGTAAGGGAAAGGGACATGATGAGGAGGTGCATAAAATTATGCATCATGTGGAAAAAGTGGATAAGGAGAAGCTTTTCTCCCCCTCCTAATGCTAGAACCGAGTGTCATCCCATAAAGCTGAATGAATGTGTATTTTCATTTTTATCAGAGGCCTCTGAACACAAGCAGGATGGTGCTGCTGTATTCCTGTCCTACTTGTGGGCTTCCCATAGGCATTGGCTTAGTACAAGAACACGTTGGACTAGATCGGCCTTTGGTCTGATCCAACATGGCTGTTCTTGTGTTCCAGTAATACCTTCTGCCTTCTAAAGGTTTTCCCAGAAAGTTAGAATTGGTGTTGTGTACTCAGACCTCCTGGTCCTTTCTATCTGGTTGTTGCATTTTGCACAAGCTGCAACTTCCAATCCATCTTCAAAGGCAGCTCCATGTACAGCACAGTGCATAACATTTGTAAAACATATTGAAGATTGATGCCTAGATAAAGCGTGATGATAGAAAGATAGATGGATAGATGATAGATAGATGGATGGATGGATAGATAGATAACACGTCTCCCCTAACATGTACTCGGTAAACTTTTTAAAACTATCAGTATGAAGGCAGGTGAATTGAGGGAATAGAAGATGTGCTCTGTGTACTATGCATCCAACAAAATAATGTCATCATAAAATGAACTGAAAAACTTGTCTCTTTTTCCTCAATATTAGTTGCAGCAAAATGTAATTCCTCCTACACAAGGCCAGTGGATCACAAAAATGTACATCATTAGCCAAGTTAAATGGCACTAGGATTGCAATTTTCAAAGCAAAAAATACAAATGGTATGCTGGTATAATTCATGAACCATTACCACAGCTATATTACCATAATGCAATGCCCTGAAATGACTATATTCATTTCGTAGAGCTCAAAAGAAAGCTCACTCTCAAGAAAAGGAAATGGGCTGGGGGGGAGGGGTAAAGTCTGGGCATACTGAAACTGAAAGAGTATGTTGTGTCAATGTGTCAGGCATATACAACGCACTACAATATACTTCCTATTCCTTAGCACCAGTTTAAGACTTTGCCCTTTAAGGGATGGATTACCCTTCAGGGGCCTTTTCTGCTGAAGCAGAAGTGAATTGTTTCAGAAGTTTGTTATGTATGTTTGTTGTTGCTGTTGCTGTTGTTGCTGTTGTGTAAGACAACAGACTCCAGGCTTGTGGAAGCTTTTCCTTTTTAAAAGCAGGACAAAACACTAGAATCCCATGGGAAGTTGGCTGGGCTGGCGCAGTCCCTGGCGTTTTCCCCTATCTTGGAATGAAGCAGCTGCTGTGCAGTTTTCAATCCATGGGATGGGGGAAGCCAGGTACCATGTCTGACCACAAGCCAACTTTCTGGTAGAGGGCTTCGACATTTTGGGAGAAGGCGGAGCGTGCAGGAGAGGTTGATGCCTCAGTAGTGGGCAAACCAACAAGTGGAGCAGGGAACAAAAGTAACTTTTATTTTCTGGGAGTTCCTCATAATTCTCCAGTATCAGAGGCAGTGTGCCTATGTACACCAGGTGCTTAGGAACATGATAAGGAGGTGCTATTGCACAAATGCAGACTATTTCATACTTGTGGGGTTCCCACAGGAAGCTGGAATCCCACATTCTGGCCACTGTGGGAACAGAATGCTGGACCAGATGGACCCTTGGTCTGATGAGCATGGCTCTTCTATTCTTCTATTCTTCTGTTCTCATCTTGAGCTTGGGGGTTCCTATTTCCTCATGTTAGACTGCAAGCAGCTGCAGCAGCTGAGTGGACCGGGACCCTGAACTGACACAAAACAAAGGAAAGCAAGTAGTGGGGCCATGCCAAGGCAGGGAGAAACAACTGTGGCAGGAAGTAAGAGCATAGGCTTGTGCAAGGGGTGTGCTGGGTGTGTACAAGCACACCCTAATGTCTCAAGCAATAATCAACAAATTGAAGGGGCCATTGAGTGGGGATCCAGAGAGGGATCCAGACTCAGCGGGAAGAATCCTCTGGCTGCCCTCTGGCTGCTCCGCCGTGACGCTGAAGAACTGCTGCCTCCAAGAGAGCACCATTGCTCCCAGCAGCAGGAGTGAAAAGGAATTGCTGTGTTGGGAGTCTTTCTGCTGGGAGCCATGCCCCCTCAGCCACTAGTTCTCTGCTGGAGTGGCTGTGCCAACCGATCTCGTGCCAACAGAGGTTTGTGTAAATGATACTGGGTGCACGCCATTCCAAAATGTCACCCACATGGCGGGAATGGCCCTCCAGCTGCTCCGTTGCCACAACCTCCAACAGTGCACTGTTGTTCCCAGCATCAGGAGCAAAAAGGAATCATTCCGTTGGAGCCTCTCTGCCAGGAGCTGTGCTTCAAAGAGGCCAGAAGGAGGGCCCCCAAAGGCTAATATCACCTCTGGCCAGTGTCACCACAAAGCCCCACCAATGCTTATTTTACACACACACACACACACACACACACACACACCCTTGCAATGGCCCTCCCATGATCAGACAAGCCAAATGCGGAGTAGGGCATCAGTATCTATATTGTTTAATAAATAAATTAAAATAGGGTCCTTTATGATTGAGTACTCAATAAATGTTCACCTTTTTTTAAAAAAAAATTAAATCCCCTGGGTGCACGCCCTAATGAAATACGCTGTGCACGATCTACCACCCTTACACCACTGGAACTGATGGCCTCACTCTCTGACTAATGGGGGGCCCAGCTTTGGCTGAGAATAACACTAGCTACTACTAACTATGCATTCCCAGTGCAAACATGTCAAAATTTTAGTCAGTTTTGTTTTTTTAATAAGAACTAACCAAAATTCATAAACCTGTTCATAAACAGAATGGAAAGAACATGTGATAAAAAACATGGGAAACAAAACAGGCAGATTTTTCTATTCCTACTTTAATGAAATCAGTGAGATACCCTGGTGGAAATTGTGAAGCTAATATCGTTGTTAGGCCCAGGGTCCCCCATGTAGTGCTCCATGGGTGCCCATAGTTACTTGCAGGCACCTCCAATGGTACTCGTGAAAGGGTCAACAACATGGTGCCGTTAGGCACCGAGAATTTTTTTTTTTAAAAGTTCTTTCCATTTTTTAATTTACGTACATGGATTTGTATATATCCATAGCAATGAATATATATGATATGCATATAAATTTCAAACAATTATACATAGGCTTCAACAAAAGGGGACTAAATATCCAAATAAGTAGCCATTTGAAGTTGGTGTCTATATGCCACCCATTCAAATATTGAAAGTGTTGCAAGGTCCTCGATCCACTGCATTATAGGAGGTGAATGTTTATCCTGCCAGTGGTATAATATCAGTCTTTTAACTGTCAAAAGGGAGCAGAGAAACAATTTATTCTGACTATTTGTTAATTTCTTTGAAACAGGTAAATAATTTAAAAGAGCATGTATATAAGTGAATAAGATGTGTGTAATAACCTCTTCCCTCCCCATCACCCCCCAAAAAGAAGCAACTACAGGACATCGCCAAAACATCTGTTTAAAAGAAACATTAGCCGTATTGCGCTGTTAGCAATTCACTGAATTAGACCATCGCTGATTAAAGAGATGTTTTAGTTTCCAATAGACTGAATAAGACACAGCTTAAGATTCATAGATGCAACAGGTTGATGGCAAAGCTGTGATCCATTGATCAGGCATTTTGTGGTGGTGCCCACAGCAGTTTCTCATTTTCCAAATGTGCAGATGAGTCCAAAAAAGTTGAGTTATGCTATGGCATGATCAGCTTGTGAACCACAGAAGACCTGATTGTACCTAAGGTGACCAGATAAAATCCAGGTCAGGGCTCCTGTAACTTTAACAGTTGTAGAGAAAAGGGAATTTCAGCCAGTGTCATTTGTATGCAATTAGGTCCTGGTGAAATTCCCTCTTCATCACAACAGTTAAAGTTGCAGGGGCCCTGCCTTCTTTTGTATATGGTAGGCTGACCATCTGAAAAGGAGGACAGGGCTCATATAACTTTAACAGTTAGTTCCTGGTGATATTCCCTCTTCATCACAACAGTTAAAGTTGCAGAGCCCTGCCTTCTTTTGTATATGGTCACTCTAGTATAGTGCCTGCACCTTTAACAGTTGTGATGAAGAGGGAATTTCACCAGGAACTAATTGCATACAAATGACACCTGCTGAAATTCCCTTTTCTCTACAACTGTTAAAGTTATATGAGCCCTGTCCTCCTTTTCAGATGGTCAGCCTATATATGGTCACTCTAGAATAGTGCCTGCAACTTTAACTGTTGTGATGAATAGGGAATTTCACCAGGAACTAACTGCATACAAATGACACTGGCTGAAATTCCCTTTTCTCTACAACTGTTAAAGTTACATGAGCCCTGACCTGGATTTTATCTGGTCAGCCTTATTGTACCAAATTTGGGGCCCTAATGGGCCAAATTTGGCCCACAGATCTGATGTTCAATACCACTATTGCACATCATTTCTTGCTGTCATGAGCAGTTCCCAAGTTGTTTCAAAACAAATGTAGTTGGATTCATCTGCTGCCACCTCAGTTCTTAATGAAATGTCCAGAAGGATGCCATAGGATAAAATAGCCCTCTTTACCCACAACCTCCCCCCCCCCACAAATTTAAAGACAAATAAGCCACACTGCATGGCTAACAAGCCACCCTGTGGAAAATGTCCTGGGATTGGACAACATGTTAACCCATGGTTCAACAAAACAAAACAAAAAACATGCTTCAACAACAACCCATGGAGTGTGGGTTAACAGGGCTCCTAGAGCACATTCGTCCCAGTATGAGTTGGACTGCACATAGTTACACTACAGCAAAACAAAACACAGGTCTCAGCTACATATTATGTAATTAGCACAATGTGTAGTTTGGCCCTGATTCCTACTCTAGTATCTACTCCCACCACATTCTGAACTCAAGAAGGGGACCAGATCCCATAGAAATTTAATATAATGAGTGCTAATTGTCTACCCATTTGTATAGAAAAAGTATCAACCATTTTTGAACTGGTATATCCACACTACAATTTGACTAAACCATGGGATTGCCTATATTATTCCTCCAGTTTCCTCAGGAAGTGATACTCATATTTCCAGGAATTTTAATAACATGAATTGGAGGACATGAAGAAGGTGAAGAGATTACTATCTTTTCATGTACTCTTTTGATTGGTAAGGGACAGTGGAGGCCCATCTGTTTTGCAGCAAAGTAAGCCCCAAACCATCTGTGTAGAACCACATGCCAGCTAAAACATAGAGATATGCAGGGTGTTTTTTTTTGTTATGAATTTTTTTTTTTGCAGTATTCCCCCCCCCCCCTCCACAGTATTAGTGTGAATAAATTAGCAACAACTAAATTAAAGACATCTTCAAAGAACACTGACTTTCCGGAGCACACTGCAAATTGTATCCATTTAAAAGACATAAAATATTCTCAGGGAGATACATCCATCTGATTATTTTCCAACAACAAAGAAGCAATCATCTGTAAAGTAAATTATCTTTCCTCAGTTTTGTAAGCTGCAGCAACTTCCTTGAGATTGTAAAACAACACATAATTGCAAGCAAAAGAGTATACGGCAATATTAGCATTTAAAAGCATATTTGCCCCCTTTCATACACAAAGCTCAAGAAGGGAACTTTTTTACCAAATACTTCAGCATCAATAAAATTCTGTATTTGCCATTATGAATCATAGGAACAAATAGGATGGTCAATTAAGGCACTCTGTCTGTCTGTCCATCTTCCTTCTTTCTAAATATTTTTAAACCACCCTTCATTCAAATGGATTCCAGCACAGTTTACAAAGCCATGAATAAATTAAACAGACATTTTATTTATTTGATTTGTACCCCACACTTCTACCCAAAAAATGGCATGCAAGGTGGTATAAATACAATACAATATAATAAATACAATATAATAAATGCAATATGATAAATGCAATATAAATACAATGTAATAAAACATCAATGACAATTAAAACAGGCAAGAGTCAGATAAAATTATAAAAACTAGCATTATACCAAAAAAAAATCCCACTTTTTTCCATTGCCATTCTCATTCAATTTGAGAGAAGAGACATTGCTTTTGAAAAGAAATTTAGTGGTGAAGAAATTTCAGAAAAAATCTCATGGGTTGGGTTTGGGCTTCTTGGGATTACCTTACTTAGAAGTTGTCCAAGGAATGCCCTATTTTTCATGCATAATTCTCTCCCCAGCAGGCTGTAGCCTCCCAGGCTTCTTAAACTTCAATTACAACACAGTGGAAGGGCATCATGAAGTAATTGCTTCCATATAGCTTTTTCGGGAGGCTAGCAGTGATCAGGTAAGCTCACAAACATCACAAAAATGAATGATAGAACACCCGGAGAATGAGGCGGAGCAATGGAAACCCTTTCTTGGGGAAGAAAACTTTCAGGAAATTGGATGACATGTTTTGGCAAGGCACTAACTCCACCTCATCCCTGGATCTAGATGAAACACTGTCCCTACCACACACACAGAGGCTTAGTTTGGATGACATGATAATCAATGGGGGGGGAGGGGATCAACTGTCAGTTGTGTAGCTTATTGTGTCATGAGGCAGGCAACGTACAATGCACACACAACTGACAGTATGCTATTTCGGGCACTTAAACAATGGAGAAAAATAATGGGCTGCTCGGTTGTTTATCCCAAAATCTGTTGTTTAAAGTGTCATGTGTTGAGAACCCACCTCTCTCCGTGTACTATTCCAGTCAGTCATAGAGTTCTCTGGCCGCTCCTATACAGCCGACAGAACTTGCGGTGCATTATGGGATACAGCCAGAGGACTGAGGGTGGGGAAAGGGAGGAGCAGCCCAGAAGGACACCGGGACTTTCAGGCACATGACGGGGGAAGGGCAACATGTCATGTGGCAAGTATGGGAAACATAACACACAATGGCTCAATTCGGACGACACGATAGTCAATGGTGGAGTAATAATCAACTTTACAGTTGTTCATCTAGGGGGTACTCCCCACACAACATGGTAATAAATAATCAACTGTGGTGTGGATTAGGATCAGCGCTGAGTTGACTATGGCAGCATTCAGATGACACAATAGTCGAAACAACAGACGATTGTTTCCCCCGCCCCAGTTGTTCATTGTGTCATCCGAATTGAGCCAATGAGTGTGTTCTTAACCCCTCCGTTGCCTAAAGTGGCGTCCGAACTAAGCCACACACTTGCATTGTGGTGGATGCAAAATGGGGCCATTCCTGCCAACACATAGTTGCTTTTGCTGCAGCATACACACACACATACACACACACACACACACACACATACACACCAAAACCCCTTACCCAAAAAGAAAGAAATTGTGCTATAAGCCCTGCCAATGGGGATCCCTTCCTGTGAGAAACAGTTGAGAAATTCCCCTCCGGCAGGAGGAATTTGGTGAAATTGTCTCCCAAATTTCTCTGCCCACAAATAAGATGGAGAATTTCAAGGGGCTATTTGTGCACAACACTGATAAAAAAAGACCAGGTAGGCAAGGCAACATTACCAAGGAAAATGACTTGGCAAATAAACATGTCTTAACCTGGCACTGAACAGATTTTAATGTTGGCGCCTTTTGGGAGGCTGTTCCAAAGTTGCGATGTCACCACAGAAAAGGCCCTCTCCTTTGCAGGTTCATAAACTACTTCTGCTAAGAAAGTCATTCAGAGAAGGGCATCTGTAAATGAATAGGCTACTTCTTCAGGCATTTGTGTCCCAAGACTTTTGGGGCTTTAAAGTTAAGTACTATCTATCTGCAGTGCTTCCCTCTGGCCAGGATTCAGTTTATTAGTCCTCATCCAGCACTGGTTCAGCATTTGCATAGCCTCACATGACTCAGATACCAAAGAGAAATAGAGCTGGGTGTCAGGTTGCCAACAACATACCTACATAACAATCTGTTAGAACAACCTTCCCAACCTGTTGGCTTTCAAACGTTTTGGATTACAAGTCCAAGTACCCCCAGTCCCAGTCGCCACCAGGTTGTGGGGAGGCTGCATTAGAATATATCATAGCTGCCTACAGTTGTAAGCTACATATTCTCAAACTTTTTTGAGAAGCATTGTTGCTGTATGAATGTGTGCCACAGAGACTGATGGAAGTTGATTTTAGCAACTCCAGAAAGAAACACATTTTGCACAGAATGAGTGGCTTGTTGAGTCGTCAGGAGGACAGGTTCTCAATAGTGATGTGGGAGAAATTCACAGACAGAACTATGAGGCAGCTGAAAGCAATCTGAAGCAATTATTAGAGCTCAAGAATGGCTTTGATGGCAACATAGAAGCCCTACCCACCCACTCTACTACAAAGGAATGCAGAAGTGATCCATAGTGTTCAGGATAACATAAAGCTACAAAGTGAAATTAATTGAAAGTGCTATAATTAACTTTTAACTTTAAAGAAAAGTCAGATTAAGGTTTATGGGGGATTTACATAAAAACAAAGAAGAGCCATGCTGGATCAGAACAAGAGTCCATCTAGTCCGGTACTCTGTTCACACAGTGGTTGAACAGCTGTCAACCAGGGACCCAAAAGCAGGACACGGTGCAACAGCACCCTCCCACCTATGTTTCCCAAGCCATTTAGAATACCAAATATCTGAAAAGGTGATAGACTCTCCCACTATTTTATAATACAGATAGATATCCATTGTAAAGGAACCTCATTTTAGCTTATTTATCTCTCTCTCTGCAGCAATAGAATCTACAAGCGAGCTCAGGTTTGTCATTACAAGAGTAAGCCCTGATGAACCTTAGGCTCAGGCAGTCTTCTTACCCTCTCCCTTCTCCTAGAGTTGGTACAAAAGTTCTGCCGTGAACTGTTTTACAGAACTTGGAGCCATGTGTGTCTACTGGCATTTTTCTGGGGGTGGGGTGGACGGCAAAGCTTTACAGCAGTTTGTGGTTGTAATTTGTGTGGATTGTGCGCACTGCTACAACACCCCTGTACTCTTTTCCTTGTGTGTGCTCTTTAGTGCTTAGCATCATATTCCATAACTTTTAGAAGCCTACACAGAGTAACAGAAGGTCCTGGGAATTGAACAGCACTAAAGCAGAAGAGTGTTACATCCAAGAAGCATTTTGACCTCCAACAAAACTTTAGAGTGACTATATATATATATATATATATATATATAACAAAGCCACAAAGGAAAAGAGGGGGGGACCCAGTTGTACAAAGCCAGTACAGCGGACTTAATAATTTCATAATGTATATTTTATGGCATCATTCACTGGCCTTGTCATAAAGTAGCCAAAACGAAGAGAAACCCCAGGAAGGTAGCCAAAAAAAAAGGCAAACGCAAAGGGGTGCAACCAGGGAAAAGATTAAATAAAATTAATTATAAAAATGAATGTACCAATGCGTTTTGGACAACACTTTCATTAAAATCTCCTATGTTCTACTGTGTTGTGATTCTCAAATTACTCTGAAGAAGGACATTGTCCAAAACACATTGGTACCTTCATTTTTATAATTAATTTAATTAAATCTTTTCCCTGGTTCTGCCCCTTTGCCTTTGGCTTTTTTTGGCTACTTATCATAACATTGGCAACTTAAACTAACTCATTCTAGAATGATTTCCTTCATCTTGGAAACACTGGTGAACACTCTCTACACACTCTGCTTATGCATTGTGTGTGTATAATTCATATTTTAAATGTTTTTAAAATGTTTTAATATTGTAGCATGTTTAATTTTTTTAAAAGTTTTGTATATCTCTACCTGTTTTAACTGCACATGTTTTAATTTGTAAAGCCGCCTTGAGTCCCAGTAATGGGAAATAGGTGGGATATTATTATTATTATTATTATTATTATTATTATTATTATTAATCTTCCTCAATCTGGTGCCCTCCAGATGTTTTGGACTACATCCCCAACTTTCTGGACCACTGGCCATGCTGGCTGGGACTGACTGGAGTTGAAGTCCAAAATGTCTTGAAGACTACCAGGAAGGGAAAGGCAGTTTTAGAAAGTAGCAGTGGAGTCTGCAAGCAGTGTCTTTAGCAGTGGACGGAGAATGAGTATGCTTGATTAGGTTGTAGGGATCTAGATGAACCTGGACTACTCACTTTATTCACATTGTTATCAGCCACTTTTACATCAGCTAACAATACAACTTCTGCATGGCTTGAATATTGAGGTACAGCAAAGTTATTTTGGAATTGCATACTTTCCCTTGACCTGTACATTTTGGGTATAGTAATACATTTTTAAAAGCCCTAATAGCATCAGAGAACAGGTCTACTATTTCTAGTAGATCTGGCACTCTAAAATCTGTGTGTGTGTGTGTGTGTGTATCTCACAACAACCCATTCTAACGTTAATGAATTGCACTGCTGTTGCAATTAATTTCACAGCCCCATCTGCATTTCCCTAAAACACCAACTGTCCTGTCCTGAACCTTGCCTGTGTGGCAGGGAAACTAAAAGTAGAGACAGATGGGGAAGGTGCAGCATAGCAGCCCTGTTGCTCCTCTCAGAATGACATAATAACTGGAATACATGGGTGGGGGGGTGGCAGTTGCACACTCTTGCCCCATGAGCCCCTATGCTTTTTTCCATGCTTGGAGGGATCCCTGAGGAGGTTGCGGGGTGGAGCGTAAAGGCAATAAATCTTTGGAGAACAGGAGAAAAAATTCAAAATTTCTGAAGGGACAGTGAACTATAAGATGGCAATAGTGACAAAGGCTTCCCCCCCCCTTTTTTTTTTCTTAAATGGAAGGTGCCATGTTTTTTTTCCCCTTTCACAATGTACTTGGAAGTATTCTACATCATGATATAGTGCCATTCAGGCAAGGAAGGAATGGCTGCCAGGGTGTTTGGAGCAATTCCGCTACTGTAGCCAACCCCCCACCCCCCACCCACACCCACACAATTTAAAGAAGAAAAAGAGAGAAGGGAAATGCCTGCTGCCACTTTTCAGGTAAAGCTCTCCTGTTTGAAATGTGGTTAGTGAACAGCCAGGATATCAAGCCATGATTTGAAACTGGTCTGTTTTACTATAAGTGTGATCACTGCACACTCACCAGCAGGATTTACACCACTGCTTTAAAACGGTTTCATGAGAGTAGTGACTGCTGTTGGGGCCCAGGACACACTCCATATACAGTTTTCAAACCGTTTTCAAAGTATCAAATCTTGCTTGACATAGATCTGACCACCATCATGTTTTGTCATTACGTCTGATCTGGGACTACAAAACACTTTGGAACCAATTTCCATTTTTTTCTGAGCTTATCAGTCTCCACATCTTCATTTAAATTACATTACATCTAGTCACATAAATACATTGAAGCAGATTCTTAGACTCTCAGCAAGTGGAGGTAGCAATTCAAGTTGCTGTGAGGAAAACTGTGGCTTGTAAAAAGCAGGTGGAACGTATTGGTTAAGAGCATAAGCTAATAAGCTAAACATCTTAGATTCAGGTCTAATCTCAGTCACAGGCTGAGTTTGGTTGACACTTTAGGCAACGGAGGGGGGAAGAGGCAACTGTCCATTGTGTTGATTATTGTGTCATGGGGGGACACACAACAGGCACACAATGGACAGTATATTATTTAACAATGGGGAAAAACAACGGGCTGCTCCATTGTTTATTGGAGACCCACTGCTTATCATGAGGCCGGGACTTTCAGCTGTGCAACGGGGGGAGGGGCAACGTGTCGTGTGTCAGGCACCAGAAAAATAACAAAAAGCCTATCTACACTATTGCTTTAAAATGGTTTATAACAGTTTTAAACCAGTTATTAAATGGTTTAAAACTCTTAAAAACTGTTTTAAAGCAGTAGTGTAGATAGGCTCAAACTGTCAGTTGCCTCTTCCTCCCTCCGTTGCCTAAAGTGTCCTCCAAACTCAGCCAGAGACTCACTGGCCATGTTTGGGCAATTATATCTTGGCTTAATAAGTCTTTTAACTGCATATGCATCCCATTTGGAGAGCCAGCAATCACACCAAGTTCAGATGAACTGGGATACTATGGTTAATCAGAAGCTTCATCATCGTTCTGCAGAGGGAGGAGGAAAGGGGTTGTGCACATGGACAAAAGGTTTGTTCAAAATGCAGCTTACTAAGCTGTAGGCAAACCACTGTTTCTCAGGCTCAAACATGTTGATAATGCATGTTAATTGCTTTGAAGAAAAGTGTTAGATACGTACAAAGCGTTAGAGCTGAAATAATTTTGCTTCCGAAATTAGTGTCAAATAATTTCCCAGTGAACCTTCTTGGAGCATCTGATATATGAAATCAACGTTGTTGTTTTATCATAGAATCTGGAGGGTTTTGTCTACAATAACACATACTAACAAACAGAACAGAGAATCCACTTTGATGCAAGCATCCAACTGCAGATAGGGGAGATGAAGGGGAAAGTGGGGAACAGTGAATGAGTGTGTTGGATGGGAAGGAAGACTGGAAATGAAAAAGAAGGTGCAACAGAAAGGGAAGAATTTCATTGCTTTAGCCATGTATAATTTTATGAAGCACTTTGCTTACATGTATTTATGGATTTATGGATTTATGGATTTATTAGGGATGTGTATTGTATCGTTAAAATGTCCGATAATTAGGGATGTGTATTGTATAGTTAAAATGTACAATAACGATACGATACGCTCTTTATCGTGCATACGATCATCGATAACGATACGATAGGGAAGCCTACGATAATTATCGGAGACGATAATCCATAGGACTGTCCCAACATACCATCGGCCCAACGCATGTAGCAGGGCACACTCTAGACCTGTTTTTTTTTTTTTTTCCCAACTGGATATGGAGATGGGGATCTGAAAGTGGGGGACTTTACATCAACCCCTCTGTCATGGTCAGATCACCACCTGCTGAGGTTTAGACTTACAGCGGCTTTTCCCCTCTGCAAGGGTGGGGGACCCATTAAGATGGTCCACCCCCAGAGGCTAATGGATCCAGATAGTTTCCAGAGGGCTCTGGGGAGTTTTCCGGCTGACAGGGCTGGCTCTCCTGTCGAAACCCTGATTGATCTGTGGAATGCAGAAATGACCTGGGCAGTTGACACGATTGCTCCAGAGTGCCCTCTCCTGTGTAGAGTTCGAACGGCTCCATGGTATACCCTGGAGCTGAGAGTGATGAAACAAAACAGGAGATGGCTTGAGGGCAGATGGAGACGAACTCCTGATGGATGCAATCAAACACTGGTAAGTGCTTATGGTAAGCTGTATTCAGGGGCAGTGAGGGCAGCAAAAAAACAATACTTTGCTGCCACTATTCAATCATCAACCTGCCGCCCAGCGGAGCTTTTCAGAGTTGTCCGGGGGCTTTTACATGCTGGCCCCAAGGACATAGTAGAACCATCTGAGGCCCGCTGTAATACATTTGCTGGGCACTTCCAGAATAAAATCTCTGGCATCCGTCAGGACTTAGACTCCAGTGTTATAGCAGATGAATCTAGTGAGGTATCCAGAGCACAGGCTTGTCCTGTTTTCTTGGATGAGTTTCAGTTGGTGCAGCTCGAGGATGTTGACAAGGTGCTTGGACAGGTTCGTGCAACCACTTCCATATTGGATCCTTGCCCCTCTTGGCTAATAAAAGCTAGCAGGGATGGAACAACTGGCTGGGCCAGGGAAGTGATTAATGCCTCTTTGCAAGAGGGAGTGGTCCCAGGCCTCCTGAAAGAGGCGGCAGTGAGACCACTCCTAAAGAAATCTTCCCTGGACCCTGAAAATCTTAATAATTACAGGCCAGTAGCAAATGTTCCATTCCTGGGCAAGGTCCTGGAGCAGGTGGTTGCGAGCCAGCTCCAGGCACTCTTGGATGAGACTGATTATCTGGATCCATTTCAGTCGGGTTTCAGGCCTGGTTTTGGTACGGAAACAGCCTTGGTCGCCCTGTATGATGACCTATGTCGGGAGAAAGACAGGGGGAGTGTGACTCTGTTGATTCTCCTTGATCTCTCAGCGGCTTTCGATACCATCGACCATGGTATCCTTCTGGGACGACTGGCTGAGTTGGGAGTGGGAGGCACTGCATTGCAGTGGTTCCGCTCCTACTTGGGGGGTCAGCTCCAGAAGGTGGTGCTTGGGGAACATTGCTTGGCCCCATGGATTCTCCAGTATGGGGTTCCACAGGGGTCAGTTTTGTCCCCCATGCTGTTCAACATCTACATGAAACCGTTGAGTGCAGTCATCCGGAGTTTTGGAGTGCGTTGTCATCAGTACACTGATGACACGCAGCTCTATTTCTCCTTTTCATCTTCATCAGGTGAGGCTGTGGATGTGCTGAACCAGTACCTGGCTGCGACAATGGACTGGATGAGGGCTAATAAACTGAAACTCAATCCAGACAAGACTGAGACGCTGTTAGTGGGTGGTTCCGCTGACCGGATGGAGGATGTTCAACCTGTTCTGGATGGGGTTGCACTCCCCTTGAAGGAGCGGGTTCGTAGCTTGGGGGTTCTCCTAGAACCATCTCTGTCACTTAAGGCGCAGGTGGCGTCAGTGGCACATAGTGCCTTCTACCAACTTCGGTTGGTGGCCCAGCTACGTCCCTATCTGGACAGGGATAACCTGGCTTCAGTTGTCCATGCTCTGGTAACCTCCAAGTTAGATTATTGCAATGCACTCTACGTGGAGCTGCCTTTGAAGGTGGTTCGGAAGCTGCAGCTTGTGCAAAATGCAGCGGCCAGATTGATAACTGGAACCAGTAGGTTCGAACATATAAGACCTACTCTGGCCCACTTGCATTGGCTGCCTGTATGTTTCCGAACCCGGTTCAAGGTGCTGGTTTTAACCTATAAAGCCTTACATGGCTTGGGACCACAATACCTGATGGAACGCCTTTCCCGACATGAACCTACCCGAACACTACGT
Source organism: Anniella stebbinsi (assembly GCA_029215795.1). Taxonomy (NCBI): domain Eukaryota; kingdom Metazoa; phylum Chordata; class Lepidosauria; order Squamata; family Anniellidae; genus Anniella; species Anniella stebbinsi. The sequence continues at coordinate 328,170,497 of JARDYH010000001.1, forward strand.
TCAACATCTAAGGCCCTCCTCCGAGTGCCTCCTCTGAGGGAAGCTCGGAGGTCAGCAACAAGAGAGAGGGCCTTCTCTGTGGTGGCTCCCCAATTGTGGAACGATTTCCCTGACGAGGCCTGCCTGGCGCCAACATTGTTATCTTTTTGGCGCCAGGTCAAGACTTTCCTCTTCTCTCAGGCATTTGGCAATATCTGAGGAGCATGGGTTTGTTTTTTTTTGTTTTTTTTGTAGCTTTTTGAAGTGTTGAAGTGGTTTTTAAATGTACAGGTTGTGTGTATGTTGTATGTTTTTGCTGTTTTAATTTTTGTATATTGTTTTTAATTGTTTTTAATCCTATGTAAACCGCCCAGAGAGCTTCGGCTATGGGGCGGTATACAAATGTAATAAATAAATAAAATAAATAAATAAAAAATTCGACGATATTTATCGTATTTTATCATTTTATCAGAAGTCTCTTTCTCTTTTGCCGCCACATGGATGGAGCTAGAAGGTGGGGTGTGCTTGATGAGACAGTGACCAATCATGTAGCAAGGATTCCAGCAGGCTCCAATCACAATGTTGGAGGAGGGCTAAGGATATCTCCGCATAAAACCCCCACACTTGGTGTTCCAGCTCTGTTAGGAGTTAGGTGTTGAGGGGAGAAGGGTGGATTTTGCTGGAGCTCTGTCCTGGCTCCTGGGTCTTATAGTCACTTGGTGGCAAATTGTTAGAGATTCATTGTAGTCTTGCATCTTTGTGTCTCAGATTCGTTTGGCTGTGCGTTGCTTGTGTGTTTGAGTTATAGTTTTTAAATTTTTATACTTTTCTGGTTGGTTTGATTGAAGGGTTAGGTTAGCATGAGTGAGGGTACTGTGACTGAGGGAGTGTGTTTTGTCCTCTTCCCTGTTTAACTTTCTTTAAAAAAACAAAATAATAACAATAAAAAGTTACATTTCTCTCCCTCCCTCTTTCTCTCTGGGTGTGTGTGTTTGCTTGATTGACTGTGAGTGTGCTGGTGTGTCCTGTAGCCTGCTACACAGGATAACACTACACAATCTCTGGTCAAAGCAGCACACAAACTGTTTGCAAAGGATTGTTATTAATATAAGTACCAGTATGAAACGCGGTTCTAAGGCGCACATTGGCCGAGGTGGCTCTGGCTCTAGGAGAGATGCTGTTGCTGCTGGGGGCAGTTCTGGGGTGGCTGTCTCTCCCTCTCACACTTTTTATTTCTTTTTGAAAGACGCCAATGCTCCAGCCAATGTTTCCAGTCTGGAGGGACTGCTATAGGAAGCCTTGAGTTGAGAGATTCCTGTATTATTCTTTTTCATCACTACATCCCTTGGTCATGGAGTCCGTTACTGAGGGACTGCAGAAGCATTCCCCTCACACATTTCCTTTTTTTTGTTTTTGTTTTTGTTTTTTTTGAGACTCTAGTCCAGGCAATGTGCCTACCTGTACCCTGATTGCGGAATGGGAGCGCAGTAAATAACGAGATGACACAATAAATTGGGTTTTAAATGGGCCACACTTTATTGATGAATTCGCAGAAGGGGAAAACTAGCGGGCATCCTCAATACTTGATGGCCAACGCCATCCTAAGGATAGGGCGAGTCAAATCCAGGCCAGTGGATGGCGTGCAGCTTACGCCACCCCCTGGCCCCCCCTTTTGGGTAGGGAGGCTTTCCGTGTCACCCCAGCATGTGCCTCATGACTCCGAGTGGGTGAGGAAGGTCCGGCCCAAAGGTAACCCTTATCTCACCACCTGGGCCTCAAGACACACAGGTGATGAGCCTCCGGCATTACCAGTCACCGCTAGGTGCCTGTGAATGCTCACCTATCCCTTCCCAGGTGAAGATGCCCGCGCCTAACCGCCACAGGGTGCGACAAGCGTTATGCTTTGTCGCCAACCCCCCATCTGCGCAGGATCACCTCCCGCAGACCCCTCTGCAAATCCATCAAAAATATATCATTCCCGAGGTCCGATAAATGGACCCCGTCAGGCCTATAAAGCTCCCTCCGCGCTGGGTATATAGCAGGATGATTAACAGACCAATCACCCCCCCTCCCGCAGGCTGCGAAAAATCTCGCCATTTGCCTTCCTACCAGCCCGATTCAAGGCCCTGGGATCACACGGTGCCCTCCACTGGCAACGAGGCACAATTGAGGACCAAACAATTACTATCCCAGGCCACCAATTGCGAATAATTTGAAAATCGGAGATCGCCTGCAGCACCAAGGCCTTGCCCTTCAACATCCCCAAATCGTTACCTCCCAAATGGAGTAACAACACCTGCGGTGGGGGTTGGGCCGCACGCCGCTGCTTCAACATCGGGATGAGATGGTCCCACCTCATCCCACGCCTGCCGGCCCACTGTATGTTGGCCACGCTGCTCAATCCCAACTGTGTGCCAACTGTGGTACAGGCGGCCCTCCGTCTGGCCCAGAACACATAGCTGTGTCCACAGATGAGAACCCGAACTGGGGCTTCCGCCGGCCGGCCATCTAAAAACAAACACATCATGGTCAGCCACCCGTCTCTTCCCCCCCAAGGGAGAATGCATCAGTTCCCCCCCGTAGGGAGGGGCCGAACATAAGAACGGTACGCCTGCGATCTCCATCTGCCAATCGCCTGTATCTGAACTGGCGGTAAACCCAAAGCAGCAGCCATAGAGGCAGCCCCTATACGAAAAGAATGGGTTCCGAACTTAAAACCTGCTAACTGCAGACCGTCCAGAGCCCGCCTTGTGATGGCCGCAAACTGAAACTTCGTCAGCGGCGAACTATCCGCATGACAAAAGAGGAATCCAGGTACCATACCTCTCAACTCCCGGAAGGCCGTTAAAGCCCGAACAGGGCATAACTCCTCCCGGGGGGCAGCATGTAGGAAAATTGTCTGCCCTTTGCCCAGTTGGTCAGTTTTGGAACGCCTCAGCCGAATGGATACCTGTTCCGCACTGAATTGGATATCCCCAAATTGCAGGGCCGTGCCCGACATATCTCCCTTAGAAGCCGCTAACAGCTCCGATATTCGCAATGCCCCAAAAAAGGCAATCAATGCAGCTGCATGATATAAAGCAGCCTCAAAAGGGGACACACACAGCAAGTTCCACCGAGCTTGCAGTCCAACTAGAATATCAGGCGATAACGGGGACCGTAAATCTGGCTTGGCAGGTTGCTCACGTATCCAGCCGCTCAAGGCTCGCCTGATCCTAAAATCAGCTGTATTATCCTGTACCCCCCGGCACTTTGAGCAAAAAGCCAAGGCCGCCAGCTTACCGGAGATGGTGTGAACAGCCCTGCCCTTCCTTCTCTCCGCCACACAAAACTGCAAGAGATGATCAACTGGAATAGGCCACTCCATCCCCAACTTCGAGCACGACCTGAACTCCTGAAATTCCCTACCTGCCTTCCTATACGCCGCTCGAGTACTCGGGGCGAGAGACTGCCAAACCGCATGATCTACTTCATCCTGCCAGTCTCCCACAGGGCAGCCGGTACTTCCTCCGACACTGCCCTGGCCCAAGGTGCAAGATCCCGGAATTTCTCTACCTGCTGGCGTGATAAAGCATCAGCTATTGCATTATCCAAACCGGGAATATGACGAGCTCGAAACAGAATGTTATTTTGAAGGCAGTGCAACGTAAATGCCCTGACTAATGTCATGACCCTATTATTCTTGGAGGACAAAGTGTTGATAACCTGGACTGTGGCCTGATTGTCACACCAGAAGTGCACTACGCAATTCTTTAATTCCTGCACCCAAATATGAGCTGCCACATAAATAGGGAAAAACTCCAAAAAAGTTAAATCCCTACACGTGCCAGAATCCTGCCAACCACCAGGCCACCTTCCGGTGCACCACCGGTCGCCCCATATAACCCCAAAACCTAATGTCCCCGAGGCATCTGAATGTATTTGCATATCTGCCTCCAACAATAACTCTCTCCTCCAAAAGGACACCCCATTAAAGCCTTCCAAAAAGGATAGCCAAACAGCTAAGTCCTCTCGCATTCCCTTCGTCACCCTAACATGGTGATGAGGCCTGGTGAGGCCTTTCATGGCATTGCAGAGCCGATGCAAAAAGGCTCGGCCCGGCGCCACCACCCTGCAGGCAAAATTCAAATGCCCGACCAACTCCTGTAACTGCTTCAAAGTCACCTTTGTTTGGGACCGGAGAGAAGAGATTCTGGCCACCAAGGCCTGTACCTTATCCAAAGGCAGCCTACAACACCGTTGTACCGAATCAGCTTCCACCCCCAGATACATTAACACATTTGCTGGGCCCTCCATCTTCTCGTGGGCTAAGGGGACACCTAACTCATCCGCCAACGCAGCAAATTCCGACATCAAATAACTACATTGCCCAGAATCCTTTCCTCCACAGAAGAAAAAATCATCCAGGTAGTGAGTGCAGTCAGCCAATCCCGTGCGTTCCCGAACGGCCCATTCCAAAAAGGAACTGAAACGTTCAAACATCGAACAGGAAATCGAACACCCCATGGGTAAGGCCCTATCTATGTAGTAACAACCACGGAAATGAAAACCCAGAAGATCAAAATCCGAAGGGTGGATGGGCAGTATGCGAAAAGCCGACTTAATATCGCATTTGCCCATTAAAGCCCCCAACCTGTGTCTCCTAACCATGGCTACAGCCGAGTCAAAAGACGCGTAATGCACGGAACATAAATGTTCCGGAATTGCATCATTGACCGATTGCCCCCTTGGTGCAGACAGGTTGTGTATCAACCTGTACTCCCCAGGAACCTTCTTGGGAACGATGCCCAAAGGGGAAACCCTTAAATTAGGTATAGGGGGACAACTAAACGGCCCCAACACCCTACCCGCAGCAACTTCCTTATCTATCTTATCCTGAACCAACTGTTCCAGAACCTTAACTGACTTTTGATTCCGTGCAAACGCAGATACCCTAGGACCCTCGAAAGGAATGCGAAATCCATCCCTAAACCCAGCCTCTAAATAGCTGGCATACGGTTCCGGATATCGTGCCAAGAGGCGCCCCAGTGGTTCAAGCCTGACCGGACTGGGGCCCTTTGGGAGGAGGGTGTTGGCCCCCCGGCTTACAGCCTCCTGGAGCCTCCCCCCCTGTTCCCCATCCTCTCTTGGCCCTTGGGCAATTAGCCCCGGGGTGAGGTCCCCTACAAATTGGACATTCGTGTCGGAACCTACACACAGGGCACGTGCAGGCTCCTCTGGAACTGTATTCCCAGCAAAGCAGGCGGGATTGAACCCCCTGCCCCGCCGTCACACGGGGAGATGCAGTAAGCTGCTGCTTGGCCAAAATATGACCACTATCTGCCCGTTCTCTGACCCCTGGCCTTGCCGGGGTCATGAACTGTAGCCACAGATCATTATCCTTTAAGTCCCAGCGGAGGGAGTGGTCAAACGCGGCCCGCACACGAAATGATTCATCATAAGCAAGCCACGCCCCCCTCGTACTCTATGTATGCTCTATAGAGCATATCCAGATATTTAGTCAAAATACAACCCTTCTCTGGGAACTTCTGTTGAATCACCCCCATATAAATAAGGTAGCACGGGAGCCAATTTGCCCACGTCCGAGCTACCTTCTTCCGTCGCAGCCTCTCCAATTCCTTATCTGTGGCCTTATCCTTGTCTTTCATCTCTGTCTCACGGAAGAGTAGAGAAAAGACATCTACAAATTCCCCCCTCCAAATTTTCTCGCGTGTGGCCGGAAGCAAATGATATCCCAGCGGGGCAGCCATGCTGCCCGTTGGAATGGCTGACACCTCCACCCCCACATATGGGTCTCGCACTACACCTCCCGTTGCCATCAAGTGAGAGGAAGCCCCAGCAGGCCCCTGCCACACTGCCAAAGCCGACGCAGTCCCCTGTGACTCCACTTGTGTCTGTGTTACCGCCGTGTGACTTACCGTAGGACCCATTTCCCCTTGACCTACCGTCACCAACGTGCCGCCAACCGCATTGGAAACCGCCTGCTGGGCTCCAGCCACTGCCACAGCCGCGCTCCCCGTCTGCATCTGACTCTGGGTCGTGTGCGTTTGTGAAGTGGACTGTATTGTCCCCACACCCCCAACCTGAGGTGCACCCACCCCCTGAAACGCTGCCGGCCAACCCCACGGGCACCAGTTCCACGGCGAGGACGGACCCCAAGGTGGAAGCGGACCCGTGTAAGATGTGGTGGGTGCCTCACCTGGAGTACTCACACGCCTCACCTGGAGTACGCACACTGATGACATTCCCCGCCATCGGCACTCCCGCCATGCCTGGCGTCAGCGTCTTGACCCCCGCAGAGACACTCGCTGAAGCTCCTGGGATTGACCCTCCAGGTACCACTGACTGTGCCTCTTGCAGACTCGGCTGCTGGGACTGCTGGACCGATTCTCCAACTGCAGACGCCACATTGCCGGATTCAATAACCTGTAAGCGAGCTGAAACAGAAGCCCACAATTGATCCTGCTTCTGTTTCCTCGTAAGATGACGCCCTGTCCCACTACCAGGGCCCCCCGGCGTACCAGCAGGCTCAAGTGGGGCTAAATCCCGCTCACATTCAACCGCCTGCAACCTGGCCAATATAGCCGCAACCTCAGGGCTCTCCTCTTCATCAGATGAAGACTCCCTGCGCGCCCTAGGATGCTTAAACGAAGGCTTTGGCGCCTTCCCCTTGCCTTTCCTGCCCCCAATCCCCTTAGGAGGGGCCATCTTCCCAGCGTGTATCGCAGATTTCTGAGACAGCCAATAGCAAGGCCACACCCCTATCTCCGACCGTCAGCCACCAATAGTCACCGAATCAAGTGCTGTATGAGATTCAAAATCAAGAGGCGGAGCTACAATAACCGCCCTCCGCACTACCCAGTAGCCACCAACAGGGTACCTCCGAATGGCCGTTAAATTCAGGGAGGGAGGGGCAATAGCCTCCTATCGCCTAAACATGCACCCCCAAGCTGGCAAGAAACATCCAATCCCCACCACGTTAAAGGACTGGGAGGGAGAGGGGGGGTACAATCAATCCGCCCGTGAACCGAACCCCACCACTGCAAATACTGGAATGGAGGGGGGGGCACAAATCCACAATTCCCCACTTAACAAAAGGGGTTGATAGCCCCTGGGGACTGTAGCCCAGCACCCCCTGCTCCTAGGAGCTCCCACCAGGCGCTTCTTCCCACCTGTGCTGTTCCTGTCCGCACCCTTCAGGCACCGCCAACAACCCCCCATCAAGCGGAGCCTCACTGGCAGAGGTGATAAATATTTGGTCTGAAATTCCGATTCCGCTACGATATTTTTGGGCATGCACATTCCTACCGATAATGATACGATAAGGTTGTTATCGGACATCCGATTAATGATAATGATACGATAGAAAAACCTCCAATAAATATCCGATCCAAAAATTTTCAGCCCAATTATATCGGATTTTTTTCGGATTACCGGACCGCCATGTAAATAAACCTATTAACGTCTGTATTTTCAAAATTAGAGGCTTGACACTTGGTTACAGTGCTTATGGGGTATGAATGTATATGAAATTTGAGATCGATTCCGCCAAACCTCAATTTTATATGCATTTATTAAAGATTGTTTAAGTTCTGACAGGTCAGAATGAAAGCTCGCCATTCAGACCTGTCAAAAAGTTGCAGATTTTTTTAAAAAAAAATCATATAAAATACAGGGGTGGAGGGATTGATCTGAAATTTGGCACATCTGTGTAGCAACATTTGCTAGACATGTGTATGAAATTTGAGATCGATCCCTCCAACCCTAGATGTTATATGAATTTATTAATGATCATGCAATTTATTGACAGGTGGTTGACCTGGCCTCTGTGTTGTCATATTGTCTCCTTTTTCCCATAGGCTTGCATTGGGGGAAACACGTGCATAACTTTTTTAGTTGAAATGATAATGACATGAAACTTGGGGAGCCAGGACTAGCAAGATCCAATCTGCAATGTCTAAAAAGTTTCATGTCTCTATATTTTCAAATTAAAAAGTTATAGGGGGTCCCCCAAAAGCCCCACCCCCACTGTAACTTCTTCATTTTTAAAGATTAAAACTTGAAACTTGTGGGAATTTGAAGATGGGATCTGGCTGGTCATTTGTGGAAAAAAAATCAGGGCAATTGCTCAAACCCTCAATTTTCTATGATGTTTTTAAAGATTGTGCTCGTTCTGAAAGTGGAGGCCCGGTCAACCAGATTTCAGAAGATGTGAGGGATGCTGGAGGGAGGACTGCCAGAGGGAGTTGAAATCTGTTCCATCAATGGTTTCTGTTTTGCTGGTGGATGGCCAATGTTTGATGCAGCCCAATGCATTTAATGTTATTTGTTTCACAGATAGACATCCTGATTGGAACAAAAAACAATAGTAAAGTGTGTGTGTGAGGCGAAAGCTCTAACAAATCTTCCACCACCACCACCACCACCCTTTCACTCTTGTTTGAAATGAAGTGGTCACACTAAGAACTGCTGCTTTGTTGCACAAGTTAGTGCTGCACTAAGCAAGTCTGAATTCTCATATACATTCAAGAGTTCAAAGGGTCTCACATAGGAGGGGCAGGCAGGGGGCTGAAAAACTGTGCAGGTATAAGAATTCTTGGTCTTCTCTAATCTTTCTACTTACCTGAAATCCTATATCTGCTTATCTGGGAGTAAGCCCCATTGAACTCAATGGGACTTAATTCTAGCTAGAGATATCTAGGATTGCACTTCTAGTCTCCTACTGTTTAGAACCAAAAAAGAAAACAAAACAAACAAAAAGGATTCCTTCAATCTATGCCAATATCTGATGTATGACTGTAGCTAATAGAAGGCCTGTGATGGGATTGGGTATTTGATTGTTGTTGATAGCTAGTGGCAAAGCCAAACAAACTAACTTTAAATTTGAAGGTGACATTTTTGTCTTTGTAATTCTCATAGTGGATATAAGAAAGGATTGCCACTAATCTGAGAAATTTAATCTGTTGCATTTTAATAGAATTTTAGCAAATTCACAGCTCCTGAGCCATTATGCGAGCCAAGACGGAGTTGCGTCCCAAAATTCAAATTTTTCTGAGCTTGGCGACACTGCTTGTCAACAAAATGCATATATTTGAGGAAAGTGCACACAAAGCTACATGATATCAATGAAAAGTAATGGGGGATTGAACACATTAGAAAAATGTGCAGAAAATGCATAAATTTGGGGAAATATGTGCTATATATATATATCTGGCAAATTTATGCAGAAAATGAGACTGAATGAGCTGAATCCTGAAAATCAAATAATCTTTGCAGGACTAAGATTGTCAGATCTGTCCATTATGAGTTGTCACCCATTCAGATTTTTACAGGCCTAACCAGAAATCTGCCCTCTAATTGCTAGCCAGAAATATAAATACATGACACAGTTTGCAACATCACAGGATAGTTAATAAGCCATGGCAGCTTGTTAACCCCCTGCCTCTGCCAGTTCTGTGCTGACCAGATTTACATAATTACCCTCACTGGTGCATCTTGTTGTGATGTCTGGATCCAGCAAGGGTAGATGGGTGGCGTAGTTAACAAATCACCCAGTAACCCTTCGCTTGTTTTAGGGTTTCTGGGTGGTTTGTTAACTACCCCAATCATCTACCTTCTCTGGGTTCAGACATCACAATAAGCCATGCCAGGAAGGGCTATTAAGTAAATCCGTAATGCATTTTTTTAAAAAGAAAGATAAAGTCCTCCAAAAAGGCAGCTCTGAATACCTGTTTAAAGTTACTCTCAACTGGCATTGTATTTTAAAAAGCAATTTCCTGTGCATGCACATGACTTTGTCCTTAGCTCTATGAAAAACTGTTCTGTTCAAGTGGAAGGCAAGATGCAATGGCTCAGCACCAACAAAAAGCAAAAGTTGTAACCCTAGCAGTGACGTCAAATGTACACTTTCTAATCTGAATGTTAAACTTCTGTCATTTTCTTCCAAAACTCTTATTTTAGTCCTAGTATTAGAAACACCACAATCGTAGTATTGATACTATCCTAGTGTTAGGATAGGGGCCCTTAAAATAGTTTATCTTGCACTTTTCATAAAATCTACTCTCTGACTTTTTCTAGCACATTACTCTACACTGATTGGTTCATGAAGTTGTACAAACTTTAATCAAAGATCCAGTGTAGAAAGTGGGCATTAGAGTGCTAATATCCTGATACCTTACTTTCTGCAACTTCCCATGCCCCCGGAAAAGGATGGGAAACCCATTGGACATCATACAGAGAGCTGCAGAAGATAAGGGGAAACAACAAAAATCAGTGCCTCACCTTGGGTGAGTGGAAGTGTTTCCAGTTGTGCAAAGCCTGCACTTGAAACAGCCAAATGTCTTTACCTCTTAATTAATCTGACCAGACCTCAGCATCCCAGAGAGTTTAAAAGTATGTATGCTACAAGACCTGGTATACTTGGTGCGTCAGCATTCTTCTTCTTCTGCTATATCTAAGAACTTCTTTGTCCTTCTAGGACATAGAATGAGTCTCAAATAGTAATTGAATTCAGTGCATTCAGTCAATCAAATCAACTTTGGCCAGCACATTGTAATTTGGAAACAAAGTCTTTCATAAGACTTGTTCGGACAACATCAACATGGTGAATGATCGTGGCTATGGAGGGACCAGGATTGCACTGGCCCCTCCACAAGCATCACACATTGATCATAATGTCTTAACAATGTCTGTGCACATGTGAACTACATCCTGCATATTTGCATGGGTTGTTAATGAACTGTGCAGAAGTAATTAAGAATGTGTGGAGATCAGGGATGGGATGACAGGGAGCAATGCAATCCCAATCCTCCCCCTTGAATACTCAATTGGCATGCATATGCTGTCTGAGTTACTTCCCAATGATGCGATTGGCTATATTGCATTTTATCTTTCATCCCAAGCATAGAATCACACCTCAGCTTCTGAACCACATGGAATGCTCTAATCTAGTGTTCAGGGGGATCGGTGTGTGTGTGTTACATTATGTGCTTCACCTTTACATGTTACCCTGCATGGAACATTGGGATAATAACAGTTAAATTGATTACCAATAATAACTAAATTGAAAAACACAGTACTCAGATTAAATTCAGATACTCCCATTTAAATATGCTCATCTGGATTGAGGAATATAGCTATGGATACAGACTTTTGTCATACTTAGAGTAGACCCATCGTTGGTCATGGCTAACTTAAATCTTGTTGATTTTAGTAGGTCTCCTCTAAGTATGACTAAATTGGGATCCAACCCATTAACTTTGGCTTAAAATGCAAGTATTCTGCTTTAATGATATGATGGATTTGACTATAAGAGCCAGTTACTCTAACTGTGTTATCTGGATAGTCATTGACATCACTGGATACATGCTGTGCATTCTGAATTTCAAGAATCTTGGTGATAATTTTTAATGTAAATGTGTAAAAAGAAAAAAGAAAACAACATTAGCGCACATTAATTGGTATTTATACTGTTTATCAAGTAGTTTAGCGTACATCCATAATGATTGGTATGATCAATAGCTCCTGGTTCATTAGCAAACAGATGCCCAAGATAGATAAAATTATTAGAAAACTCTGCATTGCTACTTTACCAACCATTAAAATTCATTTCGAGTAATGACTTTAACATTATTTCAGTAAGTTTCCAGATCTAAGAGCTCCAGGTCTGTAATATGTGTTCTTCAACTGATAGTTTTTGTTATACTGTGCAAGATAACTTTGTGATCCTATAATTATTTTTTTGCATTCATTATTTTTAAACATGTAGGGTTTTGTTTTTTTTAAACTTGTTAAATAGTGAATGACCCGTTTTGAACTACGCCAGAATTTTGAAAGGAAAAACTATTCACACATGAAGGAGTTTGGTAAAAGCTGTGATTTTTCTGCTTGACTTGAAATTATTGTAAGATTCAGTTATAAGAAGGTTAATCAACCTGTATTAAAATGTAAAAGGATATCAATTAAAATTCAGACAAGTCATTATTTGCAGTACCAAAAACCATTTTTAAGGGATCCAATTAGGACATCAGTTAATTTTATTCTCATCACAAAAGCTAGATCTTTACAAAGCTATTCATTTTTAAATGGTTTGTGAACTGATTATATATTCCACAAGTCTTGAAGGAAATACCAAAATTGGATACAGGTAAGAAATTATTTTCATTCATCACACTAGTGCTTATCAGAAAGCAATATTATTTTATGATGTGAAGAGCCAACAAAAATTAATACGATTTTATTTAAGAGCAACATTTGTTTCTGACATTTAAATAAGATGTCAGAAATTTATTTCATTGTAATATATACAGAGATTTCTTTCTTTAAGAGAATACCATATGTTTCCTTATTCAGGATACTGCACTCTACCCCATACTCTCTGTATTGGTGTGCAATTTTTTTCTATTATTTTTTTTTCAAAAGCTTTATAAAATAGTAAGTTCTGGAACATTTACCCATGCATGTCAAGTTTTTGCCTGTATACAAGCACATTCTCATTAATGCTTTCCAATCATTCTAGACTTAGGAAAAGAGTGTCCAAAAGTACCATATTTAGCTTCTATCTGAAATTCTCCCGAGCTGTCAATTTAGGTGTTAAAGAGACCATTTGTAAAGCTTGGCTGGGAACTGCCATTATTGACTGGAATGTGTGTTTATCATTACATTCAATGATGAAAGTGGAACATGTAGCATATGAATAAATGTCAGCAGATGTTTCTTTTAAATGGCCTGAATTCAACCTCCTGTTGTTTGTCTTGAATACAAATATTATAAAAGGGAAAAAGGCAGAAAATTTTATGACATAAGTGCACGGATAGTTATTTAAAAAAACACACACACACACACATAAAAATAATTATCAGAGTCAGTAGAGAGTGAGGAAAGTTTAATTAATAGGGATAATTAGGTGTTGTTACTGCTTAATTTGAAAATTAGAGAAAAGGATAGAACAGCAATTCATTGTAGCCTAGAAACCTACAATCCTCACTCTGCAAGAACTGAGAAAGGTCGGCAAGATATGTTACCAAAATTGAAGCCTTCAATAAAGTTGTATTTTTGCACAGTTTTTACTTTTTGTTCAAAAAAACCCAAACAAATAAATATAATCCCAAGAAACAGGTGGTGATGGAAGAAGGGCTAGGACACCCCCCACAGTTGGAATGTTCTCAGTCACTTGGATGGAATGATTCCCTTCAGAAATTCTCACACTTCATGGGGCCCTTCAAAGATGTTCAGTAACTCAAGCACCAAATGTTTGCTATGCGTGAGAAACTCAGCAAAAAAAAAAGAGAAATAAAAGAAAAGAAAACATGCCGGGGTTTCTTTAACTGTATTATGATCATTATAGGTTTTCATATATTTCACATCCTTTTTTCCCCCACTGCCAGCATTGTTATGACTTTGCCCCAATGTCCACTTTGCTTCAGGGTATCCATTGTTAGGGATGGGCGAGACATCTCTATGTTTGGAATTTTAACATTAACTAATTCCACTTTCAAACCAATACCCTGAAACTCAGACCTCCTGCAAAAGTCATACTTCTCCAAATTTTGCAGTCAAAAATTGCATACAACACGAATATCTTAGGGAGAAAGTGTACATACAAAATGTATACATTAATGAAGATAATATTCAAAAATACATTGGGTTAGATCCAGAACTGTCACTGCTGGTGGAATGGGTCTTCTCCAATTTCACCTCCACCATACAGCCCCCAATGTGCACTCTCCAAATCTGCTCCAGAGGATTGCATTTAGATCCAAGATATTTACGTTTTTTAAGGCAGAATCCAATGCATGTTTAGACAGATTAAAGTCCTACAACTCCCAGCAACATGACTGGCTGGGGAATGCTGAGAGCCGTAGGACTTCTCTCTGTCTAAACATACATAGGGTCACATTCTTAGATATCCATCCAAGCTTTAGTAGCCATCCAAGTTCTTTAGGTAGCCATCCAACGTCAGTAAAAAAAATGGGCATATATAGATTTTTGGCGGCATCCCTCATCATGAGGCATCTCAGTGTTCTTTCCTTTGGGTTAGGATTAGGGTTACACTGCATCATATTTCTCAGGGTGTGTATGGATGCAATTGTGTACATTTGACATGTATTAAGAATAAGGAAAAAAACTGAACTCTCAAGCCTGGCAATTCCAAGAGAAGGAAACTCAGAGGGGCCCAAAACAAGTTACGTTTCATCATGACCAAGTACCATTGAAACAATGGGACATGTTTGTCATGACTGGAACTGGCATTGCTTTCCATGGACCTTAGTCACCGCTAATGTTATCTGGATCAGAGCCAAAGATTAAATTATTTCGTATATATCTATATCAGTCTCCCATTACCCCAAAATGCAAAGTTATCTGGATCAGAGCCAAATATTAGATTATTTCAGACAGATATTCCACTCCCACAACCCTGAAATTCAAAGTAGCTAACAACAAAATGATGGCCTGACTCAATGACAGAATCAATAAATATAAATCAAGAGAAAATAAAACAGCAGCAAACGCAATAGATTATAACAAGAAATACATGACATTTAGTACTGAAAAATGTGACAGAATGTTGGTCTAGATTCTCCTCTGTACACAGCTAGACCTGTAGACAGACACAACTCTTACTCTAAACAAGAGTGGAGGCAAAACTACTTGATTAATTGTCAGGAATGACTAAAAGAACTCTTTTTTCCCCAGAGTTCTTGGATACCACTCTCAAGCTGTTTTGTTATATATTGAGGGAAATAGGCTTCCCTTGGCTTTGCCTTTTAGAGAGTGTACTACCTTCCCCTGTGTTTGGCTCTTTGGGCAGGACTGGTCTTAGAGGTGGGCGAGTTTGGCACTTACCCAGGTGCCAAGCTGAAGGAGATGCCAAGCTGAGTTTGATGATTCAGTGTTAGTTGAGTATACTGCCTAAATCTACCTAAGGCAAAAGAAAGCAAAAGGTGTCTTTACTTTTTTCTACCTCCACCCCAAGGTTTTACAGGTTGTTTGGATAGCAACTATAAAAATGAACTTCTGTCAATTAGCTTTAATGTATTTTCTTTTTCAAATTCCAGTATAATGCCATTTGTTATAGATAAAAATAAGCAGAACACAACTCTGCCTTGAGACAACATTACCAAGCATTGTAAGAACTACAGCTACTAGTACTTGTTTATTTGTTGTTTCAACCATCATGGTCATATCAGTATTACAAATGCATACACCAACAATAAAAATAAGCATACAAAAACTCTATAATACTAAGGATTAAAATACAAAAAGATACTAGCAAAGGTTTTCATTAGAAAGTGCCAATAAATATGTAAAATTTAGTTTTAATACAAAGGAGTAGAATAAGACACACTAACAAGAATTTACATTTTTAAAAGTCCATAAATGTATTAGGATTAATACTATCGATACATTAAAATTTCATGTTAAATTTCATAATTATAGTTCACCATATTGAACTCTATGAATCTTCTTCTCAACTTTTGGGCAGCCACTGCAAATCTCACAACTCTGTCATAAATTTGTCAGCATCAGAGAGCAAATATTAGGGATGTGCACGGACCACCCCAGATCAGATCGGGACCCGGATTGGGCCCTCCAGTGTTGCCCTGGATTGGTTCGGACAAAATCGGAGGTACCTCAGATCGGATCAGAACTAATTCTGATCCGAAAATCGGACATCCGATTTTCGGATCGGCTGCCATTTTTTGTGTTTTCGCCATAGGCTTGCATTGGGGGAAAGAAAGTTTTCCCCCAATGCAAGCCTATACAGAAAACATGGTGGTGGGTGGGTGAGTGGGGGCCTAACTACACCCTCCCTGTCCCTCCCCCCCACTCGCGCTCCTTACCTGCTGGGGCTGTCCGCTGCCGTCTGCTACCGCCTGCGGGCAGCAGTGGATGGCAGTGGATGGCCCCGGCAGGTAAGCCCCCTCCCCCCTCATGCTCCTTACCTGCCGGGGCACCCGCTTCCCTCCGCTGCTCTGATCTACTGAGAAACAGGCGTCATCACCCGGTGCACTACTGAAAGGCAGGCCAAGAAGCCTGTTTCTCAGTAGATCAGAGCAGCGGAGGAAAGAGGGTGCCCCGGCAGGTAAGGAGCACGAGGGGGGAGGGGGCTTACCTGCTGGGGCCATCCGCTCCCATCCACTGCTGCTTGCGGGCGGCAGCGGACAGCAGCGGACAGCCCCGGCAGGTAAGGAGCGTGAGGGGGGAGGAGGTCTGATCCTCCGATCTTATCCAAACCGGATTGGGTCCTTTCGGACCAGTTCAGATCAGATCGGATGATCCAGATGCCGGGATCAGAATCGGATAATTTTATCCAATTTCGGCCGGATCGGGTCCGGATTGTGGATCGGACCCAATCTGGTGCACATCCCTAGCAAATATATAACTTTAACTTCATTGTCACTGTCAGATATATCCCATAACAGATTCAAAATAAACTTTGTCCTAGGTTCAGAATACAGAGAACAATATAATAGATAATGGTAGAGGTCCTCTACTACTTGAGCATGACATATACAGAACCTCTGTTGTACAGGTATTTTATGATGACGGCCCTCTAAATATTGCAAAGGCATAGTTTGAAAACACAATGCCAGAAATGCCTTTCTAAAGGATGCTACTGATAACTCATGTAGATAGATCTCAAATCCATGAGTTAATTTTAAAAACTCAGGTGTGGGGGAAATGATGTTTTTAATTACTTCTAGATCATGTTGGGAATAAAACTTGCATACTTTATTCTTTATGTGTCTCTGTATCTTAACTCAGGGTATTCCTTGAGAACCTGGGTATTAAATCAAAATCTAACATTTGCTGTTCACAGTTCACTACCCAGCTGGTCTGTTGGTGAAATTTCAACTGTTCTAAAAAGCCCTTTTTAGGTATCCTAAAATCATCCATATTAAGAAGCTTAAAATAAAACATAAACATAGCTACAAAAATATAAAACTGTACTGGCATAGTCCTGGCTTCAGCTCTAATACTGCCTGCTGGAGTAGAAGAGGATAAACCAAGTAAAGTTTTAAGAAATTTATTTTGGATAATTTCCAAAAGTTTTATTTTTGTCAAACACCAAATCTCTCCCCCATAGGTCAGCTGTGGGAGCACTCTGCCTCTTAAACTCTCAAAGCAGAAGTGATAATGTTACCCCCACCCCCTTCAGTTCTAGTAAAGCACAAAACTGCTTGCGAGGATCTTGATGCCTCCAGAGCAAAGGACATCATATGATGGAACCAATTACCCCTGTCAGTGATCCAAGCCCCAAAGTTATTAAAATGCCTCACTTGCTCTATTATTTGTCCATCAAGGTACCATTTATGCTTTGGGGGGCATGGCCTAAACACTATAACTTTCATCTTGTTATAATTTACACTAAGATGATCATTACGAGAAATTGCCCCAAAAACCTTTTAGTAAACACATCATGCCAATCTGAGTATATGACAGGAAAATCATATCATCTGCATACAGCAGGATGGATAATTTATGGACAAAGCTGTAACTGGATAATAATCTGTTTGTTTAAACTCCAGTATTACATCATTCACATATAAATTAAACAAGCAAGGGGCTAATAAACAGCCCTGGTGCACTCCCTTTGAAGTTGAAATTAAGCCTGATAGCTGGCCGTTCACTCCTACCCTCACTATCATGTGTGTATCAGAGTGCAGTATTCTGATTAGTATAAATAGTCGTCGATCAATATTTCAGTTCCAGAGTTTTATCCATAGCTTTTCACTGCTTATTCTATAAAAAGCTTGTAACGATAACTACTATAAAGAACTTTACATAATAATAGGGTGGTGTTGAAAGTGTTCCTCACCAGAATGCTATTTATCCTACAGCTGGCCCTGACTTTGGGATTCTGTGGCTGTATTGAGACATGAGGCAAGCACAGTAATCCAAGGAAGGTGTGAGATCTGAGATGGAGAATCCCTAGTGGAGGAATCACCAAAAGCAGAAGGGGGTGGGAGAAGAGGGAAATAAGTATGCGGTTTCCAGGGCTGGCATATGTTTCCCTCTGTTCTAGAGATAAGTCAGACGAATGGAAGGGCTTTGGATTTAGCAGATCCACCCCGATCCACTTCCAAAATATCCCCAGAACACTTTTGCGAGGTGTAGGGTGCAAATAAAGAGTCGAGACATGTAAGTTGGGTATAAAATGGGCCACTTTTAATCAAGATCTGCAAAAGGGGGTAAAACCTATGCGGGCATCCCGCTCTTGGCCTCTCCCGGCCAAATCTTGGGATTCGGCGAACCATTCTCTGACCTCAGGGTGGCAGCATATGTTCGCCACCCATTGGTCTTCCCCCATATGGGGCTGGGAGGCCTTCCTTTGTCACAACTCCCATGCCGCGGGGCTCCGAGTGAGTGAGTAGAGTTGGCCTCGAAGGTAAACCTTATTCCCATGATCTGGTGCCGCGGGACTCCCAGATGTGGGCCTCAGGTATTTCCTTCACCTCAACGTTTCCTGAGAATGTTCACCATTTGAAAATGCCCTAAGGATGCCCGCACCTACCGCCATGGGGACTGACAAGCCACTTGATTAGTCATTCCCCCCTCCCCCACCCAGCCTCTATTGCTTCCCTCAAGCCCTTTTGCAGATCTGCCAGAAACAAGTCATTGCCACGGTCCGCAAGGTGTCCACCGTCCGGACGGTACAGCTCCCTCCTGGCGCGCACAATGTCAGGATGTTGTAAACTGACATCCCCCTATTTAGATAACTCCTTAAACATTTCGGAGTTCACCTTCCTGAGAGCACGCTCCAACGCCAGAGGGTCGCACCCTCTCTTCCAGGCGAGCCTGGGCAACAAGCATTACCACATAATGAGCATGCCGGGCCAATGCTGCCGAATGATCTCAAAATTGGCCATGGCTTGCAGTTCATCCTCCTGCAATTTCTCCTTCCAGCGAGCATGCTCCAATGCCAGAGGGCCACACCCTCTCTCCAGGCAAGCCTGGGCAACAAGCAGGACCACATAATGAGCATGCCGGGCCAACGCTGCCGAATTATCTCAAAATCGGCCATAGCTTGCAGGATCAGGGACTTGCCTCTAAGCAAGCCCAAATCGTTCCCCCCTAGCTGGACCAAGGATTAGTGGGGGGGGGGGAATGACAGGCACGCTGAGGAATTAAAGTGGGAAGTAGACACTCCCACTGCATGCCACATCTGCCCAGCCATAAAATGGGAGCATGGTGACTCAGCCCCAGCTGAGTTCCAAAGCTGGAGGAAGACGCTCGCCGGCCAGCCCAAAAGACCATACTGTGTCCACAGCTGATCACGCTCACTGGGGTCTGCCTTCTCCAGGTATCTACAAGCAAACATGGGCATGTCAGAACCAAACAACTGACTACTTCCCAGGCAACTTCCTAATGTATGTCTTGAAGGAAGCTGTCCGCCATCTCCCCACGGCTTGTATCTGTACAGGAGAGAAACCCGAGCTACCCGCCGTTGATCCGGCGCCAATTTGAAAGGAATGGGTCCCAAACTGGTCTGCTGGGATACTCAAGTACCTCAAGGCCCGCTTCGTCACCGACCAGAATAGGTATTTGGTCAGTGGTGATCCATCCGAATGGCAGAACAGGGGTCCCGTATTGTTCCCCCTTTGACCGATAAATGTCCATAACACCTGTACTGGGCACAGTTCCTCCAGTGATGTGGGAAAATTGGCAATGTCTACCCCTTTTCTGTCTCTGATCTGTCTTGGACTGCCATAACCTAATGGTGGCACCTGAGTCTGAGAAGCTTACATCCCTAAGCTGCAGAGCTCTACCTGTTCTATCATTTTTGGATGCAGCCACTAATTCAGAAATCCTAAGGCTTCGAAAAATGCTGTCACAGTGGCAGCATGAAACAGCTGCGCTTCATAATCGGAAGTACGTAGTTCCACCCAGGCCGATCTTAACCCCACTAGCATGTCGGGGGACGCCGGGATCCTCGCATCCGGTGCTATTCTAGACCAACCTTTGATAGTACGCCTCACTCTCACATCCGTGGTAGAATCCGCTATACCTAGATTCTGGCCGAAATTGGCAAAGCGGCTAGTTTGCCCCCTATAGTGCGAGCAGCTAACCCGTTCCTATGCAACACCATGCAAAATTGCAATATATGGCCAACTGGGACTGGCCATTGCTCCTGCAAATTATATGTGGTCAGGAATTCCTGAAACTGCCTGCCTGTCTTGTCATATGCTGCCCTGGTGCTGGGTGCCACTGACTGCCACATGGCCTGTTCTATGTCAGCCCTCCAATTTCCCAAAGCGTTGCTGGCATCGTTTCTGGCAGTGGCTAAGCCCACAGAGCCAGTTCCCGGAATCTCTGGCCCTGATGATGCGATAAAGCGTCGGCAATGTCGTTCTGGATTCCAGGCACGTGCCGTGCCTTGAACCAAATGTCATGGGTCAAACATTTCAAGGTGAACACTCGGGCAGGCCCCATGACCCTTGGGCTATGCGAGGATAACATGTTAACTACTTGTACTGTGGCTTGGTTGTCACACCAGAGGTGGACTACTGAGTTTGCCATTTCCGCTACCCAAATGTGTGTTGCCACAACAATGGGAAAAAATTCCAGAAACGTCAAATCTCTGCACGTGCCGTTACTCAACCATCCTGGGTGCCATTGTTCAGCGCACCAGCGATCCTCCCAATTACTCCAAATCCCAAAGTGCCGGAAGCGTCCAATTGGACCAGCATTTCCACCTCGAGAAGCAGGTCGTGTCGCCAGAAGGACACACCATTGTATGTGTTTAGAAATGTAATCCACATGTTCAGGTCTTGCCGCATCTGGCCCGACACTCGGACCTTATGGTGTGGTGAATGAAGGCCCTGCATGGCCGTGCACCAGCGCCGGAGAAAAGCTCGCCCCAGCGCCATGACACGGCAGGCAAAATTTAAATGCCCCACGCTCTCCTGTAACTGGTACAAGTCGCTTTGTGAGAGCCGATCAAAACCTGTAGCTTGTTAAGAAGGGTCTGTAACTTATCCTGCGGCAATCTGCTGCACTGTGCCATGGAATCCAACTCAACTCCGAGGTACCGCAGGGTAGTGATGGGTCCCTCCCTTAAAACAAAACCCTAACAGATCAAAGTCGCCAGGGTTGATGGGCAAGATGCGAAACGCAGATTTGATGTCGCATGTGCCCATCAGTGCCCCCGCTCCACTTTTGCACACTAGTTTACAGCTGAGTCGAATGAAGCATATCATACTGAGCACAAGTGCTCTGGTATTGCATCATTCATGGACGTTCCCTTGGGGAAAGACAGGTTGTGGATTAACCTGTATTCCCCAGGCACCTTCTTTGGTACGATGCCCAAAGGAGATACCTGTAGGTTAGGAATAGGAGGTTTGTCAAAGGGGCCCAGTACCCTCCCCGAACTGACTTCTTTAGCAATTTTTTCCAGCACCATGGCTTCCATTTCCTGTACGGACTTCTGGTTCTTTGATATGGAAGCAAATCTCGGCCCTTGATATGAAATAGCGAAACAACTGGTAAAACCAGCATCTAAATAAACGGTGTCTTCCCTAACGGGGTATCGAGCAAGTAAGTGCCGTAGGGGTTCAATCTTAACTGGGCTGGGGCCCTTTGGGAGGCGTTCCTGTCCCCCAGCCCCCCCCCCCCGGGTTTTTTTAAAATTAGATCCCCCACGGAAAGCGCCCCTCCCTTTCTTGCTGGCAGGACAACTGTGCGCGGGGTGGATGCCCCCGCAGACAAGGTACTCATGCCTGTATTTGCAGGGGGTTCTAGTACAAACCCCCCGTGAGCTAATTTCCCAACAGGGCGGGCGGGGTTGAACCCCACGCCCTGCCGTACCACTCGAAGTGGTGGCGGGTTGAGACTTTTCTAGAAGGTGACCGCTCTCTGCCCTATCTCCAAGACCGGGCTTGGCTGGTGTCATGAATTGCAGCCATAGGTCATTATCTTTTACGTCCCACTGCAATGTGCGATCGAAAGCGGCCCTTCTACGGAAAGGCTCATTATGGGCCAACCAGGCCCCACCTTCATATTCCCTATATGCCCTATAGATCACATCCAGGTATTGTGGATGGCCTTTGGATGGGAAGCGTTGTTGGACAACCCCCATATATATTAAAAAACCTGGTAATCAACTGGCCCAAGTTCTAGCCACCAATTTTTTTTGAAGCTTCTCTGCTTCCCTTTCTGCTACTCTATCCTTGTCTACATTCTCCGGCTCCCTAAATAATAGAGAAAAGACGTCTAAAAAGTTCCCTTTTAAGATCTTTTCCCTGATGGCTGGCATGAGGTGGTAGCCTAAAGGTGCCGATGTATTCCCTGTAGGAATGGCCGCCCTTTCTACACCTGCCAAAGGATCCCTAGTCTCGAGGATGGATGGTGCAGCACACCGGCCGGACCCTACCCAAACCTCGGCACAAGCTGCTATGACCATTGGCCCCTGTGAAGAATATGTTTCCCAAGTAGGTGCACCCGTTGCTTCCAAAGTTGCCCCAATCTGTGGCTGTGATGATGGTCCCATCGGTGCGCCCAATGCCAGCCTAGAGTCACTCACCGCATCACTGTTGGGTACAGGTGATGGTCCCGGATTATGCATCGTGGCTAAGGCTGAGTCTGCATTACCCCTAGTGGCTCTACCCTGCCCCGGTCTGACTTCCCCCAGAGATGATGGAAGTGGAGCGTTCACTAGAGGTGTGCCTGGTATCGCACTACCCGAATGTGGTGTGGTGAATGTCATACCGGGAATCCATGGGTACCATCCCCATGGTGGGAAGGCACTCATGACTTGCACCAATGTATTCATGGTGTTATTTGGCTGCTCACCTTGTCCCTGTGATGGAAGACTCGGAACTGCCGTAGGAGTAAGCACCCATGATCATGCTATCAGCCTGGTCACAGCCTGTTCGTTCTGTGGCACCATCGGTGACTGAACCTGCGGGTCCGCAGACTGGCTGGAGGAAGCCTCAATAATGTCCAGTCTTGTCCCTGTGATGGAAAACTCAGGACCGCAGAAGGAGGAAGCACCCATGGTCGTGCTTGCGACCCTGTCACTGCCAGTGCATCCTGAGGCACCCAGTGAATGAACCTGCCCATCCATCAACTGGCTGGAAGAGGCCTCGATAACGTCCAATCTACGAGTAATGGATGACAAAACAGTGTCTAATTTTTGTTTCCTGCTCTGTCGATGCGGTGTAACCATGGAAACCGTCAGAGCCTGGGCTGTTATGCCTGAAGGTATGCCCCGCCCCTCCTCCAAAGATTGCAATCTTGCCATAATTATGGCAAGATCTGGGTTAACTTCCTCGTCCGAGGACGAGTCACTCCTAATGCTGATCCATTTTGCTGGAGGCCACATGGCTTTTCCTTTCCCTTCCCCCCCCAGGCCCTTTTTTGGTGACATCTTGCCAAAATCACGATATCTGAGGGTGCTGTCCCAGTCCTACACTCTAACCCAATTAACTAAGGTGTACTGATCTGCAAACCCGTAACGGAGCACACAGCCCCAGCTATAATCCAGAAAAAAGGCAGAACACAGCACCACCCAGTGGCTGAAGTATGGCAATGGCCCTGAATAAAAGAAAAAAAATTTTTTTATATGTACCTCCCCACGCCCAGCAGGGGGCGTAGCGGCCCTAGGCAAAAAACCCCAGGCCTATAAGGCCGTGCGGTGTAGGCAAGAGCAACCGGCCTGCTATCCTGCTGCCAGCCACTCTGACGCCGTCACTCTGCTGTAA
The DNA here is from genome assembly GCA_029215795.1 of Anniella stebbinsi. Lineage (NCBI taxonomy): Eukaryota > Metazoa > Chordata > Lepidosauria > Squamata > Anniellidae > Anniella > Anniella stebbinsi. Next base: position 328,194,181 of record JARDYH010000001.1, read on the forward strand.
CGGGGCCATCCTGGGAGGCCACCCTTCCTCTGTCTCCTGTGTGAGTCAGCCACCCGCGGATTACCCTGGACCAATTTAGTCCGTCCCCGCACACTCGCTAACGTGGCCTAAGGGCCGAGTGGGGCGCAGACGCCCGCCGCCCGCTGCCACCCGAAGGGAAGGGGGAACGTGAGGGCTGCCCCACGCACCCCCGTCGAAGTCCCCTGGACCAGCGGCCATGAGGCCCACCGCAACCAGCGTATGATCGACTCCATCCACAAATGACGCCTACGCCGCCCACCCCGGGATCTCCCAGACCCAGTTATAGACAGCCCTCCCAGCAGCCGTGTCCTGGCTTTGACAGCCCGGGCGGCCAGCAATAGGCGCACTCGCGCCTATCTCTCGTGCTCGGGGGGGTGGGGGGGCCAGCTGGCCCACCCCTCAAACCTGGGGCAGAAGCCCCGAAGAGTCCGTTGCGGGCGGGAACGACGGGTTCCGTCTCCCGCTCATTGCCGCTCCGCTCCTCTTCGTCGCTCGGTCCTCATGCTGCCCTGCCGCGCCGCTCTGTAAGGCCCCAAACTGCACGCCTCGACTCAGCCGTCTGGACTGGAGCCGAGCAGCGCGAAAGACGAAGAGGGCAAGCAGGCCCGTTAGGCGGCTACTTAAGCTGCTCAGGCCTTGCTCCGCCCTGTGGCACCATTTTGATGCTCCAGTCGGGAGCATCCACCTCTCCTCCTCAGCCTCCACACCCGCAAATATCATTCCCGCCCGAATTGGGCTGGGATTCCACTTTTCTTTGCTATTACCATTGTCAAAGCACTGACAGCACAATGGCAAGGACATCAGAGGACTTAATTTCTACAACAAGAAGGCAGATTTCCCTTTTCATCTGTAGACCTCCCTCACTGCAGGTGAAGAGGGAGATCGACTCCATTCTTTGAGCCCTGGGACACCCTCCCAGTGATCATATGATTGCAATCTAAATCATTGTTTCATGCTATGTAAATGAGCAGCACAAGAGGAATATTGCAAACAGCCACTTCCTTTTTCAACTAATCACAGTGTGTTGTTTCATCTGAACTGGGACAAACTGTGGTTAGCTTAAATGATAGTTTGACTAAACAAGACATGGCATAACAATGGTTTCTAATCCTGGTTTGTTTGGATAAACCCTAGTTAATGCAGTTTCCTGTTTGGATGAAACATCATATCTAAAAAAGAAAAGAAAAGAAATGTAAGGGGTTTACAAAATAAAAATGGAAATACATCAAAATAGCTCTTCAGTTAAAATATTTAAAATATTTCAAGCCAAACCTAAAGCTGCAATACGTTCTCAGCAAACTAAATAGTCAGCTCAATCATTCAGGAAAGGCTCGTGTAAAGAGACAAGCCTTTACAAGGTGCTTAAAACATGGCACACTAGGAGGAAGGCATTCTAGAAGGTGGACACCCTTATTTAGAAGTCCCACTCCCAAGATGCTGCCAGGTGGCGATCAGCAGGTCATCTGGGACAGCAATTGTCCAGGTAACTTGGTCCCAAGTTATTCAGGGCTTTATATGCCAGAAGGAAGATCTTGAACTTGGCTAGGTAGCTGATAGATAGGCAGTGCAGTTGCTTCAATGCTGGTGTAAAATGTGCTCGGCAAGGCACGCCACTCAGCATCCTGTCCTCTGCATTCTGCACCAGCTGCAGACCAAACACAAGCAAAGCCCCACATAAAGCACATTACAGTAATCTAAACACAAAGTTACCAATGCATGGGCAAGAGTGGCCGAACTATTTTATTTATTTATAACATTTCTTGGCCATCTTTCAGGGCAGAAACCCTTACAAAGATAAAATACATGAAAACAGTTAAAATATTAAAATCAATAAAAACATAAACACAATATAATAGCAATTAAAACAATACAAGCCAGCAAGAGCAACAACGGCAATAGCAGCAAAAACAGTACTCATATCATGAGAAGGCCACAGTAAAATAAGATGTTTGCAAGGTCTTCTTAAAAGCCTGCAAGGATGGCACGTAGCAGACCTCTGACAGGAGTTTGTTCCAAAGGTTTGGGGCCACTGCAGAGAAGACTCTCTCCCATGTGATAACCCACCTAATTGTTCTCACAGGTGGGCCAATGAGAAGGGCCTCTCTTTAAGACAGTATAATCCAGGGGTGGAGGTCCTCAGGCATGGAGGCCACGTCTGGCCCTCCAGACTTCCCCAGATTGCTTTGGCCTCTTCCTCAGGCCCTTCCCTTTTCCCCCAAACCACCACCCACGGTGGTTTCCTGGCTTTTGTGCACTTTCCCATTCTTAAAACTGTCTCTCCTTAGACTGAGTTACTGGCAGTAAGATCTTTAAGCTACAATATTGTGGTATTTTATTTTATTTTTGTATTTTAGCCTCACCCCTTTTGCCTTCTGCCCCTCTCACCACTGGAATGTGACCCCTGAGAAAGTCTCTGAAAATAAATTTAGCTATCAGGCTGAAGGAGGTTCCCCACTGCTGGCATAATCTATAGATGTGTAGGATTGCACTGCTGGACCATCCGTATTCCTCTTGAAAAGTGGTCCCATTTGCCATATGGAAAATTGCTTTTGAGAAGGGGGGCATTTTCAGATGTAGCTTGTATATGACATGGGGATCAGCTGTTCAAAGACTATAGTGACAATAGACTATGCGAAGGCAAGCAGTTTTTTGCATCCTGTCCTAATAGCTGTGAATCAGATTGGCTATGTCAACACACACACACGTACACATAGACAGACAAAACTGTGGACCACCTTAGAGCAATAAAGGAACTGTAGGAAGCCTTGTGCACTATAAAATATTAGGAACCTACATGGAGAGAAAAAAAAATCACATATTTTCTCATGAAATATATGAATACATTCTCATAATACACTCTGGAGGTCCATTTCTGATTTCCATACCATTGTTGAATCCACTGTCAGCATTCATATTTTTCAGGAAGGATACATGCTGTCTCTCTTAGGACATATAAACTGGAAAAAAATGTTTTTCTTCTTTCTCTTGTGGGTTTTTCTTTTCCCTGCAAATCTTTTTTTGTTTTGTTTTGTTTTTTACCACTCTTCACTTGAGTTTTCTCGTGTCAAACAAGCTGTCTGACACATTGCAAGATCCTGTTGCACACTTAGGGGTCTATTCTTCTCTTAATATGCATGCATAACTGCCCTTGATGCTAAGGAGAGTTATGCATGCATACTGAAGAGAGAATAGATCTCTTAATCCTGCTTGGCAGGATCCCCCTGCTAAGCTCTGGCCCCAAGCAGGCATGTGTAGTGTTTGGTGACCTTTTGCACTAGGCCAATCAAGCCATTGTGGACTAAAGTAAAACTTCCTTTTCTTGGCATGCAGCAAGGCAGAGTTCCATCTGGGATCCTTTGAAGTGAAGCATCTGAAATCTACAACGTATCAAAACTACTTGAGCAGCAGTAATATTGAGTTCAGTGTGGACAAACATCTCCTTCCACTTTTGGTTGCTGTTGTTGTTTTTCAAATGTCCGTATTTATTTATTTTTACATAGATAGCTATGCATATAGATTCAAGAGGAAAAAAACTTCAGAGTGTTCCAATAATTTCCGGTGGCAATCAGTGTTTCATAACTTCAAGTCCTAATTCCACTGAAGTAGGATTTGATAAGACGACTTTTCTTCCATATATCAGTATTAGGTTGCTCTACCTCATCTTTCATAGCTCAAAAGCAGTGTAGAAAAAAAGCACAACCTGGTGGCAAAAGCAATTCTTTTCAATGAATTTCAATTCTTTGAGGCTCTGGAGGGGAGAGATTTGTGTGTTTAAGCGCTATTCATGATAATGGGGATTACTTAGTTCTGCCATCCAGCACTAATAGGGGACTAGACTCTGAGTGATTTACAAGACAACAATCAATCCCAAATACTTATTGTGTTTGGAATTTCTACACTCATGTTACAAATTATTTGACCAATAATTGCTGTAAAATATCCCATGATTTATATATATATTTATATAATTAATTAATATAATATATATATATATATATATAATTTTAAAAGTTGTTCTGTAGATAATGTATTTGCAAAGTATAACAGTAGCTATGAGAGATGGGCATAAAACTACATTGTTGGTGAGCTTACATATTTGCTAAGATGTAGAAGTATAGATAGGGTGACCATATGGAAAGGAGGACAGAGCTCCTGTTTCTTTAACGGTTGCTTAGAAAAGCAATTTTCAGGAGGTGTCGTTTGTATGCATGCAGCCCCTGGTGAAATTCCCTCTTCATCACAACAGAAAGCTGCAGGAGCTATATTAGAGTAACCAGATACAAAAGAGGGCAGGGCTCCTGCAGCTTTAACTGTTGGCATGAAAAGGGAATTTCACCTGGTGCTCCATGCATACAAATGACACCTGCTGAAATTCCCTTTCCTATGCAACTGTTAAAGATACAGGAGCCCTGTCCTCCTTTCTGTATGGTCACCCTAAGCATAGAGCTAAAAAACTCAAGGCAACACACACTAGAGGAAGCAGGACTATACGTGGGAGTACTGAAACAAAGGAAAAGTGGTGAAGAGAAAGACTATAGGAAGAAGCAAGAGAGAGAGGAAAGCAATAAGGACTTCAAGGTAAAGAATTTTGGGAATGAGCCAGGATAACATTTGCAATGCAGATTCTTGTATGGCACACATTCACACAAACGGTTTGTGACTCGCAGTTATGAGTCCGATCCTTGCTTCACTTGGGCTAGTTAATTGCAGAAGTCCTTCAAACAGTAGTTGGATTCTTGCATCAACAGAGGCCCTTCTCACCTGCCAAGCTAGGCAGGGAAACATTTATTTATTTATTTTATTTATTTATTTAAAACATTTCTTAGCTGCCTTTCAGGGCAGAAGCCCTCCCAAGGCTGCTTACAGCCATACATAAAATTGTAAGGTATGAGGGACTTTTCACTGGTGGCGCTGCAACTCTGGGATAAGCTTCCATTGAGTAGTCATCAAGCCCCTTCTTTGCAGTTTGGGCTTTGTGTTTTGGGGCAGCTGGTCCTTTATGTAATAGCAGTTTCTAATGGATTTTTACTGTTCTTTATTTTATTTTGTACACCACCTTGGTATGGTTGCATCCTTAAAGGTGGCCTAAAATAATTCCAAAAAAATAAAATCCAAATGTTTCTATAACGCTGCACTAGTGTTCCTTATTCCTCTTGGGTTGCCAAATCAATATTTTGGAACTATGGGACTCTGTGGAATTAGGCTGACCCAGATGTCTTTCAGGTTCACGTTCTAACTTGAAAGTAGTAATCTCAAAGTCCCCTCCCCCACCCTTTAATCCTGCATCTTTTTATTACTGTTTATTACTGTTCACAGCCACTTCTCCCTCCCCTAACCTTTGGTGTTGCTTCAGTGGCCATTTCTTCCTATTTCATTTCTAATGATATGATGATGGCACCATGCTATGTAGCCAATCAGATTTAGCCACTTGTTGCCATCGCTAAGGGTGAAAGTTGTCCATTCAGGCTGAGGGCAATGTTTCCTATACATGGATCCAGTTGACATGGATGATCTTGGCCAATCAAGAATCACAAAATGAACAGTTTTACATCACTTTCCAACTATCCCTATACAATCACTAAAAGAGGAGCACCTCTTCCATTTCTGATGAAGATTTCCTGTGAGGTAGTTTTTCTTCCTTTGCCCTCAGCCCTATTGTCAAGAGCTTTTGTTTATGTTTGTTGTTGTTTAAAAAAAGAGAGGCATCCTTTATATCCAAGGAGCTTGTATCCTATATACAGTTTCCCTGAAATAAAGGAGAGCTTATATTTTTCTATCATATTCTGTATACATTCACAGAAAATCAGCTAGCTACTCAGTACTTGAGTCCAACACTAGATTTATTTCACTTGAAATGTTCCCCATCAAGTGTCTCATCACTTTGTGCAGAATTGAGGCCTGTGGCATGTGATAAAACACGGGCATGGACATATTCATCTCTTTCGACATTACTTGATCCAGTATGTATTGCGATAGCAGTTCAAATGTAAAATAAATCATAAACAAGTGAAAATCATAAAGAACATTCAAAGGTTCCTTGAATTGCTAACAGCGAAGCTTGAACTTTAAGTGTTGCACACACACAACACTATGGGACATGAATTAATCTTTGACAAGGTTCTTCTTAAAACAATGAGTGTGTACCTGAGATATACATAGCCACTACTTCAATGAACCATTAAGGAAAGTATAGCACACATACATGACATGTTGATTCTGAGCCATTGGGAAACAGATTTGAAGGAAACAGCATTTGTGGCATGTTCTTTATAGCTTATAGAATAGAATCTGTATAGGCTCTGCTTTTCACACATATGCAAAATCCTCTATTTTCATGTAACAGCTCTTGTTTGAAGATACAGAAAATACATTTTGCATATAATAACACATTTTGAATTAATAGTGAAAGCTGCCAATCATTTCCTTCCCCATTAAATTATAGCAGTTGTGGAACCACACTCGGTTAGCCAAGGGCCCCTTATGCCAGGCTGGGGAGGATATTTTTGTCATATGGACAAATTGCTCCCAGGGGGGAAGGACGTCTGCACCAATTGTTGTTCCGGCAGTACTGACATTGTCTGTCACTTGCTTAAGCTACATCAGAGAGTCTAGGTGGTTTGATCTTGCTCCAGTATATTGGTGCATATGACAAGGTTTTCACCAGATCCCTAACATGTGTTAAACACAGGTACCTATAGGCTGAAACAAACTGTTCACAGTGCCATACTTGTTTTCCATACAAACCCACGCACTGCCAGTGCAGCCACCCACGGGCTGCTTGCCTGACAACTCACTAATGCAGCTAGCATCCTAATGAATCGAAATTAAGTTTCGCTTTTTCTGATGTACAATCAAGCTACACGTTTTTGAAAGCACTTAGTTTTATAGACTTCAGATGGCCAGTGCTATTTGGTTCAATTGTAGTGGTGCACAATGTTTCCTAATCCCCCCCCCTCCAAAACTGGGCCCACCCATTCTATTGCTGTTCTTTGAAATAAAAATGAAATAACCAGCTTTGAGCAAATCCAGCTAGTGTATTGTGGTGATGGTGGGGGGGAAATGTAATAAAGTCGACAAATCTTTAGTAAACAAATTAGCTCGTAGGCACATTGTGGGCAATCTCTACAGATTCTTGTTGACTACCTATGAAGGTATATAATTTAATGCTTCTAGATAATTCATGGGTAAAATACAAATCAGCTGACATTGCAGTATAAATAATAAATAATACTCCTCTTGAACTGCTAGGTTTATAATTATGTGTAAATGTGAAACTGAAATAAAAAAATACAAACAATGAATAGAGATAAAGAATGTGCTGCAATTTAAAATAGTTTTAAGGAATTGGAGTGGGGCAGGGGGTGGGCAAAATTACAAAACCTGAACCAGAACTGAGCCATTGTAAGCCAGGGGATGTTGTGTGGAACTGGAACCTAGTGCAAACTCCCACCACCACCACCCCCGTTGAGAGGTGTGTTCCTGAAATAGCCCTTTGGTATATCACTTCAATCAATAACATTTATTGCATTAGTACTTGGACCATAGCAGCCAGGTATATCACTTTCAGTTCCCCATTATGTCCATTGGAAATAAATACAGATTTCTCTCAAAGAGGTTGTGAAGAAAAAGGTGGTCAGGTTTTTTGCACATCAGAAACACAATGGGTTAGATCTAGAGTTAGGCACACTTAGAATAGACACATTGACCCTGTTCAGAAGACATACTAAGTCATGGTGTTTAAGCATTTTGAGTGAAATGTTATGGCTTGGCTTGTCATGTGAACCATTCCTAACCATAGTGGCTACATAACCTTCATGCTCACTAACCATTTGCTGCAAAAAGGTTAGCAGCCTAATCATGGCTTAGCATGTTGTCTGAATAGGCCAGTTTAAATCAATAAGATTCAAATTAGTCATGATTAACTTAAGTCCCATTGATTTCAATGAGTCTACTGCAAGTGAATGACTAAATCATACCCAATGTCAATTGTAATGGGGAGAGGGTCGCAGCTCAGTGGTAGCACAAATGCTTTGCATGCAGAAGGACCCAAGCTCAATCCCTGGCATCTCCAGGTAGGAGAGGAAAAAATCCTGCCTGAAACCTTGGAGAGCCATAGACAATATTGGGCTGGATGGACCAATGATCTGATTCAGTATAGCGCAGCTTCCTTTATTCCTATAAGTAATTGAAAGATATATAGTATTTTTTTAAAAAAAATCAGAAAAGCAAATCCTACCCTTGCTTAATATATCCTAGACTAAATATCTCATATATAACAATGTGTATGATTCAAACTTTAGCCATTCTAAAAGGAGTGAGATAATTTCCCACCCCACAAAGCACAATATACAAATGCATAGTTTTAAAGACAGCTTTTAGTCTTAAGAAAGGGAATTGTTTATTTTTCTTCCTTCCATATATAAATGTATTGAAGATTTGATTACTCACACAGTGGCCTAAATGGATCTCATTGAAGCCTTACAATATTCTACAGAATGGAGCAGCTTTGCATTTATGGAAACATTGGTAGGTTTTATGACATATATATGCATGCATATGTATCACATTGCTGGTAATTGTGGGGGGTGGGGGACCAACTACAACAAAAATCACTTGAGAAGAAATGAAAAGTATTTTAAGAGTGCCAATTAAGGAGAAACAAAGGGCATTTTCAGCTTCAAGTAATGTTTGAATTAGTTTGTTTTCATTGTTTGCAGTGACAGTATTTAAGTCTGCCTTTGGGACTACATGGCTGATGCCACCCTTAACTTATCACATTTGCCTTGCCCAATATTTTTTTTAAAAAAACAGAGCCCAGGGCAGAGATTTCCTAGCTTTCATCACATCGGAGCCTAGAGTGCAAGCTATTGATCCCAAAATTGCTGGGATTTCCTAAGGAGATTGCTTGTTTGTTCTGCCCTGTTGTCACTGAAGTGGTTAAAGCTCTGTTTGTTTGTTTGGTTCTGAATGGCTTTTAATGGATTAAACTTTGGAGCTTTCACCAAAGCTTCAACTGTTGATTAAAGTATTGGGACTGGGAAGGGGGGTGCTGCCACTTTGAATTCTAACAAAAAGGAATCCATGCTGATGAGGTATCAGCAAGAGGCCCTTTTATTCAGGGGTTGGGACATTAAACAATCACAGAAATTATTTGGTCTGTCTTTTGATTGCATTCCTAACTGCATCTCCTTTTTGACAGTGTCTGTGTTATTCAATTTGATTTTATATAGATTCATAGTCTGCTCCATCTTAAAGGGTCAGGGCAATTCTCTCTCTCTTTATCTACGTTTTAAAAACCTATTATAGCTAATAAAAACCTACAATTCACAGTGCAGTTCTATGGATGTCTATTCAGAAGCAAGTCCCATTAAGTTCAATGGGACTCATTCCCAGGTTAAGTGTGTACAGGACTGCAGCTTAAGGTAGCATTCAATATGGCAGGATTTACTTCTGAGTAAACATACATGGGAGTGTGATGTAGGTAGCTAGATATATATAGATATAGATATAGATATAGATATATGGAGAGAGAGAGAGAGAGAGAGAGAGAGATCACAGATTAACAAAGAGCGAGCTGTCTAATGACATAACATTAGCCTGCTTAGAGGATACCCCCATTCCCACTACCCCAGTTCCATATTCAACTGCATCCATAGCCAGCTCATACACAGCCCCTCCCATTTCTTCCATAATAATCTCCTGTGAGCACATAGGCCAGTTACTATTTTTTTTCCTAGGGAACTGCTTTATTCAGTATAAGAGGTATTATCAGAAAATCTTACATTAGGAGAAGGTAATGGGTTGGTTTTGATCTCTCATGGAGAAATGCTCCCCACATCCTTTTGTCCCCTAAGAACTTCAGAGGAGAAAATCGGTGGCTTGGATGTTCAAGCATCAGTGCCTATGTGTCAGCACAAAGCCAATACAATTCTTCTTCTCAAAACTACTTGTATCAGTGTAACTGAGAATGGTTTCAATACTGCTGAGTCAACAGCTGCATGCCAATCAACAAGACAACTTCCTTACAGGTGTTTGGGCAATCTCAATGCATAATGCAATGCCCAGGTGCACAGGGATGTTTTAGTATTTCGGTTTTGCTCGCAAAACATGCAGGTGTGCCCCTTTGCAAGCTTTGAGCATGAGCACGCCTACCAAAAATGTCCACAAATCGCCAATTACATTCTCACATTTTTCTCATCCCTGATTCTAAGTTTGATTTGCACAAATTTGGAAATTTGTACAAATTTCAGGAGATTGTGCAAATGGTGGGAGATTTGTACAAATCTCCTGTTCGATCACTGTTTGATTTCTGCAAATCTCCCATTCGTGCAAAGCAAGCAGCAATTGCAAATGCAAATGGGAATTGGGCACGAGATGATATTTGGAGAATCGGAGCAATCTTGAACTGTTCACCCATCCTTACATGTGCATTTAACAACAACAATAAAAACCCGGTACAACTTGGCAGTTAAAAGTGATCCTGAAACATAGTGCTTGGATAACAACAGTTACTATTAGCAATGACTAGAGATGAAAAATTTCTGGAAAATTTGAGGCCATGGGGGGGAAGTTTTATTTTCCTGGTGGGTTTTTTTCCAGGAAAAAAAATGAAAATTTGGGAGGAGGATTAAAAAAATCAGCAATACTTATTTTATATTGCTCTTTACAGATCTAAGTCACTTTGTTGCTATAATGTGGTGCCCTTCAGATACTTTGGACTTTAGCTCCCATCAGCTCAGGCAGCATGGCCAAAGGTCAGGAAGGCTGGGAACTCTAGTTCAAAACATCCAGAGCGCAGCAGGTTGGGAAGGGTTGCTTTAGGAACATAAAGCAGCCATTCTGTTTCTAAAGTGATGCAAGTATAACTTAATTTGCTCATAAAATTATAATTAATAATTATAAATTCAGTTAGTAAATTTGCAATTGTTGTCTGAATTGATTAGAACTACATTCAGTGACTGCTACAACATCAGAAAAACAGGACTCTAAAGACCGCACGTTTACTATCAGGAATGCACAATGGTGACCCTATTCACATGTTAGAAATCTGAGCATAAATGTCTGTCAGTGAAATACACTTTAGATCAATAATGTTAATAAGGAATAAAAGGCATAACTATGCTGGAAATCTTACAGAAGGGATTTTTTTTTAAAAAAAACCCTCATGGCTTCATTATTTCCAGACATTTTACATCTCTAGTCTTTCTATAAAAGTGTTGTTATTACAAAGTTTTAGAAATCATTTTTAGGGGAGTGAAGGCTGGGTAACATGTGGCACATCTTCTCTCACAACTCAGGTGGCAAGAGACCTTGCGCCTGGCCTGCCTTGACATGTGCACATAATACCTGTGCTGAAAGAGCTACACTGGCTGCTAGTTTGCTACCGAGCCAGGTTCAAGGTATTACTATTATTATTGATATAGAAAGCCCTAACCAATTTTGCACCAGGATATCTAAAAGATCATCTCCCCCTATATAAATATGTTAGACTACTGCAATCCTCAGTGGAGGCATGCCACATCCTGCAGCTCCCCCATCTGGCAACAACAGGACAACAGTCTTCTCTGTGCTGGCTCCCTCCCTCTGAAAAACTCCTGACAGAGGACACAATAACCCACCATTGACTATTTAACCCGTTGTTCACTATTTAACCCATCATTGGTTATTGTGTTGTGCGAACTCAGTCATTCATAAATTTATAAATCTCACCAGAGTGTACTGGAGTTCAAGAATTATTGAGGGATCACTCTTATGGTCCACAGGATATTTTGTCATCTCCCCTCTGAGGCCCTAGACACCACTCACTCCTGAATGGCCACTTACAGGACCAATGGAAAGATCAGCAGTGGCTTCCTCACCCAGGGTCAGAGATCTGCAGGATCCTGAAGCCCCCAGCTCTCACTCCCCACCCAATCCCTGCGACTCCACGAGATGTGTTCAAATGCAATCTAGTTAAAAAGGGAACAGAAAGGATAATGGAGAGACAAAGATCACCTCCAACACTCTGTTTGCTGGGTGTCTCCTGGCAGAGCGGTGCATTTTTAGACGGCATAGGGTTGCTCTGAGAGGTCAGGTTCTCTGAAGCACCCCCCAGGCCAGTCAACACAAAGTGGTACCTTTAAATCCATATTTATTGCTCAGAGAATTTGATAGAATAACTAAACTTTGCAATGATGAAACAAACATATACAATGCAATTAGGATGATTAAAAGCACAATATAAATAGTGGCAAGCATACTCTTCATATGATGGAAGTTAATGCTTCTGTCCACAAAACAGTTAGGAATTCTTTGGCAGATAGTGACTGGATTGAATGTGAGTCACTCAAGAACGCCACAGTGTTCTTGCACAGCTTCCATTCATTTCAAAGGGGTTTGCAGAGAAGATGTTCCCAGTAAATTTTGTACAATATTGCAATGTTCTGAAAGGAGCTTTAAATTATATATATATATATATATATATATATATATATATACACACACACACACACACATATATACATACCACCCTTCCCCTTCTATTTAAAATGTAGCTGATTGGAGAGAGAGAGAGAGAGAGAGAGAGAGAGACAGAGTTTAAAGAACACAACCCATAACTATTTAAAATTATGTTCCACTGTGGGAGTGAATTTTAACATGCATTTATGCTGACTTCACTATTTTAACTGTTCTTTTGATCTACCACTGACAGAAATAGCTGTCATTGCAGTATTTTGGAGCCTAACATTAAACTGAACATACATAACAGCTTAATAATTAAGCCAACACAATTCATTGTTCCCACAGCATGGAGCGGGGTGGGGAGCAGGAACTACACATAGATGGAAGTAGGGTTCAAAATGGACACCGAGTTTGGCATTAGCATAGGGCACAGATCCAGATATTGGACAGCCTGATGGCTGACCAATACCACTACTCAACCAATGCTGTGGGAAACATTGATGGGAATATCAGCAATTACAGGCCTACCTGAGGCAGGAACCAATACCTGGGTGTGTGGCAGGCACGAGAGTCATCGAGCTGGTCTGGGCCATGTAGTGACACCCAAGAGACCTTGAGGCAATCTCTGTTGAGGCTCAGAGAGCTCACTGCCGCTTGAGCCTATTATCCATACTCCTGTTATGGATCCAGCCTAATGCATCCAGCACCTGTAACTAGAAGTTATAATGAAAATATCTAATCATGCAAATGCATGACAATACATATTGCTGTGAGGAAGGCAACTCTCTCATTCTCATACACACATTACTGATGCCATTGATGAATATGGATAAAGGTCCCTATTGGCCGGCACGGTAGCAAGCGCTAAAATTGAGGGAAGTGGATGAGTAAGTCAGCAACAGTAATGCTAAGGCTTTCATTTTTATAACCTGAGAGTGGATCAGAGAAAGAGAAGCTTTTTCTTCATAGCCCCAGGCATTTAGAATTGCCCACATGCAGCCAATAAGCTTCCAGGGTCAGGCCAAGGCTATAGTGGCAAACAGATTAGTTCATTAAATGCCACAGGCTTGTGGCATTGTGATGCATAAATCCAGCTATCCAGATGAGAAGATAAATGGTGGGAATGTAGAAAATGTATCTTGACAACTGGATTGTGAATCATTAATACAATCAGAACGTTTCTTGGTGTTCTGGGTGTTGCTTAAATGTTCTCTCTGCTAAGGTAGAGTAAGTTATCCATGAGCAGCTGCTACATACCTGGGCCACCAATCCCATGGGTCTCAGCTAGGGATGGGTGAGAATTTCAGTTCAGTTCATTTTTAATCAGAATTTAATAAGATTTGTGAAGTTCTCCGTATTCAGGATAAAATGTTCCTGGGATTTAATAATAATAATAATATAATAATAATAAATAATAATAATAATAATAATAATAATAATATGGGAGAACCTGAAACTGACAGTTTCATCCATGCAGGTTCATGCCTTTGAGTACTTAGCTCTTAAAAGTCTGGATTTCAATCCCTATGTATTCAAACATGTTATTTCTGAATTAGGGTTGCCATGTCTTTTTTTTCTGACAGCGCTCCTCATCTTTAACAGCTATATGGCAGTTAGGTACAACATGGTCCACTCCATGCTGGGATTAGCTATACCTATTGAATTTGGTCGGTGCAGATGGAAGGATTTTGTTTCAGTTTGGTTTTGCTAAGAATTTACCCAAATTTCCAAAGTTCTTCATCATATTCACAACAGAAAAACTTAAAAAATAAAAATGTGGGAGAAAATAATATTAATGTGGGATTAAAAAAATACATGCGGGAGAAAACAACATGGACACATTTGCCCATTCCTAGTCTTGGCACCCTTCCTGGCACAGTATCAATTCTATGGAAAAGATCCACATGATTGTCCCCAGCCTACATGGTTCATTTAAACATACCAGCTACTGAAGTGTTGCTCACAAATAATGCAGCAGAGCTCCCACACAGCAGGAGGAAGATCTAAAAGAACATGGATAGAACCAGGGCTCTGATTCTAAAGGAAGGACAATTGCTTGTAATGAGACAACTACAAATAATTCTTCATCCATGTTGTTAGGCCCAATGATAAAACCAGAGATGGCAGATAGGAAGAAAGAGATGGGCAGCAGTCTGATATTAAATAAGCCACAGCTTTATCTTTTACTTAATAAAATCAATTCAACAAACAAGACCATTGTTAGAGAGCGCTGCAAATAAACACCCTATGCCTGAGAAGACTGGCTTGGTTGTCCTGCCACAAAGGGCCTCCCAGGGCTTAGTTAGGCTGACCATATGAAAAGGAGGACAGGGCTCCTGTAACTTTAACAGTTGTAGAGAAAAGGGAATTTCAGCCAGTGTCATTGGTATGCAATTAGTTCCTGGTGAAATTCCCTCTTCATCACAACAGTTAAAGGTGCAGGCACTATACTAGAGTGACCATATACAAAAGAAGGTAGGGCCCCTGCAACTTTAACTGTTGTGATGAAGAGGGAATTTCACCAGGACCTAACTGCATACCAATGACACTGGCTGAAATTCCCTTTTCTCTACAACTGTTAAAGTTACAGGAGCCCTGTCCTCCTTTTCATATGGTCAGCCTAGCTTAGTTAAATTGCCAGTGCCCATCCCCCATTGATTTTGCTCTATAAATAGCTCCTCCTCCATCACCTGCCACAGTTGATAGGAACAAATCATGTAAGACATGAGGCAAATCAGAAATGTTGCCTTGGGGAAAGTGAAAAACATCGAGCAGCCAAATCATTCTTAAAAGTTTTGTCTTTTAAACTCTGTTTGTTTTGGATGTATGTCCAATGCTGTTAGTTTTTAACAAAATAACTTCTTTGTTAAAAACAAAAGAACAATTTTCCTTTAATTCTGTTAAACAAGAGATTGTATTATGTGTTCATTTTCATTTTCTAATTATCCCATTCTGTATATATGTTATTTATTCCCCTGCTCCCTGCCGAAGAAGTATAACTGAAATGTGTTAGGCCTACAAATATTCTTTTGGCACCTGGAGTTCTTCCCTCCCCCCCCCCCTACCTGTCATATAATATCATAAGTTAATTGAAAAACTGAACCAACTTAAAGTTTAGTAGATTGAGTAGATCTACTTGTTGCAATCCTGTGCAATGCATTCATAATTATATCTCTCAGTTAAATGCTTGACTGAGAGCTATTCATTTGTGAAAGGGGTGTCAAAATGCACACATTACCTTTATTCCCATTAGCCTTTGCCATATCTATTTATATTGACTGAAGGAATTTTTATTCTGGAATTCAGAATCATTTTTGGAATTGGATATTTGAAAGGCTCAAGGCCCATATTTGCCGAGAGCTGCTTGTGTACTCATAATATAGTGTAATATTTTGCAGATGTACAGATTTCAAGGAATGTACTGCTAAACAAATTGAGGTATTCCATTCACATACCTTCTTCTCACGTGGCACACTAATAATGCCATTTGTGTAGTGACAGCTTTGCATTATTAGATTTGATGAGGCAAAGATTATTCATGATACATTTATATATTGGCCTTTCCTTTCGAAGGAGGGATGTGCCATGTGAAGCATTTGTGCCATTTTGCATGGCAATATTCCATTTGCAGCCCACATAAATGAGAGAGCCTCAGTCCATATGTGCCTTAATTGAGGGGGAATGAAATATGAGCATCATGATGGGACATAAAGCAGTATGGTGTTAATTTATGAGAAGTATCGACAGCTATCATGTGTATGTGTATTATATATATAATATTTTCAATCATATAATCAATTCCTAGACAGACATGAGCATAGGATTCATATTACATAATCAACTAGCTATTATAGCCAATTTAATTGAGAATCCTTACAATGTTTTAGAATTCTAGCATTTTAGACATCAGATTCTGGAGACCAATGATGGCCATAAGCCACTTATAATGCTCAAGCATTTGTGAGAGCATTTTTCTTTTTACCTCAAGCCTTCAGGATACACATCTACTTGCACAAGAGAAGCCATTTTAAAATTATCATTATTTTTAAATGTAACCTGCTGTTACCCCTGAAAGCTCAGTCAGGTAATAGCATTAGAATTAATAAGTAATAAATACCACCACCCATAAATACTAAACTCCTAATAAGAAATCAAAGGACAAATGAAAAATGCTAGCACTGACTTTTAAAGCCTCAAATTGCTTGGGCTGTAGAAAACTGAAGGAGTGCCTTCTCAAATAGCATCCTACCCACACTCTCAGATCATCAGCCAAGTCCAATTTCTCTGCCCCCTTTGTTGGAGGTGAAGGATATTAAATTAGAGAAAGGGCCTCTTTGGCCGTGACACCCCATTAATGGCACAGCCTCCTCCCCAAGGGAGGTTCATCTGCCACCAGCATTTTAATTTTTGTGAACTATCCAGAAATCGCTAAATAAATAAATAAATAAATAGGGTTATTGTTTAGGCACCCTTATTATTTCCCCCTGGTTTTTAAATTTTAGCCATTTTGAAATCTTGCCAACTGTCTGTTTTATTCTTCTGGTTTTTCTTAGCAAGAAGTTGTATTGTTTTGAAAACCAATTCCAGTGAACTTTGCTATATCATGACAATCTATTGTGGAATGAGAAACGGGCTCTTTTCATGGTTTATCTTTAAACATACAATGCACACGCAGAAAAACAACTGTTAGAGATGAATGTATTTAACTGTAATGATCATTTTTCTCTCTGTGTGTGTGTGTGTTTAAAGACAAATTATTAAAAGAGCACACACATTCCCACACATCAAAATGCTGACCCAGGTAACATATGTGTCCCATTGCCTATGGGACACACAGAGCCTTAGGCCATGACATTCCTGTTGAGAAAGAGTTGCTCTAAAGCATGGGAGCTCTAAAGCTAGCTCTTTTTTAATAGGCCTCTCTCCGCATCAGGTAGGCTGTAGGGTTGCATACCAGTGGTGGGCGGGGCCAAAGCCAATGGTGACCAGGACCACCTCTCCTCATTCTTTCTGCATTGTTTTTTCTCTCTCTCCCTCTCTCTCCTTCCCTACCCAGAAAGCTGCCAGGAGAAGGATAAACCATTCTTGCCAGAGGTCTGAAATGATTGCTTGCGAAGGAATTTTTATTATGAGGGCAGATGTGCAACCCCAGTATCACAGACTGCACACCCCTGATAATAAAAGACAGCCTCTACATTTGTATTTCTCTCCTTAATCTTTTATATAATTCCCCCCACATTCAAACAGCTCCCATCCTGTTGTTACTAGTATTCTAGCATCTCCTTTCTGAGGGAAATGTTTGTTCTTGGTTGCAATATAATGGCTCTATTTTGCCAGTGGAATTCAACAGTGGGATATGAGGAAACATAGCCCCTCTATCCCAGACGTGCCTTCAGCAACAAAAAGAAATATATGTAAGCATCAGTTTGGAGAACCTGTGCTCAATTTGGATAAGACGATAGTCAACAGCGGACTAGTCTCCCGTTGACTAATGTGTCATCTGTTGGGGGGGGGGGGACTTGCCACGGTTAGTTATTTCCATGAAATAACCAACAGAGTTAACCAATGGTTTGCAGATTGTTTCTTTGCAAGTGTAGTAGAAACCCCTGCCGTTCTTGCCCAGCACGCCTCTATCGGCATGGGGAAGAATCCAGTCCCAGGAAGCACTTGGAAAGCCACTGATTGTGCTGTCCCTTGGTGGGGCGGAGTGATCAGGGGCTCCCCACACGCTTCCCAGAACAGGCACATGCCATCGCTGAAGATCATCTCGAGAGGATAGTAGGAGCCTCTTCCATCCCCTCAAGAGGATCTCCAAATGGTTCACAAGGGGGGAGCAAGTGATGTCTCCCACAGCTGGATGTGTAACATTGAACCATGAGTAAAGTGACCAGATTTTGAGAATCAAAATCCCAGACCCCCCCGCCCCCCCTAAAACAACCCCCCACTGCGCGCCCGTGCCACCCCCCCATGCCACGCCACCCCCCCACCCGTGCCGCGCCGCCCGCCCCACGCTCCTTACCTGCTGGGGCGTCTGCTTCCCTCCGGTGCTCGGAATCTACTGAGAAACAGGCTTCCTGGCCTGTCTCTCAATAGCACGCTGGGTGATGACGTCATCACCCGGCGCGCTACTGAGGGACAGGCCGCGAAGCCTGTTTCTCAGTTGACTCCGAGTACCAGAGGGAAGCCCCAGCAGGTAAGTGCCTCGCGTCCCCCCGCCCCGCCCCCCCGCCCCGCGCCCCCGTGCCGCCCTCCCCACCCGCCCCGCGCCCCCGCGCCCCCACCCCACCCGCCCCACGCACCCGCGCCGCACCCGCGCCGTCATCCCCACCCACGCTGCACACCCGCGCTGCCCCCCCGCCCCGTGCACCCACGCCGCACCCCCCACCCACCCCGTGCACCTGCCCCACACACCCGCCCTGCGCACCTGCCCCGTGCACCCGCGCCGCCCCCCCACCCGCGCCGCAGGGCCATCTGGTCACCCTTTTGGGGGGCTAAATTTCTGGATTTGGCCCCCCAAAACAGTTTTTCCACCCGGATGCGGATTTGCTCCCCATTTCCCGGGCATGTCCGGACAAATCCGGGCATCTGGTCACCCTAACCATGAGAGAAATCCATCTGCTGATATCAGGATGGGGCACAAAGATCCGTCCTGCAGCTGTCATGAGCAGGAGAGATTCTTGCACATCACCTCTCCATTTGCCAGAACAGAAGGGGAATCCTTTGCTGTGGCAGGAGGGATGCTTTCATGTCCAATTCCCCTGCATCCCTCTAGCGAATGGGGAAGGGATGCACAAGAATCTCTCCTGCTCGTTACAGCTGCAGGATGGATCCTTGCACCACCTCCATGTGCCTCCTTCCCCGTCGGGGCCATGGCAACAGGAAAGGGGGTAGCTTTGCTAGAGCCGCCCACTTCTCTGTTGCCATGACCCCTGCGGGGAAGGGCACATCAGCACTGATGCACTCAGGGGATCAGATGGCTGAACACTGATGCCTCCTTCGCCAGTAGATGGATCTGGTGCACTGACATGTGAGGAGACTGTTCTGAAGCCTCTTGCTTCTGTGGCGGGGGTTGGCATGTGTTTCTCCATGTGCAGCCACCACAGAAACAAGAGGCTTCAGAACAGACTCCTCGCAGGTCTTTTTCTTAGGATGACCTTATTTAATGTCAGTAAGAGCAATCTTATGCATATTTAAACAGAAAAAAGGCCTGCAACTCCCAACATGCCTCATCCAGCCATGCTGAAGATGGTTGGCTGGGACTTGCAGCTGAAGATGGAGTTTCATATGCAAGGGAAGAGGGAATCAGGCTTGGAAATGGCTTTCTTTTTCTTTCTTTCTGCACAATTATGTTTCTGGATCCTGCACTTTGAAAAGGGTAGTGTTTGGGGGGAAATTAAACCAAGTACCTTGCAATGCACCACACATTAGAACATTGGTGTTGAAATGTTTGAAGGCACAGATCATGTATGTGTCTGTGGGGAGGGGGAAGCAAAATCTAGGCTCTCCTCCCCCCCACACTTCCTCATGAGTAAATTAGTAGTTTTGCCAAGTGGATGGGGAGATCCTTCTGCACTGTAATGTGCTGCAGCCTGCAGGATGAAAACATCTCTGGATCACGGCATGGTGCTTGTAGAAGGAAACTAAGACACTCAGGTGTTCAAAAACCAATGAATGGTACAAATGAGCAGAAACAGACCTAGGCAGGATCTACACTACTGCTTTATAACGGTTCTGACAACTGTTCAGCCCCAGGACACATTCCATATACTGTTTTCAAACTGTTTTCAAAGTGTTATATCCGCGTTGGTGTAGGTGTGTCCTGAGCATTTTTGTTCAACCTAAAACAAGAAAATAATCATTGAGGTTATTTTTTGTTGTACAATGATTACAAATAATATAACTTATTGAAGCAAGTCTAGGATATATGCAGTTTTAGGCTGCAATGCTAGGAATGGGGATGTACGAGCATTCCGTTTGGAGGATGAATTCCCAGTATTGCACATTCCTACCTAGGACTAAGCCCCACTGAACTCATGGGGCTCATAAGAACATAAGAAAAGCCTTGTAGTTTCAGACCAAAGCTCAATTCTACTCAATTGAGTAGACTCACACAGGTTTACACTTTTAAAGTGCAATCCTATGTACGTTTAGAGAGAAAAAAAAGTCCTACATCTCCCAGTTTTCCCAAGCCAGCTATCTGGGGCATGCTGGGAGTTTTTTCTTTCTTTCTAAGCATGCACGTTTAGACTACTTGGAAGTAGCATATTGTGGATCAAAAGCCATCTGATATATATAATTAAATGTAATATCAATAAACAATAGAAACAAATGTTTTATTTTCTGATTGCTCATGGGAAGAAATCCAATTAACCTCATGAAGTTTTAAATACTTCATTAGTAATAAATAATTTCATTAGTTCAAAACTAGTAAAGTAGCAAACATGCTGCATATAAATCAAAAGTATTTTTAAGATAAATATAATTAACTTTATTTACACTGAGGGATATTCTGTGAATTTTAGCCAAGTGATGTGTTTTATGGAGAAATATTTTGCTGTTAAGTTTCCAAATCAGCGAAGTATCAACTGATTCTCCATGACCTCTTGCCCCCGTTTGTTTGTATCAGTGTATTTATATGAGTATGTGTCACTTCACGCCAATGAATACAAATGGCTATTCCTCTGTGGCTTTGGCCAGTGGTGACCATCGTCTAAGGTTAAAGATAACATGTTACATTCATGGTTGCATTTAATTCTGTGGTCTTGAGCCTTTGACCCAAAGGGCTGCTTGGAGTTCACCAGGGTGAGATTAAATGGTACTAAAAGCCCAGACCATGACCTTCTATATGTAAAAAATGAATTGGCTACTTGCTACCATATTGTTATGATCAATCAGTCAGGCTTGGCTCCAAGGTAGCAGGGAAGCAGTCAGAGGCATTTAAAAAGCATTTGAAGTGGTATGACTATTTTTCATTTCTTTGCATGACAGTTATATATTCCTGCCCCCCAATTTGTTGTGGGCTTTCGATAGTGGTTCATTGCCATTTAATTTTTATAGATATGTGAATTACCATGATGCACGCATGCACGCACACACAGACACACACACATGCTATCCTGGACAAGCAATTATTTTCATTTCACCGGCACCTTCAGCTATTAATTCTTTCTCATGAAATATAATTAAAAGCCTGCTCTTTGACAATTGTTTTTGCCTCCTTCTTCTCCCTAAATCATTTCACACCAACACTTAAAAAGGTGGGGGAAGGAGAGAGAGAGAGAGAAATCCCCTCTGTGGATTTAGTATGAAATAAAACACGATGTGTTATAAGACCGGTAGTTTATCGAGCTGTGTATTTGAGTACATTTCAACGGAATGTTTATTAAACAGGGGGAAAAATCAGCCTGCCATTGTCAGGAGTCTAAGAGAATTAGGTGATGCAGGAACAGGAAGAATCCGAGTGGCTTGCATTTAATGAGCACTTACTGGTCCCAAATAAATTAGACAGATTTGTCTTGTTTTATGAGCAAGATCCTGTTTTTCTATTGCATGTTCTTTTGTGCTGGTAGTCAGGACGGATCTGGCTCTTTGGGTATTAAATAGGAGGCTCATTCAATTGGTGCTTTCGCCTAGGGTCTGCTTGCAAACCAGTGCCAGACTCACAGGCTCTTTGTGCGCTGCCCTCCCTGCATGTGTCTGCTCTCCCCTGGCTAGTCAGGTTTTTTTTTGTCTTCGATGCTTAATAAGCTTTGAGCCTGGTAGTCAAATGTGGTGGGAACGAGGACAGGACGAGGGTCCTTAGTGAAGGTGTTTGTTGTTAAATAGAACAATTCAGCTGTCTCTTTAGAAAACGTGACAAAAGGAAATGCTCCCTGCTGAAAATTTTCTTAGCCTGTTGCACAAAAGATGAAGTTTGTTTAAGAAATTGCTGCTAAAGAAAGCGTCAACCCATTAAGGTAATTATATGGAACCTGTGCTGTATAACAGCTTAATTGATGTTAATGTTTGTCTAATTGGTGATTGGGAGAGTGCAAAGGACTAAAGGTCTTCATAGCACTTTCAGTCACGGCTTTGAAAGGGGTTCTTCTGGTTTTCACAGTTATAACAATGCCTGTGCGTCTTTCTCAGATTACTCCTTGTTTGCAGCCCCTTACAGCATTCTGCTCCACTACTTAAAGCATAAAATAAGGGTGAAGAGCCATTGTCTAATGCAGCCTTTTTCAAAGAGTGTTTCTGACAGGGATTGTTCTAGGAAGAAGGCAGGAGAGAAGGGAGTGGAAGAGGTGAAAGCCACTATCACCCACTTGTGTCACATCCCCAATGAGCTGCAAGAGCCGCCTAATTGCTGCATCTGGTTCTCCCCCCTCTAAGCTTTCATTCTCTTCAACAAGATCCTTACACCAGTGCCACATGTGCTTGTGGAATCATCTATCAAACAAAACAAAACACACACATGTCCCAACCTTTACTGACATTTTTCCAAAATTGGCATAAAAAGAACTGTTAAGGAAGCACATATAACCCAGCTAAAAACAACCCCTTTTAACACACACACACACACACACACACACGCCACCATCATCATCATCATCATCAACAACAAAAGCCCGGGCACCCTGCTTCTGAACATGTACACCAGAGACTTCATATCGCAGGTTGTACAGCCATGTTACAGGGAGATAGGAAGGGAGGGAGAGAGGGAGGGAGAGATTATAGGCACATAAATACTAGGCGTAATACCTCATATTAGAGGAAAAGTCTTTTTGAACCTTTCCTCCCTAATGCCATTTCCTTCTTATAAAACAACAACAACAACAACCCCTCATGGTAACATTTGAGGGCATGGCTAGGGTAGAGAGCTCAAATGCATTTATATTGTGCCCACCCAGGTACAACAAGGAAGCTGAGCTTACCCTGAGTACCTCCCCATCATGCCGCAACACATACACACACACACACACACACACACACACTGAATCATAAAAAAATTCTCTATTCCCCCTCCATCTCAGAGCTCTGGTTCCCACAGTTCTTTGTATTAAAGATTTATATTAAAAAAGATGGATATTTTCATGTTTCTTTCATCTTTTCTAAACATAAACACACACACAGGGTATTTCAGCCCAGACTCCTAATGAGGAAATGATGACTTTTTTCAACCTTATTAAACATACACCCAGAAGATATCCATTTTAATAAGGGGCCAATTACTATGTGTATCTTCAGCTAGAAGGAACATAGCCTTTACCTTGTTCTTTGGCTCTCCACGGCTCTAATTAATTGAATCTTGAAAACGCTGGACTTTCAGCTTAAGAAAAGCATGAAGAAGGGAACTTAACAACACTGCCTATTCCTTTATGTCTAGAAAGGGCTAAAAAAACACCTGTAATGCTAAAAGACTCAGGCTTTTGTCAGTTTCTAATATTACTTTTCTGCCTAATTGCCATCACTGCTACGTACATTAGGCCTTTTTTCAGCAGGGTTAAAACAGGGCCAGTGATGAATGGAAAACTGATTGTACTGCTGTCAAACTTGAATGTGAGGCTTATTCTAGAGATAGAAGTATGAGGAAAAGGACAGAGAATTGCACTTCATTAAAGCTCTACCAAGCTGATTGGAGTGGAGGAGGTAATTGAGATTTAAAGTGGCATTCCCATCACACTGTCCCTTTTTCAACTTAACAACTGTCATTCAAGCCACATAGGGCAACAATTGGCCAGATTTCCCAGCTCTTCGGAGTAATAAAACAGACACTCACCTTCTGGCTATTCGCTTTACTTACTTTGTTCTAATTTCCAATTCATGTGTCATTAGTGAACGAAGATTGACAAGAAATAGCTTTGACCTCACAGATTTGACCTTCAACCTCAGAGACCCAATTCTAGACTGAACATAGGTTGGAGTATGCTAAGAACACCTTTCCTTTGCACAAGGGTGAATGGCAGTTTTTCCCCCCCTCCATGATTTGTACCACCCCCTGCTTGCCACTACATTTAGACTATGAGACATGTCAACTGCCTGTCACAATTACAATAGACACAGCAAACCAGAATTTTCCTCAAATCCAAGGGGAACTTCCTGAACAAAGAGTAAATTTTTACTGCACGGATTTTTGAGACCTCCAATTTGTGCCGGCGTAATGAATGCAGCCCACAGACAAATAGGTAGTTGTTAATTATCCCAGCAATTTCTTTTTTTAATGTGCTAACAACACAGCATGCAAAGCCTTCATATTTTACACTGTTACCTGATGATCTCATCACATTTGAAAAGATGGTAGTCTAGGAGCATTATTATTGCAAGTGCGCATGGACAATACATTGCATGGAAATAATCCTGTATATTTATCATGATTTAATCATAAGCAAACATGTCATAGTAGAAACATAGATTTGACTGCACCTTTCACAGTGGACTGAAGTCATCTTACCTATACAGAAAGCCTTAAAGGGTAACTTGATCATTTTATTTTCCTTGGGCAACTATCCTAAGGCTTGTATATACCAATTTAGTGTCATATTACTCATCAGAGCAATTTGTGGGTGAATAATAAGCAAAGGGCAGGGCCTATGACCTCAACAAATTTTAGTGTAATTCATGGCTTTTCCATGACTGCCACTTAGAGTGCAGCAGAAATTTGATGCCAGCAACTCCATTGTGTTTGGTGCATTGTTTCTGTGGCTTCATATTTTGTGAATAAATATTTGGAAGATTTCAATATCCCACAACAACAAACATAATAATTTAATGCACCATTCCATTTGTTACCGGATCTTTAAAAACTTGATCTTGTCTCCTCCCACCTTTCTGTAAAAACTGTTTGAAATCACACACACACACAGGTTACTTAGTGCATCAACATTAGCTTAATGAGATGTGCAATCACTTCCCCCTTCCCCCACCCTATGATATTCATTCTTCCACATCAAAAGAAAACAACACTGGCAGGCTATTGCATTGACTTTACTCTAATGGGATACACAGTCATTTAGTTTTCTCCAGTAATATTCACTCATGTATTATAAAGAATATTTGCATAGCTCATTGTGTCACTCTCTTGTTTTCTGAATTTCCCCATTCATGTTGCTGAAGAAAGCGAATAAAATGTACTCTTATTTTCTAACAGAAGGAGGTATAAACTTTTGTGAAGTCTCACAGTTGTCACCATGTCATTTATAAGTACTGGTACAATCCTCTACCTTTCCCAAATTTAAGGAAATTTCAAAGCACTTGCTTCTATTCAAAAGCTAGTGATTAGCATATAAATACAACAGCATCATTTCTGAACAGTGCATGTCTCCAACATATGACATGGTAATAGTTTACTAATAATTATAAAACCCATGAATTCTATTGAGCACACAGTACTGTTCTCGATTAAAACTGTGTCACAATTGTGTGAAAAACAGGGCTTTGTGTTAATGAAAATACATTATTTTACCATCACTCTACACTGTTTGTATACTTCCTTATTACGCAGTTTCAATATTTCTTTACACCAGCCAGAACCAAGCCAAGATTTATATATATATATATATATATATATATATTCACAGTTTCCTCTTTCCCAGGGGTACATTTTAATGCATAGAAAGGCCAACAAAGGTCAGGACTTCTGGACTGTATCTCAACAGTGCATTTGTGGTCATCAAAAGAAATAGGCCTCTAACCACTGGTACTGTTGTAGAGGCTCCTTTTATCCTGCACCTGTGACAATTACCCTGTGTTAGTGAAGCTAACAGGAGTCAGGTTTTAGGTCAAGGGTCAGAGCACCGTCAAGAGGAAGTTATTCTTCAGTCCACTAAATCTGTTATCATTTTCATCTAATGTGACATCCATCTGTCAATCAGGGAATTTAGGCAATTGTCTTATTCTGAGTGCTCCACTTTATGCCTCAGACAGTTCACATTTTCCTGCTTTTCTTCTAATTACATTTTTCCACCTCTGAAAAGCCATGCACAAAATAAACATTTCCACTCTGTTGTTTGGCGGATCCAATGATTTTATACTAAAAGCTGTTTCACTTACAAGAGGGAGTGACTTATCTGTAAAGTTTGATACTCATTTACATTCCAATTGTTGTGATTTTTCACTTTCAGAAGGGGAGCAAAGCTGTGAGGAGTAAGTATCAAAAGAAGTTATTCCCTGCCAAAAAAAAAAACAACCCAACAACTTCCTGCCAAATGCATGTCAGGTTTGGTATAGCATGTTCTTTCCCTATGGGTCATTTAGCATTACAACTGAGCAGGTCTGCCATATATCTACAGTATGTGAGGGCATGCACACTTTTTTGGGATACACCCACCCACCCATGTATACACACTGCAGGAAGCAGTAATTGATTCCTCCTCATTCTTGACCACTTGCACAGTGTAGAGAATTAAAAGTGTTTATTTCCCTTCTCTGCCCGCAACTCTTCACATGATAGGACTACACCATGGTGTTCACATGAATTCTTAAATGCCTCTTACAAACCATAAGGAGTATGAAATTGATGAGGGACAAAGGCAAAGATTTCTTGATGATAAATATGGTTAAAGTGGACATGTGCATTCATCTCAGAACAAATGAAACTTTGAATCAAATGGACCCCATTCAGTTCAATTTTCATTTGTTCTGAAACGAATACAGCAAGCAAGATATGGGTGCATTGTTTGTTACTCACATTTGGACACATTCATTCCCATTCATATCTATTCAGGGATTGGAAGTGGGGGGTCTTACCTTTCTCTGAGCTTGGCAGTCACTCCTGGTGATCTCCATTTCATGCTTTCAGAATGCTCAGGACATTGCTTCATTCTAGTGTAGTCTGCTAAGAAAACGATGGCCACCAGTAGTGGCCACCATTTTTGTGGCAGCTTTCATTCCCCAAAATACCGCAGAATGATACAATGTCCAAGATATTCTGGGAAATGAAAATGGCAACTACCCAACAAATGGGATTGTAACCATTGTAAAATGAAACAAATCTGATTTAATAAATACATAAATACATTATTTGCTAGGGATGTGCAGTGGATCGGATCCGGATCCATGATCCGGATCCGATCTGGCCAAAATTGGATAAAATGAAACAATTCCAATTCCGATCCTATGAACCATCCGATCCGATCCGAAGGGACCTGATCTGGATCAGAAAACTCAGAGGATCGGACCTCCATTTTATGGTGTTTTAAACTGACAGTGGACTTAGAAAAATAATGTGTGGTAACTTTTTTATTTTAAGAGGTAGAAAGTTGAAGCTCCCTGACATAGAAGATTGGATGTGGCTACTCATGTGTGAAAAATTCCAGAGAAATTGGTACAAGACTTTAGTGGCAATAAGTGGTTTATTATGGCATTTTAAACTTACATTGGACTTACAGCAAAGAACGTGCTGTGTAACTCTTTTATTTTAAAAGGTAGAAAGTTGAAACTTCCTAACATGGGAGATTGTTTGTATCTACTCATGTTTGAAAAATTCCAGAGAAATTGGTGCAAGACTTTAGTGGCAATGAGTGGTTTATTATTTTAAACTTCCATAAGAGGGGGGGCTGTGTGTGTGTGTTTGACAGCTGGATCCACCAATTGTGCTTTACACTACATCAGTGCATCACCCAATCCTGTTAAAGACTTCATGCAGCCTCCAATCGCAGTGCTGGAGGAGGGCTTAGTAGAAACCCAGTATATATTCTCATTCTTTCCCTTTTGGCTCTCTGTGGGGTTTAGTTAGTTGGAGTGGAAGGAGTGTGGTTTGGAGCTGGAATTGATATTGGATTTTGGTGGAGGTTTCTGGTCTTTTTCTGCAGCTTTCCTTGCTTAAGTTGAGGGACTTAGGTTTCTCCCTCAAGGAGAAGTCCACAGATTCCCCTCCATTCCTGAGTTCACCCTTTCAATGCCTGTCTGCTGCTGCTGCTGCTCCTGCCTGGCAGATCCAACCTGCGAGTAGAGCATGCCACTCTCCTTGCTTAAGATAAGGGACTTGGGTTTCTCCCTCAAGGAGAAGTTCACAGAGTCCCCAAAGTTCAATAAAACGCCTGCCATTCAAGTTAAACCATGTCCCTGTGTCTGTGAAATGGGGGCAAATGTACACCCCGTCTGTGCTTTCCTCACATTAGTGTGGTGTTTGTGGGGACAGGATCTAATGAGAGAGCACTTTGCAATGGTCTTACTTACATGCACAAGCCATTTTTAACAGTTGATTTTAGTAAGCGACATGCCCCTGTGTTTGTGGAAAGGGGGCAGAGCAACATTCAGCCCTTCTGTACGCTCCCTAAATCTGAGTTCAGTTTCTGGGTACGGGATCTAATGAAAGCACTTTGCAGTTTGCATGCAATGGGCAAACCCATTTTTCACAATTCAATTTCAGTTAAACCGTGCCCCTGTGTCTGCAAAAGGGGGTAGAGCTACGTACGTACAGCCCGTCAGTGCACTCCCCAACTGGGGACATGGTCTACGTTCTTACCTGCCAAAACCCCATTTTAAACGTGCCCCTGAGATACAGGAGTAAATTGAAAAAGGAACAGATAACTGGTGAAAAAGTGACTTTTGAAGGCTTACTTACAAGTAATGCCTGCACCCCTGTGTCTGCAATTCTGGGCACATGACTGACAACATCCCATCTGCACTTGTACAAAGTTTCATGATTCTGTCTTTTAAAAATACCAAAGATGCAGGCTTTCCCCCCTCTAAAATCAAGTCTAAAGGGACTAAAAGGCATCCGATCTGAAAATCGGATATCCAATTTTCGGATCAGAATCGGATCCAATCTGATCTGAAATACCTCCGATCCAATCTGACCTACAACAACAATTCCGATTCTGATTCTGATCCGATTTTTTGAACCGTGCACATCCCTATTATTTGCCATACTTATATCATAAAAATATAATTTACAATCCTTAAGTGTTTATTGAAGTTATGATTATCAATCCCTTCCTCCTGGCATTAAGAGTGACATCTACTCTACCTGTAGCCTGTCACTCAAGCACATGTTGGATCATCCACAGAACTATGATCATCTTGTAGGTCCCGTGCAAGAGGCAACAAATGCATTCTCTCCTTTAACCCAGTCCAAGATCTAAACTTGTTCATGTTTTTGGCAGCTCTTTCACTATGCAATGAGCAATTCTGTGGCAATGTCCTTTGTTTTTAAAAGTGAAAACAAGTGGTCCTTTAGCATTAGGGCTGTGAACAAATCCAGATCCGGATCCCGAATCCAGACCTGATCGGGGTGATCCAGACCTCCCAGATCCAGATCCGAACCAGATCAGGGAGGTCCGGATTGTTCCGGATGGGATCGGATCATTCCAGATCATTCTGGATCAATCTGGAGATCCAGGGCCCATTGGCCTTCCAGGTCCCTGGGTTCCAGCTGCGTAGCCAGTACTCAGGGATGCCAGGCTGGTAGTGAGTCCATTGGACTCACTGCCCTCCCCCCATTCTCCCTATTTGCCTGCTGTCTCCTCATCGCTGCCACCACCGTTTCCCACTGCCATCCGCTAGCCGCCGCTGCCATCCACTCTACTGAGAACCAGGACTCGTGGAAGCAGCGGTGGCCAGCGGACGGCGGTGGCGGATGGCAGCAGCGATGAGGAGGAGGCAGCAGGTAAGCAGGGAGAATGGGTGGAAGGCGGTGAGTCCTTTTCCCCATAGACTTGCAAGTCTATGGGGAAAAGGAGGGACTCCGGATCTTGATCCGGAGCCCTGGATCTGGATCTGAATCTGGTTCCAGATCGGGGAGGTCCGGGCCAGATTGGATTGGGCCCAATCCAGATCATCCAGATCGTCTGGATCGGGACTGGATCAGGGGGGCTGTTCACAGCCCTATTTATCATAATGATTAATACACTTTGAACTTCTCAAAGACTGCATCAGAGCTAAGATATAGCAGCTGTCAGAGGTAAGCCAGGAAGGAGGAAATACCCCAGGAGTCAGAGCTGAGGGAACAAACCAGGAGTCAGAGGAGGAACACTCAAGGACTCTCCAAAGCTAGGAAAACCTATTTGCCCATGTTAGGCCTGAGCCCAATCAGGAAGTCTGTCTAGAAGCACCTAATAGCCAGCTTGGGTGGGAGGGACAAGTCCAGAGCCTGAGTTTCCTTCACTGCCAAGAAAATGTTTCAAGCTGCAGTTACAATGACACACCCCATGGGAAGCTGCACACAGAAGCAAACGTCTCCAGCAGCTTCTACAGATAGTGTCCTGGTTGCAGTATATGTGCCATCTAGACTAAAATACCATCCTGGTTGTTCTCCATCTATCATAAACAAGCTATTATCACAAATCTGCTTTGGGGTGCTTTGTATGCCCCTTAACTAAGACTAAGTTGATAACTGATGTTGATATTTGACCCATTTCTTTCACTATGAACATCTGTGGACCAAAATGTTCTGCCATGGGTTGGTTCTAAGCATTTCAGCCTTTTAGAATGGGAAAAAGCTGGGAAAGGGGGAAAGGGGGTAGGGCCATCTAGGGAACTCCCAAGGGCCAGACTGGTCAAATTTGATCCCCGGTGCCTAAGGTTTTCCATTCCTGCTGTAGATTATGCTGACCAGATAAAATCCAGGTCAGGGCTCATGTAACTTTAACAGTTGCAGATAAAAGGGAATTTCAGCTAGTGTCATTTGTATGCAATTAGTTCCTGGTGAAATTCCCTCTTCATCACAACTGTTAAAGTTGCAGGCACTATACTAGAGTGACCATGTACAAAAGAAGGCAGGGCCCCTGCAACTTCAACTGTTGTGATGAAGAGGGAATATCACCAGGAACTAATTGCATACAAATGACACTGGCTGAAATCCCCTTTTCTCTACAACTGTTAAAGTTACATGAGTCCTGACCTGAATTTTATCTGGTCACCCTATTGTAGATAGAAGTATGGTTCTGTCATGAACACATTCCTTCCTACACTGGCTGAATGTGAATAAATATGTGAATGACTATTCTCTTCAACTATTCTCTTCAGCATATGTTTTTGGGGATCAGTATAATTCCAGTACCAGAAGTAATAAGCCTATATACAACAGTTCCTGGGGGATATGGGTGAGGGTGAAGTTGCACCTGCGTCCTGCTTGTGAGTTCCTGGTCAACATCTGGTTGGCCACTGTGTGAACAGAGTGCTGGACTAGATGGATCTGTGGTCTGATCCAACATGGCTCATCTTATGTTCTTATAATTTACTGTGCAATCCTGTGCATGTTTACTGAGTACAAAGCAACTTTCTCC
The DNA here is from genome assembly GCA_029215795.1 of Anniella stebbinsi. Taxonomy (NCBI): domain Eukaryota; kingdom Metazoa; phylum Chordata; class Lepidosauria; order Squamata; family Anniellidae; genus Anniella; species Anniella stebbinsi. The sequence continues at coordinate 328,225,848 of JARDYH010000001.1, forward strand.
CAAGTAAATATACATAGGATTGCAGGCTCAAGTAACTTCTCACATTCACTTGTATTGCTCAAAGCTGCCCTGCTTTCCCTTTGCAAAGCATCATCTTTTTAATTGCTTCAATCTCTCAGCACTTTGATATTTTTTCCAAATGCAGAACAAGACATGTATCCCTCAAACACCAGAATCCTACAGGTTAAAACTGTAGGAAGCCAGGGCCAGCCCCCAAAACCCCAAAAGCTTGCCAGACTGACATTTGAATTTTACTTCGTCATTGCTGATGGGACAGTGTCCTACACCACAGCTAATGCACCAAGCTAGTTTAGGTAGTACAGAGTAGGTTGCAAGGCATACTCAGCTCTGTTCTCCTAACTCTGTCCTCTCTGCAGTTCCCTGCCTCCCAGCTTCTGCCATTGTCTGGCTAATGGTAGGGTCGGCCCTGTAGGAAGCTCCAATGTTATTGTATGGGAAATCATATGTTTGCCAACTACATGAAGCAAGATCTTCTTAATGGTTTTGAAGATCAGGGCTGCAATCCTATGCACATTTACCTGGGAGTAAGTTCCACTGAACACAGTGGAACTTTCCCATGAGTAAACATGCATAGGCTCGCTTTGTTAATCAAGTTAAGTCTGTTCAAATATCTGTCCTACTGTGTACTTTAAATAAAAGCAAAACACATTCATATTGTTGGGACTATCGTCCCTGTGACACCAAAGATCACCTGCAACTTGAGCCAAGTTCAGTTAAGTTTCCCAACAAGGAGAAAGGCCAGCAACAAGGAGCAAAGCAATGGTGTCGGTTTCAGTGACAAAGTTCTGCATAGTTCAAAAAAGACAACTTGGAACATTTTCAAAACAGAGGCAGATAAATGACTCCTGTGAAAAGGCAGTGTGCAACGTGCTGTGACCTGCACACAATGCTTTCTCTCTGTGCTTTTCAAGATAGAATCCCTTCCCGTCCTCCCCAACTAAAACAACTTCTTATGCTTACTATTAAGGATGTTATTAGAAGCAGGTAAGCATTTTGTCTACATTTCAAAACAGCATGCCATAACAATCACAACATTTTCCTGGTGATAGGCTCAGTCCCAATGATACAATAAATGTAACATTTCAAGGGAATGTGTACAGGTAAAACAAAGTTTGAAGCAAAGAGAGAGAGAGAGAGAGAGAGAGAGAGAGATTGAGAGAGATTAATTATATGTATTTAATGTATTCGTTCTTCAAAGCCTTCAACTCTTAGAATAAAAGATAAATTAAAACAAAAACACGTGGTCTTTAAACAAAAGGAAATTATATTGTTTTTGGGGGAATATTATATAGTACAGTATAAATAGACTATTTCAAAACCTAACTTCTAACCTTTGGAGTTAGGGAATTTCAGGCTCCTTTTTGGCAAGATCTTTAGAAAACACTAACTATATTTCATTTCATTTTCATTGCGTTTATTACATTTCTATATTGCCCAATAGCCAAAGCTCCTTGGGAGATTTATCTTTGCATTCATTTATGTTCATGCAATGTACCTAAAAACTTTCCTAGAGCCCCTCCACTTCATCTTGCACCTAAATTAAATTGTGATTCAGGTGCACCACGTAGAGGTCTATATCAAGGCCAGAGTCAAGGGTTGGTATGGTCAAGCACCTGCCAAGGGCCCGCTATTCATCGGAGTATTCACCGATAACAGCCCTGCCAATTTGCTCCTCCTCTTCAGCCTTGTAACCTCTCACTTTGGTCCAGAGGGAGTGTGCAAAGAAGCAAGCATTAGTGGAGAGAAGGACCAGTTGTAGCTGCCATTATCTGCTTCATCAGTGGCTCTCTGCTTGGCAAAGAAGCAGAAATGATGAAGACATGCGGCAACAGCTCCATGTTCCCAGTCATTTGGGCAGGTCACTACTTCTTGGCCATATGTCCCATAGCAGCCATTTTGTGGTAGTGCCCAGGACAGTTTCTTAAATTGCCAAATGCGCCCACAGTCCTACCCCTGTACTATTGTATACCTTACTCTTCTCAGTAGTGTTTTCATATGTCTGACCAATTCTTTTTAATCTTTGCAATACTGCAAAAAGATTCTATATTAGGGTGACCATGTGCTCTACGTTACAGGGGACAGTCCCCTATTGGAAGGCATCTTCAGTTTGAAGGGCTGTCCAGTCAAAGGCTGGTATAAAGTACGGACTGGAGAACCAGTGATTTTCAAGCTCACCAAAATTCTCTGAAAATCATTTTGAAGCTCATTTCATCTCGCTCCTGACTCATTCAAATGGAAAAATTGCACATTTCAAATGGGAGACGTTTGCATTTTGGTGTGTATTTTTCAAAAGAACAAATTCCCCATAACTAAAGTATGAAAATGCATTTTAAAAAAATAAATAAATCTGCATTTCAAAGTGCATATTTTATTTTATTTTTCAAATGCATTTTCAAACCTAATTGCAAATATGGAAATTTGCAAACATTTCTCGGGAAAAAAAAAGTGCTCCAGTTCATGTTCAGGATTGTGAATGTGACACATTCATATGTTTGCGAACAGAAATTAAATTCTCATATATCCCTAGTATAAAGTAAAGACAAAGAAGTGAAAGCATGGACCTTGACATTATCAACAGCAGACTGGGTGTGCCTAGAGATCATCTGGTTCCAGTCTTCCCTGTGTTGAGCTGCATTCCATTTCTATCTACGGTATAGTAATTATTTTTAAATGTGTATGTCTATGTATAAAGGAGGATATGCTGATTTCATGCAAATGTGTGTCCTTTTTGGGGGGCTGATGCATTTCCTCCATTTGGGGAATTCGTAAATGGGCAACCAGTTCTCGTAGTCTAAAAAACTAGAAACCTGGTGTGTGGTAAGTCAATTTAAATCCATTTTACAGTGGTCCAAGATTCACCCAACGTACCAACATTTTTACACTCCTTTGTGGCCTTGGGAAACAATTCCCCCCCAAAAGATGATGTTTTTGAAATTGTAGAGAGACGGCACTGAAACCACATTTTCCTCACTGGCTTAGCGGATAACCATAAAATTATGCGAAAATTGCACATACCATTATCTGCAAGGGTATATTTTTCATTAACTGTGAAGCCAGAATACAAGCTCTAGTTGAAGAAATGTGGTGTGATGTTCTTTATCTTCTTTTTTTAGATTGGAAATGAAATGAAAACTTTAGTGAGAATCTGCGAAGCAGTAAGTATAGTTTTCTAATACCATTAGATGTTGCTTTAAAGATCCCAATTCAAAAATGCAAGTAGCACTTATAAAAAAGAAATGCTACAGATTGACAGCCATTGTGCATGGAGTCCTATGTTTATCTTCACCACAGGGACAGAATGTATATGCTTACACTTTATTGATCCGCTGACACAGTACAGCACTTCGCTATTGCCATGCCACTGGAATGGTTTGGGTTTTGACCCTTGTGCGTGCGCACGTGTGCACACACACACACACAATTTAAGTCAAGTCTGTACGTTGGAGACACCATTGATTTAATTTATGACATCTCCTAAGTCTAAGGTGCATCTACCTGTAAAGTTCAGAAGCTACTGTTTATGCACATAAAGGGCTATATACATGTTTTGAACGATGGTTAAACTACTAGAATAATTAGGTGAGATCCTGTGGTGTCATTTCACTAACCAGCTCAATGCTTCTACCACTTGAGAAATCCTGTTTTCACCCTTGCACAACTGTCAGATCCAATACTTTCATTGTGCTTGTGCAAGCTGCTGCACAAACAATTTCACAACTCATTATGACTTCAGTATGCTAGGTGTTACTTATGCTAGTACTTCAGGGGTGAGCAACCTCAGGAGGTCTAAGGGCCATTTTTGCCACCACCACCCCGTCCCCTCTTGGGGACCGCAGTCCTCGCACTGCCACAAAAGTAAATAAATAAATAAATGACAACTTGATCCGCTGGTGCTTGTTTAATCATTAGCGAAGCATGCAAAACAACAACACCTCTTCTACTTTTTCTGCTAGTGTTATTGGACATGACCCAATAGCAGCTTTTCACAGAAATGAGACGTGATGTGCATTCACTGTTCGGAATATTTGAAATGGAATTTGGAATTGCAAACTTATATTTGCTCACCTCTATCTTGTAATGAAATGCTGACTAGGTATATTTATTACAAACCAGTTCCTTATATGACAGGCAGAGTTTAAGTGGAGCTTAAATGCCGTTTTTAAATGGTCATACCTAGGTGTAAGTTTCAAATGCATGCTAGCCATTAAATTAAAATTGTAGGACCACAGGACTCAAAAATGTACCAGGGCCATATAATATAATAATAATAATTATGTTTATATGTTTCCACCACCAGCAAGTGGGGCACTTTAAATAAAACAGAATAATGGCCAAAGCACTTTATATAAGAATGATACCTGGGACCAATTACTGAAAATATAAACTAATGTAAAATCTATTTAAACCAATAAAAAATAAAGGGTGAAGTGAAAGGAAAGATATACTAAAAAAAATTTTTTTTAAGGACCTAACTGTGACTTCTCTAAAAGCATATGGTGATTAGAGTGCCTTTAGATATACAGAGTTCTGGACATGAAAAGGGAAAATCAAACGCAAGTCCGTAATGAACAAAATGCCACTCAGGGTGGGAGGGCTCTTTGGTTGTTGTTGTTTTTACCCGTTTAAGCAATGGAGCACAAGTGAGGGAACAGTTCTAGGGTGATCGTATGACAGAAAAAAACAGGATTTGTCAGGATTTTTGGTAACAAATCTGGGAAGGGGAGAATTATGAAATTTGAAGAAAAATCCAGATTTTTCCCATTCTCCCCCCACCTAAAGGGCAGCTCTGCTTTATAGTCAATGGGAATTAACAAAAATGCTTATCGCTCCATCATTTTTAAAGGTAAAAAGATGAAACTTGGTACCATGATAGAGCTCAGGTAGGGGTTTAGCTTTGCCAAATTTGCGGCAGTTCTGTTCATCTGTCGATTTTTAGTTGTTGTTGTTTTTTTAAAAAATTAGGTTTTAAAATTATTATTTTAAAAATCCATCATTTTTAAAGATAAAGAGATGAAACTTGGCACCAAGATAGCTCATAAGTAGGGCTTTAGCCATGTCATGTTTTAAGCAGATCCATTCATCTGTTGATTTTTAGATTTTTTTAAAAAAAAAATTGAGGTTTTAAAATTATTATTTTTAAAAAACATCATTTTTAAAGATAAAGAGATGAAACTTGGCACCATGATAGCTCATAAGCCATGCCAAGTTTGAAGCAGATGTGTTCATCCATTGAGTTTTAGGAATTTTTTAAAATTAGGAGTCACTGGACATGATCAAGCAATAAGCTGGCACCCTACCCCTGGCCACAGGGTACAAGTGCACAGCCCAGCTGGACCGTTGTGAAACTTTGGCAGAGAGAGGGAGAGGGAGATTGTTTGAGGCTGGAGGGTTTGGTTTGGCTGCAATGCCTCAGAGTGACAACAGAGGCTGCATGGACAATGTAGCAACACCTGTTGTAACTTAGCCCCACGGTGCTGGCAGGTCTCTTCTGGCAGGCATATCCAGTGGAATTTTAGAATGCTTTTAGGATGTTTTTAGGATGTTTTATTACTATTTTAATAATGTTTGCCATGTTTTTAATCAGTTTTATGTATTTTATCGTGTTTTATATTTACTGTTGTTCCCCGCCTCGATCCAAACGGAGAGGCAAGTAAGAAATAAATTATTATTATTATTATTATTATTATTATTATTATTATTATTAGAAAGAGGGTCTCAGAGTCGCGTGTTTGTGCAGGAAGTAGACAGGAGTTCAAAGTCTGGATGTGCAAAGTGGTGCCAATCCACAAGGCTTGAGAAGCTAATGTATAGAAGTGAGAAGTGTGAATGGGCAAAGTAGTATCTGCCGCCCACAACACACACCCTAATGTTAGAGTAGAAAACTTGTGACAATCATGCACAAGTTTTTTTAAAAAAATGAAATTTATGAATAAAAAATCCAGCCAGCCAGCCGGCAGCAAACCCCGTTAACATTAGCAGCAGCTTGCAGTGGAGTGCGGATACAGTCAGAAAAGATATTTGAGGGATTTGTCTTAATTGTGTGTTGTAAAATCAGTCATGTGACCAAGGCTATGTTCAGGTGGGCACACACTCTTGGTGCTGGACACACATCCCGGGGGCGGATATGTTGGTGGCCATGCCCCCTTGGGGGCCCACCATATTGTCCTCCTTTTTGGTTTCCAAAATATGGTCAACCTACACTTGGCTGGGCTGGGCCTTCACCCCAGGCCTTGGGCAACCCAACCAGTTGGGGTATCACATTAGCATGGATAAACACGATGGCTCAGTTCGGACGACACATTAGGCAATGGAGGAGGGGGGGAAATTGTCAGTTGTGTTGCTTATTGTGTCGTCTGGAGGGCAACACACAACGCACACACAACTGACAGTACGTTAATCAGGCACTTTAAACAATGGAGTGAAACAACAGGCTTGCACGTTGTTTAGCCCGAAGCCCCGTTGTTTAAAGTGTAGTCCAAATTCAGCCCCCCCTCTCTCCGTGGACTATTCCATTTCAGAATAGAGTTCTGCTGCCTAGAGCAGCCAAAAACCCCAGCTGCTCTATGCAGCTGGCAGAACTCATGGTGCATGCTGGGATACGGCTGGAGGACACACGGAGGAGAGGCTGCAACCAAAATGGCCACCGCAAGTTCGTAGCAGCCGGGGCGTTTGCTGGTTCCGAGCAGCGCCGGCTGCAGAGTGTCGTCTGTGGAGCTCCTCCTGCCTAACGCATGGTCAGTATGTTATTTATCCCTCCGTTGCTTAATATGTCGTCCGAACTGAGCCAGTGACTTCTCTAAAAGCATGTGGTGATTAAGAATGCCTTTAGGCATATAGAAGAAGGAAAAGCAAATGAAAGTCCATAATGAACAAACTGCCACTCACTTAGTGTGGGAGGACTCTTTTGTTCTCTCATCCCTTAAAGCAATGGGGCACAATGGGGCACAAGAGAGGTGGAACAGTTGGCTAGACTGGGCTTTAGCTCTAGGCCTTGTGCAACCCAACCAGTTGGGGTGTAGCATTAGCAATGACATAGATGCACATAGGTAAGATGACCATGCATTTCTGGTGAGCTTCAAATAAGGGAATATCTCATGATATCAGAGAGGTGTGAGCAGGGACATCCCTGTGGAAAACTTAGCAGAGGCAGAAAGGAATTGTTGGTGGACGGTACCTTGACCCACAGCAGTGACAGGGCAGTTTCCATACAGAAGGCATTGCACAGCATAGAGAGTTCTCCCAATGGGGTGGGGGGTGGACAGCAGTTGTTGCAAGCTCTTATTTGGCAGGGAATGGAACAATGGCTCTACCATGGCTGGGATACACTCCCATGGATAACAGGAAAAGGAAATTGAGGGCTGATTAAGTGCCACACACACATTGTGTTTGACCAGCCTTCTCCAACATCATGCCCTCCAATTGTTTTGGACTACAACTCACATCATCTCTCACCATTGGCCATGCTGCCTCAGAGCTAATGGGAATCATAGTGTAACACAATTGGAGGATACCACATTGGGGAAGGCTACTTTAGACATTATTCAGGGCCTGACATGAGCCCTTGTGCCTTCCCACTGAGCAAAGTGAGAATATTACAATGGGTACTGGGTAACTTACTAGAACTAAAGCTCAGCCTTTCCCCTGCTTCCTTTTCATGCAGGATGTTCTTTGGGCTTTGGGCATATAGGCCTGAATGCTAACCACAAATGTAAAGCAAAGCACAGCATTTTCCAATTCTAGCCTATGTAGCTCCTGGCATGCACTGGGATTTTACATATCTGCTTAAAATGGGAAACTACAAATGGAGAGACCTCTGATTTCATGCCAAAGATTACTGTTGGAGCTTCATGAACTGACTTGGTAGTGTAGGTAAGCCAGAGTATGGTAGCCAAACCCCTGGTTCCAAACCCATGGCATATAACACACCCATGAAGGAGGTTTTCCCAGGGTGAGGCTCATCCATTGCACTCCGGGTGTGCTGACCCTTGCGATTTCCCCAGATGCGGGAAACTCGATTGCATAACTTGACTGCAAATACTAAGACATTACTCCATCTGTACTATAGATCAGGAAATTACATTTCCTGAATATTATTAGGACTGTGCATGGATCCAGATCCTGAATCCAGAGCGGATCAGGCTGATCTGGGCCTCCCAGATCTGGATCTGGATCTGAACCGGATTGTATCGATCCGGTTCAGATCTGGATCCATGCACAGCACTCCCTCCCGCTCTCCCCCTCCCTCCCCCACTCTCCCTGCTTACCTGCTACCTCCTCTGCGTCATCCCCTGTTGTCCTCTCTCTTCGCTGTGTGCCGCTGCATTTCCTGCTCGTGTCGGGTGATGACGTCACCAGCCGCGACCAGCAAATGCGGTGCTCTAACAGACCTGACAGTTCCGGATCTGGATCGGATCGGGGGGGGGGGCTGTGCACAGCTCTAAATATTAGTCATTGTATTTCTATGCCATTTTTCTGAAGCCTGCCATGGCAATTTACAAACGTTCAGAAAATAACAACTCACAATCAAATCAAAACATAGCAAAACATTAAAAACTACCTTAAAAACCATAACAGCAATTTAAAAAGCTAAGCAAAAAAGATGTGTCTTGACCACAGAGAGAAAGATGACCAATCACAACTCCAAGATTTGAGAAAGCCCTTGTCCAAGAAGAAGGTTTTTGCAAGTGAGAGTGTCTTCAAAAAAGTATTTTCTGCTGATTTTAGTAGCTAAGCAGATTCATACTGAGAAAGGCCAAGCCCGAAGTCATTTAGATATGTAAAGTTTAAAATCAACACCTTGAATTGATCCCGGAAAACAATTGGCAACCTAGGTATTGCCAGTTTAAGCAACCAAGAAGTTGTTTATTATTCAGGTTATAGACATGCATAAAAGAACATAATCACCCCACTGTCTGTTATCAACAGCTCAAAATGATCCCCAGCTGTATATAAAATGGCAGGTTGTGTATACATGACACCTTAATATTCAAGTGTATACATCTATAGGCATGTATATTAGTTCAAAATATGGCAGCCAGGTTGGTCACCGGTACATCTAGGAGTGACCATATTACGCCAGCTTTAAAATCGCTCCACTGGCTGCCAATTAGTTTCCGGGCGAAGTATAAAGTGTTGGTCATTACCTTTAAAGCCCTACATGGTTTGGGTCCAGGTTACCTGCGGGATCGCCTTCTCCCGTACAATCCGCCCCGCATGCTCAGGTCCTCTGGGAAGAACTTACTGCGGTCGGCCAAGACTAGGCTGACAACTGTTACCCAGAGGACCTTCTCTTCTGCCGCTCCCAGACTGTGGAATGACCTGCCGGAGGAGACTCGTCAACTTAACAGTCTTTTAGAATTTAAGAAAGCTATAAAGACTGTTCTCTTCCGGCAGGCATATCCAGTGTAATTTTTAGAATGTTTTTAGGATGTTTTAGGATGTTTTAATGCAGTTTTAATAATATTTGTCATGTTTTAATTAGTTTTATGTATTTTATCATGTTGTTGTTCCCCGCCTCGATCTAGACGGAGAGGCGGGTAAGAAATAAATCGTTATTATTATTATTATTATTATTATTATTATTATTATTATATATTATATGCATCCAATGCCACCAGCTCAGTCAGAGATTTCACTTCCAGGAATACTGAGGAGTGAGCTGAATTCTCAAATATGATTTATTTATTTTTAGTAATTCAGACTAACAAAATTTAACAAAGCAGTTTTTAAAGACAAAATGGGGACAGTAATTGACAAGGGACAAGTTCCGGACACAAGGGCTGTCCTGGGTAATCAAGCACAGTTGGAGGATATGGGTTGGATCCAGGCATGCCTTGTCATGAATGGAAACATTCCTACCATTTGTCGAAAGGACATGTATCCAACAGAGGCTCCTGCTGGTGGAATAATGTTTTTGACAATTCCCCCTTTCCCCTGTGCCCCCTGCCAAGCTGCTTCAGGAGGATGGGGGGAACCTTCCAAGATAGCATGGGAGGTGGTACGGAGAGCTGCAGGGGAAAGAAAGCATTGGCAAAAGATTCCTTCCCCCTTCCTCCAGTGGAGTGTCCTGTGAGCAGAACTCCACTCATGGGGTGTCTGGATCACCCAGAATGTATGTATAACTCCAACACACTTGTTCAAGCCAACCTACTTTGGGTGATCACTACAAATGTTTAAATAATGTTCATGTTTCATGTTTGCACGCACACATGGATGCACAAGCACACATTTACCTTGAAATTGGAGGGCGTGATAACAAGATTTTTAGTTATAGTTTGGGTAGCATGCCTCTCAAGAATGTCAAGCAGAACAATAAAGGTTAGCCTTCAACAACCTCTCTAGTTCCCCCTCTATCTTCCTTCTGAATGAGGAATCTGAGGGGGCAGGCTGCAGGATGTTGATTACCAGGTTAGTTGGCCCTTCTGTTGGGATGAACCCTGCCAAATATCAGAATGACAGCCACAGAGATTTTTGTCCAAGATAAGCCTTTGAAATTGGGAGAATTTCCAAAAGAGGATGCTCTTATCCCCTATGTACCTTGTGGACCATTGTTCTAAAAATTATAAACAGCCTCAGAAAACAGCTCATTGGATTGATCTGAACCTTGGCAGTGTAGGAAATTTGGTTTGAGGATGTTACATGTCGGTTGTGATGTAGAAAAGGCAATAAATGATCTATTTATGGGAGTTAAAAATCGATGAGTCACTTCCCACCATTTGACAGGTTTGGGCTTGGGGGTGGGTTCCATAGACTTTGCTGGAGTTAACTTTTATCACTTGATTTCTCCATTTGTACTGCATCTTTTGGGAAATGGGTGTTTTGTGTTAGGTCAATGGAAATATCTATCATGAGCTTTTAACATGTTTGTAATTTGTATGGGAAATGCATTTTATGCCCATTTTATCTAATGGCAGCTCATAGGGCATCCTGCCATGATTAGAATGATCCTACATTGCCTGTCTAGGGAACCTTATGTGGGAGTGGCCAGGATGGAAGGAGTAAAGTGGGAGTGAGTGTGGTTGGGTTACGCAGGAGATAGTAGGACTTTTTCCAGAAGGGCTTTTTTCAGCAGGACTTGTCCTTCTATATGCTTACTAATTTTGTCTTTAATAATGCTTTCAACCAATTTGCCCAGAACAGATGTTAAATTAACTAGCCTGTAATTTCCCAGATCCACCCTGGATCCATTTTTAAACGTTGATATTATATGAGCATCTTCCAGTCCTCAGGAACAGAGACTGATTTTAGAGACACATTGCATATTTTGATTAGAAGATCAGCAATTTTATATTTGATGTCCTTGAGAACTCTAGGATGGATACCTTCTGGGCCTGGTGATTTATTTGCTTTCAATTAATCAATAAGACTTAGAACATCATCTTTTGGCACTACTATTTTCCTCAATTCCTTAGACTCCCTTCCTGAAAACATCTATTTATTTATTTATTTATTTATTTATTTATTTATTACATTTTTATACTGCCCAATAGCTGAGGACAGTTCTCAATTAAAACCATAAAATACAATAACTCAGAACATAATATAAAGTTATAAAAGTTAAAAATACTAGATGAAACTAAAATATGTTACAGCCCAGGGAAAGCTTGTGTGAAAAGATATGTTTTCAGGAAGCTTTTAAAGGATGTTACATTTTCCACCTCTCGAACTGCAGGAGGGAGGGTTTTCCAGATGATGGGTGCCACTACAGAGAAGGCCCGCTTCTGAGGTTCTTCATGGCAACATTCCATTTGTTTCGGAATGACCAACAAGACGTCTTCTGAAGATTGTAAATATTGCCTGGGTGATTATGAGGGAAGGTTATTTGCTAGGTATCTTGGTCCGAAGTTGTTTGGGGCTTTTATAGGATAATCATATAACCTTGTACCTGACTCAGTAGCTAACAGGCAGGCAGCCAGTGCAGTTCTTTTAACACAGGTTTTATGTGAGCATAGCTAGGTGCCCCAGTGAACACCCTAGCTGCTGTGTTCTGCATTAGCTGCAGCTTCCAAACCACACCCCAGATAAAGTGTGTTACAGTAATCCCAGGCCCAGGTATCTCTCTCCTGTATCCTCTATCATCTGCAGTGAGAACTGATGAGAGGAATTTGTTCAGCTTCTCTGCAATTTCCTAAATCATTACAAAGCTAACACAACACTCTAAAACACTTTCCAATCTACCCCAGCAAATCCACTAAAACAATTAGAGTTTCTTAAAATTCTCCACCCTATTTTTGGGTAAAGAAATTGGGGCGAGATTTCACCAAATTTATCCAGGGGAAGGAAAAATTCTCCAACAATTTCTCACATGTAGGCATCCCCATTGGCAATGGTTGCAGAACAGCTTCTTTCTTTTTTCCCCCTAAGGTGTTTAGAGTTTTTTGCAACAGCATCAATTGTGTTGGCAGCCTGGCCCCCTGCATCTTCTGCAATGCCCAATATACCTGGCATCACTGCAGGGCATTGAAGGGAGGGAATGCAGTCACCACAAAAAAGAATGGTGAAGAAAATGTGGAGAAAATTCTTCAGTGTCTTTTTATTTTTAGGGGATACGAAAAGAAAAACTCAGGAATTTCCTGAAAGTTTACTTTGCCCATGAAAGGGGCTTCCATTTTTTTTGGGCTCATTCACAGGGCAGTTTATTATTTATTTTGAATGGGATGGTGGTGTTTTTAACCTTAAGTCATCACTATGAGGAGGCTGAGGGTACTGTCTATATTTTTCTTTCTATTATATATCTCACCATTGTACTACAGTCTCCCAGACTGCCTGCACTTACTGATCTGAAAACACCCTACGGGAGGAATAAATTGATGTCATCCCCTGGGCCGGAAGCCAAGGAGGCTACAGACTGTCAGAGAAGTGACTGTACAATGAAAGACAGGACAATCTCGCACATTTCAAAGTAATCTCATAAGTAAAGTAAGCATAAGAACTCTGGAACAAACCCATGAGAATTTCTTCTCCTTTGAATTTCTTTCCAAAATTTTTTTTCCATGAAATTGAATAAGAAGGGTCGAAATTTCCATAGCAGAAATTTTCGGCCCAGCACTAAAAACAATTCCAAACCCACACACCAACCCAAAAGGTTTGGGTATCCTTACTTTATTGTGAAGATAAAGCTGCTGTCAGATGATGAGAATGTCATTCTTGCCCATGTCACCAGCCAGGGTAAGACAATAAAAAGAAATAAAGAAATAAATATGAACAGGATATTGTAGAACTGGAGCAGATCAGAAAAGAGCAACAATTTTTTAAGGGGCTGGAGCAATACCCATACAAGGAAAAATTACAAAGTCTGGAGCCATTTCTGTTCGTAAAAAAAGTAAGATGGCATGGGACATTATAGAGATGTATAAAATTATACATGGTGTGGAGGCAGTGGTTAGAAATATATTTTTGTCCTTTTCTCATAATACGTGGATCATTCAATGGTGGGAGATTCAGGACAGACATAAGGAAGTACTTCTTCACACAGTGCACAGTTAAATGATGGAGGTCGCTATGATGGCCAAGGTTGCAAGGCAGGTGAGCATCCAAGATGAACACAAAGAGATGATGGCCACCAGTTCCAATGGCATAGGAACATAGGATGCTGCCTTTTACTGAGTTAGACCTTTGGTCCATCTAAGCCCAGTATTACTGAAACTGAATGGCAGTGACTCTACAGTATTTTAGGTGGGAGTTTTTCCAGCCCTACCTAGAGATGCCAGGGACTGAACCTGGGACCTTGTGCATGCGAAGCAGATGCTCTACCACTGAGCTATGCCCACTACCCTTTAAAAAGAGATTAACATATTAATGAAGGATAAAGCTAACCACAGCTTCTAGTCAGGATGGCTATATACTACCGCCAGGATCAGAAGCATATTTCTCAATCTCAGGTGCTGGACATTAGTCCAGTATTCTGTTTCAAACATGCACATTTTCATCCTTTAGTCAACAGGGAGAAAGTATGGACTTTGGGGGACCCCCCCCCCAGGATGCATACTTTCCCCATTCAAAATGCACAATTTTCACTGTTGGCTCTGCCACACCCATTGGCATACAGCCCTGGACCCCAACCCACTCTGCATGTACCCCTCAGAGACATAAAGGTTGCCTACACCTATTTCATAGGATTTCACAGTCAATTCAAAGGTTCTGGCTTTCATCTCACTATCCTTTCAAGGCTGCTTCACAATTTACATTTCCTAACGCAGAGATTCATCTGTCAAAAAATCTGTTATCATGTCAAGAAAAGTGTTTATTTCACAGTGTATTAATGGCTTCCCAATGTACATACCCAGGATAAAAAGGCACTCACTTCCATTTATATACGTTGAGGTATACATACTATATTTCTGATGCATCTTAGGGCAGAAGTAGATGCCAAAAACAGCAGCCCACATTTCCACCTCTCCTCTTGATTATAACATCTGGTAAAACACATGAGGTGGTGTCATCAGTCCAAGTTTTTCTATCCATGTGGCATTCCATTGGTTGTCATAGACCAAGGATGCAAACTTTGGAGTCTCATGTTTTTTTCAGAGGTTACCAAAAGGAGAAGAGGAGATGCCAGGCTGTTATTTTTTAAAAAAAAAAATACTATAGATCTTATGTAACATCTAGTTCTTCTCTTGGTAATGTGAAAAGTGGTCCCAAAAAACACCATGACAGTTACTTTGTCAGCCATTGGACAAGGTCCAAGCATTTGCCTTTTTGTGATTGTCCTGGAGGATGGCTGCATCTGAGCTATCATGTTGGTTCTGCCTGTGTCAATCTTTCCCAATCTGGTGCCTTCCAAATGGGTTGGACTACAAACTTCATCATCCACACCCAGCATGAACATTGGCAACTCTGGCAGTGCATAATGGAAGTTGTGATCCAACGCATCTGAAGGGCATAGGTCAGGGAAGGCTTTTAGAAGTTACGGAAACATTTGTATATTGATACATATTCCATATGTATTAAACACTTCTTTCCCTAGACACTGTGTTATTTCTTATATTAAAAAGTCTAGGCTCCTAGCAAATGTACTTGCGAGTGCATTGGCAGGAATAATTTCCACCTATGCAAAGAAGATGTCATTTAAGAGAACAAGTTCCCATTAAGGCAAAATCTCCTGTGTTGCTCCTGTCATTCTAGTTGAGGAATAAAAGCTGGTGCCGTCTTCAACCAAGGAAAATGTTTTCTTGACTGTAACACTGAGCAGCACACAACAAAACCTGCTTATCTGGTGAGATGACAAGGGTATTGCCTCCCACGCAGTTCTGTCCAGGCATTTGATGTGCTTTTCTCTCTTTTTTTTTAGTAGCCCATAATTATATTCTTTGCCAGCTGTAAGGATCAAATTTGAGCAGTGCTCTTGGCTTTGTAAGGTGGGATAATGAGATGTGAGGTCTTGATGAGCCGAATGTCCTGAAGCTTCTTTAGTCTGTTCTCAGATTAATATGGTTATAATCATGGAATGTGAGTCTGAATGGAATAGTATTATCTCCCGTGAATGCAGATTGCTTTATGTTAAGTTAGATTGTTAAGAGATTTGTCATCAACTTTCCTTTCAGCCACCTGCAATCTCTCTAGAGTTGTGTCTGCTTTATTACACAACCTTGTAACAGAACTCCCAGAGAGCCCCCAGCCAAGGAGACAAAATTTGATTGCAAAATCTACCCATCTCCTGCATCCACGACTTCTCTCTCCATTGTACTCTATAGGGAAAGTATTGCCGCAGCCTAACCAACCTACCGGTTTGTTTATTCACTCATAATGTACCACTCAAACAACATGGTTTGGGGAAAGTGTTGGTTTTTAATTTTGAATGAAACAAGGATTGGAGACCAGTTTGCAGGATAAAAGTGAGGCAGGTGATAGGCTACAGTCACAGTCACAGGCTCTACCTGCTGTGCCCATTTATTTCTCTTTGGTGACTCTGGCATTCTTTTCTATGGCAGCCTGGTGGGCCTCCAGACATTTGGGATTACAATTCCCATCAACTCCTGCCAGGATGGCCAATGGTCAGGGATGAGGGTGGTTGAAATCCAAAACATCTGGGAGGTATCAGGTTGGGGAAGGCTGTTTAAATAATCTTAAATAATAAAAAGAGTAGGGATAGACACATCTTTCAATTTCACTTCCTCCCGTATTAATTGTGTATTTAAAAAATCTCATTCCCCCCATCCTGGTTTATGAAGAAATATATGAAAAAAATTGCTAAGTTGTTGTTAATAAACACATTTTAAAAATCATCCATATCACCCATATTTAATAATAAGTGTTGATTTCCATGTATGGAAGTCTCCTCTTGTCAATAGTCAGCCATGTCGAGCTGTTGATGCTTCAGGTAAGCTTTTATTTTTCTTTGTGGCAACAAGAAAATGTATATCTAGGGATGTACAGATTTTGTAAAAAAACCACTGACTGCATTTCACGGCTTATCAGGTGCCTTTTATTCCATTGTCTGTTCATTGACGGAATTGAGCCCCCTCCCCCCCAAGTTTCTCAAATTTGCATAAAATCGCATTTGCACAAATTCATACTTGCAAAAACTGTGCAAGTCCCCCTCTCTCCCCAATGCACTTTTTCATGCACTTAGCATATGTGAGATATGTGCATTTTCAGCTGGCATTTTTTAATTTGACATCTTTTTCTGCGAGTAAATTTGTGTAAAATTCTGGAAAGTTAGACTGCAAGTCCATAGAATCCGTGCAACTCAGGTAAAGAAGATCTGCTGAGGAATCTGCAGGGCAGATTCATGGAAACTGAAGGTTGTTTGACTCCGTTGCAGATTTCTCCAACATTCCTGTCTCCAAATGTATTGAAAAGGAATGAACAGCACCAAAGAGGAACTCTGGAAGCTAATCTACAAATGCTGCAGGAACTGATTTGATGTGACTATAAGAGTAGGAAACTAGGAATTGATGATATTTGAATATAATGAGGAAAACTGAGGTAAGGATTACTGGTAAGCCTATAGGAAACAACACTTTTTTATTTCTAAATATAAATAAAATAAAATAAATGTTTGCCAGGAAGCCTCTTCGGACACACTACACTTCATGTTTCAACCCATTTGGGGTGAGCTTTTCAGGTGTTCTGATTAGAGGTGCTTGTGAAACTCGCTGGGCTGGTGCCTAGAATCTTGCTTTGAGGACTTGTCAAGGCCACGAACAAGAGATGAGCTGGAGAAGAATTCCCAGCCTACCAAGCTCCTGCCATCCACCCAGTCCTTTTGATTTCCCAAAGAACCACCCCCTTTCTTTTAAAAGTCTCCCTTATTGGACAGAGAGCAGCAGCAGCAGCTGGCAGATGACAGGAGGGAGATTTCCTTTCCCTCTGTTCCAACTTTTGTATGCTGCTAGTGGGGGGGAATCCAACTCCCAGCAGCCCTTGGGCCTTTTTATTTGGACACATTAGAAGTGGTCTGCAGAGAGAAGGGAAAGAACAAACTCCATCCTTCCCTTCACTCATCATTGGCCTGAGCTGTTGGTCTGGTGGCTTTTAAATAGAAGTGGGGAGGTTGGTTTAGTTTCTAAGGAAGTGGAATTGGGATTTGGAGGTGGAGGGTGAATTCAGATTCACTCAGAAAAATAAGCCAAGCAATTTCCAGGTGTTTTGGAAATAGTGTGTCTTGTTTTCCAAGCCAATTTTGCATGAGAGGAGCCATTTTTCTCATATCATGTCATTAGGAAACTTTTAAAGGGATTAAGAATTCTTTACAATGAATAATCCATGATATTGCAATATGGCTCAAGACCCAGGTACTTGAAGGACTGCTCTCCCCAGTACTGATCAACCTGGGATTTAAGATCTGCCAGCCAGTAGTGCCCTTGAGGAATATGTCCCATGTGGCTACCACCCATGGCAGAGCCTTCTTGGTGATGGCACCTCAGCTCTTTGAACTTCCATCTAGTACAGATTTGCTGCTGCCATTCAGGTGCCAGCTAAAGATATATTTATTTATACAGGCTTTTGGGTTATAGGCAAGTGGTATGAAAGTAGTATGAAAGCAGTATATAAAAAGGATCTACACTACTGCTTTATAGAGGTATTAAAGTGCACTGACAACTGTTGGGTCCCATTGACACCTACCATGTACCGCTTTCATACCACTATATCCTGCTTGGTGTGGCTCCTGCCTTTTATATACTGCTTTCATACCATTTTCATAGTGCAATATCCCGCTTGTTGTAGATTAGGCCTGTCTCTAGGTCAGACCAAATTGAAGAATATTTTCTAATTCTATATTATACATGCAAGACCAGGATGATGGAGTGGTCAGAAATTGTAAGGGTATTTTGTGGGTGTGTTTTTGTGTGTATATGTATATACAGAATTCAGATAGTAGTGGAGTTAGTAGTTTGTACATGTTATATTGAAAGTGCTAGTGTGCCCTGCATGGTATAAACATAAAATTTAAAATAGGTCCCTGTCCAAAAGGGCCTTCCAATAAGTTAGGAAAGGAAGAAGGTAGACAAAGAAAGGGGAAAGACAGGGAGAAATACGTTAAATTATACATGCATTTTCTGTAGATTGAATTCATGTTTATTTTGAAGAGAATTGGTAATATTTATCTTACACAAAAACTGTATACATGAATATTTAGCGTAATTAAACCTTATGTATAGGAAAGAAAATGATCAAGTCCACCATTCTGAATGAAATTAGCTATAATTAGCTGAAAAGGTTCTTCTACTCTTCCATTTCGGGCTGTTTCTATCGTAACTGGATCTCCAATTATACGGCAGGTTCAAATGCATTTTCTATAATCCTGTTGGAATTCTGAAAATTACTGGTTTTGCAGCCATAACACAGTTGCAGAATTCCAAAAGGGTGATTTCTTTCCATTTGCTTAGTTTAAAAAGAAAGAAAAGAAAGAAAAGGAAAGAAAAGGAATGTTCCCTGAATACAAAAAATGTATCTGTTTTGAATATTCAAAAGTGTTGTGTGTAATTTTACAGTTTCTTTTTATATCATTTTGTCCATTGAATCCCTTTTAAAGGAGAACAATTTTCTAGGATAAAACATTCTCCTAAGAGCAGCTTTACTTTCACTGATATGATTATGATTAGAAAATTTAGATTCCCTGCATATGAATACATTAGAAGAGGATCTTCCTCCCCCCACCCAATCTAGGCTACAGAAAAAAGCTGGAGTATATTGCAAATAAATAATCAAGCATCTTTTCTACATTTAGAATTGCATCCTGCCTAATACAGTTATGGTTATTTTAAAAAGGCCAGTTTGATCTCTTCAAGAAAACAGACCACATTTTTAATTTTCAGTGCGTGTTTTTTTTTAAACCGGATGATAGAAACACCAAGGTGACAGGACTGAGAACAGGTAAATCATCCAGGAATAGAAATTTATTCAGACATGGAGCCAGCTGGTGTGGTGTTGTCTTTGTGTCAGTGATCCATGTTGCATTCTGTAATGGGGACTGTTCTGACAGTCTGTTGCACAGCTGTTCTTACTTAGAAACGAAAAGCCAGGTCTGTTACTGGTATAACTCGACAGGTATTATAATGACAATAAGGGTTTATTTTGGAGGGGGGAGTGTTGTTTGTTTAAAAGTAGTATATAAATCAAGAAAATTACAAAGATGTCTCTTTCCATCTTCCTACCACTATCATCATTTAGGTTTCTTAGACACTATTCTCAGAAAAGACTCAAGGCGGCTTACAACAAAATCAAAACATACAAAAATTTTAAAAGCCAAAAACAATTATTTACTGAAGTACCACCATAAAACTAGAACATCAATGATAACATGAAAACAACTAGAACATCAGTGACAACTGAAAACAATTTGACTGATGCATAGGATGAAGCCCATCCTATGCCATCGAATGCCTGGGAATAGAGGAAAGTCTTATCCTAGCAGCAAAAAGATGAAAATGTTGATATCAAGCAGGGCCCACTGAGGAGAGCATTCCATAAGGGAGAGGCACCACAGAAAAGGTAGTGGTATTGCTTTTAGGGAGCCAATTATTAAATTAATTGTATTTTCTTATTGATTTATTACATTTATAGGCTCACTTTCCTCTAAGATTCTCAAGGTGGAGGACATTGCTTACCCCCATTTTTATCCCCACAACAATCTTGTGAAGTAGATTAGGCTCAAAGAAAATAAGTGGTCCAAGCTCACACAGGCCTAATCTACACTAAGCAGGATTTTGCACTATGAAAGCGGTATATCAAAGGCAGGAGCCGTACCAAGCAGGATATAGCAGTATGAAAGCAGTATATGGTATGTGTCAATGGGCCCCAACAGTTGTCAGTGTACTTCTATACCTCTATAAAGCAGCAGTGTGGCTCCTGCCTTTTATATACCGCTTTCATTCCGCTTTCATACTGCTATATCCTGCTTGGTGTAGATGAGGCCCCAGTAAGCAGCCTTCAGCATTTTGGGGATAGGCTGCTGTTGTTATTAAAAAACTGTAAGTCAAAAATCCTTGGTGATCTCTACCACAAACCACCCAATGATCTACCAGTAGGCTCCGAGCTTCCTTCTGCCTACCGCTGACATAGTTAAGTGATCACTATAAGGACCTTTGCTATATGGCTTATTTCCAAGAAAAGATGCATGTAGCATCTTGGACTGTGCATGTATAGCTCTTTTGAAAAAGCCAAAATCCTACTGGCTACTTGAAAGGAAAGGGGAATCCATTCCCAGCTGCCCCCACTGCCTTCCCCTTGGCAACTGATCCACTGTAGTTTAGCTTTTAGTAAAAGGTTACAGTGGGCACTGGGCAAAAGGCGGGATATAAATAAAGATAATTAATAATAATAATAATAATTGCACAGCCGTGATTTGCATCCATGAGCTAAGGGTATGTACACAAAGTCCTGCCAGTAAATAAAGGATTGCGGAATCGGAGCGCGTAAATAACGAGACGACACAATAAATTGGGTTTAAAATGGGCCACACTTTATTGATGAATTCGCAGAAGGGGAAAAACTAGCGGGCATCCTCAAAACTTGGTGGCCAACGCCAATCTGAGGATAAGGGCGAGTCAAATCGAGGCCAGTGTATGGCGTGCAGCTCACGCCACCCCCTGGCCCCCCCTTTTGGGTAGGGGGGTTTTCCGTGTCACCCCCAGCTCGTGCCTCAAGACATCCGAGCGGGTGAGAAAGGTCCGCCCCAAAGGTAACCCTTATCTCACCACAAGGGCCTCAAGACCACTCAGGTGATGAGCCTCAGGTATTACCAGTCACCGCTCGGTGCCTGTGAATGCTCACCTATCCCTTACCATGTGAAGATGCCCGCGCCTAACCGCCAAAATGTGACCAAATTAACTCAGCCAGTCCACCTATTTAATACTCCCTTGCTGTCTCACAGTATGAAGTAGGCGAAAAAACTCACATCCTCAATGACGGCTTATGAGCAAAAAATTCCTACTTGGCTTCCTAATGACAACCGGAGTTTCATTCCCATACTGCCAACAGGGAAGGGAGGGAGGGAGCCGCGCAAGTAAGACAAAGGAGGGGAGGAGTCCTGGCCTAATATAGGCTCCCTTTCCTCCTCCCCCTCCTTTTCGCGCCCATTCCTGGAGGCCGCCAATAGCGCGCCTCCACCTCGTCTCGTCCCGCGCCCGCCGCAATCACCCCACCACCCCCAAGCTGCGCCGGGAGTGGGGTAGGGCCCTTGCGGAATCGGAGCGCGTAAATAACGAGACGACACAATAAATTGGGTTTAAAATGGGCCACACTTTATTGATGAATTCGCAGAAGGGGAAAAACTAGCGGGCATCCTCAAAACTTGGTGGCCAACGCCAATCTGAGGATAAGGGCGAGTCAAATCGAGGCCAGTGTATGGCGTGCAGCTCACGCCACCCCCTGGCCCCCCCTTTTGGGTAGGGGGGTTTTCCGTGTCACCCCCAGCTCGTGCCTCAAGACATCCGAGCGGGTGAGAAAGGTCCGCCCCAAAGGTAACCCTTATCTCACCACAAGGGCCTCAAGACCACTCAGGTGATGAGCCTCAGGTATTACCAGTCACCGCTCGGTGCCTGTGAATGCTCACCTATCCCTTACCATGTGAAGATGCCCGCGCCTAACCGCCACAGGGTGCGACAAGCCTTATGCTTTGTCACCAACCCCCCATCTGCGCAGGATCAAATCCCGCAGACCCCTCTGCAAATCCATCAAAAATATATCGTTCCCGAGGTCCGATAAGTGAACCCCGTCAGGCCTATAAAGCTCCCTCCGCGCTGGGTATATAGCGGGATGATTAACATACCCATCACCCCACACCCGTAAACTGCGAAAAATTTCGCCATTCGCCCGCTTACCGGCCCGATTCAACGCTCTGGGATTGCACGGTGCCCTCCACTGGCACCGGGGCACGATTGCGGACCACACAATCACTATCCCAGGCCACCAGCTCCGGATGATTTGAAAATCGGAGATCGCCTGCAGCACCAAGGCCTTGCCCTTCAACATCCCCAAGTCGTTACCTCCCAAATGGAGCAACAACACCTGCGGTGGGGGTTGGGCCGCACGCCGCTGCCTTAACATCGGGATGAGCTGGTCCCACCTCATCCCCCGCCTGCCGGCCCACTGTATGCTGGCCACGCCGCTCAATCCCAACTGTGTGCCAACTGTGGTACAGGCTGCCCTTCGTCCGGCCCAGAACACGTAGCTGTGTCCGCAGATGAGAACCAGAACTGGGGCTTCCGCCGGCCGGCCATCTAGAAACAAACAGATTGTGGTCAGCCCACGCTTCCCTCCCCTCCCTCGGGAGAATGCCTCACTTTCTCCCCGTAGGGAGGGGCCGAACATAGGAACGATACGCTTGCGATCTCCATCTACCAATCGCCTGAATCTGCCCTGGCGGTAAACCCAAAGCTGCTGCCGTAGAGGCCGCCCCTATACGAAAAGAATGGGTTCCAAATTTAAAACCAGCCAGCTGCAGACCGTCCAGCGCCCGCTTTGCGATGGCCGCAAACTGAAATTTCGTCAGCGGCGAACTATCCGCGTGACAGAAAAGGAATCCAGGCGCCATCCCTCTCAATTCCCGGAAGGCCGTTAAAGCCCTAACAGGGCATAATTCTTCCTGTGGGGCCGCATATAGGAAGATTGAGTGCCCTTTGCCCCGTTGATCAGTTTTGGAACGCCTCAGCCGAATGGAGACCTGTCCCACGCTAAATAGTACATCAGCGAATTGAAGGGCCCTGCCCGATATATCCCCTTTAGCAGCTGCCAACAGCTCCGATATTCGCAATGCCCCAAAAAAGGCGGTCAAAGCAGCCGCATGGTATAAGGCGGCCTCAAACGGGGACGCACAGAGCAAGTCCCAACGAGCCCGCAATCCGCATAAAATTTCTGGCGTCAAAGGGGACCGTAAATCCGGCTTGGCGGGTTGCTCACGCATCCAGCCGCTCAAGGCTCGCCTAATCCTGAAATCAGCTGTGTTATCCTGTAGACCCCGGCACTTCGAGCAAAAAGCCAAGGCCGCCAGCTTACCGGATATGGTCCGCACAGCATTGCCCTTCCTTCTCTCCGCCACACAAAACTGCAAGAGATGATCGACTGGAATAGGCCATTCCATCCCCAGCTGTGAGCACAACCTGAACTCCTGAAATTCCCTACCTGCCTTCCTATACGCCGCTCGAGTACTCGGGGCGAGAGACTGCCAGACCGCACGATCTACTTCGTTCTGCCAATCTCCCACAGGGCAGCCGGCACCTCCTCCGGCACTTCCCTGGCCCAAGGTGCGAGATCCCGGAATTTCTCTACCTGCTGGCGCGATAAAGCATCAGCTATAGCGTTGTTCAAACCCGGAATATGACGTGCTCGAAACAGAATGTTATTTTGGAGGCAGTGCAATGTAAATGCCCTAACTAATGCCATAACCCTATTATTTCTGGAGGACAAAGTGTTGATGACCTGGACCGTGGCCTGATTGTCGCACCAGAAATGCACTACGCAATTCCTCAATTCCTGCGCCCAAATATGTGCTGCCACATAAATAGGGAAAAACTCCAAAAACGTTAAATCCCTACACGTGCCAGAATCCTGCCAACAACCAGGCCACGCTCCAGAGCACCACCGGTCGCCCCATATTACTCCAAAACCTAATGTTCCCGAGGCATCGGAATGTATCTGCATGTCTGCCTCCAACAA
Source organism: Anniella stebbinsi (assembly GCA_029215795.1). NCBI lineage: Eukaryota > Metazoa > Chordata > Lepidosauria > Squamata > Anniellidae > Anniella > Anniella stebbinsi. The sequence continues at coordinate 328,249,968 of JARDYH010000001.1, forward strand.
TAACTCTCTCCTCCAAAAGGACACCCCCTTGAAGCCTTCCATGAAGGATAGCCATACCGTTAAGTCTTCTCGCATTCCCTTCGTCACCCTAACATGATGATGAGGCCTAGTAAGGCCCTTCATCGCGTTGCAGAGCCGACGCAAAAAGGCTCGGCCCGGCGCCACCACCCTGCAGGCAAAATTCAAATGCCCGACCAACTCCTGCAACTGCTTCAAAGTCACCTTTGTTTGCGACCGGAAAGACAAGATGCGGGCCACCAAGGCCCGAACCTTGTCCATAGGCAGTCTGCAACACCGTTGAACCGAATCAACTTCCACCCCCAGGTACATTAACACATTTGCTGGGCCCTCCGTTTTCTCGTGAGCTAAGGGGACACCTAACTCAGCCGCCAACGCAGCAAATTCTGACATCAAATAACTACATTGCCCAGAATCCTTTCCTCCACAGAAGAAAAAATCATCCAGGTAGTGAGTGCAATCGGCCAATCCCGTGCGTTCCCTAATGGCCCATTCCAAAAAGGAACTGAAACGTTCAAACATGGAACAAGAAATTGAACACCCCATGGGTAAGGCCCTATCTATATAATAACAACCACGGAAATGAAAACCCAGAAGATCAGAATCAGCTGGGTGTATGGGCAGTATGCGAAACGCTGACTTAATGTCGCATTTGCCCATTAATGCCCCCAAACCGTGCCTCCCTACCATGGCCACTGCCGAATCAAAAGACGCGTAGTGCACTGAACATAAATGCTCCGGAATGGCATCATTGACCGATTGCCCCTTAGGTGCAGACAGGTTGTGTATCAACCTGTACTCCCCGGGAGCCTTCTTGGGAACAATACCCAAGGGAGAAACCCTCAAATGTGGTATAGGGGGACTATGAAAAGGCCCCAACACCCTACCCGCAGCAACCTCCTTCTCTATCTTATCCTGAACCAACTGTTCCATAACCTTAACTGACTTTTGATTCCGTGCAAACGCAGATATCCTAGGACCCACAAAAGGGATGCGAAATCCATCCCTAAACCCAGCCTCTAAATAGCTGGCTTCCGGTTCAGGATATCTCGCCAATAAACGCACTAACGGTTCAAGCCTGACCGGACTGGGGCCCTTTGGGAGGAGGTTGTTGGCCCCCCGGCTTACGGCCTCCTGGGGGCTCCCCCCCTGCCCACCGTCCCTTCTTGGACCTCGTGCAACTAGCCCCAGGATGAGGTCCCCTGCATATTGGACATTCATGTCGATACCTGCATACGGGGCGTGTGCAGGCCCCTCGGGAACTATATTCCCAGCAAAGCAGGCGGGATTGAACCCCCTGCCCCGCCATTCCGCGGGGAGATGCAGTAAGCTGCTGCTTGGCCAAGATATGACCACTATCTGCCCGTTCCCCGACCCCAGGCCTTGCCGGGGTCATGAACTGAAGCCACAGATCATTATCCTTCAAGTCCCAGCGGAGGGCGTGGTCAAACGCGGCCCGCATACGAAATGATTCATCGTACGCAAGCCACGCCCCCCCCTCGTACTCTGTGTATGCTCTATAGAGCATATCCAGATATTTCGTCAAAACACCCCCTTTTTCTGGGAACTTCTGTTGTATCACCCCCATATAAATAAGATAGCCAGGGAGCCAATTTGCCCACGTACGAGCTACCTTCTTCCGTCGCATCCTCTCTAATTCCCGATCTGTGGCCTTATCCTTGTCTTTCGACTCAGTCTCGCGAAAGAGTAGCGAAAAGACATCGACAAACTCCCCCCTCCAAATTTTTTCACGCGTGGCCTGAAGCAGGTGATATCCTAGCGGGGCAGCAGTGCTGCCCGTCGGAATAGCCGAAGCCTCCACCCCCACGTACGGGTCACGTGCCACACCTCCCGCTGCCGTCACCTGAAAGGACGCCCCAGCAGGTCCCTGCCACACTGCCAAAACCGACGCGTTCACATGGGACTCCCCCTGTGTCTGTGTTACCGCCGTGTGACTTACCGAAGGACCCTTGTCCCCTTGACCTACCGTCACCACGGTGTCTCCGACCACCTGAGGAACCTCCTGCTGTGCTACCGCCGCAGCTCCGGCCACGTTCCCCGACTGCATCATATTCTGGGTCGTGTGCGGGTGTGTAGTGGACTGCATTGTCCCCACACCCCCCACCTGAGGTGCGCCCACCCCTTGAAACGCTGCTGGCCACCCCCAGCCCGGGGCCCACGGGTACCAGTTCCACGGCGGGGACGGGCCCCACGGTGGGAGCGGACCCGTATAAGGTGTGGTGGAAACCTCACCTGGAGCACGACTGCCGCTGGCGTCCCTTGCCATAAGCCCTCCGGCCGTGTCAGGCGTCAGCGTCTCCGCCTCCACAGATTCACTTGATGGCGCTGCTTGACACGACCCTCCAGATACCACCACCTGCGCCTCTGGACGACTCGGCTGCTGGAGTGAAGCCCCTTGCTGGGACTGCTGAACCGCTTCTCCGCCTGCAGACGCCCCCTCACCGGATTCAATAACGTGTAGACGAGCTGAAACAGAAGCCCACAACTGATCCTGCTTCTGTTTCCTCGTAAGGTGACGCCCTGTCCCGCCAGCAGGGCCCCCCGGGACCCCAGCAGGCGCGAGTGGGGCCAAACCCCGCTCACGCTCCACCGCCTGCAACCTGGCCAATATAGCCGCAACCTCAGGGTTCTCCTCCTCATCTGATGACGACTCCCTGTGCGCCCTAGGGCGCTTAAACGAAGGTTTTGGCGCCTTCCCCTTGCCTTTCTTGCCTCCACTCCCTCTGGGCGGGGCCATTTCCCCTGCGTGTGGTGCAACTCCCTGATCCAGCCAATGGCAAGGCCACACCCCTATCTCCAACCGTCAGCCCAATAGCCGCTGAATCACGAACTGCAGCGATTCAAATTCAAGAGGCGGAGCTACGCCTACCGCTCACCACACTACCCAGCCACCAGCAGGGGGCCCCCTTGAATGACCATTAAATTCAAGGAGGGGGGGGGCTAGCCTATCATCCCACTCGAGCACCCCCCAAGCTGGCAAAATATCCAATCCACCACGTGAAGGACTGGGAGGAAGAGAGGGGGGGGGTAACACTCTACTGGTCCCCTGTAATCAGTTCGTGAGCGAGCCCCTCTATAACTGGAATGTAGGAGGGGGGGGGCACTGCAGCCCCAAGCTCCTAAGAGCCCCCCGCTAGGCTCCCCTTACCAGCCTAGTATGCCAATCAGCCACCCCAGCCACGCCACCAGGGCTTGCCCAGTCACGCGAAGCCTCGCTGCCCACAGAACCCCCGCTCTGTGCCCAGGCAGGGCTACCTCAGCCCTCAGCCAGCGCCTGCTGCTGCCAACCGCTCCCACCGGGAAGGACCAGCCGGCCCTTCCCCCAAACCTGTGGCCTCACGGCCAACTGCTGCCCGCTGCTCCTCTCCGAAGACGGGCCGCGCTCCAGCCTCCCTTGCTCCCGGCTGATGCTTGAAGTGGGGGGGGGGGAAGGGCCAGCCGCCCAGCCCCGTCCTCCCGAGCGCCAAGCGCCCTTACTCTCTCGCCGTCCGGCGAGACCAACCCCCAGCCTCCGCCAGGCCGCTCTCCTTTCAGCCACGCACGCCCTGAAGACTGAGGGGGGGGGGGGGAGGGCCAGCCGGCCCAGCCCCGACCCAAGCGCGAAGCGCCCTGTGTCTCTCGCCGTCCGGCGAGCAAACCCCCTCAACTCCCGCTGCTCTCTGACGAGGCGCTTGCTGTAAGAACGGGCCTCCGCCTCCGTTCTTCCCCAACGTGCGCCCTCCGTCACCGCGCTGCTGCCGAGGCTGCTGCTGTGCACGCCAGCCTCTCCTCAGCCAGCCGCGCAAGTAAGACAAAGGAGGGGAGGAGTCCTGGCCTAATATAGGCTCCCTTTCCTCCTCCCCCTCCTTTTCGCGCCCATTCCTGGAGGCCGCCAATAGCGCGCCTCCACCTCGTCTCGTCCCGCGCCCGCCGCAATCACCCCACCACCCCCAAGCTGCGCCGGGAGTGGGGTAGGGCCCATGTGTGCACCTATACCACCTATACAGCTCCTTTAGAGTTCTGCATGGAACCCAGAGTGGAATCACTGCGCCACTGACATCAGAGCCACCAACCTCCACTGGATACATACCATGAGTACTGCTGCCCCGAGGGGTAAAAAGCAGATGAGGGGGATTTCCAGCAAGAAATGTGGGTTCCCAATTGGGATCAGAAAAGCATTCTGGATCAGTTGCTGCATTTTTAAAAGCATGTTTATTGTACGATGTAATTTGCTACTAATGAGATAACTTAAAGATTTATCAGTATGTACTCTGATAAATACAAAGATAACATGACTTTCGTGTGTTCTCTAAATTATGTATGGGTGCTGATTTATTTTCAGTTCAGTTTTTATTTTTATTTTTAATCCAAAATTTGCAAAGTTCTCCATATTTGGAACAAAAAGAACTTGGGATTTTTTTAAAAAAAATGTATGTGGGAGAACCAAAGTTGATAGCCTTGTTCAAAAACTAAAAGGAGGAGAGCATCCACTTAAGTCAAAAAGAAGGAGAGAAGTGATTCTCGGAATGCTGAGATACTTTATTAATATATACACGTATATATTAATATATAATATATATTAATATATATGCGTATATATATAATATATAATTAATATATATACGCGTATATATTAAGCATTCCTCTCCTTCTTGATAGCCTTGTTCAGCCATATCCAGGGCCTTGTAAGCTTTGCTTTTAAAGGTCTGGGTTTAAATCAATGGGAATTCAACTGTGTTAGTGCTTTACTGGGGGGGAGGGGGTTCTGACAGGTTCATCATTGTTAACAGCAATATGGCAGGCAGGTACAACATGGTCCTCTCCAGGCTGGGAATATTTGTACCTGTTGAATTTGGCTGGTGCAAATGGGTGCAAATGTTGTTTTTAAAAAATCTGAATGCCTTACACATGGGCTGACTGGTAACAGCTAAACTGTTACTGAGGGGAGCTGACCTACAAAACCAACGAATTAATTTAAAGTTGATGAACCCAATGATATCATTAGATAAAAGAGATTCACAACAATACAATTTGACACCTCTTGCTGTATAGGGTTCAGTTCAACCTATGTTGAGTTTAGTCAAGTGAAAAATGGGCTCTAACAGTTTCACCATAATAGCGTTAACAAGGGTTCCACCCTTAAATGCGGGCCTAAAATAATTTTAAATAAAGTAAAATATAATCCTTTTTGTTGTTTGTCTTTCCTCCACCTTAGTTAGAATTATAGGAACATGGATATGGTAGACAATTTTCTTCATTGCACCAATAGCAGCAAGAGGTAGATATGAAGAATATCTAATCTTTTGAGGGATGCCAGATTCATTTTTGTAGACTGAGACTGAAAAGAGCATTTATAATGGTAATCATCTAGTACACAATTCTCTAGAATGTTCTCCTATTCAGGCCCCATTGAAATGAATGGAATTGTACGTGGCCACTATCTTAATTCTACATGACATGAACAATGTTAAGTTGCTGTTTTAGCTTCTATCGTATGATCATTGCTGACATTTGGGGGATTTCCACAGATACATTTAGAGGGAAAATGTGCATTCTTTTTTTACGTTTGTCATGCACTTGTTGTCCTGGAATTCCAGTAGGATTGGAAAGATAGGCATTGCAACATATTAATTTAATGTTATATCTATCTACTCACTGCATCTCAATCAAATCCATCATGGGTATGCCTATAGAAAGGCAGGATATTTTTAAAGAAAATAATAGCAACATAACATAAATCCTGAAGAATAGCTCTATCATTACCTATCATTCCCATTTCACAGACGACAAATACAAGTGCACTTAGATAGATTACCTTTTAGAGTCACATAATACTTTTTTCTGTGTACAAATCATTGGATTCCCACACATACCCAGATGCCTAGTTCTGAGGTACATCCTTGGTTTCATATAACATATGTCTGAACCAGCCCAAAATGTAATAGACAATCATTCTGCCATTTATGCATCAAACAGTAATGTGTGGAGTATTTGTATTTCTCTGTCCAGAATAAAGGAATGCAGTTTCAGCAATAGCTGGCTGGTGTGAGATTTAAGATGCAAGGTTTGCATACAGAAAAGTACAATTTGTGGGAAAAAACTAGTTAGGCGCAAGGCAGGAAAGGATAGCCATTGTGGATGCCAAATTCAGCATCAGGATAACAAGATGATGTGGCAACAAAAGACTAATGTCTTGTCAGATCCATTGACCCTGTTTAGATCACACCATAAGCTACAGTGGTTAAGTATTTTGAGCTAACCATTATGGCTTAGCATGTCATGTGAACCATTCCTAACTATGGTGGCTATATAACCTTTGTTTAAATATGCTCACTAACCATTTGCTGTAAAAGGGTTAGCGCCCTAACCATGGCTTAGTGTGTTGTCTGAACAGGCCCATTGTGTCATAACCTCATTCATTAACAATGCTTGTCTTCTCAATCCTTTAGAAGCCACACTGGAGAAAGTAGAGCTATGTTTTGGGAACCACAACTCAAGGATGCTAGTGACAAACTGGAAATGGTTCATAGGGATGTTAAAGGTTAGAAAATGAAGACAAAACATAAAGGTATGCCCAGTATAGAAAATAAAAGATTAGAGGCTAACATTATAACTCTATAAATACATAAACTATTGAATCCACTTGCCATTTTGTTATGCTACTTACAGAAAAAGAATATGCCATGTACACAATGTAAAGAGATATGCCTTTTGTTAAAAGCAACCAAATTTCAACTCTCTGTACAATGAAACAGTCCCCTCAGGTACCACCTCTTAAGGGCTGATTTGACAAAATATGGGGATTGCTTATAATGGATATTATATCTATGCAAACTAGAGGCACTTTGCACCTTAATTTCATGGATAAAATTATCTCAAGGATGATTTATGGGGGGGGGGGGTCCTTATTCTGGTATATGTTGACTTTAAAATGGAGGATATGTAAAAGCCCTCAGTCCTATTCTATACGTAGGACTTGGCCAGTTCATATAACTTTATAAACCATGGTTTACCATAGGGATGTCTGAACTCACCCTCCAGCTGCTCACCAGGTGCTCACCAAAGCCCCAACACCCACTCTCCCCGGAACAAGCCGCAATTTTGCCGATAATGGCAGCTTGTCATTTTATGTAACGGGCCCTGTTGCACAAATGACAGCTGTAAATAGGCCCATTCACACAACATTACAAGTGTAAATGGCCTATTTAAATCACCTATGAGTGTAACGTTGCGTAAATGGCCCTATTCATGGCCACCATTTGCGTAAAAAGATGGCTTGCAGGATTGCCCATCACCACTTGCCTACCCCTCATCCTCTCCTTGCAAGTAGAGATTGAGGAGTTGACAAGTGGCAAGACATTCTGCCCCCACCACCCTTGCTCTCCCCCCTCTCAACTCCTGCCCCTGCCGCCTGGATATATCTGTCCCTTGATGCCCCAGTCTGTATATCCCCACCTTTGCCTCACTTGTCATGTGACCCCTTGTGCTTTCAGACTTTGCAAGGAGAGCATGAGGGATTGGAGGGCAGCAGAAAACTGTGAGCTTGCCTGACTCATCACATGATTATTATTGATTTTAATGATGTATTAATTTTATATGCTTTCAATCAGTTTTATGTATTTTATATTGTCTGTATTGATGTTGTTCCCTGCCTCGATCCAGAGGGAGAGGCGGGTAAGAAATAAATAAATATATTATTATTATTATTATTATTATTATTCCAGCACCTGTTTTCCATTTTTTAAAAAATTGTGAAAAGTTATACATAACGCATACTTTGTTCCTCAGCATCAGTGGCAGATCCACATTTTTGAGAATCTTCAGTGGATCGCCTCTCTCAGTGACTGCACCTTCTCATTGCATTGTTGCCAGTTGCTATTGCTCCTCATCCTCTTTTTTTATCATTGCTACCATTTGCTCACTTGACGAGTGGAGAACCAGTGAACCAGTAGACTGCAGCATTTACTGCTCCTTCTTCTCATGCCCATCAAGCAGGTTTCAATGGTGAGGAGGAGGAGGAGCCAGACTGGGTGAGGGGGCTTGTCAGTGGACCCCTAGGAGGGGTGGGCCCTCAGCAAGTGCCCAGTCATGCCTACCCCTGATGCCATCCCTGCTTCGAATTCCTCAGTCTCAGCCTTCCCCTATCTGTAACTAATACTTGCTTGCCTTTGGAGGCTGTGGTAAGTAGGGGTGTGCACGGACCCCCCGGATCAGATCGGGACCCTGATCAGGACCTCCAATTTTGTCCCGGATCAGATAGGACAAAATCGGAGCCCCCCCCGGACCGGATCTGGCCCGATCCCGATCCAAAAATCAGACATCCGATTTTTGGATCGGCTGCCATTTTTGTTTTCCCCATAGACTTGCATTGAGGGAAAGAAAGCTTTCCCCCAATGCAAGTCTATGGGGGAAAAATGGCGGTGGTTTAGGATGTTTTAGGATTTTTTATGCAGTTTTAATAATATGTGTTATGTTTTAATCAGTTTTATGTATTTTATCATGCTGTTGTTCCCCGCCTCGATCCAGACGGAGAGGCGGGTAAGAAATAAATTGTTATTATTATTATTATTATTATTATTATTATTATAATGGGGGCCTAACTCCCTCCTCCCCCCTCGCGGTTCTTACCTCCCGGGGCAGTCCGCTGTGGATGGCCCCAGCAGGTAAGCCCCCTCCCCTGCGCTCCTTACCTCCCGGGGCCATCCGCTTCCATTCGCTGGCGCCTGTGGGTGCCAGCAGATGGAAGCGGACAGCCCCGGGGGGGTAAGCCCCCGCCCCTGCTTACCTGCCAGGGCTGTCCACTCCCCTCCACCACTGGCCGCTACTGCGAGCAGTCTTTGCGGCCTGCCCCTGAGTAGCGTGCCAGGTGATGACATCACTTGGTGCGCTACCTAGGGGCAGGCCGCGAAGCCTGCTCACAGTAGCAGCCAGTGGCGGAGGGGAGCAGACGGCCCCGGCAGGTAAGTGGGCCGTGGGCCCCCCTCCCCTCCAGCTTACTCTCCGGGGATGTCCACTCCCGTCCGCTGCTGGCTGCTACTGCAAGCAGGCTTCGCGGCCTACTCCTGAGTAGCACGCCAGGTGATGACATCACCTGGTGTGCTACCTAGGGGCAGGCCGCAAAGCCTGCTCGCAGTAGCGGCCAGCAGCAGAGGGGAGCGGACCTCCCTGGAAGGTAAATGGGCCCCCCTCCCCCCTCCCCCTGCTTACCTGCTGGGGCAGCCATTTCCCCCAGTGGCGCCACCAGAGGGAAGCAGCCACCCCGGCAGGTAAGCCCTCCCCCGCTGTCTGCTTCCATTGGTGGGCGCCTGCTGGTGCCTGCTGATGGAAGCAGCGGTGGGCGCCAGTGGGCGCCCGCCAATCCTCCGATCCATTCTGATCTGGATCGGGTCCTTTCTGGATCAGAGCGGATTGGATCGGACGATCCAGCGGGATGATCGGATATCGGATAATCGTATCCGATTTCCCCTGGATCGGATCCGGATCGTGGATCGGACCTGATCCAGTGCACACCCCTAGTTGTAAGGACTATTGATTAAATAGACAGGAAACAGTTCGAACTGTTGAAATGCACTGTATAAATGTTAAGGATTAGAGCTGATGCCAAGCCTAAATGAACTTTAATAGATGAGTTCCTAAGTAGAAATATTTAAAGTACTGCTCTTAAGATTATGGCTAGATCATTTCTTTTATTTTGCTTAAAGACAACCCCCCCCCCCAAAAGTGTGAGGTTTATAGCTCCTTTGATTCAACTGTGCCTCCGTCGATAAACCCCCACAAAATCTGGATTTCTCAATGGAAACAATGATGCAGGCTCAGCTATGGAGGAACAATCTCTAAGCAATAATAACCAAAAATACACAGTTCTGCTGGAGAAATTATGCACTTCCTTGCGTAGGAAGTGCATTTTATTCACAAGGAAGCAAGATGAATGCAAATCAAGTTACATTTTATAGGCAGAATTTATGAGTAATATGCAAATAAGAGACAAAAGCAAATAACTTTGTTGTGCAGATTTTTAATGTAATAGAGGCGTCTTTACTGTCAGTTGCAGGTTTTTGTTTGTTTGTTTCTTATCAAAGAGTGAAAAGCAATGGAGACCACCAGGGAGAAAAATCTATACTGCTTTTGGTGATGAAATGACTCCACGTTTATTCCTTTATACATTTCAAAATATCACATAGTCTGCTTTTTACATATATGATCAGAAGACAGTCCATAAATGAAATACTTTAGGCATGAAATGCTGTAACCACCACCGTTAAGGGAGAAATTGCAACTATCATTTAGGGAGAAATTGCCCCCAAAATGGCAGGTCCTGATGAGTTCTCCCATTTTATTTATTTATTTATTTATTTATTTATTTATTTATTTATTTATTTAAGTTATAGCCCACCTTATGTATTTATTTGTTACATTCATATCCCACCTTTCCTCCAAAGAGCCCAAGACAGCCTACGTGAGCCAGCATCACAAGCTTGGGACGGTTCAAGCTTTGCTCATGTTCGGGGGGTGCAAACAGGGCAAGTTCTGGTCACAAATGAACCAAAACAAAATTTTCATACATCTTTAACCAACACTCTGTATTACACCCATAAATGGACCAATAGCCAGTGATAGGGATGCTGGAGAAATTCAAGTCAAACTAAAATGATTTTGGATTTCTAAGAATCTGACCTGTGGAATCCATTGCAGAGTGGTATCTGCAGACTTCCGCATATATATATCCCAAAGTTTACACAGATTCATTCATAGGAAAATACACGTTATGCCATGCTAGAAAATATATATAGGGAAAAGTCAAATGGAATAGGGAACTATACACTAAAGTGTTGCAAACTTTCTTACAGAATTATTTGTGTATTTTTCTGCATAATAGGGGGAAAAATCCCAATCCATCTGTGAATGGGTGCCGTAATGCCACACAATCCATAAAACACACACAGGATGGATTTCTCAAAATCCAAACATTCCTAACCAGTGAAGCAGTCCTAACAAGAGAAGCACATGTGCCCTGTAAGTAGCCCTGGTCAATCGTCTCTCTGCAGCATTCTGTACCAGCTGAAGTTTCTGAACACTTTTCAAAGGTAGCCCCATGTAGAACCCATCACTGTAGTTCAAACAGGATGTAACTGAAACATGAGTCATCATGGCCAGATCTGAGATCTCCTGGAATGGCCACTTTTGGCACACAAGTCTTAGCAATGCTAATACACTCTTGGCCACTGCAAAAACCTGGCCATCCAGGGCTGAGTTCAGGATTGCATCCAGACTGCGAACCTAAATTTTCAAGGGGAATGTCATCCCATCCAAGATGGTTCAAAACCCTATTCCCTGATCTGCCTGTTGACTGACAAGGAGGAGCACCTCTGTCTTGCCAAATTAAGCTTCAATGTTTCCACACTCATCCAATGCATTACTGACATCAGACAGTGATTTAGAACTTCAACAGCTTTGTTTGATCAGAGGTGTGCAACACACAGCCATAGGCCACATGTGGGGCTCCATCAGCAAGGCCCCCATCAACCGCTCCCTCCCAAATTAGAGAAGGCACAAAAATTGGTGGTTTGATGCCAACGTTCAGCAGCAAACTGCTATGGAGGCTTAGGAAGGACAAATTTAGCCTGGTTTAATGCTGAATTTTTAGTTTTGCTGTTACCACTGCTGCAGAAAAAAATTCAACTAGCAAGGGCATTTGGCTCTAGGATCACCCAAAGTTGCCCACACCTGATTTAGATGGAAAGGACAGAGAGAGAATTGGGTTTAATCAGCGTACTGATGGCATCACATCCCAGCACTCCAGTCATCTTTACATTCTGGGTTGTTGTTTTCCTCATCCCCTGCCAGAAGCAGCCAATGATGAGGAGCAGGGGTAAAACTGCACATGATGATGACAAAACAAGAGAAAGTCTGTCTAAATGTTACAGAGAGAAGGTGAAAACACATTGCAGACCTGCCATGTTCAATGGCAATACCACCACCCCATTAAGAGTAATGTATGGTTCTGCCATTAACGGGCAGATAAGGTGTATATGAGTTTTCAGTGAACACCTGTGAAAAGGAACAGATCCGTGGCCCCCCTCCCCATGTGAGTATGGATATTCAATTTCCGTAGGCACCTAAGGGGAACTGGTGCTTGCACACCTCTGGTTTTGGAAGCACTGCTTTTAAAAACACTGTTCCATAGAGTTATATCTTTCCCAATATCCATGTATGAGTCTAGTTTATGACATTTGTATCCACATGCAATGCTATCCAAAAAAGTAGCACCCAACTTCGGAAGTGCGATTACAACTACTAAATATGCAAAAGAGAAGTGGCCAAATGTGAGACTCACAGATTGGCAATACAGCCTGTACATATGAATCCTGTGCTTATATTATCAGTCAAGATGACTCAAAGAAAAAAAAAGGGGGGGGGAGAAATAACACTCAGAGTAATACTCAGATCTTACAAAAACAAGGAGGTCTAATTTAAAGTGACAACTGCAAATTTAAAGTCAAGGCTTCACTTTGCTAACAAAGGACAGAATTAAGATCAGCATTTAATATTGTGAAAATAAAGCCATTCCCAAAAAGAGCATTTCAGGGGGGGGGGGGTGCCATTTTCCATTTGCACATGTGCTGTTGCAGTCCTAACAAACAATTCCCACAGGTAGAAAATGTCCATTTCTCATCCATTTAACCAAAGGTTCTCACATCTTTCTTTCTTTCTTTCTTTCTTTCTTTCTTTCTTTCTTTCTTTCTTTCCTCCTCTTTTACAGAAGCTACCCTAAATCAAAGATAAGAAAACCAAACCGTCATTTGATAGTGCAAGATGCTCCAAATCCCTGAAGAAGAGACACAGGGAGAAAGCCTGTGGGAGTTGCAGCACCTCCAGAGTACCATGAAAATACTGTGGACACAATTTTCAAGGGAGTCAGTCATGTTCAGCCCTTGCTCAGTTCTCATGACTGAACATGAGAGTGTGGGTAAGCAGCACTCTGGGTGGAATCCAATTAGCTCATCCCATTGACACAATGGCTTCTTTCAGTGGAAGAGAGAGTGGGTCAATTCCCCCTTTCCCTATGCACACACACACACACACCTCATGCACCCTCAAAATCTGCTCTGGAGGGTTAGAGAACCCTTTACAGAAGATTTTTGGGATGGTGTGGGGAGATGCAGGGGGAAGAGGAGGAGGAGTAACTCTTGCCCAGATGTCTGCTCACCCAAAATTGGATTCCAACCTTTGACATTATCACAACCTACACTCAGTGGTGCAGCTAGGAAATGTTAGCCTCTAGACTTAATGGACTTATAGGGGGCCCTTTTGTTTCAGTTGTGAAGCACACAACTAACATTTCTTTTCTCTGCCCCATCCCCACACCAGTAGATGTTCTACGTGTGCTTCTAATTTCTGACAACTTGGATGAAAACAAGCAGGTGGCCAACCCTGATTAACAAAAGAAACACTTTGACCTTGCACATTTTTGCATTTTAAACTCACTTAAATAAACCTTTTTCTACTGCCCTGATACGAAACACATTTACTTGGGAAAATGCATGATTTTGTTGTTGAAAGGGTAATATATTTGTAAAGTAAAAATAATAATATGAGCACTTGTACATAAAAACATGAGCACCCATGTATGTGCCCAGCTGACAGCCCTGCTCCCCCACCCAATGACTATCCAGGGAACAGCACCAGATGGAAGCAGTATCAAACACGCCCAATGTCTGGGCTACTCACTGCCCCTCAACTCTCCCCCCCTCTCTCTCTCATAGTGCAATGAGTAGCATCAGTCACAGTGGTCATAGGTGGGGGGCTGTCGAGCCCTGGACTTTGGACTAAGGTCCAGCCCTAGCTTCACCACTGCCTAAACAGGGTGCTCTGAATCATTCAAACAGCTGCACAGCAGCACACTGCTGTTCCAACCACTCCACACTTCTGCTGGTACCAAACAATGGCTGCAGGTGAGGACCCAAGTCTTCCCACTCCCCCTATTACCAACACTGGCCACGTATGAGCGTTGGTCCCACCACTAGGGCTCATGTATGAGAATGTCAAAACTTTATTCCATCTCAAAACAGATGTCTGAGAGCCTATCTACACAGTACCTTGGAATGTTTTAAATAGTATTTTAAAACATTGTAAATAGGTGTGTTCCAAAACATCTTAGGCCGCATTAAGGAGTACTCACGTTACAGGAGCAAAATTCTTCAGTCTTCAAAGCAGTGTGTGCAGTCTCATACCCTTCTGTCCATCTCTTTCTGTTTTGTTTTTACATTGCGTTTAGGACAAGGCATTGTGGGTGCTGTAATTCACTCGCCACTTCCTCCTTAGTTTCCCTTTCATTCCCTAGCTTTCAATGAGTATAGGGCTAAGCATTGTGGGTGTTGTAGTTCACTCACCCACTTCTTCCTTAGCCCCTCTTTCTTCCCCACCAATCAACGGCTAAGCATCTGGGCGCTGGTAAACGAAGCACTGCTCCCACAAATCACAAATGGTAAGGAAGGACACATTATTTTACTTAAAATGATTTATTAAAAGTAAAAACCGTTGTATATAGCTGAAGTGAGTTTTAAAAAACCTCGGGTATACAACGTTCAAGGGAGTGCGTCATGTGGCCCAAAGGGTTTTCGTAACCCTTATAAAAGTTACAAAGCTAGTGTGTAGATTGGCTTTGAAACAGCGCTTGCCCATTTTTGACCTTTCATTACATATTCTAAATTCAAATCTAAGAATTTCCATTCTAAAATACCTAATTAATGTCTTACTTTTAAAGTTGACTCATGATCACACCTGAAGAATGCAAGGGACCCTGACCACAGAAAATTAAACAAATAGATATTCAGTTGACCTTAAGAGCATTTTCATGTGTTTCATGTCCCTTTAATTCTTCAAAGTATCAGTAGATCTGCAAACTTTTAAAGGCAGAATACTTATACTTTTCCTTGCCTTAGACAGTTCTTCTATTATTTAGTCTTATATATGGAAGTTTTATTTGAGAATGTTAGTCACTTCAGAATAAACAACAGATGTTTGCACCTATATTATGGGTTAGTACTGAACTGGTATTAAACAACAATGAGACAACATGTCAAAAACAGTAATGGTAAATAAATGTGTCAGCAAGGAGCAAAAATATTCAAAGTTCATTTCATCTCTGGGGGGGAAAACCTGCAAAAAATAGCACCTTCTTAGTAGATCTGCTCCTGGGGTGACATCTAAAGACATTCTGTGGTGGGGGGAGGATGGAATTGAGCAGTACCAAATGAACACTATTTAAAAGAGCAACCCACCTGTCACAGAAATATAATTTCTTTCACCTTCTTTCAAATATGCATTCTTCTTCCACATGCTAAGAAAGAAAAAGAAAAAAGAGTAACATAATGAAAAGAACAGAAAAGGGGCAAATTGAAGTCCACCCCACCCCCAGCTTGACAGCTGAGCTCCACCATGAAGTGTTCTACTGGTTTCCATATGACCTAAATAAGGGGTGAGGAGAGGAAATTGAAGTGATTTATGCTTCCCCTTTCTTCATGTACTTATTTAGAACAACTGTGCATGTCATGCAGCCTGTGGACTGCATGTGCCTCCTGGCCTTTTTTGTTGGCCCCTGTCAGGATCAGGATCATTGTCCCTAGTGTGAGGGACTGGGTTTTGGAGCCTCAATTGGACTCGGAGGATGAAGCAGAAGAGGCAGATGTACAACAGGAAATAGGGGAGGAAATTCTCCAAGACTCTTTAGGAGTTCAGGAGGAATCTTCCCAGAAGCTTATCAGACAGGATGCCCAGGCTCAGAGATCACCTCCCCCTCCCCCATAGAAATGAATAGAAATTGAGTTAGTAAGTCCCATTCATTTCAATGGGCCTACTCTAAGTAGACTTTAGTTGAATTCTACCCAAGAAGTGGAGCCACTTTGGGGGGGGGGGGCAAGGAGGACAATCTGAAATGGATTCACTTCCCTCCTAAGATAGCATTAAAAGAACTATTTTGCTTACCACAAAATAACAAGTCTAAATTAATTTTAAATAACAGAGGAGAATATTTAATAGCTTGCAATCTTAGCACTAGCAACACAGATGTTTGTTGTCACATATTTACACTTTTATTGATAAAGCTAATTGATACTAATTCTTCAGCAAAGATGACAGACATCTAATGTTTTTACTGTTCTGTCCCAAAGGAGCTGATCTTTCTTGCTGCTTTATGAATAATTTCCAAATAAACTGTACATGACCTTGTCATCTGAGTGAAATGGTTTAGTTTAGAAATACATCCTGTTGGGCTTACAACTGGATCTTATGTACTGTTGCATCAGACAATACATTTTGCACCCCTCTGGGTCAGAGCAGCATGTCACAATGAGCATCTATCACCCCCTCTAATGCTGAATTTGGGATGGCTATGCCAATGGTTTTGAAGACATCACAGTCCCATCAAGAAGCAAGAGGGAGATACCCAAGGTTTGCAGAAGGGGGGGAAAAGAGGGGGGAAATCCCAAGAAGGGTAACCACAGTAGGGGGCAGAACAATGAAGTGTGTGTGCATGCACTTGCAAGAAGGAGAGGAGTTCAGGGATGAGGAAGAAGCAAGGGGAAGAAGGAGATGGAAGATGATGACAGAAGCAGGAAGAGGAATGACTGGTGTATTCAGGAAAAGGAACATACCACAGCACACCAACATACTGTAGGTCCCACTCATTGAGTGTTTAATTAAGTGAGGCTGGTACAACAAGTTTCAAATGGTCTCACTCCCACTGCACTGGTGGTACAGCTACCTTCAAACTGTAGAATAACTGGATAAAGAGAAGATAGAGATGTAAATGTACTCTGCTTTAAATCCAATTTAGGGGCTGAATTCTAGGAGTCCAGCAAAAGAGATGTGTGGCTCCCCAGATATTGTTGGATTACAGCTCCCATCAGCCCCTGCCAGCATAGGCCAAAGTGAAGGATGGGCGATGCAGTCAACAACATCTGCAGGGCCACACATTCCCCATCCTTGCTCTGTGGACTCTGGAGTCCACTTCCAATCTGAAACGGGCCTGGACTAAGCACCAGCAGGCGGCTGAAAGCCACTCTTCCAAATTTATTATTATTTATTTATTTATTTCATTTCTAACCTGCCTCTCCATCCAGACCGAGGCAGGGAACAACAATAAATATAAATATAAAAACAATAAAATAGATAAACCATTAAAACAGATAAAAACAAATACATTATTAAAAACATCTTAAAATTAAACTGGGTAGGCCTGCCAGAAGAGAGCAGTCTTCACGGCTTTCTTAAATTCCAGAAGACTGCTAATTTGTCGAATCTCCTCCGGCAGGTCATTCCACAGCCTGGGAGCGGCAGAAGAGAAGGTCCTCTGGGTAACACTCGTCAGCCTAGTTCTGGCTGACTGGAGTAAATTCTTCCCAGAGGACCTGAGTGTGCAGGGCGGATTATAAGGGAGAAGGCGATCCCGCAGGTAACCTGGACCCAAACCATGTAGGGCTTTAAAGGTAATAACCAACACTTTATACGTCGCCCGGAAACTAATGGGCAGCCAGTGGAGTGATTTTAAGATTGGTGTTATGTGGTCACCCCTAGGTGTACCGGTGACCAACCTGGCTGCCATATTTTGAACTAACTGAAGTTTCCGGACTAGGCACAAAGGTAGTCCTATGTACAGCGCATTGCAGAAGTTGAGCCTCGAAGTTACCAGTGAGTGAACTACCATCTTTAGGTCTTCCAACTTCCAGCATTCCTGATATTGGCCAGCATGGCCAATTGATGAAGATGGCACTTACTAGATGCCACTGATGATCAGGATGGCCCATTCAACCCACAAAGACTGCAGGCTTCACAGAAGCTTACAATTGTCTTGTTCATGACTATGTATCCAGACAAACTTGGCAATATGAATCCCATGACACCTAGCATCATAAAGGCCCTGATGTGGCCCCATGTACCTAATGTTTGTTTGTAACAGAATTACATCAGACAGGCACCATACCAGGGTGGAATGATTCATTTGCCATAGCAAGTGTGTCTCTGTAGCTATTGAGGCACAAGCCTCCTCTAAGCTCAATGACAGGAGTTACAGATGAGATGTTATCATAGCCTTGCCTGTTACTTAAGTATTTTGCTTGCCAGGTTTCACAGCCTAGAGGAAAAGCTATCCCAAGGCATATGTGTCTACGAGGGACACTACGTTGGCATTTTTTCTTACTGTTGTAGTCATGGAGCAGGAATGGTTGGCCACTACAGCAACCAAGAATCTAGTGCCTAAATCTTCTTCTTCTTCTTCTCCCTCCCTCCCTCCCAATCCATCCCCTTTCCTTTTGTGTTATATATATTTTTAGATTGTAAGTCTGTGGGCAGAGACTGTCTTAAGAAATATCATTGTAAGCTGCCTTGGGAGCCTTCCTGGTTAAAGGCTGGGATAAAAATGCCATAACAAATAAATAAAATAAATGAATACTGCTTTATACAGTCCATATTGTTTCATTTTTAAAAAAATTAATAAAGCTTGGACAAATAATGAAGCACAGCCATGATCTTGAAAAGGCTCCTGCTTGTGCAAATTGGGTCATTAAATTTTCACCAATCCTCCCCCCCCCCCCCACAAACCTAAATCTCCAAATCCTCTAAATTCTTCTCCTCAGGATTGGGGGACCCTCTGGGACAGAATGGAATATGGGACTCCAGCATATGGTGGGCAGGAGGTTGGTGAAAATTTGGTGTTGTGGCTTGTATGAGTGGAACCACATTTGCAGTAAGATATCCATTAGATATAGTGCATAGTTTGTAACACCCTTCTCCCCGCTCCCCAAGGTCATTTTTTTTCAATCTCAGAGAGACAGGGCTGTGTGGATTCCCAGCTCCCATGTTAAAGTGCTATCTCTGACCTCATATCTGGGAATCTGAAGTATTCTATGCTATCTAGGGGCCATAAGGTTGCTCTCTCAGTTGGTAAAGGCAATTTTGCTTTGATAAGGAGATTGTACTCATTTTAAATACTGAACCTCTTTGGTTCCAAAGTAAGAAAATCCTTTGTGTGGTTTCAATGATGATCAAAAGCTCCTTCCACAAAATGGCAATAGAGACCCCACTTTCCTTCGGGGGACCAGATACACAAACTTGATTTGGCCTTTTTTCTAGATGCCCAAGTGGCAGCTATTGACTTGTCTTTTTCAGCAGCTTTAGATGGTGTACTAGCTCTTGCTACTCGTAGGTTGAGGTCAGATTGGTGGGGCCAAAGAGCATGGCCTTTTTAGTGATGGTACCTGTTCTCTGGATTTTTTTCCCCTCCAAATATGTTCACGAGGCCAATTCTGTACTCACCTTCTGGAAATGAGTACATTGACTTTTAAGACAAGGTGATTTTTGTTTTGTTTTTGTTGTTAGAAAAGCTGAGAGTATTTTACCTGTTGCCATTTTTTTAATTGTTGTTTAAAAGATTGTTGTTTTAAAATGATTTTGGGATTCTAACTTTAAATTACACAGTACAGATTTTAATTGGCATTTTTGGATAGCATTTCAGATTGTTTATTATTGTATGTTATGTTTACTTGGTTGTGAGCTGCCCTGAGGTCCTTTTGGGCCATGTGGCTTAGATATAAATCCAAAATACATAAATAGAAAGGAATACAGTGATCACTATGGCTATTGTGACAATTACGAAGCATTTCTAATTACTGAAATGGAGAGTGAGCTCATATGCCTTCTGTCTGAGCAGCTATTATTGCCAGTCAATGAATTGTAGCCTTAAAACAAGGTGAGGTCAAGAGGCTTATTTATCTAACACACTGAATTCTATGCATGCCCTAAAGGAGAAAAAAGGATGGTTTTTTTCACCCTCAGGGTATTAGTCATGGTCCGTGGTTCGTGGGAAAAACGTAGGAAGTCTCAAAATTGTGTCCCTATTATTTCAATTTCTCTTAGACTTTGAATTCCAAAGTGAATTTCCTATTCTTCCTTTGTGAATTGGCCTAGAAGGGTACCAAGAGTCTTTGCAGAGCAACACCTGCAGTTAGTTATAGTCAAAGGCATAACTTTTTTTTCCAAGGAGATTCTAAAGTGCTTGGTTATTGTCCCTGGGAGGATAAAGGCCTAGGTTCTTTACCTGACTGGCAGAAGCATTCCTCCACCCAAAGGACGCTAAACATTGTTTTACAAGTAATGAGTCCTGCTGGTTTCATCCTGCAAGACACTGAAATCCCACAGGGAAACATAGCTCGGAATAAAACAGTGAGTTGGAGCTCATAATGAGTTTCCTATGCACAGAGGCCAGTGAGCTTTTATAACGCTCCTTTTCTTTCCTGCAGCTTCAACAAAGGACCCCAGAGCTGTGGGCAATACTCTTGCCCTCAAAGTACATGGAAAACTTGGCAGAAATATACACTTCAGAAATAATAAGAGATCATTCCCCCAAACTAAAAACATAATAATAACTTCAACATTTAAGGGAGAGGGAGAGAGAGAAGAAGAGGAGGAGGAGGAGGAGGAAGAAGAAGTTGTTAAATATGTGAGCGTGTTTTGCCAACATGGATGAAGGTGGGATGAAGCCAAACAAGTGGAGCTGCCAGAAACAAGGATGGATAAAGTTCTACGGGAAAGTGGAGGAACAGAATACTAATACCTGGGACAAAGAACAGAGGGTCTCCTGGCAAACTTCTTTTGGTGACATGTGGAAAATATATTCTTCCAGAATCAATCCTTTTCCCATTAGAATCACCCATTCAAATGTACTCTTCACCAATCTGGCAGGCATTACCTCCCCTCTAGAGGCAAAATGACAAGGAAAACAACTTCCACCAAACAACAAGTTGATGGCATGGAACCAATCTGCATCCACTTTCCATGATGTAATGGTAGAGCTAAACTTTTAAGACATCATTATGAATGCTTCCAAATGAACAATTGAAGTGACCCGCTCACTGTAAATATTGCAACCTGGCTCCCTCAGGCTAGATGGGCCCACAATGAAGCTAAGTATTTTGATAATCTGATTCTCCCAATTCTATGTGATGTCCGCAGCTGTGGCGGAAGGACGTAATAGCAAGATGCCCTGGAAATGCCCATTTCAGATTGAGGATTTGGTGCAATACCCCTTGAAAAAGAGCTACATTTATAGCTGGTATTCTGAAATTGCAGGAGTTTACTTTGTTATCTGTTTTCAGACCTAGATGTGGCAACTGTTTGTACTGTATTGATCTTTCTATTATCAGCAAGGAAGATTGGAGCAAATTTTGTTAGGGTGTCAGGGAAACACATTGTATTGTATCTGGCTATCCCTTTTTCAATTATCTGTGCTTTCAAATGTTATACCCCTTGGCTTGTACAATAATGCTAATGATGAGTCACATGCAACTAAGCTCCTGTTGGTTCCAGAGCCTGCTCTCCACTTTACAGGAGATCTTTGGATTGTTATGCAAAGGGGAATCTATAGTGATGTTGCCCAAACACATTTGAGAATGCTACAAAGAAGCAGTAGTGTGACTAGAAGTGAGCTACATAGACTCTCACCTAGAATGCAGACACCTTAACCAAATCCAGTATGCAGTCAATGTCTGTAGTTTTCTGAGCTGCGATGGAATTTGAGGACCATGTGTTCAAAAATGCATACATTCAAAAAAACGCACATGCTTATTTGACAAATGCACACAAACCACTTTAATCAATGGGAGAAAATGCATACATTTTAAAAATGGACAGAATTGAGGCACATATTTGGAAAATGCACATTTGGTGATTAAAAGAAAACCCATCTGATACAGACACAACTTCAAAGTGGAATTCAAAGAACCTCAATGAGCTAAACTTCTTGTGATAAACACAGAGGTGATGCCACTCAGCACAGGCAGTGCTGAGTTAGATGAACCATTGGTTTTGATTTGGTATAAGGCAGCTTCCTATGTTCCTAGCTCTGATCTGAGCCCACACTGATGCCCCATGAAAAGTAGAAAGTGATAATGGAAGGACAAGCACAGGCTGTCCACATGAGCCATGGTGTGCTCTCTGCATGGGGATGTTCAACACTACAAGTATCTACTTTAGGGAGAGAGTAAATTTCATGCTTATCTGGAAGAAAACAAAGGTAGCATCCTAACCCCAAAGGCTTCCTTAGCCCCAAAGGTTATCCATCAAAACCTAAAATAAATCCTAATTAATGTTGGACGTATGGCAATAAAGGAACATATTTACATATCTGATGGCCAAGCCAATACTGGACAAGGATCATTAGCTATATGAAGTCCATTACAGGGTATACAGAATTCTCCTGAATTCACACACAGTTTTGTTGAGTTACTTGGAGATAGATAATATTCCAAGTACATAACATAAAGTAACAGGCATTTTGTTAAGAGCAGCTAAATTGCAGCTGGCTTCATGATGGAAATGTTCCCAGGTTCTACCTACTAAGGGGCAGGTTAAACAAAATAGTTTATTTCTATATACAGTAAAAACCACTAAAATTCCAAAAGAGAATTTTTTAAAAAATACAGAAAATTGCTGAACATAAAACAGAGACATTGAATAAAAATTATCCATCCAATAAGACAAACTGCCAAACAAGAAGGGTTTTGCTATAAGATGAAATGCTGTAAGACCGGGTGATAAAGAAGCCTTCTGGGGCCAGGAATCCCACAATAAAGGCGTGGCTACAGAGAAGGCCCTTCTCTTATCTGTATCATCTGCATCTCCACCAGCCGTGGTTTTACTTGCACTTTGTTCCTTTTAAAAAATGTGTTTTAAATGTGTTTTTATTCTGTTTTTATTATTTTATTCTATTTGTCCACCGTTCCAAAATTCTTGAATGGGAAGCGGTATATAAATATTACAAATAATAAATAAATAAATTTTGAATTGTACTGGAAACAAATGGGTAACCAGTGCAGTCCTTGCAGGACAGGTATGATATGATCCCATAAGTGAGCACCACTCGCATTCCCGCTGATGCATTCCAGACTAATTGTGGTTTCTGAAAACTCTTCAGAGGTAACCCCATGTAGAGCACATTGCAATAATTTGGATATAACAAAGGCATGTGTCAAAGTGGCCAAGTCTGATTAGCACAGTTGGCGCAGCAGTCTAAGGCCAGATCTACACCAAGAAGGATATAACACTTTGAAAGCAGTTTGAAAATGGTATATGGAATATGTCATGGGCCCCGACAGTGCACTTCAATACTATTAAAAAGCAATAGTGTAGACCCTGCCTTAGTTATGCAAAGGCATTCTTGGCTACAGCCTCCACTTGAGCAAGTGCAAGAGCTGAGTCCAAAAGCAACCCTAAACTGTGAACCTCATTCTTCAAGGGGAATACTACCCTTTCCAGGCAGGTTGAATTCCTATTCCAGAGTCCATCTCTCTAGATTAAATCTCAATGTATTAGCCCTAATCCTTCCCATTACCACCTCCAGACACCAATTCAAAACATCAGCAGATTGCCTAATGGTAGATGAAAAGGATAAAGTTATGTGTCATCCACATATTAGTGCACCCCAATCCCTGGATGATCTCTCCCAGCAGTTCTAGGAATGTGTTAAATAACATGCAGGACAACATCAAACTCTGAGGAATTCCATACACCAATAGCCAAGCATCCCTCAACATCACCTTCTGAAACTGAGCCATGAGGAAGGATCAGAACCATCATAAGATGGTACCTCTTAGGTCATCACCCAAAATATCCCATGGTCAATAGTATTGAACACTGCTGAGAAATCCACAGAATCAACAGAGACATCCTCTCTATGTCCTGGCATAGATAATCTACCAGGGAAACCAAGGCTATCTCAGAGACAAACCCAGGCCGAAATCCAAATATGGGAATTGCTTATAATGGATAAAATATCTATGAAAATTACGGCCGTGTTGCACCCTAATTTCAAGTAAGACTTCTTGGGGAAATAGTTCCTATTTATGTTTTATGTTAACTCTAAAAAGGGTGGGTGTAAAAGGCCTGAGACTCAGACCTACATTTATGCTGTGATTTTGACACTGACAAACTTTTAAGTACATAAATTGAGTTTAAAAGATGTTAAGGAAGGTGATACATTGTGTGTTATATTTTCAAACCTCTGGTAACTCTGAAAAGAGAATATGTAAGTGAAAATTAGTGGTTATGTTTGAAATGAGTGTGTGAAATATTGGGTAATATATTGCCCTTCTGTAATTGAAAATTATTCCAAAAAAAAAAAAAAGTAGGGTGTTGATGTTTGGTTTGGGTTTTAAAAAGGAAGAAAAATCCAACCAGTGATATGAGATGAAAAAGTAAGAATGAGCTGACAGTACCTTCTAGATATTTTATGATTTTGTGTCTGAGAGAGGGAGTAAATTTATTGAAATAATGTTGAAGAACCTCATTTTAATGATTGGGTGGTTCTTTCAGATATATAAATGAATTTAAAACACTAAAGCCCTAGACAACCTGCGACCAGGTTACCTGAAAAACCACATTCTCCCATATGTACTTCCCATCATAAGTGGCCTAGGGAGAGGTCTTTACAGTGGTGGCACCCTCATTATGGAACTTCCATTCCAGATAGGCTTACCTGGTGCCATCTTTACAGTCTTTTTTGAATCCCAGAAATGCCCTTTTTATTCACCTAGGCTTGTAAAATCCTTGTTTTAAATTGTGTGTGTGTGTGTGTGTGTGTGTGTGTGTGTTTTAGTTTTAACCATTGTACTGTTTTATACTGCATTTTACTGTTGTATTTGTTTGTGATCACACAGAAAACTTCTGTCATGGGCCAACTATATAAATATAGTGATTAATTAATTAATTCAACAGGTTTTCAGCTTCTAGAGAGATTTTATATAAATGTATCTGTGTGTGTGTGTGTGTGTGTGTGTGAGAGAGAGAGAGAGAGAGAGAGAGAGAGGAGTCCTTAATTTTTTACGTATGAGGTAAACTCATAAAATATCTAGGATGCTGTGTTAGCCATACCTAGACTAAACAATATTATATAGAGGGCTCTGTTCTGGTTGGTGTTAAATAAGAACCTGTAGTGCCTTCCTGAAAAGACGATGGTCTTTATATGGTTCTCAGACATTACTGTAAATTTCAGGTGAAATCCATTGATGTCTGTCCACCGGCAGAACATATATCACTGGCAGAACTGGTTACCCTTCCTTCCTTCTATCTTCTGTGCACCTCCCAAAATCTGTTTCTGCAGGCTGGGGACCTTCAGTAGCAGTTTGGAAAGGTGGGGAGGCACTCACAGGGCCCTGTCAACAGGTTTATCACCACAAATGGGCCATCCTAGCTTAAAGCACATTTAGTTCAATGATAGAGCAGAAACTCTGGCATGACCAAGCAGGGCTGGGAAAGAGCTCTGTCTGAAATGCTGGAGATTCACTACTATTCCGTGGAAAATACTGAGCTAGATAGACCAATGGCTTCCTATGTTCCTACCCAGGAATAAATCTTGGCTAGTTGCAAGAATATGTCTAGCTCTAAGGGCAACTTTTGGCTAATTCATCAATTGCCATTGGGCTACTTCCACATGATCTGGTACCATGCTATCATTTCTAAGCAGGATATGGTGTGGGAGCCCCCCTGTGGGCTATTCTCACACTGCAGCAGTAATGATACCAAGTTCAGGCAACCTTTTTGGGCCATGGGCACATTTGGCCATTTGAGAACCTATCCTGGGCACCACCACAATATGGCTGCCATGGGAGGTATGGCGAAGGACAAGTCACCTGCCTCAAAGACTAAGTATAAGGCAGAGGTAGGGGCTGAGCCCTAAAACACTAGACACCTCATTTGAACCAACAATTTCCAGCACTAACAGAAACTTATTTCTCAGCAATCCCAGGCACCAGTAAAAAAATGTGTTAATTTAAAAGAAAGAAAGAAAGAAAGAAAGAAAGAAAGAAAGAAAGAAAGAGTGGCAGGAGTAAAGCACCTTGGTAGGCACCAAGAAAGGTGATGTTGCTGACCCGTCCAGATATTGATGAACTGCTACTCCCATCATCCTTCACAATCGGCCAGGCTCATTAGGAATCATGAGAGCTGGAGTCTAACAACATCTGGAGTGCACAAATTTGCCACCCCAATATACAGGAACTAAATGGACCAGGCAGCTGATATTGTTACTTGTCACACCACTGTTACTTGACCTGATTCATGTCGTTTCTGTTTATGGACATCATGGGTCCACTCCTCATAGATGTGGCCCTCACCACTTAATGGTAACCCTAACCCTATACAGTTGGCCTAAACCTGCAAATTGCAAAATTGCACAGTTTTGTTCTTTGAAAAGCGGTAACAAATAAACTAAGAGTCCATTGATATGCTTTTCATTCATTTCCCTGGATTTAAATACTTCTGCAGTTTAATATTTAACATTAGTGCATCAGTAAAGGTTTGTTTTTGTCTTCTTTAATTAGACAAATCTGAAATGTTTTACACTTGATTAAAAAAGCTACACTTGCCACTAACATTTTTGGCTGTTCATGATCTGTATCTTATAAGGAGAAGTTTCCCAGACTAAACAGGATTAACTTACATGATTATGAAGTAGAGCAATGGAACAAAGCCCTGAAAAAATAATCCAGTTGCAGTTGCCCAGATGGCATGTTGTGGTATAGAGTTAAGGATAATAAAGAATAACAAAGGATTACAGAGTTTTTGAAAAGGAAGCACATTAGGGCAGTTGTGCTTACAACGTAAAATACTTTTGAAAAAATAGGAATAGGATTGATAGCTAAAAGAGGGGAAAAAACTAATCCAAAAATACTGGTTACTTTTAAAAAAAAGTTTTATAATTAATTATGCAATCCTGTGCATGTTTACTTGAAAGTAAGTCCTATTCAGATAAACGGGACATACTCCCAGGTAACTGTGCCTAAAATTGCAGCTTGAGGCTCATTGACTCCAAACCACTATAAGTATGTGCAGCAGCTGAGAGAAGGTACATAAGGTCACATTTTCAATGACAGTGCTCATCTGCTCTTCAGAGAATGAGATAGTTGAGGACAGAGAGAGCCTATCTACACTACTGCTTTAAATTGGTTTATAACGGTTTAACACTGTTATAAACCGTTTTAAAGCAGTAGTGTAGATAGGCTCTATAATCTAAATCTACCCCCATTCCCCAACAGATGATCTGTACTATTGCCCATTTTCTGGCCTGGGCTATTATGGGCTGTCAGACACAATAGCTGGATTAGGGAAGGACCCACATCACATGGCCATGCCCCCAACCTGATTTAAATGATTGGCTGTGATCAGTCCAAGAAATTGCCATATGAAGCTGTGCCTTACTGAGCTAGGTAGACCACTGACCTCTCCAGCTCACTCTTGTCTGCAGCAGGGGTAGGCACAAAGTAGTCTTCCAGATGTTGAGGAGTTCAGCTTCCAGCACTCCTGACCATTGGCCATACTGGCAGGGCATTGAAGTCCAAAACACCTGGAGATCTACCTTGTGCCCATCTCTGGTCTACAGTACACTGACTGTCAGTAGTTCTCCAGAATATTCAACAGCCATATCTGGAGATGCCAAACATAGAACCCTGGACAGTCTGCATGCAAAGCCTCTGCCATCCCATTGATTTTAATGGGATTAAGTGTTCCTAACTCTGTATTGAATTATTCCATACTTTATGAAGGAAAAGTCCAATCTAGAGAAATAAGAAAAGAAATGACTGCGTATCACATATATTTTTGCTTGCTTGCTTGCTGTCCTGAGTACCACCCCCAACCCCAAGCCCCTACTGCTACCACAACTCATTGTGTGATGTAGCACATTGAATGGAAATGCTGCTTTTTAGGAGAGGGGAAAATCACCGCATGTAGAAGATCACATGTACACATAAATAATGTCTCTGTCCTGAAGCCATTTGTTTTCATTTACTTATTTATATTTCTTTACTTTACCATTTTGTTTTACCATTCCACCTTAAATAAAATAAAACAACAAAACATGAGTAGATTAAAAAATAACACACATTCACAAAATCATGAAATGCACACTAATTAAACCATTTCAAGCAGGGACATACTCAATTAAAAATTAAATAAAAACATCTTACTAAAATGAGCCTCCAGTTCCAGAAGCCATCAGAAACAAGGTCTTCCCCAAATGTCAGAAATTACTGCATGAGAAGAGGATTAGGTGATACGGAGACATCTGCTATGTAGGGAGGTAAGGCCATAGCTAAACATCTTACCACAACACACACCCATAGCAAACCTATGGATTATCTCATAGAAGCACCTTAGGTACAAAAAGAGGCCTATAGGCATAGCAGCATGTAAGAACCATGTGTTGCTCTAGGGTAGGCTGACCATATGAAAAGGAGGACAGGGCTCATGTAACTTTAACAGTTGTAAAGAAAATGGAATTTCAGCCAGAGTCATTTGTATGCAATTAGTTCCTGGTGAAATTCCCTCTTCATCACAACAGTTAAAGTTGCAGGCACTATACTAGAGTGAACATATACAAAAGAAGGCAGGGCCCCTGCAACTTTAACTGTTGTGATGAAGAGAGAATTTCACCAGGAACTAATTGCATACAAATGACACTGGCTGAAATTCCCTTTTCTCTACAACTGTTAAAGTTACATGAGCCCTGTCCTCCTTTTCATATGGTCAGCCTACTCTAGGGTGGCTACTTCTGCATCACGAAAAAAAGAAGACCCTCCACAAAAAGGCTTGGATTCTCTCTCTCTCTCTCTCTCTCTCTCTCTGGAATTCATCTCATGGAAGACTATAACCAAGTGACCTCTCTACCTGATATCCAGGTACTAATTGCTGGTGGGCAAATCAAGGCCCCTTCTCTCCCTTCTTATAGTTCCTGAACTCTAAACCAGACTTGAACTGGGCAGTCTTTCAAATAGAACAAGATGGGTAACATGTGGATCACTGCCCTGCAAAATGAATCCCACTGTGCCATGCCACAGTAAAAAAAAATTAAAAAAAAAAATGGCACAGCAGCAAACTGCTACAGATCCTTAAGATAGGCTGACCATATGAAAAGGGGGACAGGGCTCATATAACTTTAACAGTTGTAGAGAAAAGGGAATTTCAGCCAGTGTCATTTGTATGCAATTAGTCCCTGGTGATATTCCCTATTCATCACAACTGTTAAAGGTGCAGGCACTATAGTAGAGTGACCATATACAAAAGGAGGCAGGGCCCCTGCAACTTTAACTGTTGTGATGAAGAGGGAATTTCACCAGGAACTAATTGCATACAAATGACACTGGCTGAAATTCCCTTTTCTCTACAACTGTTAAAGGTACATGAGCCCTGTCCTCCTTTTCATATGGTCAGCCTACTTAAGAAGGTCAAATTTTGTTTGTTTCAAGCTAAATTTCCCATATTAAAGGAATTGTAACTGCTACCACCAAATTTCAAAGGTGGGGCAGCCGGAGTGCATCCCACAAAGGTCTGGGCTGGGGTGGAAAGTATCCACCAGACTCCCTGAAGTTTGAAGGTGTCCATCCCTGGCACAGAGGATGCCTTCAAATGGAGGACTGTTCTCTGTAAGGTAGGACAGATGATTATCCTATGCTGCGCCTACATTTCTTTTGACTGAGGCCAAAGGGTTCTGTCTCAGATATCACTTGTGTTACTTAGGCTGACCATATGAAAAGGAGGACAGGGTTCCTGTAATTTTAACAGTTGTAGAGAAAAGAGAATTTCAGCCAGGGTCATTTGTATGCACTATACTAGAGTGACCTTATACAAAAGAAGGCAGGGCCCCTGCAACTTTAACTGTTCTGATGAAGAGGGAATTTCACCAGGAACTGATTGCATACAAATGACACTGGCTGAAATTCCCTTTTCTCTACAACTGTTAAAGTTACAGGAGCCCTGTCCTCCTTTTCATATGGTCAGCCTAGTGTTACTGGAGGTCTGAATCAGTTTTGTTTTTCCCATGTATTTCCCACCTCCCACCTTTTGTATATGCAGAAGTCCTGGCTCACACACCAGAGCTTGAAATGTTACACAAAAGCTGGCTCCCTGGATTGGATCACAAGGCCTTTAACCCTGCGCTTTCAGAGCTGCGCGACTGTATGCATGTTTCTCTTCACTCTATGTAACCCTTCCCCTTCTCTTACTCTTCCCCTAGGAGGAAGGATTCTGTTCACTATAGCAGAGTCCAGTTCATGACTATAAATTGTGAAATCATTTGTTGTGTGTTCTTCTAAATTTGGACCATGGCGATTCTTCAGTCACCGTTACCTGGCTATGACTGTTTTTGAATAGTAAGATGGATTTCTGCTTTTCATCACTGGAAAACAAGGACAGAAGGAAGCTAGGATTTTAAGGCTTGAGAGAGAGGCTAGTTGTTGTTTTTAATGGATAATGACTGTTATATTTATTTGGGTTCCATTGCTATAATTATACATGGCCATCTCAGAAATATAAATTCTGAATTATTTTAGGGTGCCAAGGTGTTCTTTAAAATAAAAACAGCAGCAATAAACAATTTCAACAACGTGTCCCAAGTTCAGTCCCCGATATGTCCAAGTAGGGCCTGTAGCATGAGCATTTTAAAATACATTTTAAAGGATGTTTTTTTCCCCTTCCCCTGTTCAGGAATTGCCACTTTCAAGGCTTCCTAATATTTTAGGGAGATACTATGGGATGCACCAATGCTAGTGCTTTCTATTTATGTTGGCTACTGATCTCAATATTCAAGAGAAGAGAGTATAAAGTTAACAAGCAATTATTTGGCAAATTAGTACTCAACAACCCCGAGTAAATAGGAAGTTTGAAACCTATCTGTTATATAGCTACTTTAATTTGCATAGCACACTGGTGTGTTTGCTTTGCAAATACTTTGCAATGAATCATCATTTGTGCTATACAGTCCAAAGAAAAGCAATCAAAATTCACAGCAAGACAATGAAATTAATTATAACTGTTGAATTCTGTGGTGGTAATTCCTCCTCATGCTGGAAGATTAATTGCATTGCACTTTCCCTGCACTCCACTAAATGATCTGATGAATGTATAATCATTTACAGATTTCTCAAATGCTGAAAATTGATTACCTTTGATTAGCTCTGATCTGCACAAAGAGCTCTGACAGAGTATCACTGAAACATTACAACATTACAGACAAAGTAACAAATGATTTAATTACCAGTGTGCTTATTAATGTTAGATTCCCTGCAGTGATCCTGGCAAATCGGAGCCCTGTAATAGACCTGTGGGTTTCACTGAATTCCATTAGGGTTTAAATAATATTTCTCACTATTTCACAAATCCTTCTTTTCATAGCTGCTTAATAACGCTAATTAATTTTAATTTACACCCCCAAAAATCTATCACATCTCTTACAAACTTTTAATTAGATGCAAAATAGGGGAACTCGCCTCTTTCGCGAAAGCTTGTAAATATGATCTGCCATTGTCTATGTTTCCAAATATGGTTAGCATTAAAAGGAATTTATTTTTCCTGGGATACTGCTTGAAAGGGAAAGTGTAGAACAAATGTTGAATAGCAGCAAACGTGATTTCACTCTGTGGCTTAAACAGAAACCAAGTGCGAGGGGGAAAGGATAGTAAAATGTTTAACTCGCAGAATGGTAAACATAATTTTAATACTTTTTTCCCTGTAGTGCCAATATAGATATTCCCTCATTTTGTTAATTGTGGGAGATAAAACACACTGATTAAGTAGCTACAGTATATGATGAAAGAGCGTTTGAAATGGAGAGATCAAGAGAATACTAGCCCAGGGAGATAAGCCTGTGATGAATGTTGTTGGCACAAACAAATCAAGCTTTTCTAGGCTTGTGCTCATGATCTCTTAGATCCACTAAGATTGGCAGCTTCTGTGGCTTTGCCTCATTTTTGTCATTATGTATGACATTCAATTATTACAAAGCAATAACAATGAAAACCCAGATGATCAGGCAAGTCAAACAGCCCAGATGAAGCTCAGCTTCTGCAAGTGTTTTCAGAATATAATGTTGGTAATCAAAAGCTTACATTGCACGGAAGTCTTAATACACAGCAGAGCTGATTTATAATAATAATTTTGCATCCTAGCCTTGTGGGAAAGGAGAGGGAGATGGGTGGGGGGAGGGAGGGAGGGAGGGAGAGAGAGAGAGAGAGAGAGAGAGATGTGTGTAATGCTGCAGGTGTTGCTGTGTTGTTTTCAATGCACGATATCTTAAATAGCAGCTATGCATCGCCCACTGCAGACTATTACTCTCTCTTTTTTCCCCTTAGCCTGAGCTGTCAGCAGCTGAAAAGCCATCCATCACAGCAAAATGGTAACAAGAGTCAGAAGTCTCTTTGCGCAGAGAAATATTGAAGTCAGATTGTTGATGTCAAAAGTCACACTCGAGTTCAGCCCTCTGTTTTATTAATCCGGTTTGTAGACACATTGTGGCTGCGTTCAATGTGATACACAACAGAACAGACTTTTGGAAAGGTGTGACTTAGAAGTCAAATACAGATTCAGTCTAGCAAAATCATTATCAGGAAATTGTCGGGGCATTTGGACATAGGTTTGATATTCAAGCTGATGGCTGTCTACAATGTTTACGATTTATTTTCCATTGAAAAATGGGAATTAGTTGTCTGCCATGCCTAGCACAATTTTTACCAGCATATGTGTAAACATGCATAGTATTAAACATTGGATTATATAATACTAACTATAGTATATCACATCCTCCTTTTATTATGTTATATAACCCTTTAATACTATGGTAAAAATAATTACATATGTCTTTTTTATGCCACAATGTAACTGTATACAGTAAATTCTGTTAAATGCAAATATGAGAGATATATGTGAAAGATATATGTGAAATATCATGACTTAAATATCCATCTAAAACTAATTCAAATTCAAAGCAATACCCCTCCCCCAACACTACATTTTGAAGGACAAAGCACTGATTTTATACCTAGGAAAACTGTTTATAATTGTTTAGCTGGAGTTTGTTGGCTACAGATAGTATTAGAAGTTTTTTTTTCATATAATATGGAGTTATATGTGTGTATGAAAAGGGGGCACTGTGTATCTGAATTTTTTTAAAGGTAAAATAGTGACTTTTGCTATATTGTACCTTTTTATAGTTCTAAGAAATTGAAATGAATTTTGATTTACAGGTGTATAAAAAGACTTTGAAAATTTGAATTGTGAGTCATGGAGGCTTGTTTAATATGATCTAACACAGTACCTTGCACTGAGTGATATTAGAGAGCGATTTCTTTAAGAAAAGTGCTTTGTATGTCAGGTTAAGTATATGAGATATGAAATACTGGTTGTCTCCAATCGCAACCAGTTTGTTTTAACAAAAACAAGCCTGTTTTGTGAATTGTATTCAAGAACAACCTTTACATCTATTTTCCCTTCCTAATTTTGCCCTAAATTTTCTTTTCAGGCCCAGCCCTCAGGGTACATGATGTAATGATCTGGTACTGTACACACAGAAAGGCAAAGGGGTTATTTGACGAATGGTTGGTTCATATAGCCTATTGTAACATGAAAATCTGTATGCAAAAATGGTCGCTCCCTGTCTTTGGCTCTTTTCTAGCCGGACTAATTTTCTCCAATGGTAAAGTGGGACACACACACATACACACACACAACATGAATTGTGAAGCCTAAACAGTTAAAGAAGGGGGGAAACAGGCTCCAAAGTGGCATTCCTTAAAAACAAATACACACAGAGAGAAAATAAAATAGAGAGCTTTTTAATGTGTGTGTGTGTGTGTGTGTGTGTGTGTGTGTGTTTAAAGAAGATGGATTCAATGATACCAGATGTAACTCACAGATCTGTGGACTGAAGGGTCATGAGTTTAAGTAAAAACTCAACGTCGAGTTAATTGGCTGGCAGTGGCACTACACAAATTGCAGTGCTAGGGTATCTGTTTCTTAGCAAGGAGGTCAGTGTTTCTGTACAGAAAAGAATTGACCCATTTGCTTGGCTATGACACTCTTCACTATATATATATATAGATATATATTCCCATCTTAAGTAAAACAATAACAACAGAAAAACAAAGACCCAGAGCCTTGAGTAAAAGCAAGCCAAGAACTAGTTAAGTCTGAAACAAACACCCAGACCTTATTGTTTATATAAATATAGGGTTATAAGATGTACCACAAAAGCGTTTTAAAAACCCTGCTGCAATCTGGAAATCACATGCAAAATATCTTCCAGCCGTCTTGTGTGTGTGTTTTTAGACCCACCAACAACAGCAACTTTATAATAAATCATATTTCAATGTTTTCCATTTGGGAGAAATATTGTGATATATAATTCTTTCAGT
The DNA here is from genome assembly GCA_029215795.1 of Anniella stebbinsi. Taxonomy (NCBI): domain Eukaryota; kingdom Metazoa; phylum Chordata; class Lepidosauria; order Squamata; family Anniellidae; genus Anniella; species Anniella stebbinsi. The sequence goes on from JARDYH010000001.1 coordinate 328,284,215, forward strand.
ATATGTCTGCTCAAATTGCTATTCCATTTGGTTTCTTTAAAAAAATATGTGATTATTGATTTCATTTCTAAAAAATACATTGTCCCCTAAAATGTTTTCAGTTGGGTATATATAAAATCCTAGAACTCCCATTAGAAATTCTAAGGAAAAAATGCCACAAAGAGACACAGGGAGAAAAATTGCATTATATATATATATATATATGGAACACAACAGCTCTCAAAATAGCTTTACTTCAAATTTACACCCTTTCCTAGTATAAAACGATGAATCTCGTAGCAGTGTGCTTTCTGCCTCCCAGGCAGAACTTCATAGCCTACAATTAGTCTATATATTCAAGGGCCAAAAATCCTCATTGTTTTACTTGCTGTATAATTATCTGTTATGATGAACTGTGATTCTAAGGACTATTGTCTTTAAGCTTGGATCTCTGTATAGAGCAGTTGCCTGGCTGAGACCCAGGAATGGACCTTCCATTTAGAATATATGCCTGACTGATTTCTCTAGTCCCTTCCCGGCTGGGTGAAGCAGGCACTGTTTCTGCATGATTTCTTGGGTTGATGAGAAGTAATTATGCCTTAAATGAAGTCATTCATGTCTGCCATTTTGTTTGCATATTTTTCAACGTTCACCTGTTATTAAACCTGTCTTTAAACTGTAAACTAGTTCTAAGTAGACTTTCATGTCTAACACAGTTTTCGTAATCAGAGGAAAACAACATAGATAATAATGTTTTCTTCACAAGTCACTCAAACAAGAAATCTAATAAAGTGGGTAACAAACCCCTCCCCACCCACCTCCCCACCCCCACAAAAATAGCATTTAAGAATGTTTTGGGCATTTTTTTTCTTGTCTACATTAAGAAAATCATTCCTCAAGGACCATTTCATAATCCTAACTATATTTTCTTTGGGGAAAGTCCCACTATATTTAATGGGATATACTCCCAGATAAGCATATTTATGATTAATGAGCTCTATTTGTATACAGCGGAGGTGAACAGATGACTTGACAATATTAGTTAAAAAGGATTTTAAAAATATTTAATAAATCATTGCCGACTAAGCCAATTGATCACTTTAGTATGCTTTTCTACAAAATAATATTATTCATTAATAATGATTTTCCTTCTTAGTGCATGTGTTTAATCCCATGATCCCTAAAATAGTTAAATCTGTGTGTGCAGTCCATGCCTATGCATGTATATTCAGAGGTAAATGCCAGTGCATTTCAGTGGCACTTCTTGGCAAATTTGTTTTGGATTGCAGTCTTCATCCAGGGTGTTCCTTTGCTGAATTAAATTGATATGGCTGGCACAGCTTTTCCAGAAAGCTTCCCCCCCCCAAAAAAAAATGAATGCTGTCCAATGGTGAAAATAATGAACTATGTGAATTCACTACACAAGAGATATACTTTATGCTAATTTACCAGGCCATTTATTGTCTTGTTAGATTCCTGGATACACTTTTCCCCTAAAGGAAAAAGAGTACACTTTGATCAATGCAATTTGTCTTTGAAAATTCTCAAGAATAAAGTATAATTCTTTGGCCATATTCCCCCCTCAGGTTAATAATCAGTGCGGTCACATAGCCATTATACAGCAGAGCTGTGGTGCTTTACAAAGTAACTTCAGGTATAGGAAATGATCGAGTTTTAATTATCCCTGTAATGTCCAGATCAACAGAAATAAACATGTTAAAATATGAAGCAATCATTTCATGTTACAGCATAGTAAATTAAAATGCAATCTACAATTTATTTTATATATTCTTTAGGAAATCATTTTAATCAGAACGAGGCCTAGCAAACTCTTAGTATATCTCCAAATAGAGGAAGTGCTTTGGGGATGGACATAGGTTGCACTCAGGTGGCTTCTACGTCTTTTTTTAAAATATGGAGGGAACTTGCAAAAACGCAGGCTGCCTCCCCTTCCAAATCGTTGAACAGCTCTAAATTACTGGGCCAGTCCTGCTCACTGCTGCTCTTTAAACTATTTGCTAAATTTATTATTGTTTGGATTACTACAAATGATTTTCACATTTTTGTTCTCATGGTACTGGAAATTTCCCCTGTCATTTACTTCTTTGCCATTTGCGTGCAAATTCTGCCCAGACTGGGATCCCTGCCATTCCATTTTCTTCACAGTGAAGGGTTTTCTCTGCTCCTGGTGGGGCAAAGTCATGACCCAGAAAAAAATTGATTCATGAATTCTCAGGGTGCAGCTAAAGAAGAGAGGAAATATGCCTTGGCTGAGCTCCTACTAGTGACAATTTAAAACCTGTAATTAGTTTGGATGCAAGCTGTAAAAGGAATCAGAATTTAAAGTGCATTAATTCAAACTGATATATTAACTTTAACAACGTAGATGCCTTATTACGGGGAATCATTATTACAGTCTGTTTGGCTAACTGCTGGAAACGAGGTTTTATTAACTTGAGAGAGAGAGAGAGAGAGAGAGAGAGAGAGAGAGAGAGAGAGAGATGATTAGCAAATGCCAGTAAGTCTGGGAAACATTTTATACATGTGATGAATTTCCAAGAGAAACTTAACTTTTAGTGGGGTTAGTTAGTCTTAACGCCTTAGTTATGGATTCTATTTTTATATACTCCCATCATCCTTTTGTATCACAATGGCCAAGGCCATGTACCCCCTGCTGATATCAGGACCCTGCATCTCCTTTAGCTAACTCCCTGACATTTCTATGAACTACACAGCTGAAATGTTATACAGTAATTAATGTTGATCCTAGCACACACTCAGCCTCCAGTACAAATTAGGATGGAAAAGGTTATCATAATATTTTGCTAGTCTGATAGATTTGAATTGCTCCCTGTGGGGGGACAAACAAAAAAGAATGGGTATTTTTAAAGTTATGTTGCAGAGGAAAGCCATGCCCAGGCATTTTGGGAATGGAAAGGGAAGAGAAGAATTTGAGATATTCTGCTCTGAAAGGAATTAGGCTTGCTATGAAGAGACGTGGATGCTCAGAAGCACTCAATGCCCCAAGGACCAGTTTGGAGTACTGCAATAAGACCCCTTTTAGGCGACGTCAGCAGATGATGCCTGAAACTCAAACTCCAAGTCTGTTATCTTGTGGAGTTCAAATCCAGGTACAACCAGCAGCTGTATCGTCTCGACCTGTCAGTGTTGTCTGAAAAACACCCAGAGACTAAATAATTTAGATTACACTATTCTGACCTGTATAATTGTTGAAATGAGTAATGCAGCGACTAACTGAAAGAGGTCAACCATCTGTAGAGGAAACATAGAATTTGGTTTCATTTCCAAACAAACTTTTGAAGAGCAATGCTGTGGGAGGTAGGAGAAAGTCTGAAGACAGACCAAGCGCTTATCTGGTTAAAACTTCCATCACTAGCTGAAAGAAACATTAATCGCAAATGCTCTCAGGACAGCAGCTAAGTTTGATCTATGCAACATGTCATTAATCTATCTTTACTTTCCTATAGGTTAACATGAATGGGTTTTAAATATCCATTATCACTACCAATGTAGTCATTACTTAGCAAACAAATTACAAACATTGAGAACCCTGACCGTATGGGGCTCATCATGGCACCTTCACAATGTGTATGTGGTTTTCGTTTTTGTTTTTTTCCCCTTTGCGCTCCAGGGAGAATAAAAGCACAAAATGCATTGTACCAAAGGGTAGACACAGATTAAATTCTAACAAGCTGGTTGGCAGCGGTGAAGAAATCTACTGAAATGGACCAGAGAATGGTCTGCAGGCACATGACGTTGTTGAAACTAACCAGATTTGGGGCTTTAAACTGCCTGGAGGTAAGACCACCTGGGAACCTGTAAAGCTCCTCAGAGGAAGTATGGAGCATTATATAAATGAATGAATAATGGTGTCCCTTTAAATATAATATTTGCTCTTATTCAATCTTTTATGCAAAGAAAAGTCTTGGGTCTGCTGCTTCTTGACAAACAGGATGCATGAGTTTTATGACTGCCAGAGAACAAGGCTTGTTAAATACAATTGTGTCCACAGATTTCATAGAATCATGGAGCTGGAAGGAGCCATTTAAGAATCATCAAGTCCAACCCCCTGCTCAGTGCAGGAATCCAGGTTAAAACATCCCTGACAGGTGGCTGTCCACTCTCTGCTTGAATACCTCCAGTGATTGAGAGTCCACCACCTCCTTCGGCAGTTCATTCCATTGTCTGACCCTTAGGACATTTTTCCCCCTGATGTTCGACCAATATTTGTATTTGGCAACTTCCATGAAAGCTACTAAAGTTCCCCCCTTAAAACCATAGCTGCTTCCCATCTGCAGGCTTTTCTACTACCAGTCATTGCTCCTCTGTAGTGAGCTGTATGTGGAATTGCAATTGACAAACCACACTTCAGCACTTTTTGCCCATGTATATCCTGCTGTGTTCCATCCAGATGAATGGATGGAACAAATCTGTGTAGGAGAAGGTGTAACAATGAATCCACGTAGTCCCTTTTTCTTTCTTGTTTTGGCAATCTGTTTTGCTAGTCAGTGTTTTTATTTTGTTGCATTTAAGCACTATTTAGTGAATGTGTCATTTAAAAAAGACGTTCTCTCATACAAGCTCGCTCAGGTTTTAAAATCTTCGGGGGAGGCATTTCTCTTGGTATCACTGCCAGCAGAGGAACATTTGGTGGGGATGCAAGAGAAGGCCTTCTCAATGGCTGCTCTGAGGCTCTGGAACTCCCTGCCAAAGGAGGCTAGGCCAGCCCCTTCTCAGTTGACCTTCAGCTGATAGGCAAAGGCATTTTATTCAGACAGCCTTTGGCATGTCAGCTGGTCTGCTGTTGAAGGGGTTTTTAATGTGTTGATGCTGTTTCTGTTTTGCTGTTGTGTTTTTAATTTATTAGTTTTTATCAATAAGAACATAAGAAGTGCCATGCTGGCTCAGACCAAGGGTCCATCTAGTCCAGCACTCTGTTCTCACAGTAGCCAACCAGTTGTTGACCTGGGCCCACAAGCAGGACACGGTGCAACAGCACCCTTCCTCCATGTTCCCCAGCAACTGGTGTATATAGGCTTACCATCTCTGCCACTGGAGGTAGCACATCGCTATCAGGACTCGTAGCCATTGATAGTCTTCTCCAGGAATTTATCTAAACCTCTTATAAAGCCATCTGACCCATCACTACATCTTGTGTTAGTGAATTTCATAGTGCTGTATGAAGAAGTAGGTTGTAGTTAAGATGTAGGTTTTAATCTAGATTTTAGCCTTGACTGCCATTTTTTTGTGGAAAGATATAAATTTAATTAATTAATTAATTAATAGAGCCACCCAAAATGTCCACTGCATGCATAAAAACCATGCCTAAAGCAATCTACACCTCCAGAGATTGTGCTGTTATCTCATCCCCCCCCAAACACAGTAGATTTGTGTGAGCTTTCAAATGATTAGAAGCAGCATAGGGAAACTGCAGATGGGGAGTCAGCAGAGGGAAAACTCAGGAGCATAATGATTTGATGACTGTGTTATGTAGATGAGTAAAATGTGAATGAAAGGAGAATGGCAATTCCACCACAGGCAGGACTTCCAGGGCCCTTTCTACACCTAGAGGTGTAGAGGGAGGGCCCTGGGATGATCTCGGACGTACGTGCTTCCAGGATTGTCCTCCTCCTTCTAAATAGGAAGTATGATGTCCTGGCTTCCTCCCAGGACATCGCACAGTTGCACCCGGCATTTTTTAAAAATGAGCTGAGAAGAGCGCATTTGTGCTCCATCGACAAGGTCAGTTACCCCCCCCCCCAAAAAAAATCCCAGCCAAAATCAGGGGGGCCACCCTGCCATCCCAGGGATGGTGGACTTGTTTTCCCCCTCCCCTGATGGGCATGCAGCTGCGCAGCTCCATGCCTACTTCTAATGCCTTCTTACTCGTGAGTATGTGGGCACCAGACAGGATGGGCGCCCACACCTCCCACAGTCTCGGTATGTTCCTGGGACCACAGGAAAAATTAGGTTTTCCCAGGGATTCCTAATCCCTGGGAAAACCCATGCCTGTCATTCCCCCCTCCCCCCCCCCGGAGTCCCTGTGCATCATTTGCATGCACAAGGACGACCCAAGGACAACTGCAGAATAAAAGGCCAGTGTAGAAACAGCCCAGCTGAGGTTTTTAATGTGCAATTGCCATGCCTCTTTCATGCAGTTTTATGGAGGGGAGCACCAGAGGATTTTATAAACCAATTGTAATCCTCTAAAGTTTTCACATTGCTCGTTCCATCTTTTATTCTTCCTGCAGAAAATTTATTGATGAGGGAAAGAGCAGAGTAGCAGTGCAATATCTTTTCAGGTATGGACAGGAAAATGTGTGATTGAAGCACAATGGGTGCAGTTGGTCCTGGGCAAGATGATGACATGTTGGGAATACCCCCTCCTTTCTTTATAGCTTGCTGTGCATTTCCAGTTCCATTGTGATTTCATGTCCTGCACCACAAATAATTTCCTCTGATCTACTGGCTTTCAACCTTAAATAATTGCTTCCCGGAATGAAGTTTTTTCAACCCACATAATTCAATTAGCTATTTAATTAGTAGATTATACTGAAACACCACTGCTTACTTCTGAGTAGAGATGCATAGGTTCTGGCTGTATTCCTGTAAGGCTGCAATCCATTAACTCTGTATTGCTTAAAGTACTTCTGGGTAAACTTTTATAGGTTTCACCTGTGATTCTGTAAGACTGCAATCTTCTAGACCTGTGCTGCCAGACATGAGTTGCAATTGTGCTAGGGTAGGATAGTCAGTAGGTTTTTTGAAACTAACTAAACCAGGTTGTGAAATCGACTAGATCAGGTTCCCTGAATAGATCCAGTTGTAAAATTGACTAGGCAATCTCAGCTGAAATTGATGAGACCTAAAGCCCAACATACAGTAACATTGTTTTCTTGGATGCATGCTTGCCTGAAATCTTCTCGCCCTGTGCTGCAGGTACTCTTTTTAAAACCAATTACTTTTTTAAATTGCAATTGCCCTTCTTCAAAAACTGTAAGAACACACAAACACAAAATACAGAACTAAAAATGGTGCTCAGAAGCACCTGCTTCAAAATGTCAGAAGGGTGTGTGAGAGATGGGGAATGGAGCAATGTTGCACATAGCCTTTACCCACCATGTGAATGAAGAACAGTGAGATGCACACACTCTAAAAGTGCTAGATCCCTGATGTGTGAAAAGACAATTTAAATCCCACATGTAACTTATAGCAGAAGAGCATTGATTGATAACAATAGAAGCTCTCCATTTAGTAGCACCTCTAGTGTGGAATTAGATTTGCAGTAATCCAGATCTGGCAGAAATGTGTATTGGAATTGTCTAAGGCCTTTATCACATATACCATTTTCCCCCCAGATTGCTTCTGCGGGTTCCCCCTCCATTTCCTATGTGAATCTAGTGTTTTGAATCACACATGGTCGGTTTTGCTCTGATACCTCAGCTAAGCCTGTTGAACTTGCATGAACTTACCTGAAACGGACTTTGCCCGTTTAGGGTTAAATCAAAACAGAAACTAAAAACGGGGCACTGAGGGTGAGAGAGCAGCAGAAGGGAAACGACGCCATGCGAATCCAGCGCTGAAGAAGTGGAGCAAAGCCGAGGTGGGTGTGCTTAAAACTCCACCATGTGATAACGATGTGAATAATCTGTTCTTGGATGGTTTGCTTTTATTTTAGCTTCCCCCGTACATTCTAGTTTTCCCCCTGAAATAATATTTTCAGAAGGCACAATTTCTGCATATGATCCTATCCAGAGTTGGCATTTTTAAATCCCACTGGTTTCAATGGGAAGGATTTACGCATGTGCTTAGCTCTCCGACTGAAACAGTTGGAGCTGAAAATGGCTTAACGAAGGCTGGGTTTGCTTAACAATAGTTCGAGTTCCTAAACTGTTTAGTTAGCAAACATGATTTTCACTCACTGGTGAAACAAATGAAAACTGTGAAATTCTGTAAGATGCTTTCTTGACAAGTGGTATAAAGGTGTCATCCACTGCGGAGGAGGTTTCATGAAATGCAGTGGGAGACTCATATTCCATGGTTTAATAGGACCATTTTATTACACTGAGTACACCAGTAAGCTCCAATACATCTTGCTTTTTTTATATAGAAGTTTATATCATGGAAGGAACTTAGGATGCATGTTGACATAGAATTGGGATGCTGTAATGGGAGGGGGGAACCCTAATCTTTCACGTAAGCAATTTCTGCCTATCTAAATATTTGGCATTACAGGCAGTAATAATTGATCAGTGTTCTACAGCATTCTAGAGACTATAAAAAGGCAGGAATTTTTATATATGCCTAAATATTTTGTAATGGTTGCTTAGGGAAAATCAAGGCAAGTTACCAAACCAACACATAACTTTACAACATGGCCAAACTTGCCATTTCTTCCACAAGACAAAACAATAAAGCCATATACAGGCCAGTAATTAAGTGGTAATAAAATAGCATAGTAGCATCCCACACATTGGCAAGGATAATTTTGGCCCTCAGTCTGCCAAGTGTGCCTTGTGATGTGTAAAGCAGGGTTGGGCAGTACAGGGGAAATTTCCAGCTGCTGGACCCCCCCTGCAGGATGCACTCCTGCCATGTCCACCACTGCTGATGATTATATATATTCACAGATTGTGGTTGAAATTTGGTGGCAAATCACTACCGAGCCTTAGATTAGAAAGGACAAAGTTAGCTAGAAAACAAGATAATCTGGGCCCTTTAAGGTAATCTGTAGTGGCTTGTTGCTGAAGTTCAGCAGCAAACCATTGACTTTTTTGTTTACCACACCACCATACTAGGAGGTGTGGCAAGGGATTGCAGAAGAGAACCAGGAGCCTGATGCAATCTGTGGGCTGCATCTCACCCCCCCCCTTGGTCTAATGTGTCTGCTTCAATAGAAGACAGGTGGGTACATATATCTTTTTTTATTGGTGGCTCATAGGCAGGAAGTATACTTAGAAACATCTCCTCTCCGTGTAGCTATGGCAAGTACATCTGCACTGCATCAAGTAAAGCACATTCAACTGAGACTTGCCATGGAGGAGAGCAATCATTGGGTGGTATGTGTTTAAGTTCTCCCAGTGATGGAACTGCTTCTGTCAGTGGAAGAGGGAGGCAATGATTCCTTCTTTCCCAGTGCACCACCAAAGTCTACTCCAGAGAACTGGAGAAACAGATCTGGATCTTTGGGGGCTGGCAGGGGGAGGGGACTGCAGCAGGGAGGAGGGAAGGAAAATGCCCCATTGTGCAAATGGACTTCCACTTACACAGCATTGAATTTCACCCCTTGTAATGGGGGGGGGGGGGCAATGAAAACTGGTCAGGTTGAAAACAATGCATTTTTCAACCTGACTTGGAATATTGGGCTCAAGTTAAAGAAAGGCAGATTCTGGCTGGACACCAGGAAAAACTTCCTGGCTGTTAGAGCACTACAGAAATGGAACCAATTACCTAGGGAGGTTGTGGGCTCTCCCACACTAGAGGCATTCAAGAGGCAGCTAGACAGCCATCTGTCAGGTAGGCTTTAAGGTGGATTCCTGCATTGAGCAGGGGGTTGGAATCAATGGCCTTATAGGCCTCTTACAACTCTACTATTCTATGATTCTATGAAATTTTGTAACTGCCACTGCTATGAATAACAGAAGTAGGGGGTTTTATTTTTTTACTTTTAGAATTATTTGTTACGCAGGTTTAAGAAAATCAGTCCTTCCAACAAATCATCAGAGACTTTCCCACAAAGCAATTGGCATAAGGCCTGAATTACAGAATTTCCTTCATAGATAGCATGCAGCACAGATCAGTGTTGTTGTACTTACTCAAAGGTAAGCATGGGGGATCCAATCTGGATTGGGGCTTAATCATTGGAATAGGGGGGATCGAACCATTTGCTGTGGTCTGGATCCAGCCCTCCATGCCAGCAATTTGGATATGAAAATCGATCCATTTGTTTTAATGAGTGCTTTTTTCTTATACAAATTACAGGTGTGGGGAGCCCCCAACCCATGCTGAGACCACAGCAGGAGTAATAGGGAACCCTTTCCCTCATGCTAAGGCCCATATCAAGTCCCCAATGTATTGTTTATATTTGGGTAAGAAAGAAGCATTGACATAGCTTGTCATTGACACCTGGAGGAATATTTAAGCTGGCTGGCTGAGAGGGCCTAGGAAAGCCATCAAACGTGCAGGAGAGGGATGCCTGCTGCCTGGGGGGCGGGGGGGGGGAGGAAGGGCACCCTGCTGCCTGCTGGCTTTTTTGTTTTGTCTTTGTTAGTTTTTTGTTTGTTTGTTTGTTTTTCCCTTTCTCCAGGCTTGAGCTATGTGCCTGGGAGAGAGGATACAGGGCCAAGTGGGGGGATCTGAGGGGGCCCCAATCATTGTAGTGACAGGTAGAGGGAGATATGGCATTGTGAGGAGGACTTACCAGGTAAGGGGAATGAGGCCCAGACAGTTAACGACTGTGCCTTGTTCCAGTCCCCCTCACACCCACAGGCTTCTTGGTTGCCCTATCAGCCAGCCCTCAGGCCTCCGGGTGCTGCTTTTAAATGCCAGATTGGTGCATAATAAGATCTCCCGCATCCATGACTTAATTCTGGATGAGTCAGCCTATCTGGCATGTATAACCGAGACCTGGGTGGGTGAGCAGGGAGGAGTCAGTCTCTCCCAGCTGTGCCCACCGGGGTACTTGCTTCAGCATCAGGGTAGACCTGAGGGCCGGGGAGGGGGTTTGCTGTGGTCTATAGGAACTCCATCCCCCTCTGCAGGCTCCCTGACCATGTGACTACTGGTCTAGAGTGTTTGCACCTTGTGTTGGGCCAATGGGACAAATCTGGAATTCTGTTGGTGTACCGTCCACCCTGCTGCTCAACGGATTCCCTAGCTGAGCTGACAGAGGTGGTCTCGGGTGTACTGTTGAGGTCCCCCAGACTCCTGACAACCATGGGACTGTCCCAACATGCCATCGGCCCAATGCATGTAGCAGGGCATACTGTAGACCTGGTTTTTTCAACTGGACATGGAGATGGTGATCTGAAAGTGGGGGATTTTACATCATCCCCTCTGTCATGGTCAGATCACCACCTGCTGAGGTTCAGACTTACAGCGGCTTTTCCCCTCTGCAGTGTTGGGAAACCCATTAAGATGGTCCGCCCCCAGAGGCTAATGGATCCAGATGGTTTCCAGAGGGCTCTGGGGAGTTTTCCGGCTGATAGGGCTGGCTTTTCTGTCGAAACCCTGGTTGATCTGTGGAATGCTGAAATGACCTGGGTGGTTAACACAATTGCTCCTGGGCTCCCTCTCCTATGTATAGCTCGTATAGCTCCATGGTATACCCCGGAGCTGAGAGTGATGAAACAAAACATGAGATGGCTTGAGGGCAGATGGATGCAATCAAACACTGGTACGTGCTTATGGTAAGCTGTATTCAGGGGCAGTGAGGGCAGCAAAAAAGCTTCAGTTGTCCATGCTCTGGCTTCAGTTGTCCATGCTCTGGTAACCTCCAAGTTAGATTACTGCAATGCACTCTATGTGGGGCTGCCTTTGAAGAAGGTTCAGAAGCTGCAGCTTGTGCAAAATGCAGCGGCCAGATTGATAACTGGGACCACAAGGTTATAGCATATAAGACCTACTCTGGCCCCCTTGCATTGGCTGCCTGTATGTTTCCGAGCCCGATTCAAAGTGCTGGTTTTAACCTATAAAGCCTTACACAGCTTGGGACCACAATACCTGATGAAACGCCTTTCCCAACATGAATCTACCCGAACACTACGTTCAACGTCTAAGGCCTTCATCCGAGTGCCTACTCTGAGGGAAACTCAGAGGTCGGCAACAAGAGAGAGGGCTTTCTCTGTGGTGGCCCCCCAATTATGGAATGATCTCCCTGACGAGGCCCACCTGGCTCCAACATTGTTATCTTTCGGTGCCAGGTCAAGACTTTCCTCTTCTCTCAGGCATTTGGCAATATCTGAGAAGCCTGGGTTTATTTTTTGTAGCTTTTTGGGTTGTTGCAGTGGTTTTAAATGTATGTGTGCATTGTGTGTATGATGTATGTTTTTGCTATTTTAATTTTTGTATATTGTTTTTAATTGTTTTAATCCTATGTAAACTGCCCAGAGAGCTTCAGCTATGGGGCGGTATACAAATGCAATAAATAAATAAATAAATAGTTGCATGCTACATATTAAGGATAACATGCAGTTTGGTCCTTAGTTGATCTTTGTTTTACCACTGTGATGTGCACACTCCCCTCAACTTTTTGATAAATTTCTTTTTCTATAAGTTTCCACATACCATAATATACATCAAAATCAATGCATATTCAATAATTCCAGAGTTTCAAGTTGTCCTGGTCTGTGCCTGTTGCAATAATTAATAAATGGAATCCAATTTTTCATCTTACACTTCCATCTTACCCTCTCATTCATCAATACATCAGTCTTAGATTATTTTTCTCCATTGTTCAATTGATGGTGTGTACAAGATGTTCACTAGGCCTTCACCAACATAATCTTTTAGGGTGTTAGCATATACCTCACCATTCCAACAAGTTCTCCAGACATCTGATCTTTAATACCCCCCTCATAATATAGGTGGGGTGATAACTATAACTCCCATTCTGTAATTGTTTTATACTGCAAATAATCTTTCTCCAATAATCCTTAACCAGATTTCAATGCCACCACATGTGAGAAAAAGTTCCCCTTCTCAAAACAAATTGTTGCGCTCAGAATTTTTTATTCAAAGAGTATGAATTACTCTTGCACCAGGCTTTGATTGGTGAATCTCAGGACTCTAGTAAAATAAACCCTAAGTAGGTCAGAAAAGTCTACCCACCTCTGCCTTCATGAACTCCTTCTGTTCTTTCCTTCTATTTAAATGAAAGTTTCTATATTGTGTGCACTGTTAATTTGTCATTAGTTTCCTCAACTAGCTCTACCAGGTAGACTTGAGCCAGGGGCTAAAGAAGGAAGCAGTTCTGTTAGCACCAGAGTAATTTCCAATCACATGTTGTTCCTGAAGGAAGCTTCCACAGCACATGGAATCATGTTCATTTGCATGTCAGATATACATGGTCCCAACCAAGGTCTCTACCTTTCTTCTAACAACCTGAGTCCCACCTTGGTGGTAGATTACAAACAGGAAAAGGAGGCAGGACCCATGATGGCCCAAATTTGTATAATGTATTCATAGGAAAGACTTTTATAGAGGAATTGATTATCCACCAGAGAAGCAGGCACCATGCTAATCATACAGCTGGCTCCAGTTCAGAGAAATGTCAACACAATTGAGTCCCACTGAAAGCAAAGCAACTGGCCCGTTTCAATGGCTCATAAGCACAACTTTCTCTGAACTGGAAGCCAAATGTGTGCATTGACTGTTTCATATGTAACTTTTCAGAGTGCAAAGAGAGATGACATTGGACTGAGGTTTGTACGTAATGTCCCTGCCTTCCACCTTTCAAGAGCATGTAAGTCACCTTGAGCTAGTTACCAAACCTTGGACCTTCTTTGACAATACTATGTGATCACATCAGTATTGTAAGTGCTCTCTGCATATAAATGAAGAAGATTGATTTAGGCTATACTAAGGAGACAGCTACGGGATAAGAGGAGTTTTATTCACTGCTTGTTGTCCCAGCTTTTTATTCACAGGCAGGAAGGATATGTAATGCTTTTAGAAAATGGCTGTCTTGATGAGACCTCTGATTGTAAAGCACTTTCAAACTGAGAACTATACAATGTTTGATCCTGAGTGGATAACTTTATATTCTTTTTCTCTTTTTCTTTCTTTCTTTTTTATTTAAGGTCACTATGTCATCTATCTTCTTTTTTTTCTTCTCATCACGACACTCGCCCCAATGACTATGGGTGTCACTTTCTATTCACAGAAATTTGTTGGGAGGAGGGAAATACCCAGAAACCTTGAAGCAACTAGTGATCTGCTGTGAAATGCTCTTTGCCACTTACCACTAGCAGCAGCTTTTATAAACAGAAGTTTTCTTCATCACAGCAATTGTTATCTCTGCATTCCAGTGGTACTGCTTTTTTTTCTTATGCTCATCATTTATCAGACTTCAAGTGGGATGTGGGGGGGACACCCCAAACTGATACGGGAATAAATATAATCTAATACCTGGGGAAGAAATCTTGTGATGACAACAAATGATGCGTGTAGTGGAATGAAGACTAGGCATGAAGGATTTCTTTAAATAATTAGTAACAATCCTTTGTGATCCAGACACCAAGATATGCATGGACTCACCCACCCCAATAAATCTGAAATGTGGTTGATGGTGTAGAATAATTGTCCTGTATTAACAGCTTTGGTAGCAACTTGCCTGAAGTTATAAAGACTACAGCAACCTTCCCCTACCTGGTACCTACCAGAATTTTTGGACTATAGCTCCAAGAATTCCTCACCATTACATATGCTGGATGAAGCTGATGGAGGTTGAAATCCAAACATCTGGAAGGCACTGGGTTGGGGGAGCTTGGCTGAAATAATTCCCAACACCTCCCAAGTGCCAGCATAGCTCCACCCATTCAAGCAGGACATTGGTTTCCCTTGACCTGACCTGGCCAGATTAGCTTCTGAGTCACCTAATCCTGTCTCTGGGCTCCATCACACCTACTTTTTTTTCCTGGTATGAACCCGCAATTTTGACCTCTGTTTCATTAGTGTGGCAAGCACTGGTTCCTGCTGTTATTTGTTCTCCTACTATTGCACCTACCCCTCCCACCCCTTCTCTTTCCTGGTCCAGTTCATTGGTTCTTGTTGGGTAATGGACGTGATTCCCTTCTCCATCACTCTGGTTTTGTTGTCTAGGGTTTTACTGACACAGTTTAATCGGTTGGGTGCCATTTCTGCGGACAATGAGAGTGGGGGTAGAGCAGCAAAACTCCATTCGACTGGCTCACCACAAGTCCGTTCATTCGATTGACAGGCTCAGCAAGCTGGAGGAGAACCACCCCACCTTCCTCTTTCATCAGCAGGACCACCCCCAACAAAAGCAACATAGTGCGAGGACGGCAATACATGGGACGGAAGGGCACCTTTATTTTGCATGGAAAAAATAAATCACACTTTCCCCACCCTAGAAAAAGATGGAAAATGGAGGGGAAGAGGCATGGTGACTGCACAACAGGCATGACATCATATGAGTATCATGTTTCAAAATGGCAAACCAGGCATGACGAGAGTGCAATGAAATGCTGGTGGGATGAAGCCCTCTAAGACTCTCTGGATGCTTTTCATTTACCTGCGTTCCCCACCTTTCCTGCCTGTTCCCCAGTATTTTCCCCTTTTAAGCCTTCCCATTATGTGCTCGGAGGAAGAAGCAGAATTGCATCTGCTGTCCATGGCCTCTGTTTCCTGTCACTGATTGTTTCTGTGTATCCAGAACCTACACATATACACCTTATGTTTTCTGATGTCCCAGCTGCATGGAGAGAGCCTGGGCATGTACCACTTATACTTGCTTGGGCCTTCTACACAGAGACCTGCTCAATATGTTCAGGGCAGGGGCAATGGGCATGATCTCCTTTCTCTTCATGTGGAATGGGGGGGGGGGGTTCCTAATCTGGGCTTCTGCTTGCCTGACTTGCTTAGGCATCCTGCACGTTCTGTCACATTTCCCCTTGACCTCCAGTCCCAGTCCCACTGAGACTCCCAGTCAAATCAGACATTCCTTTAAATCCATATCTAGCAGCTGCGTCTTTTCTTCATTTTTCGTCTAGAGTAGGCAGAGGGAGCCTGATATGGATCTTAAATGCTCTATTTTCCCCCATGCTAGGCTCCCAATCTGGATTGAAGCCCCTGCACCAGAGTGAAAATGAAGAAAAGAGACATCACTGCTAGACACAGATTGTATTGGCTCTCATCCTATGACACCCTGTCCTCCTGACTGCCCATGCCCCAGTGATCACACAGGGTTCCAGGTCATGGGAGTGCTGTGTGCGTGCATCAGGCTCTCCTCTTCAGTCCTTCCTCCAATGGATGTACAGCAGAGGACCAGCTGGGAAAATCTCAGGAGTGGGGCCAGTGGATACAGACTTGCTTTGCTGCTCCACACAATTGTAACAGCATGAATAAGGATACTCAATAGGGCTGGAGTGTTGGTATGTCTTATTTACCGTACCTGATAAGTTAATTCTTGATGTGTCCTTCCCTTTAAGAGCAACACCAGGAAATCTACATTTGGCCTGGTACCAAGTTATGTTGCTTTAGGAAGATTATTCCTCAGAGAACACATGGTCTATGGGGGGGGGATTGAGGGAAATCAGATTTTTTCTTTATTAACCACTGATCACATCATACCAAGCCCCCCTCTCTTTCTTGTATCCAAATTAGCCCCCACCACACTGGTTCTCAGGCTTCCAGGACTTTCCTAGGCTTTAGGACAGCCTCTTCAAACCTAGCTTTCCCACTAGGGTAGGATGGCCATTAGGCATTACCCAAAAAGAGGAAGTACATCACCAAAAGAGAGGACAAACATATTTGCATAACATTTGCATATGGTACTATATACATAAAACAATTGCTGTAATTTAAATAGAAATGCAATAGCTGACCAAAGTGGGAAAGTCTGTGACCAGGTAACCTGTGAATCTGCTCAGTCAACTGTGTTCTAGGTGCTATGGGCAATTTCAAGGTCCCTGAACTCCTTCCCTTTTAGCCATAAACAGACAACCTTTCTACAGGCTTTGGACTGGGCAGTCCTTCAAATGGAGGGTTCCTCCAATAAAGGATTATCCTCTGTAAAGTAGGACACCTAAGGGATACTTCGAGATGCATATGGCTTCCCCTCCAAGTAGCATGAAATGAATAAAACTCAATAAACATGGCCCCAAATGATAAACACTTGACTTATTTTCACTTCTTAAAACACATTTTCAAAAAAAAGTAATTTCCTGCAAACATGAAATTCTCCCCCCCCCCCCATCACGATTGCCTGCTAGTATTTTACACCATAGTACATAACAAGGAGAAGCGGAAGCAGAGCTACCATTGAAGACTCATTTCTCTACTTGATCTCCCCGATGGAGCTCTGCACCTGTTGAAGATGCACCGAGAGTCACCCTTTCTCCAAAACTCCTCAAGCACTCTACTACATGCATATGGGCGCTATCACGAGAGATGCTTAAACAGCCTTTTGAATTTCTGGCATTTCGATGATGATGTCACTTCCGCCCACACCACACCTGTTCAAGCATAAATATTTTCATGCTGTTAGAAATACCAACTGCACCATTTTACTAATGTGGGAGAGACCACACCACTCCAAGAGGCCACCTGGATTGTAAAGTTTCTTTATGGTAAAAATGGCATTCAGGAGCTTGGATATTATTGTTGTTGTTATTATTATTATTATTATTATTATTATTATTATTATTATTATTATTTCCCTATCAATGTACATGTCACTTTGCAAAGTAGCTTGAGCAAACACACACAAAAGGATAAGGTCCTTTCTTTTAGAATCTAAATATTTACTAAGTTTACAATCTAAATTTCAATGGGGGGGGGGGCGAGAAAACAAGAGGGAAAGAAGAGTGAGCCAAGGCTCATGGGGGGTGGGGAATATGCACCAATGCATTTACCCTTATGTAAAGCTTTGTTTCAGTTCAGTCTTAGGACTAGAGATGGACAAATCTGTCAATTTTGGTTTCTACCAGTTTCTAATTTTTCCAGTTTTAATTTTGGTTTATTCCAAAATATGAGATGATGATGATGATGATTAGAAAAATTGTATGCATTTTTGTGCCCATTTCTCTGAATGTATGTATTTTTAAAGGCAAATTTGCCTAATATACTCACTTGTAAACATTTTTCATGCATTTTTCATTTTTTTTCATTAGTATATGCATTTTGTGTGTACTTTTCCTAATATACACATTTCTGTTTGTATTTTTTAAAATTATTCTTAATAAATAATACCTTCTTAATGAAGACCAAGGGTTTAAGCCAGGAATGGGCAACGTTCCAGACCTATGGCTGTGTGTGTCCCTCAGCCTAATTTCAAAATTAGGTGTAGGCCAGTTCAGAGAGTGTTGGATTGGGACTTGAAAGATCCAGGTTCTAGTCCACACTTGGCAATGTTGCTCCCTGGGTGACTTTTGAACAGTCATTAACTCTCTATCTAAACTACTTCACAGAATAGTTGTGAGGATAAAGTGGAGAGGAGGGGGACTATGTAAACTGTCTTGGGTTCCTTGCAAGAGGGGAAAAGGTGAGATATAAATATTGTAGTAGTCACAGTAGTAGTAATCATCATTAATCCTCTGCAAGTGACCAATTCAGACCCCAGCAAGAGTGATCTGTCCTCCTCAATGACCATTTGATTGGGGAGGTAAAGGAAAGGGAGGGAGGGAGGGAGAGAGAGAGAGAGAGAATGGGCTTTCAGAAAGAGAGAGGAAACTGGTGCCTCCCACCCACTTTGGGCTCTGTCCATGCATGCTCCCATATGAGGCCTTCAAAGATTACCCTGGAGGGAATGCACCCCTAGACAACAACAACAACAACAACAAAAAGGCTCACCACTCCTGGGTTAAGCTAAAGCTTACGGAAAAGGTGGGCATTTGCTACAACTGTCCCCATTTACTGAGGACATCCTGGTAGAGCACTCTCCCTATTTTGCCGTTAGAGAGATTTTTGAGTCTCGAGCAGCTTACACTTTCTGTTTGAAAAGACATTCTTGCCCCCTATGCACACACTTGCAAATGCAGCTACATGAACACAAAGGAACTAAGTAGTGCATAGTGTGCCATTTTGATGTATGGGTTAAGTGTAAAATGATGTGTAAGAGAAAATGGGAGGGGCCGTAGCTTAATGGTCAATGCAAAAAGACCAAGGTTTGATCCCCGACATCTCCAGGTATGGCAGGAACAAAATCCTGTCTGAAATCTTGGAGAGCTGCTGACAAATGGTCTACATGGACCAATGGTCTGATTTAGTATAAGGCACCTTCCTGTGTTCCTATAATTGTTCTAGTCGATCTTTACCCAAAAGAACCATCTCTATTTTACTTTCCACAAAACATAACATGCTAGCAAGGTGCACCCTCTGGCAGTGACCCATAGTATGAGAAGAGCAGAGGTTTTGCAAATATGCAAGATTGAAATGCTGCAGGGTAGGTGTACATCTTGTTGGGGGATTTGAAGGAAGAAGGAGAATTGGCACCACATAGAAGTGGTTTCAGACAAAGGAAACAAAGCAAAACAAAAAAATGACATTGGCGGGGAGGGACAGAAATTAGTGATAAAGTGAAAATATTTCTTCCATCCATCTGCATTAGTATTCCTTGAGAAAGCATAATAATTAAACTGAAGTCCAAACCTATATGCACTTACATGGAAATAAGACCCACTGATTCCTACAAAAGCCCATTCTGAATTATGTCCATATCAGATTGTGAACACTGATTTTTCAAATATACACATCAATCATGCACTTTTTTGAAATGTACCCATTTTTCTCCCATTGATTAAAGCGTGTCTGTGTATATTTTTCAAATAGATGCATTTTTTCACCCTTGCATTTTACACACATTTGTGTTTTTTTCTGCAAATTGCATCACAAGCTCATAAATTTACAGACTTTTGACCACAGATTGTGTTTGGGTGTACAGCTGATTCCAGGAGTGTGAGCTGAGTAAATTCTGCTATGAAACAAACTGAAACGAATTTCTCATACTTTCCTAATATCTTGAGAAAGCTTCCATAGCCTTATTCCATCTCCGCCGAGATCTGCAAATCATTGTCAATTTTATAGTAAATAAAGATCAGCATGTAACATTTTAGCAAGAGTTTTCGAAATATTTAGCACTTCAGTGCTAAGAGAGGTGAGAATTCCAATTGTCAGCACTTAGCACTTTCATATTCATTAATCTCAGGAAAGTGTATCCCAAGAAACAAATGCATAATTGTTGAAATGGCAGGAGCCAATTTGCAAAACAATGTGCATTGTTTCATTCTTTCCTTTTCCAATATTTAACTTGAAGACACTGTTTCTGTTTTCTGTGTTGGACGTGGTGCCATATTTCTTCCACAACTTGCCTGATGGCCTGATGAATAGATATTTTCAAATATCCCAAGACAAAATACTTCACACTCTACAAAACACTACCAGGAATGTCAAACATGGAAGTGACATTATATGGTACAATGCAAATTACATTAGCAGATGTTTTTGTTAAAAGTTGTGGTTCTTTTAACACAGGGGTGCAGAACTTCTTCCAGTCTGAGGGCCAGATTCTATTTCAGATTAGATCTTGGGGGCTGCATTCCAGTGGTGGATGTTGTAGAAAGTACAAGGGGTGAGGCCAACCCCCTACAAATGCCAGCATATTTTCGCTCAAAGCTCTTACTGCTAGTAACTAAGCCTTAAGAGAGGCATTCCATTGTTTTAGAAGGAAGAAGAAGAAGAAGAAGAAGAAGAAGAAGAAGAAGAAGAAGAAGAAGAAGAAGAAGAAGGGGAACTTTAGGAAGCATGGCCTTCAGGGGAAGCTCGGGGGGTCAGGTTTGGATACACAGAGGGGTGGATTTGGTCCACAGGTCCGAGGTTCTGCGCCCTGCTTTAAGAGGTTGCTGTCAGCATTTGCCAGCTAAGAGTGGAGATTTATGGCTGTCCTAATCAAGTGTGAAGGCTGAGCCAGAGAAACTGCACCTGGGATTCCTTAGTTGGCTGGAATGCCAGCAGAGTCAAATAAATCATACTGGGGGTCACAAAATAGGGTTTCTAGATGCAGGCAGAGTTGGGGTCGCAGTCCAAAGGGTCACCAGGGAGTCCAAACACACGGAGAGCTGGATGGACCAAACATTGGGGTTTGCATGTGGTTTCCAGTGTCATCCCTGGGCTGCTCAGGACCTTTTAACCCTTAAAAACCTGCCCCAGGTGCTGGCAATTAGCCCTGTAGCTTCCGAGCTCTGGCAGCCTTCAGATATTGATCCTTCAATCTCATGAGCCTGCACTCATCTGAGGTTGGAGGAGCCTCATGATCTCTTTCATCCCTGTAAGAGGGATATTAGAGGGACTTCACCTGGACCATGCCTGCCCCCTGAAAGTAAGGTTCTTGGCCTACATTGCTGCTAGTTTCTTCTCCAGGATCTGCTGGAGCTTACCCTTCCCCTCCATCCTCTCATGATGAGGAATCTGGAGGAGGCATGATAGTTATCTGGTTGGTGTATCCTTTTGAATTCTGGTGATGATAGTCGAATCTATAGCTCACTGATCTAATAGCACTGATTTTTTAGACCAACGTGAATGGGGGTGTTCACACAACATGCTAACCCACACCCAGGGTTAACCATGCAATGTGGTTTGTTTACCATCCTGAACAACCCAGCAACAAATCATGGGGTCTCAAGGTGGCTTGTTCAAGATAAACAAGCCATACTGCATGGTTTACGAGCAGAAAATGTCCTGGGTTAAGACAACACGCTAACCCATGCTTCCACAACAACCCACACTCAACCACTGAGTGTGGGTTAGCGTGTTGTGTGAGCCCAGTCACAAAGGGATTGACAGAAAGATATTGAAAGAATTTCAGAGATTAATTTCAGAAGTTATTTTAAGTTAGCAACTAAAGGCCAATTTTCTTTGCAAATATTTTATAAAAGATTGCAGCAAGAAGAAATAATAAATGGCAAGGAGAATATTTTCGCAATAATTTGGCTGTGTTGAAAATTAGATGACTGCCGAGCTCCCAAGTAGCATTCTATTTTTTTTCTAAAGCAGGTATTTTTCAGTTTCTTTCCTTTCTGCATATTTTGTCCTCACTAGCATGATGAAAGTTTGTAACACTCATTAATGTGACAAGATGGCACAGTTAAAATCACAACATGGATAATTCAGATAAAAGGGGTGTGTGCCTTCTTATTGTTGACAAGAGCAAGTATGTAGGTAACTGAACAAAGTGATTTTGGAATGGAAAGTTAGTTATTCTGAAATGGAAAAAATCATGATCCTGACTGGCAAAACTTCAACACCATGTCAAAAATATTTAAATGGGCTTGCTGTTTTTTCATGCGCACTACTCTGTCAATATATTCCAAAGGGATTGTGTAACAACAACAACAACAACAACAACAGGGGACATCTATCAGTGGCTACCAGTCATGTTAGGGCTGGGTGAGAAATTTGCTCCACTAAGGATTTTTGTTTTTAATGGGTTTATTCAATTCACAGCTTTTGAGCCTCTCAATGAGTTGAGGCAGAGTTTCCTTCTGAAATCCACATTTTTGTGAGCTTTCCAAAGCAGCTTATTTGGGGGGTAGGGGAGAATGGGCACAAAAATCTGCACATTGGACCGAGGTGCTCACAAAATGCATATATTTGAAGAAAGTGCACACACACCTGCAAACCTACAAACCGAATGTAAAAATGCACAAATTTCCATGGGGAAATGTGCACATTTAAAAATGTGCCCAAATAAGGCCAACTTTAATGCCTACATTTGAGGAAAGGTACACAAAATAGTATGTATTTTCATACAGGCTCCTGCAGAAATGGGACAGAACGAGCTTGATCTAAAAGAAACAGACATTCTTGGCAGGACTCAGACTGACAGATCAGTTCATCTCTACTTGGGAGGCCTACATGTGTCTTACACCTGGGGTATGATCCAGTCAGATTTGAAGGTACCAATATGACTCAAGTCTACTACTGTGAAAGAATGATATAGTTTATTGATGGAAAATGAATAGAGATAATAAAAGGAAATAAAAGATTATAACCACCCCATAATTCATAGATCACAATTCCCTGGATGCAACGGGTGCCACCCTGGGAGCTCTTTCTGAGCAGGTGGTGAACCTTCCCCTCACCCCTGCTCAGATGTGGACAGCGACAGGCCAAACTGCCCGGGATTTTATAGAGCTTGACTCACCTAGTTTCAGACTGTCAGAAGGCACACACACCCCAACCTCCCTTCACCAAGGAGGAGAAAGAGGGGCCATAATTTCTCGGCAGGAAAGAAAGTTTCTCACAGCAGAGAAAGGATTGTTCTTATCATAAAGAAGGTACAACCTGTGCAAGACAAGTACTCTTGCATTATCTAACTCCGTTAGTAGCAAACAGCGCTGTCCTTCATTGTACAGCTAGAAAAATCAACTCTAACTTCATAATGGTTGCCAACTGCTCAACCAAATAAGTATCCCTATGCTACTAAACATTGCATACGACTCTGTGTAATTTCACATCTTCCTTCTCGCCATACAAATCCAATAAAACATGCAGTCTTCAGGTTCAGTAGAAGTATATCAGTTATTGGGGAACAAGAGTAGGAGAAAGCTATTGTCTTCATTCCATCCTTGCAGCATTCCCAGAGGTATCTGGTTGGACTAACTGGATCTTTCGTCTGATCCAGCAGCGTTCTTCATACCATCATCATCACCATCCCTAACATTCATGTACCAGCATTACGTTTCCGATGAACTTCACATACATTAGTTCAACCATTTTTACAATTTGAAGGTAGTTCAGCATTGTTATCCCTCTACTGCAAATCAATGGAGAAAGGCTGGATCCAAATGGTGCACGAGGTGAAGGCTGAACTTTCCCCCTCTCTTCTTCCTCCCTGCACCCCTAAACAGCCTCATCAATGCCTCTTCCTGAACAGTGTGAGCTGTACCATTTAGGAAGGAGCTGTAGTGGAATGGGGGAGTCACCCAGAATCAGGCAGAACTGCTTTGATCCACATACTGAGACTCATGAAAGAATTTTCCCCAGACTGGACCAGCTAGCAAATGTGGGGGCAGGGGTTTCACCCCTTGTAGTATGGGTCTTGTTTCAGTTCTCTGGGTCATCTTGGACCATTGCTTTGTAGTCAACATTCTGAGGGGAACCTGCTCCTTGCCTGTGAAACAATGGGTGAAATCCAACTGAGGTCTCTCCTCTAATGGAAGGATTCCACCCGTGGAATGGGAGCAGTCGATTCCTTCCCTCTGCAGCTTCCTGTGCCATCGTCGCTGCTCCAGAGGGTTGGTGGACTCTTTGAAGCAGATTTTGGGGGACTGTTGCAGAGGGGAGTAAAATAAGGGAAAGTTCCATTGCGCGAGCAGAATTCCACTCGCACAATGTAGGATGGAACCCAATGTTGCCTAGATTGTGTTTATTGGGGAAAGACTATGTCGTGATCACAGAGGGTGGCACTTGAAGTTACATCTCTGTGAGAAACCACCTTTATTAAAAACATTGAGAAACAGTCCTTTACCTATCGTGTTGCTTTACCAAAAAGACATGGTGAGGAGGAATAAAACTCCACCATTCTGTTTGAATTATTGTTGGGGTTGTATTTGTATTTCTGTTTTTTTACCCCTCTCATCAGTTGTTTGTAACTAAGCTAGGAAGAATCTATCTTGGCTGTAATCCAGAAGCCTGGAGCTCAGCTTGAGTGGAACATTATTTTTTTAAAACTTTGAAAATATTTATTGAATCATGTTTTAATTAGCAGGGAAAAAACATTTTGTTTATTTTCAACGGAATTTTCTCTCTCCACATTTAAAGGGTAAAATCCACTTGCTTTGTGTTCCACTTGCATAAAGGTGACATTTTCATGGATGGTTGCTTGGCACAAGGCAGAGCGATGTACTTGATTTCCTGCCCTTACTTTTTGGAAGAGATAAAATTGGCAGCTCTTGCTATGAGCATGGGGAGGGGGGGGGAGGACGTCATTCTGCGTTTTGCTCTCCAGATGAAACACAATCATATTTAGCTCATATTTGTATGTTCTTTTGATTTCTCTATATGCAGGGATGATATGTGTTCTTCAAGGAACCTCTTTGCAACTTCCAAATATTCAGATCCAGGGATAGCTATTGGATTCTTGGACATCGATTAAAAATCAGGAATGGACTGGGGGATCAAGAATAAATTGAAAGTCAGTCCAAGAGAAGACAAAGTTGCTTATGGTCAGAGACTAAGAAATACAGGAATCGGTGGATTTACTCATCATAACTCATCTGAAGGAAATGCTTTGCAACTTGGGAGTCTTCCTGGATCCGCCTTACTCCTAGATGCCCACGTAGAATCAGTGACCAGGACTGCATCTCACTAGCTTTGGCTGGTTGGCCATCTGTGCTTCTTTGGGGGGGTGACATGGACCTTGCTGCTATACCACATGTCTCAGGGCCAAACCACACGTTGCAGTGAACCTAGGGCATGTGGCTCCATCTGTTGCTATTCTTTTTACATAAAAGTTAGTGTAGAGGACCAAATCCAAATTGGGGCTGCAGCATGTGGGGAGGTATAATCCTTCCCTCCCCAGCCAAACCCTTCTTGAAATTCCCCCTTCCATGGTACCTAGCATGGCACCTTTTGGGATCTTTTATTACCATTATCTGCCAAACCTGTGGCAGGGTATGAGTGATTGAGAGTGTTCCAGCTGGGCAGAGAAGAATTAAATCTCTCTCAATGTGAACCTAGTCCCAATCCAGATTGGGGCCCATGCTTATTTTGATTTTTTTAAAAAAAAAACCACACCACTGACAGAGCTATACACTACGTATTTAATGCAATGTATAGCTTGAGCACCAGTAACTTCCCAACCTGACTGAAGTGCAATGGACTCTACGTGGGACTAGGGATGACACTCATTTGCAGATCCAGTGCATTTTGGGCCTGCCAGATTCCTGCTGCCCACCCAGTTCAGCTTTCATTCATGAGCCGAGTCATGGGCTGGGCTTTTACCAAAATCTGAAAAGTTTTTTTTTTCATAAATAGAATGTTGGACAAATTGCATTCAATCTACATAATTCGTGTAAATCCCATCTGGAATTTGCATAATTTGCATAAATTACAGAGGTAATTTCTGCAAATTAAACAGCTTGTGGCTACAATTTGTGCAACTTTCTAGTCATGGTGGGGTAACGTCACCCGGGAAATATGATTCCATGTAGATCAAGTCATAACATGAGAACATAAGAGCCATGCTGGATCAGACCAAGGTCCATCTACTCCAACATTCTGTTCACACAGTGGCCAACCAGCTGTCGACCAGGGACCCACAAACAGGACATAGTGTAATAGCACCCTCCCACACTGAAGTCCAGAGTGCCCAGCTGATGAACGCTTGGTGAACTCCACCCCCACCCACCCCCAGACAGATTCCTCTGACATCCCTAGGTGGGACTGCCCTTTGAGATATCTTGGTAACTTTCATCGGTTGGCTCAGAATGTGGTGGCACCCAATTTGCTATTTTTGGTTGTTTATTACAATCCTACAAAAGCTCATCTGGCCCCCAGTTTGTTTTGGATCAAATGCTAGGTGTTGATTTAAATTTTTAGAGCTCTAAATGGTATGTAGTTCAGGATTTCTGAGGGAACATTTCCCAGATAAACCTTCATCACGATAATATACAAGCTGCCTGAATTGAGAGATAGGGGCACTGTATTGCAGTGGTTCCAGTTCTACTCGGACGGCTGATTTTAGAAGGCTATGCAGAAGTTTATTGCTTAGCTATGTGGCAGCTGTGCTATGGGGATCCTAAGGGCTCTGTTTTATTACCCATGCTTTTAAACATCTACATGAAATCACTGGAAAGTGTCACGAATATGTGGATGACATCCAGCGCCACCTCTCCTTTTCATCAAATGCAAATGATGCAGTTGATGTTCTGAACTATTGCCCAGGCAGGGTAGTGGACTGGATGAGGCCAGTAAACTGAGGCTCAATCCAGACAAGATAAAGACTCGGAGCTCAGCCGTGGTGTTTATGAATGTATTGCTTTGAATATGCTTGAGCATCCCATTGCCAGCCACCCTGTTGAAAGTGATTTATAACCCTAGAGATAAATGGTGCTGCAGACCCATTTTTAAATTGTGTACAATTCTGGCCAGAGATTATATCATCCCCATGAATCTATTAAAAAGAGACTGAAAGGGGCTACTGAAGCTACAGTCCTATGCACACCACTGAAATCACCAGGACTTAATTCTGACTAGACATGTATAGGATTGAACTGCAAAGCTTCAATCCTGTGCACACTTACTTGGGAGTAAATCCCACTGAATTTACTGGGATTCACCCATGGGTTAATATCCATGGGATGAGACTGTATAATCCTCAAGAGGTTTGGAGGATCTTCTCTGTAAAGGACAGCATAAAGCATTTGGAGATTCTTGGTTTAGGAAACAAAACAAGGGGGACAGCAGAGGTTGGATAGTACAGTGAAAGTGCACAGATTGTATTCACTCATGGTTTTGTGCTAGTAAAAGCATTTCTGCTCATAGGAGGTGGCACCCCAGCTTTTCAGTGGGCACAGGGGGATGCAGTGGATAGGATGAATTGTTGAAAATTGGAGGTTCTTCCTTGTAGAAGCAGAAGTGTTTTCCACCAGCACAAAACCACTATGAGATACAACCCAATAGTGATGCCTTTCCCCACCCCCTTTTGTATTATACATTGGACAAAAAGAAGATCATTGAATGGAAAGTTGTTTGGTGGAAGGTTCTGAAGACACAAAACCAAGCATTTAATCATTGGTGGCACCTGTGCTTTTTAAATTGTTCATAAATGATCTGGAATTCAGGGAGAGCAGAAAGGTGGTCAAGTTTGCTGATGTCACCCAATTATTTAGGGTGGTTAAAACTCAAAGGGACAGAGAAGAGCCCCCAAAGGATCTCTCCAAAGTGGTGGAATAGGCATTAAAATGGCACATTGGGGCAGTTAAAAAAAACAAACCCTAACCTTAAGCAGAATACTAATATTAAATTGTAAAATGTGCCTTTATCTGAAATTTCTGCAATTTGGAAAAAATAATTTTCAAAACTAGGTTTAAATTGAATTTTTTTAATTTTGGAATTATTCATGTTTATATAGTGTTGTTCTCATTGTAGATGTAACTGAATTTTAGATCTGTATCTATAACAATTTCTTCATTTTGACTTCCTTGATACTGTAATAATAAATGTTGCAGATTAGTGCACTATTTTTTTCTTGGACCATAATGCCTATGCAAACATTTCAGCAGTTATTAGTTAGAGGTTAACTCTCTGCTTTTTTGATATTGCTGTCACATAATTTTTCTCTCGTATTCTTTAAAATTAATTGGCTGCTGTCCTTGTCTAGCCTCTGAAGGTTGTGCTCTGGGTCATGGTGTCCAAAGAACAGAAAAGAAAACACTTTGAAGAGGATGCATGTTAATAAATCAGAAACCATATGGTGCATTTTCACAAAAACATATTTGCATTTTGTGTTTTAAAAAAAAGTGAGGAAAAGAGAAATAATGTAATAGCTAAACAAAACTGAGGGAATTATAAGCTAGACCTTATTATACAATTATTATAAAGTTTATTATTGGCAAAATAATTTTGTGTATGTATATACGTATGTATATACATGCACTGTTTTGGGGTTAGCATTAGGAATTCTAGGATAACAAGGGCAGATACTTCTGTGAAATACTGGAATTAAGTTAATACTTCACATTGATCCCACAAAATTAGTAAATAGATACAGTGTTAGCCTTTGAACTTTGACTGTTTTTCAACTGCTTTAGAAATTCGTAGTAGCTGTCATGATGGTTTGGCTTTCTCTACAAACAGTTGATTTCAGATTATCATGTTTTTTTCCCATAAGGCAAATCTAACAGCAAGCAACTTGTTTCCTCATTGCGAACCTATATTTATGACTGGCAATTGTTATTAATTTCCAATATTGGCATGATGCATGCCAGGGATGATATGAGCTGCTTCCTAATTTTTCCATGTTTGTTTGTTTGTTTTTTAAGAGCAACAAAGTCTCTTACACTGCAACTGATGAAAGGAAAAAACTATGGCCTCATCTACACCAAGCAGGATATTGCACTATGTAAGTGGTATAAAAGCGGTATATAAAAGCCAGGAGCCACACTACTGCTTTATAGTGGTATTGAAGTGCACTGACAACTGTTGGGCCCATTGACATATACCATATACCACTATATCCTGCTTGGTGTGGCTCCTGCCTTTTATGTACTGCTTTCATACTGCATTTATAGTACAATATGCTGCTTGGTGTAGATGAGGCCTATGTTATTGCATCTTCTCCAGAACCAAGAATCCCACCCTGGAGAAGAGAAGTGGTCTTCCAGCCAATAGCTGCAGATGGTTACTGAGTGTGGATTGAAGATCATTGGGGAAAAGTAAACGAACTCTGTGATAGTTTCATAACCATGACAAAATGTGCATTCCATGGGCAAACACAGTGGTGGTCCAGACTCCTGACCTATGCACATTCATTCTGAAGGTTTGCACAGATCATATGGGCATAAAATTGGATACATGCATTCATAAGGGATCTCTTTGCAAGATCTTCACAAGTTTTATTTCAAATTTCTGTTTTAATTGATTTTTATTGGTAATTTCTGTTTTTATGAATTTTTATTGACTATGTACTTAATTTGTTTTTATTAGGGATGTGCACTGGATCGGACCCGATCCACGATCCGAGTCCGGTCCAGTGGGAAATCGGATAAATTATCCGATTTCCGATCCCGCAGCTGGATCGGCCGATCCAATCCGAACCGGTCCGAAAAAGCTCCGAACCGGTTCGGCGGATCGGCGGATCGGCGGGCGCCCACTGGCGCCCACCGCCGCTTCCATTGGCGGGCGCCAGCGGGTGCCCGCCGATGAAAGTGGACAGCGGGGGGGGGAGGAGGGGGGCACTTACCTTCTCGGCCCGGTGGCTCCCGTCCGGCGCCGGCGCCTACTACTACTAGCAGGCTCCGCGGCCTGCTCTAGGGTGGCGCGCCGGGTGATGTCATCACCCGGCGCGCTACTCTAGAGCAGGCCGCGGAGCCTGCTGGTAGTAGTAGGCGCCGGCGCCGGACGGGAGCCGCCGGGCCGGAAAGGTAAGGAGGGGGTGCGTGGAGGGGAGGAGGGGGCGCGCGGAGGGGGGAGGGGGGCCCTTACCTGCCCGGCCCGGCGGCTCCCGTCCGGCGCCGGCGCCTACTACTCCCAGCAGGCTCCGCGGCCTGCTCTAGGATGGCACGCCGGGTGATGTCATCACCCGGCGCGCTACTCTAGAGCAGGCCGCGGAGCCTGCTGGAAGTAGTAGGCGCCGGCGCCGGACGGGAGCCGCCGGGCCGGAAAGGTAAGGAGGGGGTGCGTGGAGGGGAGGAGGGGGCACGCGGAGGGGGGAGGGGGGCCCTTACCTTTCCGGCCCGGCGGCTCCCGTCCGGCGCCGGTGCCTACTACTCCCAGCAGGCTCCGCAGCCTGCTCTAGGATGGCGCGCCGGGTGATGTCATCACCCGGCGCGCTACTCTAGAGTAGGCCGCGGAGCCTGCTGGAAGTAGTAGGCGCCGGCGCCGGACGGGAGCCGCCGGGCCGGAAAGGTAAGGAGGGGGTGCGTGGAGGGGAGGAGGGGGCGCGCGGAGGGGGGAGGGGGGAGGGGGGCCCTTACCTGCCCGGCCCGGCGGCTCCCGTCCGGCGCCGGCGCCTACTACTACCAGCAGGCTCCGCGGCCTGCTCCAGGGTGGCGCGCCGGGTGATGTCATCACCCGGCGCGCTACTCGAGAGTAGGCCGCGGAGCCCGCTGGTAGTAGCCGCCGGCGCCGGACGGGCCGAGAAGGTAAGTGGCGGGGAAGGGGGCTTACCCCACCCCCCCGGAGCCGTCCGCTTCTATCCGCTGGCGCCCGCGGGCGCCAGCGGATGGAAGCGGGCGGCCCCAGGGGGGGTAGGGAGCGCGGGGGAGGGGGTTTACCTGCCGGGGCCGTCCACAGCGGACGGCCCCGGGGGGGGAGGGAGTTAGGCCCCCCCTTACCCACCCGCCGCCATTTTTTCCTCATAGACTTGCATTGCAATGCAAGTCTATGGGGAAAAAAATGGCGGCCGATCCAAAAATTTACGATTTTTGGGTCGGGATCGGACTCGATCCGGTCCGGGGGGCCTCCGATTTTGTCCGAACCGGTCCGGGACAAAATTGGAGGTCCCGATCCGGGTCCCGATCCGATCCGGGGGGTCCGTGTACACCCCTAGTTTTTATTGTATCCACTTTGTGTGTGTTTTATCTTGTAAAACACCTTAACAGAATTCCACTCTTAAAAGCAGCCTGGAAATGATTTAAAAATATAAATAAACAAATAAATAAAGTATAGTGAAAAAGTATAGTGTCTATGGAAAATTTCAGAATGAATAATTATAGGTTGGGACAAACCATGGCACCATGATCTCACTCCTCACCTCCCCCCTCCCCACTGAGCCACCCACACACACTGATGCATTGAATGTCTGAAATTAGTGAAAATTTGAGAATCTCTTGCTCCTCCATGTTGCAGCTCCCTATGTGGTCAGGGTTCTACTATGGGTAAATAACGTGGTCCTATACCTATAAGCAGGGTTTTTCCATCATCAGCACTGGCACTTTGAACTTTCAAAAAGTTCTATCTAAACTCATATGTGTGTGGTATTATCATCAATCCAGATGAGGTTAACATCCACATTCGATTACATATGACTTTTTGTTGATCAAGAGGGAAGTGCTTTCAGTAAGGAGGGCCAAAAAGTGAACATCATAGGCTAATTTTGGCCAACTAGCAATGAGTAAATGTATTATGTGTTAGAATCCTGCTCCTGAGGGCTATTTTTCATCTCCTTTTAAAACATGTAAATGCATTCTTAGAATTGATACCCATAACTTTAAATAAGAATGGTAATACATATTTCTTCTATTAGAAAGGAAACAGGTTCTTTTTTAAAAAAAATTATTTATTTCAACATAATAGTTCCAGGAACCTGTCCATTTTGCTATCTCTTGCATTTGAATTTGTTTTTACATCTCAAGTCCTTTGTGACTCAGATATGATGGACTTCATAAATTTTGCTAAATTCTTATCAAAAACGAAAAGAAATAGAAATATTACACAACTGCACCAGCCAAATTCAGTAGGTACAGTTTTCCCAGC
Source organism: Anniella stebbinsi (assembly GCA_029215795.1). NCBI lineage: Eukaryota > Metazoa > Chordata > Lepidosauria > Squamata > Anniellidae > Anniella > Anniella stebbinsi. The sequence continues at coordinate 328,316,090 of JARDYH010000001.1, forward strand.
ATGGAGAGAATTATGTTGTACCAGTGTGCCATGTAGCATCTAAAGATGAGTCCCCTGTCGGAATAAAGGAGGTGGCAGCCCTGATTCAACACCACAGACAAGTCTGAAAACTAGGGATGGGACAATCAATGATGCTCAAGCTCACTGAGATTCTCTACGTTCTGTTTGGAAGCTTGGACCGCCTGACTCCTACTTTTGATTGTGATCTATTTTCATTTTCATTTGAATGGGAAATTTTAGTACACAAGTTTTGAAACTGCACACCCAAATGTGCACCCCCACCCCCACCCCAATAGACTAAAGCATGAAAAAATATTTTAGTGCATTATTTTTCTAAAGTACACATTTTGCAAAGGCAAAGGCTTTGCTTGCTTTTTCCTAAAACTGTGCTCCTGTTTGGAGCTGTGACCGAGGCAATGGCCAGTTAAAAAGAAATCAAAATGGAATTCTTTTATATCCCTACTGAAAACACAGGGATTCAAACCCAGAATAATAAGAGCAAAATGCTCAAAGCCCTAGGCTTGGGTTGACAAATCAGTCCATTTGGTTTCTTCCTCACTCTTTTTTTTTTTAACATTAATAATCTCAAGTTCTTTCCAGCTTGAATATGAAGAAATTTGGGGATTTTGGAAAATTCTTTTCAAAATTGAACTGGATCGAAACTCTAACCCATCCCCAATTTGCATACACATGCTCACTTGCATAAACAACCCCAAATATATGAGTGTGTAGAAGTGACCCATAGGGCCAGTTCACATAGGCAAACCATCTTCATGCAACCTCCAAACCACTTCAGGACACAGGGGTCATATAGAGAAATATATTCTGTGGACGCTCCACAGCTATGGTCCTGGTGCCATTTTTCTTATTGCAGCAGCTTCAAAACAGCTGCCAGCACTAGAGAAATCATTCCAGGACTGTAGACTTCTCATACCATGCATTTTTCTAGGAAATCTATGTAACTTAGGATGGTTGAGAGCAGATCCCAGAGAATAATGTGGTGTTCCACTTCTGGAAAACTTTTCCTGCTGACCCTCCATGCCTGCTTTTGTTCCACTGCAATCTTCCTAATGTAAACAGTTTCCCAGATCAGACAAGCCATACTTTTGCTGCTTATGAGAAAGCTGTTGTGAATCCCACCAAGATGGAAGACTTCTCTTGGCATGTCTATTCCAGCAAGAAAAGGAGCAGCTAAGAGATGCTACCATCACATCACATATTGTTGTCCCAATATTGCATTTTCTCACATCATTCTCAAGGCAGTGGTCAGGCTCCGAAGAATGTATTCGGGTATTTTTAAAAATACTGTCTGAAGTGACAATAAATATATTCCTTATGCTACTGGGGGCACCAATGAGATTTTGGGAAACGGAAAGGAAGATTCATCAAAGTCCACAGACTCACTCTTGTGTTCATGAAACGTCTTTTTTTAATTAAAAAAAGAATCTTGCATTGAAAACCCTTTTGTGCCTTTGACATGCATATCTAGAACATGGGTAAAATAGACCCATAGATTCTATGGATGCTAGGAATCCATTCAGTTTGCATTTTAATGTGAACTTGCCTAATTTGTACTTTCCAAGTCAATATACAAGTAAAAACACAGTTATCCTTCAATATTTACACTCCTCTGAATTTTGCAGTACAATTCTCCAATCAACAAATGTGTACAAAAACATGTATATTAGGAGAATGGAAAAAGTGCTCTTAGGGAAAAGTGTGTGCAGTGATGCATATATTAGGGGAAATAACATGCAAACAAAAACACATTATATTAGGGGAAATTGCTTGCCAAAAACTGGATATGTTCTTACGTTCTTATGATATGGGCAAAATTCCGCACAAAAACTGCATATATTAGGAGAAATGCACACGATAAATGCATACACATGTTTGGAGGCACTTTTAAAAACATTGCAAACTAATTTAGAAATGGGATGACACAAAATTAAGATTCTTTCTTCCTCAATGGGTGCTCCTGAAAAAAATACAAACATGGTCTCAAATGTACCAGAGACAATTGCCTGCCACCCGTGCCCTTCCAAAATCGTGCCCCTACCCTTATGAATAGATAGAGAATCAGTCTTTGATCTCATTGACTGAGAGAATGGTGTTATAAGAGAATTTGAAGTTTTAAATCTTTTAACTCCTGCAGTGCTTCCAGATCTAGCCAAAAGTAGTCCTGAGGATTTCTCTCCTTATGTTCATCACCAGGCACATATAACAAGGAGTGCCTGTTCAAGATAACTGTCGTTGTATTTGCTGAAATATACAGCCAACATAATCAGTAAAGCAATCAACATGGAGAGAAGTTTACTGTATGCTTCAAATCTGTTATTTATCCACAAGAGTAGCACATTCCTAAATGGAAGGGTTTTTTAAAAAAAAGAAAACGGATTCCTGTTCAGAAATAAAATAGGGAAACAATATATAATACACAATGCATTGAAAGTGTGTGTGGAATCCTTTTGGAATCAAAACAAAGGTAAATGTGTGACTAGTTAGAGCACATCAGAAGCCATCTAATTCAGTCGTGGAACAAGTTTCCTGTATAAGACAGTGATTTATTTCAGACGAAATGCTCAACTATGGATTAGTATTAAAATAATGAATATTGAGCTCATGTATTTCCCCTTCCCCCATCTCCTTCTCCAGTTCAGCCACGCCAAAATTATCAAAAGTTTTCATTTTCATTTTCAATTAACTGTGATTTAGCATGATGCCTAAACCCAAACAGTGGTTAACCTTAACTATGATTTAGAAAAACAAGCCAGGATTATAAACCACAATTTGAAGTTGGCTTGTTTCCTTAAAGCTGAGGTGGGCAATTTCAGAGGGTCTGGGGCTGATTTCCACACATCCCCAGAACCCACTGGGAACTACAACACCAACAACATCCCACCAAAATCCAAGCTGCTGAATTGCCATGAAGCAACTGATCATTATTTCCAGGTTCAAAATTATATGGAGATCCTCCATAGAGAGAGGAGGCTCTCCCCTTCAGAGAGTCACTCTTCACATATAGATGATGATGAGAATGATAGAGGGGGAAGGGTTAGTGCACTCCACCTTGTCACATGTTTAGAGCACACCAATTTAGAATTCCTGAATATGGCTTCTTTTTGGATTTCTATATGAACTGAATTTATATGCATCTATATGAACTGAACTGTTATGATCATTTAACACTGATCCTTTTTTCCATTTTTTAAAAAATTATTATAAACACACAAAACCACAAAACCATCAACACATCAACTACATACTAAAAGAGGAATGTATACAGAGTTAAGGTGGTTCCAGGATTTCCCCACAGCAAAGATATGTAACCATCTTTGTTCTTGTCACTAAACAAACAATTTCCCCCCTCCTTTATCTTAACCCTTCTCAGTCGTTGAATTTACAGATAAACAATTCATTTTTTCTTGTCCCTTCAGATAGTTTAACATCGGTCTTCAAAGAATTGCATTGGCTGCCTATAGGCTTCCAGTCAGAATTCAAGGTGTTGGCAATGACATTTGCAGCCCTAAACATCTTGGGACCTTGGTACTTGAGGGAGCACCTCTCCCTATTCATGCCTATCCATTTGAAATATATTAGAGGAGCCCTCCTCTGCATCTCACCAACGTGACAGATACATTATGGTGGGAAAGGGCTTTCTCTGTTGTGGCACATGGGTTGTGGAATACCCTCCCCATGGAGGCCTGACAGGTGCTGACTCTGGCTCCATTTTGGTGCCTAATTAAAACATGGCTCTTTATCAAAGCCTTTGAGGGCTAAATTATCCATGGTTACACATAGTTTTAATTGTTTTTATTGTTTTTTTTTTAAAAAAATCTACTGGTTTTAATTTGTTAACAATTTAATACGTTTTTAGCTGGGTAAATTATGTATGTTGATATTGTTCTGATTTTATCTGTACACTGCCCTGAGGTCCCAGTGATATAGGGTGGGATATAAATGTTTTATTGAATGAATAAATAAATAAATAAATAAATACCATAATATGTGCATCAGTACTTAGTTGTCCATCAACTTTTGCACTTCCCAGATATTCTGACACTGTTCTCAGCTCAAAAAGCATGTCAAAATGAGAGAAAGAGGGGGGAAATATTTTAAAGTATACATTTAAATGTGAGTTTTCATGCAGATGTTTTAAATGAAGATTAATTCAGACACAGGGCAGGATCCAATGGTGCCCTTGAATAGGATGGCTAGGTCCAGCCATCCCAGGGTGCGTGCAGTTGGCCTTGCCAGCTCTGATGCCCACTTGGCCCTTACCACTGGTGTCCGTGATGTAGCGCTTCCAGGGGCAAGCCCTCAAACTGCTGGAAATGCTCATTTCTGGAAGAGAGAGGTCAAGCCCCTTCCAGAAACAAGCACTTCCGATCATTTGGGGGCTTCCCCTTGAAAGCGTTACATTGTGGCCCCTAGCAGTAAGGGCTGGACATGCACCAGGACAGGCAGCTCTGGCCCATGCAAGGGCACTATTGGATCCTGCCCACAGGACAGAATTGATTTTATTAGTGAACACATGCAAGAGTGACCTGGCCTGGAAAGGGTCCATCGGTAGCCCCACATAGAGCATGTTACAGTAATCTAATCATGAGGTTACCAGTGCATGGATGACAATGGCTAGGCTATCCCTATCCAGGAATGGGTGCAGTTGGCATACCAACCAAAGTTGATAATGAGCACTCTTCACCTGTTGTGTCTAATCCCGCTCCCCTTGAGCAGGGTGAAGGACTGTCAGACAATAATTCAGAGTCAGTTTCTGAGGCTGAAGAAACAGCGCTAGAGACATCCTAGTCCATACTAGGAGTGGGGGGGGGTTACTTCCCATGGCCTCTTCCCAGCTGCAAATGAACCTTTGCCAGCTCTTATCTCTGATGGTGTAAATAACTCCCAAGCTGAGAATCAGGCTTCTTATGAGGAGGAGAGCATGGAAAACCTGGTAGATGCAAGATTCCGTAGGAGAGAAAGGTGGGCTGAGGCAAGGGAAGGGAGGAGGAGGTCGGCCAGGTTGATTGCTCAGAAACGGCTTGGTCAGAACCAGTCTCCCTGAAGGCATATTGAAAGAAATAGGTTTTCCCTTTCCTTGAAAGAACAATTGTTTTACTTACTTTTCATAATCTTGCCTAGAGGACAAGTCTCTTAGAACTCTTAGACTCCCTTCAGCTGGAAGAAGATGTTTATTGCCTTAATAAAGCTTTGTTGATTTCATGGCAGACCTCTTTATTGACTTCAACTAATGCAAGGGACGAGAGGAACACAACATCACCATCTTGTCCCCAATGTTATTTAATATCTATATGAAGCCGTTGGGAGTGGTCATCAGGAGATTTGGGGCAAGGTGTCACCAGTAGTCTGACAATACCCAGCTCTATTTCTCTGTGACATTGAATCGGGAGAGGCCATGCATGTCCTGAACCAGTGTGTGGATACAGTTATGGCTTGGGTGAGGGTCAATAAACTGAAGTTGAATCCTGATAAGACAGAGACCCTATGGGTTAGTGCTTCCCAGGTCCAGGAATTGGGGTATCTGCCTGTTCTGGATGGGGTTGCACTCCTTCTGACGGAGCAGGTCTGTAGTTTGGGGGTGCTCCTGGGTCAATCTTTGTTACTGGAGGCCCAGATGGCTTTGGTGGCCCAGAGCACCCATTATTAACTTTGGTTGGTACACCAACTGTACCCATTCCTAGATTAGGATAGCCTAGCCATTGTCATCCATGCACTGGTAACCTCATGATTAGACTACTGTATTGTTCTCTATTTGGGGTTACCCTTGTGCATGGTCCAAAAGCTGTAGCTAGTGCAGAACACAGCAGCAGGTAGTGTGCTCACTGGGACACCTATCTATACTCACATAAAACCTCTGTAAAAAGAACTGCACTGGCTGCCTGTTAGCTACTGAGCCATATGCAAGGTTATTATCCTATGAAATCCTAAGCAACTTGGGACCAGGATACCTAACAGACCACCTTCCCTTATATACACACAGGCAACATTTACAATCTTTAGAGGAGGTCTTACTGGTCATTCCAAAATAAACAGAACGCTGCCTTCTCTGTAGTGTCACCCACCATCTGGAAAACCCTCCCTTGTGCGGTTCAGGAGGTGGAGAATATAACATCCTTTAAATACCTCCTGAAAATATAACTTTTCACACTTTCCCTGGGCTGTAACTTATTTTGGTTTTATATGGTATTTTTAAAAAACTTTTATAGCTTATATTATGATCTGAATTATATTTATGGTTTTAATTGTGAACTGCCCAGAGAGCGTTGGCTATTGGGCAGTATAATAATTTAATAAATAAATAAACACTGTATAAAATGATATGGTGCAATTGTTAGTAATTTGCTATTGAGTGCATTTCTATCCTGTCATTCTTTCATCTTGGAACTCAAGGCAGTATACATGAGGTTCTCAGGAGGTCTCCCATCCAAGCATTGACCAGACCCAGACCTGCTTAGCTTCAGCAAGGGGATAGCATTAGACCCCATTGTAAGGAGCTGTATTTAGTCTTCTGTCTGTTTACTGGCACTGCAACCTTCAAAGTGTTGAAGCTCCCTTTGACTTTTTCCACATATATCTGACAGCAGTTAGTCTATCTCCAAATCACTGTGGACAAAATATTTTTAAAGTGGCAAGTTGTTAAAAATGGCTGGCTATCAAGGAAAGGGGTATCTTGCCTTGATATCTTGCATGAGCTATTCTGCTTGTGCATATATTTGCAGCAAAATATTAATTACTGCTTCCCTCCAGTGCCTGCGGTGGTGGTTTTCTGCCTTCTTCTCTGTTATTCTTCCCAATCCTCACTGATCCCTATGCCTGGAAGTCCTTTGAACACTTGCAGATCGCTTGTACACAGCCAACATGCATACCGTTCAGAGGTTCATAATGTCTGTCATGACCTGTGCCAACTGTATGTAAATTGGAGGTGTGATCCAGAATTTTCCTCCTCTCTACACATTCCCTATACATGCCATCTTGCATGAACAACATGGTTAAAGATGAAACCCATGTAACTGAAATTCTCACATTTTGCTAGGGATGGATGAGATCAGGATTTATCCAGTCTGCACCTCCTGAGCCAAGCACAGACTTGGGTGCAATCTGCAGTCATAGGCTGTACATTTCTGAGCTTGCATTGTGATTTGTGGATCAAAAAACCCTCATCCGACAGCATATGTACATTTGAAAAATGCACCCAAATATACTTTAATCAATGGGAGAAGAATGTGTACATTTCAAAGATATGCACGATTGATGTGTACATTTGAGGAAGTATGCATGAAAAGATGTATGGATGTTCATGCGAAAAGAAAAGAAAAAGCTCATAATCTGACAGGAATTCAAATTGGAATGAACATCGAGATACAATTTGGCAAGCTCACATTTTGCAGATTCGCACATCCATGCATTTTGCTATAACTCTTGTCTAACAAATTCCTGCACACTATCACTCCCCCTTCTCTTCTTCTAGTCAATTTTTGTGATCTCCACATGGACAAACATCATCATCATTATCATTATCATCAAAATATCTCCACATTGACTGCATGCATCACTACTACTACTAACCATCATAATCATCTTCGTGTGGAGACTTCAAAATGTAGACGCATGAGTTCTAGCAATTGTTATTATTACACAGTGTGTGTGGTGGTGACATAGGGCCAAAGAAGACATTACATTAAATGTGTATCTAGCAGTTATGTCTTCTTTTCATTTTAGTGTGGGTGCCAGGGGCCTGATCCAGATCTTAAAAATGCCCCTACTCCCATGCTATGGACCAGATCAAGCTTTGAGGCTATGTGCCTACTTTGAAGTAACAATAAAGAAAGACATAGCTGCTAGGCACACATTTAAAGTAATGTACGTTTTAGCCTTCAAGATGGCATCCAACTAGTGTCTTCCCCTAAAAAAAGGCATCTGTCTGTAGAATTGCTGTCACCTTATATGTACCTCCTGAGCTGCTCCAGGGAGGTAGACAACCTTCTGGGGCAGATTTTGGGGTTCTGGGAGCTGCAGGTGGGAAGAGAGGAAGGGTAAGTCTGCTTGTTCAATGTTGGAAATCAACCACAGTAACATAAAATAATAAAAATGGAAGTCTCTGCCTTGAGTAGCGTACAATCTTAATTTAGTATGTGCATAGGATGGCTTCTCAAACCTTACAGCCTTGTGAGAATGTCATACATGAGATTCTGATGAATTCCTCAAAGCCATCCTAAATTGTTTTAGCTTTATTAGTATTTGCTTCTCTCTATTCAAGGGCAAATGATTGGGGGTGTGGAGAGTCTGTGTATCATTTTAAAATTACAATAACATTCTGAACAAACTGTGTGCAAATATTTCTTTTAACTTTGGTTTCTTATTTTCAGAACATTATGATAGTTTTAGTCAAGAAACCTATGAATCAGCTTGTCTATTGTGAGCCATTACATCTAAATATACTTGCCTCTCTGATAGCTCCTATTTTTAATTGATTTTTTTTAATGTCATGGGCTTTAAATATCCATATAGGATAGTTAAACATTATTCCAAACATTTCTGTAGTACCTGTCAAAAAAAGGAAAGAGATCTTCAGTTGGTACATAAATGCCCTCTGGTGACGGTCTTCAAAAATGCAAGTGCTTTTCCTATTGATCATATTTATGCTTTTTAAGCATGACAGCAATTCAGCAAAAGGATGCTTTAATCCTAAAGCAAGGGCTGGCAACATCAGCAAGACTTGGGGCCAATTTCCCCCCTGGCCACATCCCTCCCTGCTACTACCAAAATGGTCACAGCCAAGCTGCTAATGTTGTTTCCATAAAACACCCATTTCCCAGGAGGCAAATTGATGAGCTTAAAAGGAAAGTAACTTGGCCAAGAACTTAAGAACAAAGAAGTAGGATTTATGCTCCAAAATGAAAAATGTCTCTTGTGAACCCCTAGTTTTCTGCTCCTGTCTGTGGCTCCTGTCTCTCCAAATGTGCCACAGAAAATCTTACCAGCACTTCCTGTGTTTCAAAATGCTCAATGTTTGCTCAAGTATCTAGGTAGATTAGCAGGTTAAGGCACCACTTGGATATCATGTGGCCTTTAATTCCTAAGAAGTGTGGCCAGCCCAAACTCAAACAGCAAGCCCCAATGTTGTGAGCCCACACATAGTGTAGAGGTCTCTTGGACATCCTAGGAAGTTGGTCACACTCCCATTGAGTTTGGACAGTGTCACAGAAATGCCCATTGACTAATTGCAATGGTGGCTGTTTCACAGGTGGTGAAGCTCTATCTGGGTATACAAGGCAGCAGGGTGGTACAAGTGAAGAGAGAAAAACTCTGGTCCAGAAACATGGGTTTGGTTCCAGAGAGAGAAAGAGAGAGAGAGAGAGAGAGAGAGAGAGAGAGAGAGAGAGAGAGAGAGAGATTGTGATAGATCGTGGGGAATGGGCAACTTACTTGGCAAAATCCAGAAATATTTTAGAGCCATACAAAGAATATCTGTGTTGGGTTCCATGGAAATTCATCTCAATATCCATAAAGGAAGTTTTCCATATAATGGCTCAGCCTTCTGTTCATGCCCCAACATTATTATTATTATTATTGTTGTTGTTGTTGTTGTTGTTGTTGTTGTTATTATTATTAACAATATTTATATACCACTGAATTATCTAAAACAGATTCAAGAGTGGTGAACATAGGTATAAACCGTAAAAGAAAGAAGATTAAAAAAGCAAATTAAAATTGTTCAATTTAAAAACAAAGGAACCAGAAAAACAGTGGTTAGTCAGTTGAGGAAGGCTTCTCGAGTTGTTTTCAGGAGGTGCCAGAAGCAGCCTAGTGTTGGTGCCTGCCTGGCCTCCAGGGGCAGGGAGTTTCACAGAGAAGGGGCCACCACACTAAAGGCTCTTCTCCTGGTGGATTCCAGTTGGGCCACAGGTCCATGTGGAACCACCAGGAGCATGCCCTCCAATGACCTGTTCTCTCAGGTAGCCTGGTCTCAACTTGGTCATATCAACTTGGTCTCCATAAGACTGAAGATTACCCTCTGCATAGTGGTTTTCATTCCCATGCAGGCAAATATCTTAACTGGGCATTGAGCAGATATCCAAAAGCCCAGATTTCCACCACTCACTGTGAGTTTCCACATGAGTGTGATCAACCAGAAGGTGAAGTCCTTTGGGTTCCCCTTTCTTTGAAACAGGTAAATTGACCCACTCTGATATTATTTTTTTTTGTTTATCCTCTTCATGCTAAAAAAAAAAAAAAAAATCATCTGTTCTAACCCTCATGTGCCCCACCCTGCCCCACTGAAACTTGAGGTATTCCATTATGCTTTGGCCTCCAACTATCACATTACCATTTACCTAGCACACTCCCTTTACCTTATATGGCAAGCCACAATGCCCCATTTCTATATTGTCTTGCTGTATCACTATTATGAGGAATAGTCTGCCAGTCAAGCACTAGCGATGGTACACTATTCAGTGCTTTTCTTTCTGCAAACATCTGTGGTACAATAATACTCACATGTGTCCAATTTCAGTTACATCCTTCTTGGTGAGCTAATTTCTGCACTTTGTCTAAGTGCAGCATATTATCTGGTTGGGCCTGGATGGAAAATCTCTCAGTTTCAGCTTTTCCCATTTCTCTTTGTCCCCCAAATGGAGAAGTTTGGCAAATTCTTATTAAAAATGAACTGAACAGAAATTCTCACTCACTCCTCCAACCGAGAAACTGATATTCATTGGCATTCCACCACTGGGCCTGGGAGGTTCCATATAGCTGTGAGGTGCCTTTAAAAATTAATCTACTTTGCAGTTTTACCTCATGGTTTGTGTTTGGTTTTCAGTTCAGAAAAATAAACCTTACCATGGCTTTCAGGCTCCTATGAGTTACTTCATCACTACATATATAGCAATAGCCATCATGACTGTGGCAGTGAATTCTAACAGTAATTGCTTGGGGAGTACATATTTATGCAAACTATTTTTCCCTAAGCATTTTAGATATATAGGCACAGAATGCTGGTGACTCTGATTTCAGGGGTGCTGTAAATCTATTCTGGGTTCCTGTCAGAACCAGTTAGAACTCTAAAGAAGCTATCTAAGATGCTGAACCTATTTTGGGGATACATTTCAGCACCTTGGATAGCTCCTTCAGAATTCTGAACACAGATACACAGCTCTACTGTAATCGGAGCCACTGTATATAGGTATGCCAGCCAAAGAAACCCCACTGAACTTTATTTCCCTAATCCACATTTTTCAGAATTAGTTCATAGAATCATAGGTCCCCTCTACAAGGATTCGCTTTTGCGCCCGGTTAGGCGATTATGCGCATAATCGCTGAAGCGCATTTACACCTAATACCTCTGCACGAGAGGCGGCGAAGCGCATTAACAGATGACCAAAATGCACTTTCCAAGTAGTTAATGCGCATAAGCGCTTGTTCACATAGTCAAAATGCGCTTTAACAGCCAGAGCAAAATAAAACTCGCGATTAAACGCGCATTCGATAATGCGCATAATCGGAGAGATAACGCGCCTCTACGCCCGATTTGTGCTCCGTTCTTGTAGAGGTAAATTTTTTAAAGCGCATTGAAAGAGCTTTAAACCTCTCTTGTAGAGGCAGCCATAGAATAGTAGTTGGAACGGGCTTACAAGGCCATCGAGTCCAACCCCCTGCTCAGTACAGGAATCCACCTCAAAGCATACCTGACAGATGACTGTCCAGCTGCCTCTTGAAGGCCTCTAGTGTTAACCTCAAGAATGTAAAAATGTACCCATCCTCAATAGTGCATGACTAGCTTAAGATATGAGAGCATGAGATATATGAAACGCAGATTTGGTTCATTTAACTAGAGCTACAAAGAGTTATGGGAGTCTATGGCTATGAGTCCAAAAGAGCAAGCAATGGTAATTTCAAGGTAGTCATTTTAATTTTTCAAGGACAGTTGCTCTAAATGAGTAATGGGGAACCCTCAGCCTACTTTCATCTGCCCTGCAGAGATGGGGAAGCAGAGAGAAAGAGAGAGTGCAATAGAATCCTGCAATGTTGCAAACTCTACCCACTTTTGGCTCTGACTCCATCCAACTCCTGCATGTGACTCCTAATAGATTATCCTGTATTACAAGGGAATACATCCCTTAACAGAAAAAGGTCCCCACCACCACCTTGCTTTAAAACAGACAGGTAGAACAATACATATGTGTGTGACCATAGGCCAAATGTATAATTTGAAGAATTATTTTAAGTGGGAAGTAGGCTTTTCTATATCATAACAGTGATGGACACTAAACTCACCATAGCAAAGCAAGAGGCTTCATCCTTATTTTGACACTGTAAACAAAGAATAAGGAGAGTAGTGGAAACAGTGGGGGGGCCATTATCGCAGTAAAGAAAAATAAGTTTTTTTGTGCCTGTGCCATACAATTGATCACACATACAGTTTGAGTTCTTTCTCACCAGTTTAGAGTGTAGTAGAATTACCCAGAAAGACTCAATCTTCCTTTATATTGATTATATATATATATATATATATATATATGAAAGTACATTTTATTTCTTGTACAGAAAAGTGCAAAGATGTATGTCTAGCTTTAATTTAAAATTTAAAAAGTTCTCTTCAGAAGTTTCCAAATTTGTTCAATATTTTTTGCCGTTTTCCCCCTTAAACTTTCATGCACCATGAGAAAGAGAAGCACATGCACAAGAAAAGAGAACATTTCTTCTAACTAGAGATGGGCAAATAATCTTTTGCTCAACCCAGAAATTATCTATGTCCCTTATGCATTTAAGGAAGGAAAGGGCAACCTCCAGCCTGTGCGACTAATCCAGCCGTTGTTGGAGTCCAATATGGCCTGTGGATAGTTGTGCGCACTGTATTGGTCCTGCCCTTTGCCCTCCCCAAGCCTGCTCCCCAGGAAAGATGAATTCCCATGATATCTCCAATCAGAGATCAACATACTGGGGATTTCCCTGCACCACTCGATTGGAATCGACTCATGCAACCATCAGCCAAGTCCTTTCCCACCCCAACTGCACCTGTTTTAAATGTGGGCAGGACAGGAAGGCAGTGCTCCACTTGGCAACCACTTGCAGGCACCATCTTGTGTAACTGCTCCTGAGCCCTATCATGCCCCAATTGTGCCCCATTTGAAACACGAGTGGGGCAGAAGGCGGCCGTTGGCCAATGCTTGCATGTGCCAGCCGTAAGCACCATGCTTCTCTCTGTACAGAAAAAATGGGGGCAATGCAGCAATGATGACATCATGGAAGGGGGAGGTACTTAGTCTGGGAGGCAATCTAGCCCCTGAACCAAAAGACACTCTCCCACTAATTTGAGCTGAATGGTCAGAGAGCCTCAAGGTAATACTCCAAGTGCTTGACTAAATGCCCAAGGGTGCAAATGCTAACCCAACTGTTGCTATATTCCTCCCATGATTCCTAATCCCTCCCTCAAGGAGAAAAAGTTGTACACCTTGAAGAAGGGCAATGGATTACTTCAGTGATGAAGGAGTGCTCCAATGAAGACTAGAAGGACCCTCCTGGGCTAGACTGCAAACCTGATGATTCTGCCAGAAATGATACTGTGTGTCACTTGCCACAGGAGAAGATGCCCATTGGGCATAGCTTAATCCTCCATCAGGTGCTCCTCTCCCTTCTCCAATATGAGGGTTTGTCTTTGAGAGAGGGGAAGAGAGTAGCATCTGGTGATGGAGGCCTTTGGGTGTAAGCAAAATCAAGTTGGAAGATAGCTACACCAGGTAGGCTATGCTTGCCTTGATATTGCTTGCAACATTTCAAACACGGTTGTATACATAGCTATGCACCCAAGAATCCAATGTGCATCCCATCCCTACCTCCAACCATTATTGTAGAAGTGTTTCTCTCTCAGAAGTACCAATGGTTGGCCACCCATGAAGACATTGGGGCTTCAATACTATGGAAGAAAGCACAAATTTCCATTTGTCACTGGTGGCTGAAATTTCTATCCAGCCAGGCAAGCTGCCCATATAGTGAACAAAATCTATATTTTCATCAAAACATGTTCTCAGTAGTTGCTGGCTACATTCTCTAGACAGAGTATTTCTGCATAGCACAAGGCTCTTGAGAGCCATATTTTCATAAAGATGGATCTGGAATGTTTCCTAGGTTATACATCTGCACGCTCCATCTCATTTGCATATTAGAACATAAGGCTGACCAGCGGACAGGCAGAATAATTATATACAATCCAAGTTGTTTGGCTGATCTTTCTGCTACTTTTTGAAGCTTCATCTCCACACCTCCTAAAATTAAGTAGGCTTCTGGCGATCTGGCTGTCAGATTCCATCCAAGGTACTCGTGTGATATCACTGGTGTAACTGCAGGACTTGTCAGAAGCCAGGTGTTAACATTCTGCATAGGCTACTGCTAGCTATCTATTAAAACGTCTACATCACATTTATAAAGAAACATTCTTCTTTTGTTCTATCCTCTCCCTCCCCCCATGTAGCCATTATGAAATGCTTACAAGCTGAAAGCTGCAAAGCATCAGTTTTGCCATTCAAGCATATCTTGGGGGACGGGATAGATTTGTGCTCTTCAGTGGTTCTAATGGCCACTTTAGCACTTGATTGTTTCTTAGATGTACACTGAATATCTTTTAAGTGTGCACCTCAGTAAGTAAAATGTAGATGGACACATTCATGTCCCATGGAGGTCCACTTGTCGGGAAACCCTGATTGGCTGCAGCTCCCTGTTGAATATAATATTAGAAGGAAAACCTGGGTGTAATGTGTGAAATGGCCCAAAGAATACCTTTATGTAGGGTGACCATATGAAAAGGAGGACAGGGCTCCTGTGTCTTTAACAGTTGTGATGAAGAGGGAATTTCACCAGGTGATGCATGCATACAAGAGCCCTACCTTTATACCAATACCTGTTTTTGCTGATTCACATGAAGCAATGAAGGACAGTTACTAGATTAAACACCTGTGGACAGGGCCATGTCTCTTTTAGCAATTGTACAGTATCCTGTTATTTCCTGGAAAAGGCAGTTTCAGAAGGTGGTGCTGGAGTGTGGTGTTTGGTTTTTGACACATGGGCCTTTAGGCTATGGTGTTGCACAGGGCTCTATGCTATTTCTCATCTACCTGACACTACTGGGAGACTTCATCCAGGAACTACAATGTGGTATCATCACCATGCTGATGATACCCAATTTTACCTATTCTTTCCATCTCAATTCAGGAAACTGTCAAAAAGTTGCAGGATCTAAAAAAAAAACATATAAATACAGGGGTGGAGGGATTGATCTGAAATTTGGCACGTTCTGAAAGCTGAGGACCGGTCAACCAGCTTTCAGAACAAGCATGATCTTTACAAAAATCATAGAAAATAGAGGGTTTGAGCAATTGCTCTGATTTCTTTTCACAAATGACCAGCCAGATCCCATCTTCAATGTCCCACAAGTTTCAAGTTTGTATCTTTAAAAATGAAGAATTTACAGCGGAGGTGGGGCTTTTGGGGGACCCCCTATTACTTTTTAATTTGAAAAGATAGAGACATGGAACTTTTTGGATCTTGCTAGTCCTGGCTCCCCATGTTTCATGTCATTATCATTTCAAATAAAAAAGTTATGCACATGTTTCCCCCAATGCAAGCCTATAGGGAAAAAAAGCAGACAACAGGATGACAGCCTTGAGGCCCGGTCAACCAGCTCTCATAAAGTTGCACGATCTTTAATAAATTCATATAAAATCGAGGGTTGGAGAGATCGATCTCAAATTTCATACACAAGTCTAGCACATGTTGCTACACGTATATGCCAAATTTCAGATCAATCCTTCCACCCTTGTATTTTATATGAATTTTTTAAAGATCGTGCAACTTTTTGACAAGTCTGAATGAACACACGAGCTGTCATTCTGACCTGTCAGAACTTAAACGTTCTTTAATAAATTAATATAAAATCGAGGGTTGGAGGGATCGATCTCAAATTTCATACACATACTTAGGCATACCCCATAAGCATTGTGACCAAATTTCAAGCCTGTAACTTTGAAAATACAGAAGTTATTGGCATTTTTTCTTTAAAAAATTAAGCTCTATAGGGCACAATGGGGCTGCAAATTAAATATCGTATTTCCGATAATTATCGTGAAGACGATACGGCTCACCTATGATATTATCAGAGACAATAATTTTTTTGGTCTGAAATTATAACAATAAAATATGATATTTTCAGGCGTGCACATTCCTAATAGCTACAACTGAGACCCACCCAGGGCTCAACTAGTTTGTGTCTTGCTTCTTTTGAGGTGAGCCTACTCATGAGTGGTTGTTTCGCATAAGGTGAACACCCATACGCATCCTTGTACAGTGAGCCCTGCTCATGAGTAAGTCTTCAGTAAGTCAGTACTCTTACACCTGGCCACCATTTATCATGAGTCTTAAGCACTGGCATTCTTGTGAGTAGGTAGTGTCCAGGCATCCCCCACTTCCTCAGAAGCTGAGCCCTCTGTGTTTCCAAAAAGCAAATCTGAAGGCATCACCTCTAGGGCCCTGGACCATCTTGGGTAGTGCTAGACTTTTCTGAAGTGACCTGGTCCCTGGGACCATGTGGTTCTGAAGGTTCTGGCTCCTCCTCTGTGGATGCTTCCATTGGAGGATGACACCTGGGACCATGACAGGAAGGAGGCTCAATGAGGGTTTCTTGCCCATGGGCCTTCCAAAAACAGTACTACCTTTTCCTCAGATTCAGTCTAGAGGTTCTCCTAAACCTGCCTTTGCTTCCAGATGTCCAAGTAGCAGCTGTGAGCAAGATTGCTTTTGCCTGGTTTAAGCTGATATTTTACCTGTTCCATAGTGACACATACTTTAGTAAGTTACATCAAGAACTCTATGTGGGTTTGCCCTTGAAGAGCATCCAGAAATTTTAGTTGATTCACAGTGTAGCATCTAAAATGTTGCCTTGAATGGGGAGTAGGTCCCCTTTCTGTTACCCAAACCAAATTCCTGGGCTTAAAATTCGTGAATGGATCAACTGGTTTGTGGATCTCAGGGTTTTTGGGAAAAAATGAAGTAGATTCCATATTTTAAACTCCTTACGGGCAGTAAAGAAGCTTTAGGAGAGTTTGGTGAAAGGGGCTGGGGCTGGGGAAAGGGACATGGCTCTCTGGGAAATCCAGGCAGGGTGGATTTGGCCATGGGCCTGAGGTTCTATGCACTGGCACTACAGTTTGAACCAGGTCCCATCCTTCCATCCACAAAATGGGTTTGCTGGGGTGGGGGGGAGGGATACATGTGCATAGGTGTACAGCATACTATTAAGCTTTCCTCAGAGGTTTAATAAGCTGTATAAGCTATCAGGGCCTAGGCTGAATGGCCTGAAAGCTGTTGAAAAGTGAACAACTGAACTTCATACCATTAGTTGTTATGGCTCATCAGTTGAAGCTCTATGGGTGGTTCTGGGCCATTGCGTTTATCTCTAAAATGTTTTCAAATTACCTCTAGGGATGTCCAGATTTTGTGAAATCTATCCACACGTGTGTTTCATGGTTTATTCATTCTGGTGTCCAGATGGATTCAATTTTTTTCATTATGCAAAAAATACACACATAATTCCATAAGAAAGTTTATAACAATTTACATAATTAATGTTTGCACATAACATTTAGCATATTGTCCCCCATTCCATTTGACTTTTCCCCTGCATATCTTTTCCAGCATTGTATATGCCTCAGCAGAAACCTGAGTATTTTCCTGCGAATGAATTTGCGTATATTTTGGGATTTATTCATTTATTTATTTTTTTAAAAAGTATGTGAATTCTGTGCAGCCTGGGGAGGCTGGTCCACAGTGGATTCTGCAGGTCATATTTTTAAAAATCCAAAATCATTTTAATCTGTTTCGAAATTCTCCAGCATCCCCAATTACCACACAATACTTCATGGTATAAGACTGTACATGTACTGGTCACTTTGATGAGTACATGAACAGGCTTTTGCTTTAGATGAAAATTGATGACATCTCACATGTGAATTTTAAAAAAAGAATCCTGTTGGATCAGACCACAGATCTATATCGGCTAGCTTTCTGGTCCTAAGTAGAGTTGCAGGGAAAGTTCTCTTGAGCTAGCATCTGAGAAGAACAAGGTGTTCATACAAGCCCATCTGAAGTGAGAGGCAAGCTTTCAAAGCTCCAAGTTCCTCTCCAGCTACATCCTTTCACCTATTCCTTCCAGCTAGGGATAGGCAAATAAGTGATGTTCGAGATCGCTAGGATTCTCTGAATGTCACCTCACCTAATGCCTGATTCCTGTATGCTTTTGTGATTGCTGGTCACTTCTCGTGAATGAGAAACATACACAAATCAAACAGCAGTTGAACCAGAGATTTGCACAAATCTCTCACAATTTGAGCACATCTGCCAAATTCATGCAAATTTCCTAATTTGTGCAGCTTTCTTACACGGGGTAAAGTGGAGGTTGCTTCAGGCTACTGAGGAAATTTGCACAAATTAGGAAATTTGTGCATATTGAACTGGGAATTGGGAAAGAGATATGAGCATCTGTTTAATGATTTCTGAATATTTTCAGCGAACATGTGCTCATGCATGTGTTTAGGGCTTCGAATGGGGCATGTTCACGTGTTTGTGAGCAAAAATGAAATTCTCACACATCTCTACTCCTGTCTTCCATCTCCCAAAAGCACTTCCTGCCAGCCCCCTCAGCCCTCAAAACACTCTCCTCTTCCTTTCCCTTGCCTAGCAAGTAACAGCAGTGGTGGGCAGGGAGAAAAGTTGAAAGAGGTTGTTCCTTTCCTACCTACTTCTTCATTGCCCAAGAGGAGAGAGAGAGTTGCTGCAACCACATCTCCCTTGGTCCTGTGGGTTTTGTGCCCCAGCACACTGCCCAGAATGCCAGGGCAACAAAGAGAGAGGGAAGGAAAGGAGAAAGCTCTCTCTTTCCCTCCAGTCTCCCTGTGAAGTACCATTCCTGGTCCTCTCCTTGCCTGGTAAGAAAAGGGAAGGACGAGGAAGTTTGCAGGGCTGGCAAGGACAACCTTTGGACAAGATGGCAACTCATTTTTCGGAGCCCTGAATTGGCTTGGAAAAATGATCTGAGTTCTTCATGGTTTTGGCGTGGAGTGTGGGGGCAGACAGATCATTTTTTAGATAATTCAGATGTGAGTGAGACAGAGCTCTCCTATTTCTCCTTTCATCTGACCAGTTCCCTCTAGGAAACTAATGTGCAAGATATGACGGCAACAAGCCACCCCGTTACATATTCCATCACCTAATTTTCAATGTTATGCTGCCTCTAAACATGGAGGCTCTACAATAAATATAGACTAATTGTTGAAAGACTAAGATAATCATAATTATATACTTATCCTCCAGGAATTTGTTTTGTCTTCCCCCCCAAAAAAATCCACTATTTTTGTGGCCATCACCACATCTCATGGCTATGAATTTATAATGAGTTTATAGAATTTTCTCACTGAATATTCTGAGTCGAATCCAATGTCATTGTTTTGCCAGCAGAACAGATACCACTGGGAGGGCAAGACTTTCCCATTTACTCCTACACACTGCATCCCTGTGAACCCACCAAGTGTGACTACAGTAAAGAGAAGAGGATGGGGATAGTCCCATACAGTGGTATTCATTCTGCTGGTAGAAAGATGACTTGGTTTGAACCCCATTTCTCCTGAAGAACTCATTTGACTTTGTACCTAGTAATCTTATAGGCACTCATAGAAGTCAATTACATGTTGAGAGTAAGCATGTTGCCTCTAAGTGAGACAAGGAACTTCTTCTCAGTCCATCTGACTACCGTGTTTCCCAAACTTGAACGGGTGTATCTGAGACACACCAGATCAAGAGAGAATACAATGGCTTTAAAGACAGAGACCACTCAGTAATAGATTTACAAATCTTTACCAAGTGTTTTGGGCTTCAAGAATTAATGTATGGATAGTGGTCCCCGATGCCAGTAATTAGTCATGTATGAGAAATTTCAGAAACATTGGTGCAGGTCTTTGGTGGCAATGAATTTTTGAAAAATGGGTTACATTACGCCTATATCTTCTTTTTTAAAAAATATGAAATTTGGGCACTGTGGGGGGGAGAAGGGAGGAGGGGGTGGAATTGACAGCTTCATCATCCAATCCTGCTGATCACTCCAACTTTAATGTGTGTATGTTTAAAAATGAGAAATTAATAGCACTTTGCATGGACTGGATTTCCTGGAAAATCTGATTTTTTAGAAGTACCTTGAGAGTAAATGTCTGCAACTCTGCCTCTGAAATTGGCCACAGATGACTACCAACAGCCCATCTGCAAGATCTCCAACTTCCATGTACATATCTTGAGAAATGAGAAAGTTATAGCACCCTGAAAACCTGCACTTTAACACTTCTTTGCGAGTAAACACCAGCAACAATGTTTCTGAAATTTCTCAGACATGACTACTTACATGGCATCTGCCAAGTTTCATGTTTCTATCTATTAAAATAACAAAGTTATAGGTGTATTTTTCCCAAACTTCAAGTCTATAGAGGAAAATAAGCATCCGATGTTCAAACTGGAGGTCCGATTCTCACATTGGAATCAGATCTGAAGCTATTCTAGGCAAGTCCGATTCTATCCAAACCGATTCAGGTCTGCATCAGAAGTTACAATTCCAATTCCGATCGATTCTGGAAGGCCGTGCGCATCCCTAGTGAACATCACCTAACTAGACAGATGAACCACCCACAAACTGTACCTCTGTCTTGTCTGGATTAAGTCTCAGTTTGTTGGCCCTCATCCAGTCCGTTACCATGCCTAGGCACTGATTCAGAACAGCCACTGTATCACCTGAGTTTGGTGAAAAGAAGAGGAAGAGCTGGATGTCATCCGCATATTGATGGCACCTCAGCCCACATCTCCAGATAACATCTCCCAGCAGCTCCATGTAAATGTTGAACAGAATAGGGGATAAAATAGAGCCCTGTGGAACCCCATGGCCCAGGTGTCATGGCACAGAGCAATAATCCCCCAGCACCTGTTCCACATATAGGGCCAGCTAGACAGGCAAAGCTATGGAGTCGCAATGTGTGAATGAGTTGGTGGGGTAGGGAGGAAGGATTTAGATTTGGTACGCACTAGAGAATATTTGGAGACAAGATGGGCCTGTACAAAAGGGATAGGCTCCACTTGAACTAAAATGAAACCAAGCTGTGAGCACATAACATCAAAAACTTGAACCCTGGGGAGAAGCTGACAGGAGCTGGGGCATGTCTAGTTTAGACTGAATAAATCCCTAGGGAATAAAGGTGAAAATGTTTTTGATCACCCAATGGGACAGGATGAAATTAGACCATGAGCATACAGGAGAGCCATAGTAGAAAATGCACATGCTAGCAACATCTAGAGAGGGACACCATGTATATGTGTTTCTGTGCTATTGCTAGAAGCTTCTAAGCCAAAACAAGAAGTGCTTCATTTTAATGGAGAACAGAGTTATAGTAGGCATAATGGAAACCTGGTTGATTTGAGAGAACTGTAGGATACAGTCATCTCAAGCTATAACTCTACAAGAAGGACATGGAAGGGTGTAGGCATAGAATCATTCTGTACAACAAAGAGGGCATAGTAATAACAACAAAAAGACACTTTAAAAGGGGCAGAATTGCTATGAATGATCATACCAACCCCTAAGAGTAATTTAGTACAGTGGACATAATATTTTTTCCTGATCAAAATGCTTAGGCTGATCTAGAGATGGAGAATGAAATCAAGGAAGCATCCAAAGGAGAATGTGTTGTAGTAATGGGTGACATAGACTGGATAAATACATGTTCTGGTCATGACAATGAGGTAAGATGTCTAGCTACCCTAAAAAATTGTGCCCAAGAACAGCTGGTCACAGAACCAACCAGAGCGCAGGTGACCTAAGTGGTGCCACCCAAGACATAGTGCAAGATGTAAGTGGCATTGAACTGATTGGAAATGGTGACTACAGTGCTATCAAACTTAATTTATATGTAAGCGGAATATTGCCAAGGAAGTCCAGCACAGTCACATTTAACTTCAAAAGAGGACATTTCTCAAAAATGAGTGAACTGGTGAAAAGAAAGATGAAAGCAGAGGCCAAATCTCTCCCAAACGGTGTGGCCATCTGGGGAACCCCAGAGATCCATATTAGGTCCCCATAAGGGCCAGACCTAGCCTGTGGATCTGAAGTTCCCCACTCCTAATGTAGGGCAAACAGTCATGCTTAAACAGCTATTTTCAGGAAGGGAGTGAGGAAATGAGGCAAACAGTGGTGACAAGAGGTGAAGTACTAGAATTTATTGTCTCTCTCGCTCGCTCGCTCGCTCTCGCTGTCTTTCTCTCATAATCAGGGTTATCCAATAAAGCTGAATGGTGGGCAGCACATGGATGAAAATTGAAGAATGGAATTAGCTATCACAAGATGTAGTAAAGGTGATGAACCTGGATGGTTTTAAAAGGGGACTAGACAAATTCATGAAAGATAAGGCTATGAATGGCTACTAGTCGAGATGGTCATTTGTTATCTCTAGAATCAGAGGCAGCATGCCTCTGAATATTAGATGCTGGGGAACATGAGCAGGAAGATGCTCATCCAGTCATGTCCTACTCATTGACTTCCCCTGGATATCTGGGGGACAGAAAGCTGGACACACATTCTACACATCCACACTTCTGTCCAGCGCATCCACAATTTCTGCCCAGCAGGCAGATAGTCATACATGTGACAATGCAATAAACTGAAGAGCTCCCACACCCCTGCTAGTTTTCTACCTTCATAGCTGTTTTTATTGTTATTACTTCAATTGTTATTCACTGCGCTGTTGCTAAACTTGCATTGGTGCTTAATTCACATGCCTGCTCCACTTCTTATTACCTTGATGCTTTGTCACTGGGGCTCCTCCATATGCTCCACTGGAACAATTAATTGAACAGTTCATATAATCGCACGATCAAATATTGCAATATTACTTTTGCCTTATTTTATGGTATTATTATTTTTTCCTCCCTTTCTTCCCAGCCTCCCCTCACCTTGGAATATTTCTGACAGGTGGCTTCTCCCATGTTCTGGTGAGCACTTGCTGCTACAGCTTGGTAATTTTGATTGCTTTTGTGCATGGCTATAAGGCAGTACTGTTTGAATCATTGTGGAATCCTAATATGGTCATACTGGCACAACTACCAGCATTATATTACTCCAACAGTAGGTTTTGGTGTTGTGGAACACTGTCATTGCTGTAATGCATCCATGCCGTGCAAAGGCAATCATGCATGTTTATATTGTTTTTTTCTGGACCTCACATTGGCTCTCAGTACTTTTAATCATTAGAGTATAAGTGGGCAGCACACTGTCCACAGGCTACATGCAGCCCCACGCTGCCCCCAGCATTAAGAAAAATGACAAGACATGGCATCCATTGCACTATGGAACACCAAAATGGTGACATTTAGATTGCTTGCACACTAAAATTGACCATTTTAGTGCATCATAGCCACTACAGAGCCCCAAATGAATCACATTTATCTTGCACAAAATATTTTTAATCCTTTCTGGGGCTTTATAATACCACAGCTGCCACTTTTAAAAGACATATATTTGGCACCCCACAGAGTGCAGCCTGTAGTGTATGTGTGCGTGGAAGTGGAGTTTCTAATGGGTGAAAATGGCCCATGAACTTCGAACAGTTGCCAGTCCCTGTTTCCTGCTAAGTTTGGGAGTGAAAGGTACTATTTGCCAGTGGTCTCAGTCCTATTTATTTATTTATTTATTTAAGCTCTCTGGGCGGTTTCCATAGGATTAAAACAATGAAACACAATATACAAAAATTAAAACAGCAAAAACATACAACATACACACAATACACACATACATTTAAAACTGCTACAACAGCCCAAAAAAGCTACAAAAAACAAACAAACAAACAAAACCCAGGCTCATCAGATATTGCCAAATGCCTGAGAGAAGAGGAAAGTCTTGACCTGGCACCAAAAAGATAACAATGTTGGCGCCAGGCGGGCCTCGTCAGGGAGATCATTCCACAATTGGGGGGCCACCACAGAGAAGGCCCTCTCCCTTGTTACCGACCTCCGAGCTTCCCTCGGAGCAGGCATTCAGAGGAGGGCCTTAGATGTTAAACGTAGTGGTCGGGTAGGTTCATGCCGGGAAAGGCGTTCCATCAGATATTGTGGTCCCAAGCCGAGTAAGGCTTTATAGGTTAAAACCAGCACTTTCAATTGGGCTCAGAAACATACAGGCAGCCAATGCAAGCGGGCCAGAGTAGGTCTTATATGCTCAAACCTTCTGGTTCCTGTTATCAATCTGGCCACTGCATTTTGCACAAGCTGCAGCTTCTGAATCGCCTTCAAAGGCAGCCCCACGTACAGTGCATTGCAGTAATCTAACTTGGAGGTTACCAGAGCATGGAGAACTGAAGCCAGGTTATCCCTGTCCAGATAGGGATGTAGCAGGGCCACCAACCAAAGTTGGTAGAAGGCACTCTGTGCCACTGAAGCCACCTGAGCCTTAAGTGACAGAGATGGTTCTAGGAGACCCCCCCAAGCTACGAACTCGCTCCTTCCAGGGGAGTGCAACCCCATCCAGAACAGGTTGAAGACCCTCCATCCGGTCAGCAGAACCACCCACTAACAGCGTCTCAGTCTTGTCTGGATTGAGTTTCAGTTTATAAGCCCTCATCCAGTCCATAGTCGCAGCCAGGCACTGGTTCAGCACATCCACAGCCTCACCTGATGAAGATGAAAAGGAGAAATAGAGCTACGTGTCATCAGCGTACTGATGACAACGCACTCCAAAACTCCCAATGACTGCACTCAACGGTTTCATATAGATGTTGAACAGCATGGGGGACAAGACTGACCCCTGTGGAACCCCATACTGGAGAATCCACGGGGCCGAGTAATGTTCCCCAAGCACCACCTTCTGGAGCCGACCTGCCAAGTAGGAGCAGAACCACTGCAATGCAGTGCCTTCCACTCCCAACTCAGCCAGTCATCCCAGAAGGTATGGTCGATGGTATCGAAAGCTGCTGAGAGATCAAGGAGAATCAACAGAGTCACACTCTCCCTGTCCTTCTCCCGACATAGGTCATCATACAGGGCGACCAAGGCTGTTTCTATACCAAAGCCAGGCCTGAAACCCGACTGAAATGGATCCATATAATCAGTCTCATCCAAGAGTGCCTGGAGCAGGCTCGCACCCACCCGCTCCAGGACCTTGCCCAGGAATGGAACATTTGCTACTGGCCTGTAGTTATTAAGATTTTTAGGGTCCAAGGAAGATTTCTTTAGGAGTGGTCTCACTGCCGCCTCTTTCAGGAGGCCTGGGACCTCTCCCTTTTGCAAAGAGGCATTAATCACTTCCCTGGCCCAGACAGTTGTTCCATCCCTGCTAGCTTTTATTAGCCAAGAGGGGCAAGGATCCAATATGGAAGTGGTTGCACAAACCTGTCCAAGCACCTTGTCAACATCCTTGAGCTGCACCAACTGAAACTCATCGAAGAAAACAGGACAAGCCTGTGCTCTGGATACCTCACTAGATTCACCTGCTATAACACTGGAGTCTAAGTCCTGATGGATGCCAAAGATTTTATTCTGGAAGTGCCTAGCAAATGTATTACAGCAGGCCTCAGATGGTTCTACCATGTCCTTGGGGCCGGCATGTAAAAGCCCCCGGACAACTCTGAAAAGCTCCACTGGGCGGCAGGTTGATGATTGAATAGTGTTATTTTTTTTGCTGCCCTCACTGCCCCTGAATACAGCTTACCATAAGCACTTACCAGTGTTTGATTGCATCCATCAGGAGTTCGTCTCCATCTGCCCTCAAGCTGTCTCATGTTTTGTTTCATCACTCTCAGCTTCAGGGTATACCATGGAGCTGTATGAGCTCTACACAGGAGAGGGCGCTCAAGAGCAATCGTGTCAACCACCCGGGTCATTTCAGCATTCCACAGATCAACCAGGGTTTCGAAAGGAGAGCCAGCCTTATCAGCCGGAAAACTCCCCAGAGCCCTCTGGAAACCATCTGGATCCATTAGCCTCCGGGGGCGGACCATCTTAATGGGTCCCTCACCCTTGCAGAGGGGGGAAGCCACTGTAAGTCTGAACCTCAGCAGGTGGTGATCTGACCATGACAGAGGGGTTGATGTAAAATCCCCCACTTTCATATCACCATCTCCATGTCCAGTTGAAAAAACCAAGTCTAGAGTATGCCCTGCTATGTGTGTTGGGCCGATGGCATGTTGGGACAGTCCCATGGTTTTCATGGAAACCATGAAATCCTGAGCTGCCCCAGATAAAGTGCCCTTGGTGTGAATGTTGACATCCCCCAGAACCAGGAGTCTGGGAGACCTCAACATTACACCCGAGACCACCTCTGTCAGCTCAACTAGGGAATCTGTTGAGCAGCGGGGTGGGTGGTACACCGACAGAATTCCAGATGTGTCCCGTTGGCCCAACACAAGGTGCAAACACTCTAGACCAGTAGTCATATGGACAGGGAGCCTGCAGAGGGGGATGGAGTTCCTATAGACCACAGCAACCCCCCCTCCCCAGCCCTCAGGTCTACCCTAATGCTAAAGCAAGTACCCCGGTGGGAACAGCTGGGAGAGACTGACTCCTCCCTGCTCACCCACCCAGGTCTCGGTTATACATGCCAGATAGGCTGACTCATCCAGAATTAAGTCATGGATGAAGGAGATCTTATTATGCACCGATCTGGCATTTAAAAGCAGCGCCCGGAGGCTTGAGGGCTGGCTGATAGGGCAACCAACAAGCTTGTGGGTGTGAGGGGGACCGGAACAAGGCACAGCCATTAATGTCTGGACCTTGTTCCCCTTACCTGGCAAGTCCTCCTCACAACGCCATATCTCCCTCTACCTGTCACTACACTGATAGTGCCCCCCTCAGATCCCTCCACTTGGCCCTGTATCCTCCCTCCCAGGCACATAGCTCAAGCCTTGGGAAAGGGAAACAAAACAAAACAAAAACAAACAAAGACAAAAACAAAAACAAAAAGCCAGCAGGCAGCAGGCAGCCCATCTCTATGGTTGTCTCAGGAACTGGTCCTGGTAACTGAACCTAGTGGGGACTGTATGACTATTAGAATTCCAGTTAGTTCTGCCTGTTTTATTCAAATCATTTTTACCCCACTTTTGAACCAAGACTCCAAGAGTGGCTTACAAAAATCACAAAAGTAGGCAGTCCCTGCCTGCAGGCCTGCAAGTAAAAAAATGACACAAAAGAAAAGGGGATTAGGAGGGAGGAGGGGAAAAAACAAATTCAGGCATTATTTTCTTAGTTGAAAAGTTCAGCAGGTCATGGATTTGGATCTAAACACTTTGGAAGCTCCACTGCTTCCTCTTCCTCTGACTGCCACAACAATGGCCGTTGGTAGCAGGAGGGAGGGAGAGTCCTCTCAGCTGGAGCTGTATCCAAGCACAACCGAGGGGGGCTGACGGCTGCTTCCCCTGATGGCCTATTTGTTTATTTAAAAGATTTATAAGCTGCCAATTAGGGAGATGGGGGGGGGGGAAATCATTCAGTTCCCCTTTTGACACAAACGTACTTAATTTTGCCAGTTTGTGAAATGAAAGTCAGTTAACCTTTGGAACTTTGCACGTCTCCAAATTTTGTAATGGAATTCTGCAATCAAAGCATACAAAAATACATATAATAAGGAAAATCATGTTCAAATATGCATTATATTAGGAAAATTTCTTGCAGGAAATATGTATATTAATCAAAATATATAAAGATGCCTGAATGAGGAGAAATATGCACAAAAATGCTTATGATTTTTTATGCAAGCTTTAAAAAAAATCTCATAGTCTGGGATTTTGTTCTGTTTGAGCAATATGACAATGGAACCAATGACCTAGGGAGATAGTGGACTCTCCCACACTAGAGGCATTCAAGATGCAGCTTGACAGCCATCTGTCAGGTATGCTTTAACTTGGATTCCTGCATTGAACAGGGGGTTGGACTTGATGGCCTTATAGGCTCCTTCCAACTCTGCTATTCTATGATTCTATGAACTGAATATAAGTCTATAGAATTCTTAAAGTTCTTGGAGATGAATTAAATACAAGACTGGAAAAATGAGAAACAGAGAGAAAATGAAAATGAAAGATTCATACATCTCTATTTAGGGAAAACTCTCCCAAGTTCAAAACTATAAAGCACAATTTAACAATGATAAAAACAACTAGGAGATTGTAAATGCCTCCCTGAGAGAGGGAGTGGTACCGGTATCTTTAAAAGAGACAGTAATAAGAGCACTCCTGAAAAAGCCTAAC
Source organism: Anniella stebbinsi (assembly GCA_029215795.1). Lineage (NCBI taxonomy): Eukaryota > Metazoa > Chordata > Lepidosauria > Squamata > Anniellidae > Anniella > Anniella stebbinsi. The sequence goes on from JARDYH010000001.1 coordinate 328,344,415, forward strand.
CTGGACCCGAAGAACATTAACAACTATAGGCTGGTGGCTAATATCCCCTTCCTCGGCAAGGTGCTTGAGTGGGTGGTTGCAGGAAAACCCCAGGCACTCTTGAATGAAATGGATTATCTAGATCCATTTCAATTGGGCTTCAGGCCTGGTTTTGGAACGGACACAGCCTTGGTCGCTCTGTGGGATGACCTTTGCCGGGAGAGGGACAGGGGGAGTACAACCCTGTTGATTCTCTTGGACCTCTCAGCGGCTTTCGATACCATCAACCATGGTTTCCTTTTGGATAGGCTGTCTGGGCTGGGAGTTGGAGGCATTGTGTTGCAGTGGTTCCGCTCTTACCTGGATGGCCGATTCCAGAAGGTGGTGCTGGGGGATTATTGCTCTGTGCCATGGCACCATGGCCATGGGGTTCCACAGGGTTCTATTTTATCCCCTATGCTGTTCAACAGTTACATGAAACCGCTGGGAGAGGTTATCCGGAGATGTGGGCTGAGTTGTCATCAATATGCAGATGACACCCAGCTCTACCTCTCCTTTTCATCAAACCCAGGTGAGGCAGTGGCTGTTCTGAATCAGTGCTTGGGCATGGTAATGGACTGAATGAGGGCCAACAAACGGAGACTCAATCCAGGTAAGACAGTGGTACTGTTTGTGGGTGGTTTGTCTGGCTAGGTGATATTCACCCCATTCTGGAGGGGGTTGCAGACCCCCTAAAGGATGGGGTTAGTAGTTTGGGGATGCTCCTGGATCTGGAACTGTCACTTGAGGCACAGGTGAACTCAGTGGCAAGGAGCACCTTTTATCCGTTTAGGCTGATATACCACTGCACCCTTATCTGGACAGAGATAGCCTAGCTACAGTTACCCATGCTCTGATAATCTGTCATCTGGATTACTGCAATGTGTTATATGTGTAGGGTGACCAGATTTTGGGAATCAAAATCCCGGTCACCCCCCCGCCATCCTACCCACCCAAAACAACCCCCCACCGCGTGCCCGCGCCGCCCGCCCGCCCGCGCGCCCGCCCACCTCACGCCGCCCAGCCACCCGCGCCCGCACACCCACCCGCCTCGCGCCGCCCGGCTGCCCGTGCCCGCACGCCCGGCCGCCTCGCGCCCCCCAGCCGCCCACCTCACAGCCGCCCAAGCAGGTAAGTGGGGGGGGGCTCCTCCTCCTGCCTCGCACTCCTTACCTGCAAGGGGCATCCGCTTCCCTCCGGTGATCAAATCTACTGAGAGACAGGCTTTGCGGCCTGTCCCTCAGTAGAGCGCTGGGTGATGATGTCATCACCTGGCGTGCCACTCTGGAGCAGGCCGCGAAGCCCGCTCGCAGTAGCAGCTGGCGCCGGTCGGGAGCGGATGTCCCTGCAAGGTAAGCACGCTGCGCGACCCCCTCCCCCCCTGCTCCCTGCTTACTTTGCAGGGACGTCCGCTCCCGACCGGCGCCAGACGGGAGCGGACGTCCCTGCAAGGTAAGCGCGCCGTGCTCCCCCCTGCCCCCTGCTTACCTTGCAGGGACGTCCACTGCCGTCCGGCGCCGGCTAGAACAAGCCCTGGATGGCGCAGGAGAGGAGGCCGGAACAACGCGTACCCGGAAGTGCGGGCGGGCGTCGTTCCGGCTGCCTCCCCTGCGCCATCCGGGAATTGTTCTTGGCCAGCGCAACCACGCTAACCAATTACAAGCCCCGGATGGCGCAGGGGAGGAGGCCAGAACGACGCGTACCCAGAAGTGCGGGCGCACGTCGTTCCGGCCTCTTCCCCGGCCGATCTTGGCTGGCGTGGTAGCGCCGGCTAAGAGCAAGACGTAGATGGCACAGGTGAGGCCCAATTTTCCGGACTTTGGGGGATATTCTGAAATTTACCCCCGGATTCAAATTTGGCCCCCTTATTCTGGACTTGTCCGGGGGGATCCGGACGTCTGGTCACCCTATATATGTGGGGCTGCCTTTGAAAATTGTCCAGAAACTTCAACTGGTACAAAACAGGGCAGCCAGACTGTTAACAGGGACTGGCCAACAAGACCATAATATGGCAATCCTTTTCCAGCTTCGCTGGCTGCCGGTCCAGGTCCAGGCCTGATTCAAAGTGCTAGTATTAACATTCAAAGCCTTAAATGGCTTGGGGCCAGGTTATCTTAAGGAATACCTCCTCCCATGTGTACCTGCCTGGACACTAAGATCATCCTCGGGGGTCCTTCTTCATGAGCCCCTGCTAAAGGAAGTGAGGCACGTGGCTACCAGGAGGAGGGCCTTCTCTGCTGTGGCACCCCGGCTGTGGAATGAGCTCCCTAGAGAGGTTTGCCTGACACCTACATTATACTCTTTTAGATGCCAGGTGAAGACCTTTTTATTTTCTCAGTATTTTAACAGTTTATCAGTTTAATTTTTAACTTTGCTGTTTTAAATCTGTATTTTAAATTGGTTTTAATTTTGTATTGCTGCTTGTTTTTATCCTGCTTGTGTTCTTATATTATATTTATATACTGTTGTTATTTTATATTTTGAATGGTTTTTATGGTTTTAATTTTTGTAAACTGCCCAGAGAGCTTTGGCTATTGGGCAGTATTAAATGCAATAAATAATAAATAATAAAATAAATAAAATAACAATTAACAATTTAAACCAGACAAAACACTATATACAATGTTGGAGTCTAGGCTGGTTATACCACAGAAAATCCTGCTCTCATTTGAATATATATGTATGAACTGAAGAATATAAGAAGAGCCATGATGGATCAGACTGAGGGTCCATCTAGTCCAGCATTCTGTTCACATAGTGGCCAGCCAGCTGCTAATAGGAAACCAACAAGCAGGACATGAGTGCAACAGCACTCTCCCACCCATGTTCTCCAGCAACTGGTGTACATAGGCTTACTGCCTCTGTTACTGGAGGTAGCACATAGCCATCAGGCCTAGAAGCCATTGATAGCCTTCACCTCCATGAATTTGTCTAACCCTCTTTTAAAGCCTTCGAAATTGGTGGCTGTGATGTTTCACTGTTTTTATGCTATTTATCTGTTATGTAAATACTGTTTATTAGACTTCATATGGTAAGGCTGGTAAGTAGTTAATTCTGTTGGAAGGGGGAGTGAGTGAATGGAATGTTGGAGTGAATGCTGATTGGCTGTTGGATTCAAGCGTGTGAAGGAGACTGACAGTTAAAATCACTTTGTAGTTAGCGGTTAGTAGTTTTGTTTGTTTGTTTCCCTTTATTGTGAATATTAAAAAAATAGAACAATAAAAATCAAATCATGAAAAAATAGGAAAACACATTACACATACAGCAATGACATCATTTATTCATCAAATGTTAGAGCATTATGACAATGGAACCAATTACCAAGGGATGTAGTGGGCCCTCCCACACTAGAGGCATTCAAGAAGCAGCTGGACAACCATCTGCCAGGTATGCACTGAGCAGGGGGTTGGACTTGATTGCCTTATAGGGCCCTTCCACTCTACTATTCTATGATTCTATAACATCTGAAAGTGTAAATGTGACTCAGATGGAAATTCCCCCAAAATAAATAAATAGAGGAATTCTGGCCTTGACATTTGAACACTAGGGAATTTTAACTTGCAATGCCTTTGTAGCATCATGGTTTGAATATAAGCTATCTAAGGACAGGGTCTGACTGCAAAGACATCGGCTTCGATTTTCCTTGATACTAAAAAAATTAATGACATTTAATGAAACTCATACAAAAAAAGTAATGGCATTCAAAAATTGTATTTCTGAATTAGTACCACCATGCCTGGTATCAGCACCATCCAAGGTTGATCATCAGTTTTTTTTTTACCCAGTAGTCTGAAAAAAGCACCAAGTGAAGAGGTGCCACCACCACCACCTTTATTGCCCAGGGCTCCCTCAAGCCTGACTACAACTAAAACCTATTTGACTATTCAAGAAGTTCCCCTCCCCTCAATTCAGTGTTTGTGATGATGTTAATAGCCTTGGCCAGTTGCTGCTTGAGACCCACAAGCAGCAAAAGAATAAGAATGCTTTGCCTGACAATGTGTTTAAGAATTAGATACTCTGGACATAGTCCATTGGAAATAGAAATGGATGCATCTGTTACTTTGGTTTATCTCCATTTCTCAACATTCCTACCTTAAGTCCAGTTCATGCTGAAATTTGAGAATTTTCCCTAATCTTAAATTGGTTCATCCTGAACAGTGAATTTTTATTTTTAAGTTCGCATTAAAATCTGTAAACGTTTTTGTGTGCACTTCTCCTAATACATGTGTTTTGTAAACAATTTTACCTAATATAACCGTTTTTATTTTTGCAAGTAGTGTCCTTAATAGCATGCATGCTTAGAATTATTGTAATTAAGATACACATTCTCCCAATATACACATTTTATACACATTTTTTGATTGGCAGATCCCACTGCAAAATTCAGAAGAATGTAAATGTTGAAGGATAACTGAGTTTTTGTTCATGTATTGATTCAAAAATGCAGAATTAGTTAAGTTTGCATTTCTCCCCATTCCTAATTGGAAACAATGGAATAGGGCTCAGTTGCAAGTCATTTCTGTTAAACTGTGATTAATATGTTTATGAACAAAATTCTAGTACCTAAGAGAGAACATGAAATAGGGCAAAGCTCCAACTACTCACTCTTTCTCACAGACATTTTCAGTACTCTTAAAAACAGCTCTCTTTTCAACTATGTGAGAAAATATTGCTGCTAGACATTGCCTAACATGTTCTCATGTATTCAGATGGAGTTTAGGAAGAAAATATTTCAATCTCAATGAGACCACTATTTTTACATGAAAAAAATACCAAGCTAGGAAATTTTCAGCACAGCCCTAACCAGAAATTTAAATCTAGCCAATGATTTGTAAACTTCCAAGAGAGCTTCAACTATGGGGTGGTATATAAATGCAAATAATAATAATAATAATAATAATAATCTAAAATATCTTACTTTTTAGCTAAAATACTGATTTGATATTTGAACTTTTTCAGAAAAGTTTATTTATTTATTTATTTATTTATTCATTGCATTTGTATACCGCCCCATAGCCGAAGCTCTTTAGGCAGTTTACATAGGAGTTAAATCTAGATCAAATATTTCAGGAGCTACTTTAGACTTATTAAACTCAGTCTCAAATTCTGACAGTTACTTAAAGTTTCCTTTGCTAAAATTAGTTCAGATTAAAAGTAGATGTAAAGAACTATGCGTGTTTATTTGCTATTATGTATAGTTTGGGTTTAAAAATCATGTTCCTAATGAAAAGTAGTTGATAACACTCTGAGATAGATTTAAGGGTGGGATATAACTGCTGGCTCTTTTGAAACATTGCTCCTACTGTTTTCCATTACTCAAAGGCAATTGCAGGTTATGGAACCTGATTAATGAAAGCAGTTCTAAATGTGGTTCTCAATGGCATATGCCTACGATTGCCCAAGCAATTTAAATATCAGAAATAGGTTTGGTAATCTATGAAACAAGTAGAGGGATTTAACAAATCTCAAAATATGCGGGGGGGGGGGGGGGTCTGTGTATGAATTTCTCTTACTCTTTCTTACATGTATGATGAATACTCAATGCCTCCAGTGTAGAGGCCATCCTACAGAGCAGCAGGTTAAACACATATATTCCTGTGCATAAGAGTCTTCTCCAATGACCTGATGGTTGGCTATCTCAACTGGTCATCTCTTTGGGAGGTGGGAGAAGGAGGTCAAGACCCTTTTCTTACCCCACAAATAGGTGGTCAGCTCTGTAAGAGCTGTCAGTATCATTTGTTTCATGGTGTATTCATGGTGGAAAGCACAAACCTGCTACACCAAGAGGTAAGGTAAACATTTATTTTCCCTTCACCATGCAGCATCCTGTTGCACTTACATCTTGAAGGGTGATCCATGCATGGAATCTTGTTTCAGCATGAGGATTTGGCATTAAAAGAAAATTAAAATCTCAAAATGCAAGTTCATTTACCCTCACTGCATTTAGTTTTTTCCAGCTGCTGCTTCCTCATGCTCTTGTCTTTTCCTGCTCTCTTCTCTCTGACTCTCACTTTGAGCCTACCTACACTACTGCTTTAAAATGGTTTAAAACGGTTCATAACAGTTTTGAGAACTGTTGGTGCCCAGGACACACTCCATATACAGTTTTCAAAACGTTTCCCAAATGTTTTATCAAGTACTGTTTCAATCTTGGAGAAATAAAACTTAACTGGAGAGAACCAACTTACCCGGGGAAATAAATCTTATGATAAAAATGGAACTACTTTTCTCATGGATACCCCCTCCCAACAGAAAAACCACAGGCCGCTAGGCTGACTTTATTATCATGCCTATGTTGTCCTCAAACCTTCATACCCTTGCCTCATCAAGGCAACAGTTTTCTATTAAAAACCTGTTTATAGGTAGAATGTGACCCGAGGCTGGAGAGCATTACATTTCTCCTGCCAATTTCTCCCCCAGTGTCATAGCAACTTACCCATCATTACTTCTTTCCTTTATCATGCATGCACCCCCTTTATTTCATTTCATAAAAACTATAACTTGGGCAGGAAACTTCTTAAAGTTTCCTATTTGTTTAGATATACAAACGAATCAGTCTTTAGTGAATATGACAAAGAATATGCTCAATTTGAGGGCTTGGAATGTTTTAATGAAAAATATTTTCGGAGTGTTAGAATACTCATAAACATCTGGAAAAAGAGATAAAGCTAGATGACTGTTTAGTCTTGTTGTGAGTAACACAGTAGCATACGATTACGTTGATAATGCTTGCAATTTAAGAAAACTGTTGTATGAAATATTTTGTTTAGCATTCATTAAAGACTGCTAATGCACTTTTTTATGGACTAAATTTCTAACGCATCTTATTGGTATAATTCAGATATGTGACAAAAAGGAAAGAGTTTGGTGTTAAAAATGTGATAGGGAATTTTACACCAATCTGAGTTTTAATTTGTACTGGGATTATAATTTTTTTAACCCGGAACCTATCTTTTAATGATTGTTATCCCAGCTCTATTTTTTAAGCTCATTTTGTCACTGTTTTGTAACAGAAACACTGTAAATATTATAGATGTGGTAAACTATTATACTTGTTTTCTTATAAATGAAATGATCTGTGCCAACACTGACAAAATGAATTAATGTGTTACTAAGGCAACAGTCACATTATATGCTTTCTCTTTCACAGTATGCAGTAGAGCATATGGTTTACTCTTAATGGAACACTAGCTTCTCATTAACATACCAGTAGCAATGTCAGAACTTACAAACCATCATAACAGGGAAACAGGGGGGGAAACTTATAAATTAGACCCTTTCAGTATTATTGAGAAGAAAATGACTGATCTTCAGTGGCACAACATTTAGCTAACACAGACCCTTTTTTCTTCACTTTTCATCTTTCCCCAAAAAACTTTTCTCTTGTTATAAACATAAATATAAATATTGAAGTACAAGTAATTTATTACTCTACTTAAAAGGATGCATGGCACCCATATTTAAAAAAGGATTCTTCCTCACCCTTAACCTCACAGAAATGTCTCTCAACAGCTGTAATTTTTTCCCACCTTCTAATCAACATTTATGAGATAAAGAAGCTACTATTCATCTAGGCAAAGACACCAAAGAAGATAAAGGTCTGAAATAAGCCTTATTAGTATTAGCATTATTATTGGCAAGTAACGAGGTTATAGATAACACACAATAGAAGAGGAATGAATAGGAATTACCAGCTCTTTGAATTATCTGTTTGTTTGGTATGATCTGATATTATCTGTTATCTGAATCAGGATACACACGGACATCTTGAGAATGTAAGTGGGATGGGGGAGGTCATTATGGACACACAGGCCTAATCCAAGCAAGATATAGCACTATAAAAGCAGTATGAAAGCAGTATATAAGAGGCAGGAGCCACGCTACTGCTTTATAGCACTATTGAAGTGCACTAACAAAAGTTGGGGCCCATTGACACATACCATATACCGCTTTCATACCGCTTTCATAGAGCTATATCCTGCTTGGCGCAGATCTGGCCACAAAGTGGGCCAGATGCAGTTTGGTTCCTTCCATTGAAATTAATGGGAAAGCTATTCACAGGAGAGCTTGTGTGCACAGTCGAGCACCTGTGCACAAAACATACTGCTAACTCAAGGCGCTCCTCACATGGCAGCAGATTAGATTGATGGATTGACTTCAGTGAAACCTGAGCCCCCTTCGCACATCACTCATTGTTCAAAGGGGACATCACAAAAGTACTGTGGATCAGGGCTGCAATCCTGGCATGAACCCAGAATCAGTCACATTGCCTAGACCCACTTACAGAGGGCTACATGTCAGAGTGGCTACCTGTAGGGAAAAGGCCTTCATGTGCATCAGGCAATTCCAGGCAATGTATCCCAGTCACATGGCAGCCTACATAGGCTTTCCCCCTACAGATGACCATGCTAATCCAGGCAGTGTGGGTGCCTGATGCCTGATATGAACCTGCAGGAGAGGCTGTATTGTGGACACTATGGCCCACAGAGGCCCATTTGTTAGGACATGTGAAAAGGCTTCCTCCTGTGTCACTCCCAAACTATGGAATGCACTCCCTCAAGAACTACACCCAACTCTCTTGGCTGTTAGAAAGGGTGTGAAGTCACCTTTTCAACTATGTATATATTTTTGATAAGTTAATGCTCTACTGTTTTTAAAGTTCTGAGGGGGGCAGGTTGCTGGTTTGTTTTGTTTTGTTTTTTTATTTCATTTCTATACCGCCCAACAGCCAAAGCTCTCTGGGCAGTTCAGAAGAATCAAAACTTATTGCTTTGAGATTATTGTTGTAAATTGCTAAAACCACCTTTTTTGAATTTAAAACTTTTTTATTTTTCAGACAAAAAATAAAACACAAACAATACAACAATACAACATTAAAATGGACTTCCGAATTTCTCCAACAAACAAAAATATCTATGTTTTCTTAATGCTTTATCAAAATAAGCCTATTTAAAAAATGAAACAAAATAGTGAGTGAATTTCCCGACTTCTCTATCTTTATCAGTTGTTTTTCTTCCAATTTAATCACTGAATCCACATGCAAATATGTCCTTCCCTTCTCTCTCTTTTAAAACATCCATCAAAGGCTTCCATTCCTCTATGAACCCAGTTGTTGTTTTATCTTTTATTATCGCAGTGAGTTTTGCCATTTCCGCCAATTCTAAAACCACCTTGATGATTTTTTAGTAGATAAGATAGTATATCAATCACCATCATCATGATGAGGATCTCTTCACATGAGTAACATGTGAAGAAAATTATATTTTCATGTACACAGCTGGAGTGCTGTGTTTTGTGACTGTACCTAATCAAATTAAGATAATTTACAGTTTTCTAGCATGAAGTTGTTGTTCTCTCTTTTATTTCTTCTTTAAAGCAACATGTTTCACTACCTATCTAACAAGACAGCAAAGCATATCTGCAAAATTTTATTCCATTTATTACATTTCTATACTGCCCCATAACCGAAGCTCTCTGGACTGTTCAGGAAACATCTATATCACAGGCTGATTTCATCTTAAACTAGTTTAATAGTCTTTCACTCTTCTTAGAAAACCTTGGGAATACTAGGGCTGTGAAGAACGCTTCTAATAGATAAGTGTCAAGGCACTTACCAAACTAAAATTAGGAACATAGGAAGTGGAGTCAAACCATTGGTCCATCTAGCCCAGTATTGTGACACTAATAGGCAGTGGCTCTCCAGGGTTTCTTTCCTAGCTCTACCTGGTGACGCTGGATTGAACCTGAGACCTTCTGCATGGAACGAAGATGCTCTACCACTGAGCTATGGCCCTTCCCAAAATTGGATTCTTTGGCTGGGGAGTCATGACAGTTAAACTGACATGCAAACTGATATCCTTATTAAGTGTGAATTATTTTGGCAGCTTCCAGAACACCATGCCATGCACTGTAAGCCTGAGGACAGGGCTTGTGTTCCTATTTTTATACATCATCCTAAATGAACTGATATAAAGAAATTAATAGAAATTCATCATGATTGTCAAGCCCATGGTGTTTTATTCTTGAAAAAATGCATTAATGCTGTTAATTATTGAAATGAACTACAGCAAATACCTGATACTGCCATCGCAATTATTTCTGTGGTTACATTCCCATATATTCCATCTCAGATAGGTGATCAACTTGGATTATAGTGCTGCAGGCAGGAGCCTAGCTAAGGACAGTTTTAGCTGGGCTACTAGCTTTTGCACAAAACTACTGATATCCTGATAATATATAATTTCCTGCTCTCATTTGTGGGCCAGATGGTTGTTGTTGTTTTTATGTTCTTTGCAGCATTCTGATAAGAAGGCATCTTTGTAATCTTTGGAACACTCAGGCACGTATAGCCTGTCTGCATTTGGGAAAACTCCTAAAAATAGTTCTTCCAAAGGGCACATGTGTGATATGCATCTGCCAATTCACTGGTTACAATGAAACAAACATGCCCACATTTACCTACAAGCATCTTGCCCTGGAAAAGATGTATAGTTTTTCAAGCTCCATTTTCACACCACCGAGGAGCAATTTTCCCATTTCCCCATAGAATAATACAAGAAGATTTCAATTAAATCAATTTATTAAAATGACTACACCACCCAATGGCATCTTATATTTATTATACTAGCTCCTGCAGCCTGATTTTGGAAAGCAGGAAGAGATAATAACACCTGGGTATGGATCTGGAGATTGAGTGATGAGATAAGCGTACAGCCAGTGTGGTGTAGTGGCTAAAGTGCTGGACTGGGAGTCGGGAGATCTGGGTTCTAATCCCCACTCGGCTATGGAAACCCACTGGGTGACTTTGGGCCAGTCATAGACACTTAACCCAACCTACCTCACAGGGATGTTGTTGTGAGGATAAAATGGAGAGGGGGACGATTATGTATGCTGACTTGGGTTCCTTGGAGGAAAAAAGATGGAATATAAATTCAATAAATAAATAAATAAATAAATAAGGAAATTTTATGAAGTCCAGCTGTGGTACTGTATAATTGGACTGGGGAAACAGCGAGTGGATGTAGAAGGAGATAGTTATGATCAATAGAGCTGGAATGAGAAGTGAGTTGCCATCTTGAACAACTCTGTCTAAGGAGACTAGAAAGCAATGCTGGCTGAAGAATGTTGGGAGTCTAAACATGCATAGGATTGCACACTGAGTCAAATTCTCTTCATTATGCAATGAATCAGTCATCCCTAGGCAATGCTTCCATATTCATTTCCTCCATTTGATGGGAACGTTGCTGCAAATAAAATATTTTAAAAGTTTGGTAAGTTCAAAGCCTCTTATGAAAGTTGGGAAGTTCAAATCACAAATTTCCTTGGGTTGGAACCAGGATCTAGTTTCCATGGATAGAAGGGCCCCGCTCATGGATGGTGCCTCTCCCCAAGTCTGATGGATCTCTGCTCTCTCCCTCCCCCATCCACCATGTACCACAGCTCACTCCATTCGGCTGAGTCCCCTAACACTCTGTATAGCCTTTTCAGAGGGGCTGGAGGGGCTGCCATGGGGAGGAAGAGGCAGCTGTTTGCACTTCCCCCAGCCCAGTTGCATATACCTAAATCTGAATCCAACCCCTATATAGCCGCCTTTAGTCCCAGCTCTGGGGGGAAAGGCAGGATATAAATATTATTATTATTATTATTAATAATAATAATAATAATAATAATAAAATAGCATAGAGAAATGTCACTTTCCAATTCAGCTGAAAAGAGGCATTGTAAAATATATCCTTGAATGTTCAGCCTACCTTTTTTTGTTCTACTTCTTACCTAGCTTCTACCACATTTTCTTCAAATTCTAGGAGATTTCTGTAACCAGGAGTTAAAGCAAGAGCATTAAGTATATTGACTCAACCTCTGTCCCTGAATCCTCTTAGCATGTGGTGAGAATATCCTAATGGCAGTTTGGAAGCCAGAACCCAGCAAGTCGCCAAGTGCTAAATGTGCCTAAAATGCAGCTCCCCCAAAGTCAAAAGAGAAGAGCTAGTTACATCCAAGTGAGCATGTGTAAACACATACAGCTAGAGCCACATCAACATGGTAAATGATACCCATCAGAAGACACCTGTTCTTTTTGTGACAGGAAATTACCAGCCAAAATAGTAAAGTTCAGAGACTAGCACAGCCATTTGTATTAGCAGTACAGAAAATGCACCTTACATTAGTTAAAATATATAAGTACTTTGAGGCCTCTTATATGCAGGTCTTTTGACACTCTGGTCATATATTGGTCATGCTACTTGATCATTCATGTTGGCTCTCAGCACTGTATATTTATTTTTTTAAAATAATTTATTAAAGCATATATATCCCACCCTGTATCATTGGGATCTCTGGGAAGTGTATATACAACCAAGGAAGATGGTCACTCACTATTAGAGGCAAATAAAACTATTACTGTGCTTTGAAGAGTTGTAAGGGGAGGGCACAATATGCACAACCAATCCATGCTGATGTTTTAACTTCCATAAGTGAAAGTGGCCACAACCATTGCCTCTAATTATGACTGGTGATACCAGCTATAAAAGTCTTCCCCAACCTGAGGCCCTCCAGAAGTGTTGGACTGCAATTCCCATAAATCCCAGCCAGCATCGGTGGGCAGCAGGATACCAGATTGGCCATGTCAGATGGGAATTATGGAAGTTGCAGTCCAACACTTCTGGTGGGCACCAGGTTGGGGTAGGGTGATTTATCGGAATATTCTTCACTGTACCTCAAATGAACTTAGAAGGAGAAAAGTTCATGTTCCTAAGCAACTGCAAGGAACAAATCTATGCCTTCTAATGAGGTTAGATTAATTTTTACCAACTTTTTAAAAAGGAAACATTCGTGTTATAATTTTCCACTGTAAAATGAATCAGTGGTTCATGTTGGATTATGCCATGTGAGTACTCCAATTGTTTATTTATTTATTTATTTATTCATTTATTTATTTATTTTAGTTACAATATTTCTATACTGCTCAATATCTTAAAAAGATTCCAGAGTGGCGAATATAGATATAAACAGTTAAAAGGAAGATTAAAAAGCAAATCAAAGTTGTTCAATTTAAAATAAAGGACCAGGAAAAAGTGGCTGATCAGTTGGGGAAGGCTTCTCAAAATAGAGTTGTTTTCAGGTGCCAGAAGCAACCTAGTGTTGGTGCCTGCCTGGCCTCCAGGGGCAGGGAGTTCCTCAGAGAACAGGCCACAACACTAATGGCTCTTCTCCTGGGGGATTCCAATCGGGCCATAGGCCCACGTGAAACCACCAGGAGCATGCCCTCCAATGACTTCAGTGATTGGGCAGGTTGGTAAGGGAGAAGGCACTGTCTCAGGTATCCTGGTCCCAATGATCAGGCGTGTGTGTGCGTGTGTGTGTGTAATGCTTGTTGCAATGTTCTGTTCATGATGCATGAATATTGTATGTACCAAGATTCACTGTACAACTTTATAGATCTAATACTATTATCCAAAGTGAAGCCATCTTTTGCTTACTCGCATAGAATGATGGGACTGTTTGCTGGGAATGCTTGTTTGGAGCCGAGAGCAGCCTATGCATGTAGCAGATAGAAACAAAGAACAGTCTAACTCGGCCTAACTCGGCCTTGGCTGGAACTGGAACATTCTCCAGAAGTACAGAGTAAACTGATATCTTGTCCTAGTAGGCGCAATAATGAGCTAGTGAACGAGGTGGTCCTTGGCAGTAGCCCAAAGGGCAGTGGCTCACATTGAAATGCATTGAGTTTTGCTTGCGCTTGCACTGTATAAAGCAATGACATAGGGTGCTTACTGTAAAAGTATATAAGGGTTGCGTGCCCCTAGGTATGACTCTGGTGAGCTGGGAGCTTGCTAGAGTGCACCCGCTCAGCTGAACGTAATAAAAGTGTGTTGGATGAGATCTTTGGAGTCTGTGCTTCTTAGTGGGAATTGGCATATCTCCTAGGAAAAGAGCCTGGACTTATTTTTGTCCAACAAAACTGGCGACTCCGCCGGGACTTATCCTAGTGGCTCCAGCGACCTACCGGCCCCCGCAGCCAAAGATAACGACATGCGCACCTGGTGCCTCTTTTGAGCACCTTCCGTTACTTTTGGGGCACAGGAGTGTGCCAACTGGCCTGGAGATTCTACAGAGGGTCCCTTATAGACACAGATGATCTTGATCCATGCCCGGGTGCCAATCAAGTTGGAAGCGACTGCTGCAGAAAACAGGTAAGAGCAATTCTTTATTTGGGGTTCTTGGAGAAGGAGTAAGGTCATAGGGACTACTTCTAGCAGAGAACAATCAAAGAAATGCCTCTGTGGTGTGTATTGGCAAGGAGGCAGCGTCACGAGGGACGGTCTCTAGTAGAGAGCAAAGCTTTCAAAGCTTTCAAAGCTTTCAAAGCTATGGGGATTATGGTTTTAAACAGAGTAAATTCAAAAATGGAGAAATTCAGAAGTCCATTTTAATGTTTGGTGTTGTAGTGTTTGTGTTTGTGTTTTGTTATTGTCTGAGAAAAAAGACAAAAAGGCCTTAAATCAGTGAAGTTTTGTAACTGAATGCAGTTGATGGGCATTGGGACCAATTTAACCTCTAAACAATCCCCTCCCTCTGGATGGCTTTTAACTGTAAAGCTTTGGTGGTCAGACGTGAGGCGGTGCCCCGATCCCGGTTTTGAAACCCACTCAGCTCGATGAGATTTTGGATGCCACCCCACTCTATCCAGATTTAGAGGCAGAGAGCTGGTGAAAGAGGCAGAACTGCTATAAAATGGCAGCGAAGAGGTTAATGGAACTTCCCCCTCCAGACATTGATGACCAGAACCCCCCTTTTTTCCAGTGATCCAGAGAAATAAACGGCTGTGACTTTGGTAGCTACCCACCACCCACGTGGGCAGACATGCAACCTCACTGTGGATCAAAATGAAGCAGGAGCCTGTGGCGTTTTACAAGAGATTGTGAGGCTTGTCGGAAGCAGAAAATAGAGAGAGCGATGGACAGGAATGTGTTTGAGAGAACGTGTAAAATGATATGGAGGAAAGGGGGGGAAGGAAGAGGGGTTTCAGGCAAGTTTGCAAAAGAGAAGGCAGCAGGCAGAAAGCGTCTCTGATTTATCTTCTTCCATGCTACGATCGGAGCCGGCAACAGAGAAAGAGAGAGAGAGATAGGAGCAGAAGAAAGATAGAAAAGGACGTGGCTGAAGAGAGAGAGAGAGAGAGAGAGACATACCCAAGTTTTTTTTCCAGCTCCTTTTAACTCTTTCGTTTGAGGCACCTTTGCGGGAAGTGCTGGACCCCTCCGCCCATCTTTTACTTGGAGGAAGCGAGCAAGGGGGGACGGAAGATGCAGGCTGGAGCCTGCTTACGAGCACAGGACAAAGGCTCTTGTTACAAAGGGGGCGGTACCTATCCAACACACCAATTTGAATGCAGCCCAGCCTGTCCCATTGCCTTGTTAGGACGGGACATTCTGACAAAATTGCAGGCAGAAATCAGCTTCGAAAAAGCCAGATATTAAAGTGAGAAGGAGAAAGAGAGACGCTGTGATTTTTCAGCTTCTCCCCCACCTGCCTATACAGACTCAGAGCACAGTTGTAACCTGATTGTAACCCTTTGCACACAAGAATTTCGGGATGATCCCTTCACTCCATGGGACTTTTAACCCTTTACACTGCAGGCTTGTTTGAGTTGCAAGCGGTCAGAGCTTTCTTTGTGTGCAAGCTTAAGCCAGGAGCCGCTGCTGTCTAAGTAAAGCAATACCCAATGTGTCAACACCCCTTTCTGGGGGGGGGGGTGCCAAACAGGGCCCCCCAAGTTTTGTCTTGTACAGGATTGAGGTTGGTGAACAGGCTAATTGAGGCTCCCACCCAGTTGTTCCAACCCCACATACCATTTTTACCCAGACACCAGCCAAAAGTGAATGTTTTTCCGTTTTGGATCTCAGGGATGCGTTCTTTTCCATCCCTTGCACAAGGAATCGCAGGATTTGTTTGCCTTTGAGTGGGAGAATCTATTGTGGACTGTGTGTTATAGGGGATTTGTGTCCCTGAGATATTTGGGAGCCAGTTGCAAAAGAATTTGGCTGGTTGGAAGGAGAGACTCCCCGAGTGTGCAGTCCTGCAATACTGTGGTGGCCTGATGCTGATGTCAGAGACGCAGGAAGCCTGTATGGGGACCACTGTGAGTTTGCTCAATCATTTGGCAGACAAGGGCTACAAGGTTTCAGGAAAGAAGGCCCAAATTGTGCAGAGAGAAGTGACCTTTCTTGGCTATAAGATTTCCAGAGGACAGAGGGGCCTGGGGCCTGAGAGGATAAAGGTGATCCAGCACCCCATACCAGGCTGCCCATGGGTACTGCCTTTCTGGGACTAACTGGCCTTGGCAGACGGTGGGTGCCAGACAATGGAGAGAGAGCCAAAAACTGCTTTATGAGTCATTAAGCAAAAATGGCTTGAAATGGAAAAAGCTTTTTCAAGATCTCAAAAGAGGCCGTCATGTCTCTGCTCAGTAGCCGCTTCTGCCCTCATTGTACAGGAGGCTGAGAAGCTGACTTTGGGAGCTGATATAGAGGTGATAGTCCCACATGGTGTGCCTCAGATTCTAGGCTCTGGAGAAGGCGAAAAATACCTGAATGTCATGGCTCCATTTAATCATCCTTTTGGACCCTGAATTGGGGATTTTAGACATTGCAATCCCGTATGTTGGAGGGTTTGGCACTCCATGCTTTATTGGGGTTAATTTCTTGAGAATAAACATTCCGTTTGCTGGCCTTATTCCCGGACATTCCTAAGATAAAAAGTTTTATTGGCTGGTTTCCCAGAAGAGAACCAGTCAAAAAATACCTGAACCCAGCCTGTCATTCACGCTACGAAGTGGCCCCTGCAACCCTACTACCTGCACCAGGGCAAGTGCAGCACAAAGCCCAGGTGAGGAATTCTTCGTGGATGGATCTAGTTATGTGAAAAAAAGAAAGTGAGTCAGTGGAGCCGAAGCTGATAGCTGCCACAGAAGCACTGAAAGAAGGCCAGAGGAAAGAAAAAGGATTCATCACGGCCTCAGGACAACGGATGGCTCACGGACACTTAATAGGAGCCTTACTGGAAGGCTTCAATGTTACCAAAGGCCATTGTTGTGGTGCATGTTCGAGCCTATGGAAGAGCCGAGGAACCAAGTCTCAGGAAGAGAAACCAGGCAGCAGATGAGGCTGCAAAAGAGGCTGTGATGACAGGAACAATGTGGATAGGTTTGGCGAAAGAAATGCCATGCCCAAAGCCCCAGTATACTAAAGAAGAAGAAGAATACGCCCTGAAGATCAGAGTGACCAAAGATTCTACAGGATTGTGGAAATTGGAACATGGAATCGCCTTTGTACCCAGAGCCCTGCATCTCTTGGAAGACCTGCATTACAAGCAAGGACATCTGGATCCATTTCAGTCGGGTTTCAGGCCTGGTTTTGGTACGGAAACAGCCTTGGTCGCCCTGTATGATGACCTATGTCGGGAGAAAGACAGGGGGAGTGTGACTCTGTTGATTCTCCTTGATCTCTCAGTGGCTTTCGATACCATCGACCATGGTATCCTTCTGGGACGACTGGCTGAGTTGGGAGTGGGAGGCACTGCATTGCAGTGGTTCCGCTCCTACTTGGGGGGTCGGCTCCAGAAGGTGGTGCTTGGGCAACATTGCTCGGCCCCGTGGATTCTCCAGTATGGGGTTCCGCAGGGGTCAGTTTTGTCTCCCATGCTGTTCAACATCTACATGAAACCGTTGAGTGCAGTCATCCGGAGTTTTGGAGTGCGTTGTCATCAGTACGCTGATGACACGCAGCTCTATTTCTCCTTTTCATCTTCATCAGGTGAGGCTGTGGATGTGCTGAACCAGTGCCTAGCTGCGACAATGGACTGGATGAGGGTTAATAAACTGAAACTCAATCCAGACAAGACTGAGACGCTGTTAGTGGGTGGTTCCGCTGACCGGATGGAGGGTGTTCAACCTGTTCGGGATGGGGTTGCACTCCCCTTGAAGGAGCGGGTTCGTAGCTTGGGGGTTCTCCTAGAACCATCTCTGTCACTTGAGGCGCAGGTGGCCTCAGTGGCACGGAGTGCCTTCTACCAACTTCGGTTGGTGGCCCAGCTATGTCCCTATCTGGACAGGGTTCAGTTGTCCATGCTCTGGTAACCTCCAAGTTAGATTACTGCAATGCACTCTATGTGGGGCTGCCTTTGAAGGTGGTTCGGAAGCTGCAGCTTGTGCAAAATGCAGCGGCCAGATTGATAACTGGAACCAGTAGGTGTGAACATATAAGACCTACTCTGGCCTGCTTGCATTGGCTGCCTGTATGTTTCCGAGCCCGGTTCAAGGTGCTGGTTTTAACCTATAAAGCCTTACATGGCTTGGGACCACAATACCTGATGGAACGCCTTTCCCGACATGAACCTACCCGAACACTACGTTCAACATCTAAGGCCCTCCTCCGAGAGCCTCCTCCAAGGGAAGCTCGGAGGTCAGCAACAAGAGAGAGGGCCTTCTCTGTGGTGGCTCCCCAATTGTGGAATGATCTCCACGACGAGGCCCGCCTGGCGCCAACATTGTTATCTTTTCGGCACCATGTCAAGACTTTCCTCTTCTCTCAGGCATTTGGCAATATCTGAGGAGGCTGAGGTTGTTTTATTTTGTTTTGTTTTTGTAGCTTTTTGAAGAGTTTTAGTGGTTTTTAAACGTACAGATTGTGTGTGTGTTGTATGTTTTTGCTGTTTACATTTTTGTATATTGTTTTTAATTGTTTTTAATCCTATGTAAACTGCCCAGAGAGCTTCGGCTATGGGGCGGTATACAAATGTAATAAATAAATAAATAAATAAATATAGGGGCAGGAGCCCTCGTGGACTTTTTAAAGAGAATGGTCTATGGCCTGAACATGCATGCAGAAGCTCAGAGGATTACAGCCAAGTGCATTAGACTTTGCCGAGATGCCCCTTGCAAGGGCTATAAGTACATGCTAGTTTTTGTTGTCCAGCTAACAACAATAAGGGTGGTTGGATTACTATCCCTCTTGAACCTGCCAGGCAAGAGCAGTAACTAAAGCCTGGCTAACAGATCTGCTACCTCGGTTTTCCCTATCAGAAGTCATAGGATTAGGTAGAGGAAGTCATTTTGTGTCATAAGTAACTCAAGAAGTTGCAAGAGCCCTAGAATACAATGGGACTTACATACCCCTTGGTGTCCACAGAGTTCTGGACAGGTAGAAAGAATAAATAGGACCATAAAAGAGTCATTGGTCAAAACATGTGCAGAGACTCATTTGAAATGGGTAGATGCCCTCCCAATAGTTTTGACAAAAATTAAGAAAACATTTCAAAAGGATCTTAAATTGTCACCTTTTGAATTCCTTTTTGGGTGTCCATCATGTGTCCTACCACCAGGGCTAAGGGAAACTGTAATTTGGATGTGGGAAAGCGAAATGTTGTGGAATTATGTTACTGGCTTGCAGTCTGTGTTGTTTCAGCTTCATCGATACACTGCAGAGTACCAGCCCCTTCTGCTCGATCAGGTGGTGCATCCCTTCGAGACTGGGGACCAGGTGCTGGCAAAGAGTGATCCGTTAACCCAAAAGAGGGAAGGCCCTACTCAGTTGCCTTGGTGAGCCACACAGCTGTAAAACTGTTGGGGTGGGATCGCTGGACCCACCATAGCTTGAGAAAAAATACAAGATTCATAAAAACTAGGGGTGTGCACAGACCCCCCGGATCGGATCGGGACCCGGATCGGGACCTCCAATTTTGTCACGGATCGGTTCGGACAAAATCGGAGGCCCCCCGGACCGGATCGAGTACGATCCCGATCCAAAAATCGGAAATTTTGGGATCGGCCGCCATTTTCCCCCCCATAGACTTGCATTGCAATGCAAGTCTATGAGGAAAAAATGGCGGCGGGTGGGTGAGGGGGGGGCCTAACTCCCTCCCCCCCGGGGCCGTCCGCTGTGGACGGCCCCGGCAGGTAAGCCCCCTCCCCCGCGCTCCCTACCCCCCTTGGGGCCGTCCGCTTCCATCTGCTGGCGCCCGCGGGTGCCAGCGGATAGAAGCGGACCGCTCCGGGGGGGGTAAGCCCCCTTCCCCGCCACTGCTTACCTTTTAGGGCCGTTCGCTCCCGTCCGGCGCCGGCGGCTACTGCCAGCCGGCTTTGTGGCTTGCTCTCGAGTAGCGCACCGGGTGATCACCCGGCGCGCCACCCTGGAGCAGGCCGCAGAGCCCGCTGGTAGTAGCCACCGGCGCCAGACGGGAGCGGACGGGCCGGGAAGGTAAGGGCCCCCCTCCCCCCCTCCGCGCGCCCCCTCCTCCCCTCCACGCACCCCCTGCTTACCTTCCCGGCCCGTCCGCTCCCGTCCGTCGCCGGCGGCTACTACCAGCGGGCTCCGCGGCCTGCTCTCGAGTAGTGCGCCGGGTGATGACATCATCCGGCGCACCACCCTGGAGCAGGCCGCGGAGCCCGCTGGTAGTAGCCGCCGGCGCCGGACGGGAGCGGACGGGCCGGGAAGGTAAGGGCCCCCCTCCTCCCCCCCCCCGCTGTCCACTTTCATCGGCGGGCGCCCACTGGCGCCCGCCAATGGAAGCAGCGGTGGGCGCCAGTGGGCGCCCGCCGATCCGCCAATCCGCCGATCCGCCGAACCGGTTCGGACCCTTTTCGGATCGGTTCGGACTGGATCGGCGGATCCAGCTGTTGGATCGGAAATCGGATAATTTATCCAATTTCCCACTGGACCAGACTCGGATCATGGATCGGGCCCGATCCAGTGCACATCCCTACTAAAAACCTCTGCGCCCCCAACTCCGGAATCTCGGGAGGCCACAGGCACCAATCCTTTGTGATCCCCCACTTCGGAAGCTGAGGGAGCCACAGGAAAAGATACTGAGTCATCGTGGGAATTTCAGGGCCTGGATGGCCTAAAGGGTTTGTTACAAAGGAAACATTGAACACTGAATGGGAGGGACAGATGGGGCCAGAATAACAGAGGGACACACCACTGTTATCCACAGGCCTAAGCCACTATTACCTCCATTCTTGGCTTGTTTGTGTGTAAAAGTGTGGCATCAAACTTGGGTTCAGGAGCCAGTAGTTAGTCAAAAGCTGCCTGAACCTTTATTTGCAGAGCCTCAGGGTTTGTACCTACCTATAGAGTGGGAGAAGTAGAACAACCATTTTGCATCCCTGTACCTGAAAGTGGCTGTTGCTTTTTATTAGACCCTAATTCAGCCTGTTAATATTGGAAAGAGACATATGACTGGTTTGTGGTGGGAAATACTAATCTTTGTCATTCTAGCCTTAGGTATCTTGGTTTGGATTTGTAAAAATACTCCCTGGCTGAGAGGACAAAGAAGAACAGAACATGATGAAATTAATTTGGTGGATTTGGTTGGGATGGAAGTTAAGCCTCCCTGCTCCGATACCTGTGGGAGGCTTTAACAATAAAGAGAAACTAAAAAATTAGTCATCCCTTTCACAAAGCATATCAGCAACGAGCCACAATTGGCAATCTCAGTTCCTGTTGGATATGTCATCAACTGAGATCTCCAGAAATAGACTTACAGCTTGTCCTTATCCCTGTGCCCTTAGATTTGTGGGTGCAGCCAGGACAGCTTGGATGGCTTGGCTCACATTTCTATCAATGGGGAGACACCACAGGGTCAAATAGAAAACCAGGATGGTGGAACCGAAACCCCTTGGCAGATGGATTGCCTAAGTTTCAGGCATACCCAAGCGAGGTCAAACACCCCATTTGTTTTGAAAATGCAAATGGAACAGGTAAAAACATGGGATGGCTCCCCGAATCCTCTTGTGAAAAAGTGTTGTATTTTGATTCTGAAGATAGGAGAATAGAACCATAGGAGAAACGTATAATGAGGAAAGTAATGTGACTGTGTTGGCCCATATGGATTCCCTAGTCTACCTCCCTATGAATTAAAGAACCTAACTCTAGAGAATTTGAATTTCACAACTGGTGAATGGAGGAATGAGAGTACAGGACTGTATAATAATAGCCTGTATTTCTTCACAGAGAATGGACTGGAGTATATAACTACACACAAGAAAAAGGATGTCCTAGTACTAACACCTCTAGACCCCACATAGGACAAGGGGCAATCTTGAGAAACATACATGCTTCCATATTCTGTGGTTACAAAAAAATAGTTCTAAATGGAAGACCACAATTCAAAAATGGACCAAGACTAACATGACAGCCAGATGTGCAGGATTTAATCACACCCATAACTCACAGGGTGGATTCAGCTGGCTTGTATCAAATGGAAAGCGCATGAGAGGAAGTTTCTGAATCTAATCTTAAATCAACCTGGTGTATTCTTCCTATGTGGTCAACAATCCTACAAGGTGTTACCTCAGGGATGGAAAGGGAGGTGCACCCTAGCTTTAGCAGTTCCCTGGGTTGAAATTCATCAAGATTTGGCTGCAAAGCATGTGCTTAATCTGGGAAGTTACAGCCATCGAGTACTTCGGGATACCTCAAGAGAGGAAAATCCTTTGGTCAAAAGGAACAGTGGATTCCATTCTTGGGCCCGCTGGTTTTTGCCCTGGCTAGGAGTGGACCAATCAAAAATATATTTCATGCAACTTTGGATGGGCTTACAGGGCTTCAACAACAGATTAAATCACTAGGTGCAGTATTGGACATCATAACAGCCCAGGAGGGCGGAGCCATTGGGTGGATCAGTCTGGATGAATCAGCCAAGATGTGAATATCATTAAAGATTCTGTTAAAATGTTCCATGACGTTGGGGTCCCAAAACCATAGAATTTCTGGGATTAGCTGACTGGATGTATCCCTAACTTTGGATGGCTTAAAAATATAGTTGTGCTAATAATAGGAGTGATTCTGATTTTTCTATGTATAACCTGCTGTTTTCCTTGTCTAATGGCTTTAATACGTCACATACAAGAGGCTGTATTGCATCGCCAAATGCTTATGTTGTACCAAAAAGTAAAGGTAAAAGAATATTAGAGATCTTAAAATGCTTTTAAGGGGGAATATTGTTATCCAAAGTGAAGCCATCTTTTGCTTACTCGCATAGAATGATGGGACTGTTTGCTGGGAATGCTTGTTTGGAGCCGAGAGCAGCCCATGCATGTAGCAGATAGAAACAAAGAACAGTCTAACTCGGCTTAACTCAGCCTTGGCTGGAACTGGAACATTCCCCAGAAGTACAGAGTGAACTGATATCTTGTCCTAGTAGGTGCAATAATGAGCTAGTGAATGAGGTGGTCCTTGGCAGTAGCCCAAAGGGCGGTGGCTCACATTGAAATGCATTGAGTTTTGCTTGCGCTTGCGCTGTATAAAGCAATGACATAGGGTGCTTACTGTAAAAGTATATAAGGGAGGGTTGCGTGCCCCTAGGTGTGACTCTGGTGAGCTGGGAGCTTGCTAGAGTGCACCCGCTCAGCTGAACGTAATAAAAGTGCGTTGGATGAGATCTTTGGAGTCTGTGCTTCTTAGTGGGAATTGGCATATCTCCTAGGAAAAGAGCCTGGACTTATTTTTGTCCAACAATACTGATTCAATTTGTTTTGAGAATTTTCCTAGATCAATGTGATGCATGTTAGATGTTTAAAGGGCAAAATCATCATCAACATCATCATCATCATCATAGATGGTGATGATGGTGGTGGTGGCTAAATTTGTTCCTTGAAACTGGAAAGTGTGTTTCCATTAGATCAGGGGTGCAAAACCTGGGCAGTCTCCAAAACTGCCACTGCACTCCCGCTCAATCCGTTGAGACAGCAGGACCCACTGCTAGTGCAACAGGAAGTTAGCTAGGGTGACCAGATTTTGGAACCCAAAATCCCAGTCCAAAATGGCCACCCAAAGGGGGCATGCCCACCCCCCCAAAAAAACATAAAATATTTTTTTTAAAAAGATAAGTGGGGGGGGGGGCCTTCCTGCCTCCCGCCTCATGCTCCTTACCAGCAGGAGCATCCGCTTCCCTCTAGTGCTCGAATCTACTGAGAAACAGGCTTCGCAGCCTGTCCCTCAGTAGCGTGCCAGGTGATGACGTCATCACCCGGCGCGCTACTGAGGGACAGGCTGCGAAGCCTGTTTCTCAGTAGATTCGAGCACCGGAGGGAAGCGGACGACCATGAAGGTAAGGGTGGGCCCGCCTGCCTCCCGCCTCGTGCTCGTTACCTGCAGGGGCAGCCGCTTCCCTCCGGTGTTCGAATCTACTGAGAAACAGGCTTCGCAGCCTGTCCCTCAGTAGAGCGCCAGGTGATGATGTCATCACCCGGCACGCTACTGAGGGACAGGCCACGAAGCCTGTCTCTCAGTAGATTCGAGCACCAGAGGGAAGCGGACGCCCTGGCAGGTGGTGGCAGGGGGGTCCCACCACCCAAAACCCCACCACCAAGCCACCCCCCCCAAAAAAACCAGCCTGGACCTACCAGGTCTGCCGCCGCTCTCCGACGCTGCCGTGTGACCCCCCGCAGCCCCGGTTTGCCCCCGCCACCCCCCAGTTGGCCCTGATCGCCCCAGGTTTCCCGGTTAGGACTGGGAAACCCCGGGCGATCTGGTCACCCTAAAGTTAGCGCTTCCCAAAGCAACCACAGAAATGAATGGGAATGCTTGTTTCCAGGTCGGGGCCATAAATGAGAGTTTCAACTTGTTTTCAGATGTTTTAAGAACCACTAGCTCCCCGCTGCCATAGCCGTGGGTCCTGCTGGCATGCAGGCAACATAGGACTCTGACCCATGTGTCCCCGAGGGTGCCCTAATCCCCACTACTATCCAAAGTGCAGGACCCAATCCTGAGAATTTATCTAGCACCTTGAATTCCACTGACATCAGGGCCACCAGCCTCCACTGGCCCAAACTATATTTACAAGAGTTTAGAAGAAAATGTTAGAGACAAAAGTGCATTCTTAGCATAACTGGAAGATATGAGAACTCATCTACTCACTAAAGATAGACCAACCCAGTGTAGACCACACTGTATCACAAGCAAAGAACACTCAGATTGCTTCCTGCAGTCTGCAACAAGCTTCAAAAATTGCTGCACGGCTGGAGCACTCAACCTAAAAACACACAGTGTTTAAGCATCTGATGCAAATAATACATTTACTGTGCAATCCTATGCATGCCTACTCAGAAGTAAGCTTCATTGAGGTCAATGGGCTTACTCCCAGGAAAGTGTGCATAGCCTTGTAACTCAGTGTGGCGGCTGCTTTGCCGAGCTACACAGGGGTTCTGCAGCACAGTGCAGAATTTGTAAAGGAGGCTAATTATTTCGTGATATATGCACGGCAATAAATTTGCCTAATGATGTTCCTGATTCGAATGAGATAATTAAAATGTGTATCTATATGACCCCCAGCTTCTGTCAGTTTCCAAGAGCTGGTAAGCTGACAGTCTTGCCTGTTTGTTTAGGCACAAGGAGTTAGTGTTCCGTAACAATAAAATAAGCATTTTGAGGGAGAAGTTTGGCTTTTAAATGTGAAGAAGCTGCAATCCTGGTGCAATTACACTCAACTTCATATAGTGCAGGGCCCTGCAGGAATGCTGGCTGTTATTTGTGTGTGGGTTTTTCTTCCTCAATCGGTACAATGTTTCTTCTTTTCCCCCTGGTGTGAAGCATAAACCTTCTCAAGCATCATGTAAATCTAAGCTGTTTCTTTCAACACAGAGAAAATTAATTAGGAAGGAAAGGAAGCCAGCATGCTTATCATTTGATCAGGTCGTTGACACAAGTGGTTCGCGCTTTTTCTGAAACATAAAAAAAAAGAGAGAAAATAGAAAAAGAAATGGCCAAGGCTTTTCATGTACACCTGCTGCAAAGGCCTCATCAATTTTATCTCAGCGGAGTTCGTAAGTTCCTCTAAGCTTGTCCACTAAAGAGGTGTCAATTGTGATGGAGGAAGATGGAGAAAAGGGAGAAAGAAAGAAATGCTGCAAGGCCTTTATCTTTATCTGCCTGTTTGTTTTTGCCCTCACGTCTGTAAGGAAACAAAGAGGATTTTAATCTTGTCAAACAAAAGCCTCTTGGTACCCAGAGGGATCTCATTTACTGGGGGAGGGGAGCTCAAAGTCTTCTCGTTTCAGGTTGCAACATCTTCCTCTTTCTCTCGATCCACCAGGTTGCCTTTCTTACCTGGGGCTTAAAATTGCGAGGTGTGAAGCTCTTCTTTTGTTTTGACAGGTGCTCTTTGCTAAACATCTAGCTTGCATTGGTGGTGCTAATACACAGCAAGGGAGGGAGGGAGGAGGGAGAGAGAGAGAGAGAGAGAGAGAGAGAGAACAACTTTGGATATGCTAATGACCACAGTTAGCAAACCTCTGACTTTAATGAGTTTTATTAGCTGGCTTCACTTTTAGTTCTTAGAGTAAAGTGGGGAAAACAAATTGTGCTGATAGAAAGAGAGTGTGAAATGTATGTTCCTTGTTAGGATCTGCATGACGATCTTCTGTTTCCACCACTACCACCATCACCACCACTACACATAGACGCACACACAAATATCTGATTCTCTTAATGGGGAATAATGGGAGTGAGGGATATTGAAGCAACAAACAGAGCTGACTCCCCTGTGTGACATCACTTGGGCTGTCATGTGAGCAAATGTCAAGGAAATCTGTGAAGTATTATCACAGTCTGGTTTAAGGCAGACTACACATTACACTGAAGGCCTAGCTAGCAACATCAGGGATTTTTTTTCATGTTTTAAATTTGTACTAGGCGTGGGAGCCTGTAATTTTAACCCGCTCCACTTCACACTACAATTAGCCTTAGAGAAAAAGCTCCCAGTGGTGAACCACTTGATGTAATGATTCGCTTTTAAGGGATCATTGGGTATTGCCATAGCTCTGTAATACCAGGGCAAACAGAATTGAATGTGGCTATCTGAAATATGCAGTTTTAACTGAGGTAGGTTGACCATATGAAAAGGAGGACAGGGCTTCTATATCTTTAACAGTTGCATTGAAAAGGGGATTTCAGCAGGTGTCATTTGTATGCATGCAGCACCTGGTGAAATTCCCTCTTCATCACAACAGTTGCAACTTTAACTGTTGTGATGGCTAGGGAATTTCACCAGATGCTACATGCATACAAATGACACCTGCTGAAATTCCCTTTTCAATACAACTGTTAAAGATATAGAAGCCCTGTCCTCCTTTTCATATGGACACCCTAAACTGGGGAGCAAATAAAAGACAACTGTGTTGACATTTAATTTCTTGTTTGGAATGACACGTAGACCAAATAAACCACTCTTTGAACCCTGCGTTTTAAAGTCACCAATCTCAGAAACTCTGTGACCCAGAAATGACACACCAGTAACTGCAAACTTCCCTCATGCACATGGGGACTTGAAGCTATAGTTCTATGCACACTTATTTGGAAGCCGATGAGGTCTATATTTGTGCAAAATTTCTAACCAATCCAATACAAATTGCAACTTAAAAGGACTGAAATTTGACATATTTGTCCTTTTATTCCAAGCTGTGACTCAGCATAGGATATATTTATTTCACATTTTGGTAAAAACTACTGCTGTACTTTATTCAGGTTTGTCAAGGAGATATGCCTTTCATTAGTTTGGTGAAGTTCGGAGCAGTAGTTCAAAGGTTATTAAAAAAAATTCTACCCCATGAAAGCCTATGGCATCAGCTGCTGGCAAATTCAGCATGCACAGTTTTACTCTGAAGAAAGAATGCTTCCAGAACAACATTTTGAGAGGAATTCCAGTTTTCCTGTCAACATTCTGCCACAAGGCGAGGGGTAGCAGGAAATTGTCAACAAGAGTGAAGTAATTTTGAAGACTGAGGGATTCATTCTCATTGATTGACAGGTCATGGATGAAGAGGGGATGGAGACAGAAAGGGAAAAGGTATGTTTGAATCCTGTACTCAGAAATAAACCTTTTTGATCATACAGGGACATATCTACTCATTTGAACACATCTCCTCAGTTAATGACTTATTCGTGTTTTGCTTTTTAATTTTAGTTTTTTTGTTTTTTTGTGTGTTTTTTTTAGAACACTGTAACAATAAATTCTTTTTTCAATAACCAGGGAAATTCAATAATCAAAATACTTGCCAGTTTAAGATAAGAGTTAAGGCTCATGTTGGCTCAAGTTCCACAAAGCTAAGAAACTGGAAGTTAAGGGTGATGCCTTAACAGACATCCCCCATGATAAGTAATGATGTTGTCCGATGTCACAAATTGTGCTTGCTTACAAACAACAAATAGTGTGGGTCACCGGAAGATTCCTCTAGCAACAGTAAGGCACATATGCTTCAAAAGGCAATATGGGATGAGGGCAACTTGGGACATCTTTGCTGATCCAAGGCATTCCATCCTCCCCTTCTGGATTAGGGTATGAAGAACCAAGGAAAACTGTAGGTGCATGGAAGGTAAGTTGTAAGCATGCACAATTTCTGTCATAGCATAACATCATTCATTACTAAGCACGGGACATGTCTATTAAGGCATCAGCCATAGCTTCTAATTTGCTGGCTTTGTAGGGCTTAAGCCAACATGAGACTTAAACTGGCAGGGATATATATATATATATATATATATAATTGAATATATATCAACAGCTGCTCATTGTTTGAACCATGATCTCACTGGCCTTCTGTTGCCATATAATTCCCCTCCCTTTAAACAACAAATTTAAAAACAACAGAAAGACTAATGTCTTTGGGAAAATAAAAAGTTCTTTAGCTAACGCTGAAAAGAGCACAAGGTGCCAGACAAACCTCTTGGGGAGGATATTTGGTGCCACAACAGAAAAGGCCCTCTCTCTAGTACCCACCTGTCTCACTACATTGGGTGGGGACACCCGGAAAAGGGACTCTGAAGATGATTTTTTTTTTCTCTGCGACTGAGTGGTCATGTTTGGTCTTCGTTTTGTAATGCTAGGTTAAGTGGGGTGTAATTTTTAACTGCTATTACTCTGGCTTTATGAATGGAGGTGTTTTTAGTGTGGAAGAATTCTCTGAGTGATTTTATCTGTTTAGCATGCATTGTGTTAATGTCTAGCAGACCTCTTCCTCCTTCTTTTCTGCTGATTGTTGTTCTTTCAATGCATGAGTTGGGATGGAGCATGTGGTGTTTTGTAGGCTGATCATATGAAAAGGAGGACAGGGCTCCTGTAACTTTAACAGTTGTAGAGAAAAGGGAATTTCAGCCAGTGTCATTTGTATGCAATTAGTTCCTGGTGATATTCCCTCTTCATCACACCAGTTAAAGTTGCAGGCACTATACTAGAGTGACCATATACAAAAGAAGGCAGGGCCCCTGCAACTTTAACTGGTGTGATGAAGAGGGAATTTCACCAGGAACTAATTGCGTACAAATGACACTGGCTGAAATCCCCTTTTCTCTACAACTGTTAAAGTTACAGGAGCCCTGTCCTCCTTTTCATATGGTCAGCCTATGTTTTGTGAGTTCGGTGCGATTGAGTCTGTTTATTTCTTCGAGTTCAGTGTGCGACCAGTGTATGATTCCAAATGAATATGTGAGAATGGGTATTGCGTAGGTGTTGATGGCGTAGGTGTTGATGGTGTTTTTTGAGTTGAGTTTAGATTTTAGGATTTGTGATAGGCGAGTTTTATATTGCATCCTTAGTTGAGTTTTTCCTGTGGAGTGATTGATTTTTGTGTTTTGTTGGAATCCTAAGTATTTGTATGTTTCATTTTCTTCCATGTTATTTAATATTTTGTTGTTGTTATTATTATTATTATTATTATTATTATTATTATTATTATTACCTAGAGATACTTCAGATTGAACTAGGGACCATTTGCATGCAAAGCATGTGATCTATTACTAAGCTACAGCCAATGGACACACCCACTATGACTTGATGGACACAAATTCAAAGCTGGAGGCGATCACAGTTTCATGAACAATTTATTCTCGTTGCTCAGTAAAATGCCCCTAGAACATTTTTACATGATTAGACAAAGCATGTCCTGACCATATATTATCTATTCCGCAAAACTCCCACAAACGATATTTCAACAATAGTGGGATGTCACACCCAGAGGTACTTTTTGAAGAGAGGAGGAAAGAAAGTCATGCTGTTGCTCACTGTTTTAAACAAACAAACCCTAAATGCATAGCCCTGTCCATAAGTTATGTAGCAGATTTTTTTGTTAGTTAAATAAGGTGTGATGTATTAAACGATTTTTAAAATAGTTTTGTAATGGAAAAAGTAAGCATGGCCCAGCAAACCATTAATTAGAATTAATTAGAATCAAGCCCAGTTAATTTCTAATAAGAGAGTAATGCATGTCCTTAAATCTCAGACTATGGCTGGATTTTTAGAAAAGGTTGTAGTTGCACAGGCTATATGAGATGTGTTAATTCATCAATAATTATGTCACAAAACCCATGCAACCCCATTTCACACTGCAATTACAATGGCAATAATCATGCTACCTGGAGGGAGTACTATATTTTCCCCATGTACAAAATAGAGCACTTCTACTGTTCAGAAAGTTATATCCTCTGAAACAGTAGAAAGAACTTGAGATGATATGGGTTTACGTCATATGCACGAAAGGCCTGATAAATAGGGAGGTATTTTTCTGAACTTGTCCTCTCCTATGGTGGGATGGTGGCAAGTAGGGAAAGCAGTTTTTACTGATTTGCTTCAGAACTTCATAAACAGAGATGGTGAACAAGCATTTTTTGTGATCACTGAGATTTTCCAAACACCATCTTAAGTTTAGCTTGCATCGTTTCCCCTGTTAAGTTGTGTTCTTTGTTCATTTTGTTCACAGTTGGAAAAATGCACATTTTTTGAAGATGAATGCAAATCCAGAAATTTGTGAACATTTTTGGAGAACATGCATTCCTTCTCCCATTTGTGATCAGAGCTGCAAACATGACATGTTTTCATTATTTGCAAATGTAAACTAAATTCTCATACATCCCCATTTGTAAATTTTATTTAAAAATAACTTGGGAAATGGTGCTTGGTTGTCCTCGTTTTTGGTCATAGCATCTGGAGACACATTAGCTTTCCCTGAGCTTAGCAGTTCATATGCTGCAAAATGACCTTCCAACAAATCAACATCAAATGAGAGTCTAAGGGCTAAAAGAGAGCTGGATGAATGAACAAGTCTTCCTTCCATATACAAATACACATTGGCATAAAACATAGATGGAGCTAAATACGGCATCTCTTAGATGCCAAGAGGGGCCATGGCTCAGTGAGGGGTCATGGCTCAGTTGCAGAGCATCTGCTTTGCATGCAGAAGGTCCCAATTTCGATCCCAGGCATCTACAGGTAGGGCAGGAGAAACTCCTGCCTGAAGCCCTGGGGATATGCTGACAGCCAGTGTCAACAATACTGGGCTAGATGGACCAATGGTCTGACTCAGTATAAAGCAGCTTTCTATATCCCTAAGATTGCATATAAAGAAGCCATATTTTTGTGATCCATTCAGAGAGCTTTGGCTGTTGGACGGTATAGAAATGAAATGAATGAATGAATGAATGAATGAAAAATTAATTAAATAAATAAATAAATAAAGTGTGCTTTCTTTAAGATGGCAGAGGCAGGGCAATGGTTGTTTCTTTACACCAGGGGAGAAGAACCGAGGGCCCAAGGGCCAAATCCAACCAAACTGGTCCTCCAGGATTCCCCAGATGGCCATGCACCCTTTCCTTGGCCCCAGCACCTTTCCCCAAAT
Organism: Anniella stebbinsi; assembly: GCA_029215795.1. NCBI lineage: Eukaryota > Metazoa > Chordata > Lepidosauria > Squamata > Anniellidae > Anniella > Anniella stebbinsi. The sequence goes on from JARDYH010000001.1 coordinate 328,376,096, forward strand.
GCTCAGTTGTTTCCTGGCTTTTGTGCCAATTTTCCCCAGTTCTTAAAGGTTGAAATGACTCTCCTAAGGCTTAGCTAATGGCAACAAGAATTTAAAGCTAAACTATGCTCCTATTTTGTGCCCTTTTGTCTTCAGCCCTGCTATCACTGGGAATCAGGCCCTGGGAGCTTTTCTGTAATAAAATCCAGCCTCCTTCCCTCCCCCTCCACAGAGCCCTAGCTAGATGAGCAAAAATTCCCATCTAGCAAAAATGCAGAGCAGGAGAAGCGTGGAGACAATTGCCTCCGGGCTTCTCCCACTCTGCATAGGACAGAGGCTGACAGGCATTTGGGTCAGGGTGACCAGATTATGACAATCAAAATCCCGGAACCCCCCCGCCACCCCCCCGCCACCCCCCCACCCAAAACAACCCCCCCACCGCGTGCCCACGCCGCCCCCCCGCGCCGCGCTGCGCCGCGCTGCACTCCTTACCTGGGCGTCCGCTTCCCTCCGGTGCTCAGAATCTACTGAGAAACAGGCTTCCTGGCCTGTCTCTCAGTACGCGCTGGGTGATGACATCATCACCCGGCGCGCTACTGAGGGACAGGCCGCGAAGCCTGTTTCTCAGTAGATTCCGAGCACCGGAGGGAAGTGGACGCTCCAGCAAGTGCCTCGCGCTGCCCGCCTCCCGCCACTGCCGCGTGACCCCCCGCCACCCCAGTTTCCCCCCGCTGCCCCCCGGTTGCCCTGGTTTGGCCTAGGTTTCCAGGTTAGGACCGGGAAACCCCGGGCCATCTGGACACCCTAATTTGGGTGGGATTGCACCCTTACAGCCTAACTTCCCTATGCACCTGTCACGTAACAACCATTAAAACATGCAACTTAAGAAGGTGTAAGAAAACAAGAGCCCTGCTGGATCAGGTCAAAGGCCTACCTAGTCCAGCGTTCTGTTCCCACGGTAGCCAAAAGTATCACGGTGTTTTGTTCCCACAGGCATCATCCTCAACATGTTCTCCACCAACTGGTGTTCAGATGCATCCTGCCTCTGATGCTGAAGGTAATATATAGCCATCATGACTAGCAGCAATATCTAGAGATTGGACATGTTGGTTCCACCTTTTAAGAACAGAGCAATGCTTGGCCTTCATTCTTTGTTCTAAGAACATAAGAAGAGCCCTGCTGGATCACGCCAAGGGTCCATCTAGTCCAGCACTCTGTTTGCACAGTGGCAAACCAGCTGTCAACCAGGGAACCATACACAGGATATGGTGCAATAGCACCCTTTCACCCATAGCCATCATGACTAGAAGCCAATGATGATGATGATGATGATGATGATTTATTACATTTATATACCACCCCATAGCCGAAGCTTTCTGAACGGTTTACAAAATTTTAAAAGATTGAACATTAAAAAGTCAATATACAACATTTTAAACCATAAAACATAAAAACAACTAATATTTAAACCATTTTAAACTTTTGCTCCTGGCCAAAAATTCAGTTAAAACCTCAACTTAAGCTGTTAAAATGCCTGGGAGAAAAGAAAAGTTTTGACCTGGCACCAAAAAGATAACAGCGTTGGCACCAGGGGGGCCTCATCAGGGAGATCATTCCATAATTGGGAGGCCACCACAGAGAAGGCCCTCTCCCATGTTGCCATCCTCTAAACTTCCCTCAGAGTAGGCACCTGGAGGAGGACCTTAGATGTTGAGCATAGTGTATGGGTTGATTCATGTCGGGAGAGGCGTTCCGTCAGGTATTGTGGTCCCAAGCCATGTAAGGCTTTATAGGTTAAAACCAGCACCTTGAATTGGGCTCTTAAACATACAGGCAGCCAATACAAGCGGGCCAGAATCGGTTTTATATGTTCAAACCTTCTGGTCCCTGTTACAAATCTGTCTGCTGCATTTTGCAGAAGCTGCAGCTTCTGAACTGTCTTCAAAAGCAACCCCACATAGAGCGCATTGCAGTAATCTAACTTGGAAGTTACCAGAGCATGGACAACTGAAGTCAGGTTATCCCTCTCCAGATAGCTAAGCCACCAACCAAACATGGTTGAAGGCACTCCATGCCAGCGAGGCCACCTGAGCCTCAAGTGATAGAGATGGTTCTAGGCGAACCCCCAAGCTACGAACCTATTCCTTCAAGGGGAGTGCAACCCCAGCCAGAACAGGTTGAACACCCTCCATCCGGTCAGAAGAACCACCCACTAACAGCATCTCAGTCTTGTCTGGATTGAGTTTCAGTTTATTAGCGGTCATCCAGTCCATTGTCACAGCCAAGCACCAGTTCAGCACATCCACAGCCTCACCTGATAAAGATGAAATTCAGAAGTAGAGCTGTGTGTCATCAGCGTACTGATGACAATGCACTCCAAAACTCCTGATGACCGCACCCAATGGTTTCATGTAGATGTTGAACAATATGGGGGACAAGACTGACTCCTGCAGAACCCCATACTGGAGAATCCATGGGGCTGAGCAATGTCCACCAAGCACCACCTTCTGGAGCCGACCGGCCAAGTAGGAGTGGAACCACTGCAATACAGTGCCTCCCACTCCTAACTCAGCCCGTCGTCCCAGAAGGCTACCGTGGTCGATGGTATCGAAAGCCGCTGAGAGATCAAGGAGAATCAAAAGAGTCACTCTCCTCCTGTCTTTCTCCAGACATAGGTCATCATACAGGGCGACCAAGGCTGTTTCCATGCCAAAACATAACCTTCTCCCATTTCCTCCAACCTCTCCTCATTGGGAACTGAAGAGATGACCCAACCAAAGCTACCAACCAAAGGAGGGAATATGAATCTCAATGTGTCCTTTGTGTGTACGCTTGATAACATTTCAGTTAGAATATAATAAAGCAGCACTGATTGACTATGTTTATAGAACAACTGAAGGAAATGAAACAACAGCCAAGTGCTATATCAGGCTACTAGACTAAGATCTGTAACTAAATGGGGCCATTTCTGACAGGATGCAATTCCATGCCTGGATGCTTGCCTCAGAACAACATGAAATTTATTTGTTGCTTTTTAAAAAAAAAAAATCCTGCCACTAGTACAGAAAAAGAAGTGATGAGCAAATGACAAAAAGAAAGGGTTTCCCTGGAGAAAGATGTGGGTGGAAGTAGGATTTTTGTCCCTGTTTCTAGAAAAATCAAAATAATATATTTTCCTTTTCAAGTTGATCTTTGCAGAATGATTAAGAGTTCCAGCATACTCATGATTCATATATTTTTGCACCTTCACCAGTAAACACAACCACAATTTACCTCAGGAAGACTCTCATGTTCAAACTCGGAAACTGCCTGTGGGTTCCCAGGTTTTCCAGGAAGATTTTTACTGGTTCTTGTTTCTCTTGAGCCAACTCTAATATCTGGACCTATCCCACTTTATTCTCTCCTACATTCATTCATTTGGTTTTATTGGATTGATTTAAACATATACCCCACTTTTCCATGTGAAATAGAACTCAAGGCAGCTAATAAAAATAAACTATAGGCCCCGGGCTCAAATGAGGCTGGATTCCAAAAAATCTGACTCCCAGAGTCTGCAGTGGACCATCCTCATTCACCTCCGCATCCACAAGGGTACCTGCAGGGCAGCTCTCCAGCATTCAAAAATATGTAAATACAGCCATAAATGGCTACAATTTATGTAAAAGTAAGTGCTTTAGGGCCGCAAATGGCTTTAAATACGCCATTTATGGCTGTAATTTTCCCACTATAGGTTAAGGGCAGCCACCTCTTTTAGAAAACCATGAACTCCAGTGGATGTGGCAGGGCTCAGGGAAAATCCACTGGGCCCCAAGTGGTCTGGATTTCCCCATATCTTGGGGAAATTCTGCACTGTGGCTCTCAGGGTTTGAAATGCCTTTTTGAATGTCAGAAGGAGTCCAGTGGTGTTGGTAGTGAGACACAGGGATGTGGAATCAGCAAAACTTGAGCTCACTGAAGTTCTCCAAATTCCATCCTGAAGCTTGTTCTGACTCAAGACCATATCAGATTGCAAGCCTTTTTTAATATGAAAATCCATGCCTATTTTTGTGCATATATTTCCAAATGTGCACATCAGTTGTGCGTGTCTTTATTTATTTATTTACAATATTTATATACCACTCCCTATCCAAGGATTTTGGAGTGATCAACAAATGGGATAAAAGAATAAAAACACATAATAAAAATTGCATTTTAAAAGAACAGGTACCGATCGAACCACGGTCAGTCATTCCAGGAAAGCTTCTTGGAACAATAAAGTTTTCAGGAGGCGCCAAAAATAATATAGCATTCATGCCCGCCTAACCTCCAATGGCAGGGAGTTCCACAGAAAGGGAGCCACAACACTGAAGGCTCTTCTCCTGGTAGACTCTAATCGGACCATAGATCCACCAGGAGAATGACCTCAGATGACCTCAGTGACTGGGCAGGTCGGTGAAGGAGAAGGTGTTCTCTCAGGTGTCCTGGTCCAAAGTTGTTTAGGGCTTTGTACACTAGTACTAAAACCTTAAACCTGGCCTGGTAGCCAATAGGTAACCAGTGCAATTCCCTCAGTTAAGGGGTTATATGCTGAAAAGAGGCAGCTCCTGACAACAGCCAAGCTGCTGCGTTCTGCACTAGTTCCAGCTTCTGGAGCAGTTTTAAGGGCAGCCCCACATCGAGTGCATTGCAGTAATCCAATCTTGAGGTTACTAATTCTCATATCACTGTGGCCAAGCTATCCTTGTTCAGAAGACGCCATAGCTGGCAAGCAATCCAAAGCTAATATAAGGCACTCCAAGCCGCCACAGCCACTTGGGTCTCCAGCAACAATGATGGATCTAAGAGTATCCCAAAACTATGAACCTGGTCCTTCAAATGTCTTTGAAATGTGTGCACTCTTCTCCCTTTGATTAAAGCATATTTGTACTCCTTTTTCAAAAGTGCCAATTTTTATGCACATTTTTCAAACATACGCATTCTGTTGAACATATTTTTGGAAATCTACAAATTACATTGTAAGATCAGAACTATATGGTCTTTGATGACAGATTGCATCCAAGTCTGTGTTTGGTCAGGAAAACACTCTACCACTCTGGAGACCATAAATTGGATCTTTCATTATTGATACAGATTTCATTCCATTGTCTATTTATTGACAAAATCAGATTTTTCTCAATTTCTCAAAATTGTGTTCATCCTGGAATGTGTACACTTGCACAAATGTGCATTTCCAAAAATCTGCATTTTCACTCTTTAGCCTATGGGGGGATATGTACATTTTTTGTGGTTTGGTGGGGTATATATTCACATAGCTTCTAGCATCTTTCATATTTTTGTGAACAGTTCTGAAAACTAAAAAAAAAAGGGGGGGGGGATCTGCCAGTCCACCAAATCTGCGCAACTTGGAAAAAGTCAGCAGAATCTGCAGTTTGGATTCACAGAAATTCAAACTCATTTGAATCTGTATTGGATTTCTCCAACATCCCTAATTTGGAGGTGCCCTCTCTATGAAGGGCTGTCCAGTCCACATCAAATTTAAAGATAAAGAACCCCAACAAAGCATAAGATGGGAGAGCAAGGGCCTTGAGGTTGCCTTTGAACAGGTAGCATCAGCAAGCACTGAGCAAGCACACAGCTCACCTTCTTCTCAGTGTTCCCCGCTATGGTGAGATGTATTTCTTTATTTCTTACACTTGTATACCGCCCCATAGCCAAAACTCTCTGGGCAGTTTACATAAGATTAAAACAATTAAAAACAATATACAAAATTAAAACAGCAAAAACATACAATATACACATAATATACACATACATTTAAAACCACTGTAATAACTTTAAAAAGCTATAAACCTAAAAGCAAAACAAACCCAGGCTCATCAGATATTGCTAAATGCTGAGAGAAGAGGAAAGTCTTGACCTGGTGCCGAAAAGATAACAATGTTGGCTCCAGGCGGGCCTCGTCAGGGAGATCGTTCCACAATTGGGGGACCACCACAGAGAAGGCCCTCTCTCTTGTTGCTGACCTCCGAGCTTCCCTCGGAGTAGGCACTCGGAGGAGGGCTTTAGATGTTGAACGTAGTGTTCGAGTAGGTTCATGTCAGGAAAGGCGTTCCGTCAGGTATTGTGGTCCCAAGCCATGTAACGCTTTATAGGTTAAAACCAGCACCTTGAATCGGGCTCGGAAACATAAAGGCAGCCAATGCAAGCAGGCCAGAGTAGGTTTTATATTTTAGAATGTTTTTAGGATGTTTTAGGATGTTTTAATGCAGTTTTAATAATATTTGTCATGTTTTAATTAGTTTTATGTATTTTATCATGTTGTTGTTCCCCGCCTCGATCTAGACGGAGAGGCGGGTAAGAAATAAATCGTTATTATTATATATTATTATTATTATTATTATTATTATTATTATATGCTCGAACCTTCTGGTCCCAGTTATCAATCTGGCCGCTGCATTTTGCACAAGCTGCAGCTTCCAAACCGTCTTCAAAGGCAGCCCCACGTAGAGTGCATTGCAGTAATCTAACTTGGGGGTTAGTATTGCATTTCTATTAAAATTACAATCAATCAATAACATTTATTGCATTAGTCCTTGGACCAATTAACATTACAGAAATTGTTTCTAAATTTGCATCTAAATGTATAAATTAATAGTTATGTATTTTTTGTGCAACTCCATGGACTTTTTATTCTCTTTTTGGCCAATGTGCACCCTTCTCTTTTTTCACAATGCAAAACTGGCCACCCCATATGGTTGGTGCCTGGAGGTGAAAGGTGCTTTGGCAACCTGCACATGTTAAGCCAATTGAATTTGAATTGGCCAATTGCTAATTTGTAGAAAGGAGGTTTATCAGAGAGAGAGAGAGAGTTGTCCTAGTATTCAGACTAGGAGATGAGAGGCTGATCTTTGCAAAGATAACTTTCTACTAGGGAAACTGTACACCAGCTTTCTCCAACCTAGTGCTTTCCAGGTGTATGGGGCTACAACTGCCAGCACAACACATCTGGGGGGCATCTGGAGGATGGCAGCTGTAAGCAAGCGTTTATTACAACTGCTAGTAAGATTGTGTGTACCACTGCTCAAAGTACATATTACACTTTCTTTTCGATTTAGGATATTAGGTTCAATCCAGATTTAAGCTGGATCAAAAAAAGTGGACTCTTCCCCCTTTCCATTTTCTTCCCAGGTCAGCCCCTCCACCTCCCTAAAATCATTACACAGAGAGTCAGCATATCCTTCTCAATTGGATGAGCTGTGCTAGTGGTGGGAACTTGAATCTCCAAATACAGGGCAGAGACAACTTCCACAAGCAGAGCTCTTTCTCTTGAAGAAGATCCCTTCCTCTTGAGGAAGGCCAATCCTGGATACAACCTACTATACTTGTTGCATAACATCTTTAATGTTGAGGACCTAAACTGTCGTGTAAGTACCACAAGTAGTTCATCCCTCTCAAATACCCAAGCTATGAAACAGAGATGGGTGAGAATTTCATTTCATGTGTGCTTTTTATAAGACTTATCAAAATCCCCAGTTTTATTTTCATAAACAAGACAGAAAGAACTTGAGATTTCTAAAAATCAAAGCCTTTATCAAAAGCCTTTGAGGGCTAAATTTACCAAGGTTGCACATAGTTTTAATTGTTTTAATTGCTTTTAAATTTCATACTGGCTTTAACTTGATCAATGGTTTAATATGTCTTTTAACTTTGTATATTATTTATTGTTTTATATTGTTGAATTGATTTTATCTATACGCTGCCCTGAGATCTTAATGATATGGGGCCGATATACACTTTTTGAAATAAATAAATAAATAAATAAATAAATCGGATGCAAGGGAAAGTGAAACTGACAGATTGAGGTTCATAGCTTTGTGAGTTTATGTCTTAAAAGTCTGGATTTTAATCTCTGTATATTCAGCCATGTTTGTGATATTGAACTAGGAGTACCATCTCCTTTTTCTGACAAACTAATCCTCTTTAGATGTTACATGGCAGGCAGGTACAACATGGTCCCCTCCATGATAGGATTAGTTCTACCTTGGCTGGTACAGATGCAACAGCGCATTTGCAGCAATGGGTGAGAATTCTGTTCAGTTCATTTTTTGACAAGAACTTACCAAAATTTTCAAAATTCTTCATGAACAGAATGGAAAGAATTTGAGATTTTAAAAATTGCAATGAAAGTGATACTCACAGTTCCATCCCTCTCTCCTCTGGATGCGATTTACTTTTCTTCCTGGGGTTTGTGGACAAATTAAAAGTTGGCCTCGAATATTTGAAATCCACCCACAGGAGGTAGTTTCCTGAGTTTGATTGTCCTGCAAACAGTTGACTGCAGTTCCTGAAAAAGCCTATTTCTTTAGTTCAGTATCTGGTTACACTGGCATTGAATGAGAGATTTAGTTGCATGAGTGAGTTAACAATAGAAGATCAACAAAGATCACTACCACAGGGTGTTTTGTTTGTGTGTGTGTTTCTGTAGGGTGTGTGGGTGTAGGGGTGTGTTTGGGGATGAATCTAATTCATTTTCTTTGGTTTCTTTCTTTTATCTGAGTTTTTTGTTTCTTAGCCTATTCAAATTCTGGCCTCCAACTGTATTATAACATATCCAACTCCTTATGTAAATACTCATGTATTCTAGGCCTCTCAGTTTCAAAATTGGTGTGTTGTTTTGTTGTATTGTATTTTGCTTTTAATTTTACTATGTTATTTTTTATTCTATATTTAAACAATTTGAGGTTAAATAACTTAGGGCTCATCTACACCTACGAGACTTCCGGGAGGGGGGGGAAGATCCTGGGCTTTACAGCTTCTGGGATCATCCCCCAGGGTGCACACGCCAGCGCGACATCCAGGAAGAAAAGAGGTATGTTCTGGTGCAGCCTGTGTGTGTTTTATTTTTTAAGCAGGAGCCTGTCGCACAATGACATGGCCCCAATCCTGCGCAAAATGTAAGTACAAAACAAACCCATGTTGCAAAAAAGCACCCTCAGCCATCCCAGGGATGGCGAAACTGCTACCCACCCCAATGGGCATGGAGCCCCCCCCCCGTGCATTGCTCCATGCCCATTTGCTGAGGCCCTACTCTCAGGGAGAAGGGAGGACCTCCTCGGGGTTGTCCAGGGACCGTGGGAAAAAACATAATAAAAGTAGTCCATTTTATCTCGGGGAAAATGAGTGGCCGCCCCCTGTTGACCCCGGGATCCCTTGTACATCATTTGGACATGCAGGGACAACCTCAAGCTGCCCCCGAGATAAATGGCTGGTGCCATGTTTAGAGCATACCTATTAAATCAATAGGACTAAAGTTGGTTGTGTGACTAACTTAAGTTAGGGATCAGTGAACTCCCCCATACTTGCCTTGCGCACAGCTTGCCAGACCCCCACAGCTTGCCTGATCCTGTCAGCCATGTGGAACAAACCACCAGACAGTCCAGGGATGCCCATTGAGAGTTTGCAGTGTTCCGCTGTTCCACAAGCCACCATTTTGCATAAATTGTGCTATTTACAGCTACCATTTTGTGCAAAATTACGATTTCCCATGATTTTGCTCAAAATAGCGGCTTGCAGAACAGTGGGATGCCTTGAGCTTTCTCAACTCAGCATGTGCCAAGTCAGGCAAACTCTGGAATTCACAATTCAGCATCTGGGAGGACCAAGCTGGCGAAAAGTTGCTGAGCTCAAGCCCAAAACTAGAAACCTCCAACATCCCTAACTTAAGTACTTTTGATTTTAATACGTCCACTCAACCTGGCTTCAGATTTGGGATTGGGATTGAGGCAGTTTTGGTCACCCTGGTAAAAAATCTATGCCAGGATCTTGAAATCACTGTTGGTTCTGTTGGACCTCTCAGTGATGTTCGATACCATTGATTAGACAAGACTGAGATGCTGGTAGTGGGGGGGTTCCTCTGACCGGATGGAGGGTGTTCAACCTGTTCTGGATGGGGTTGCACTCCCTTTGAAGGAGCAGTTTTGTAGCTTGGGGGTTCTCCTAGAACCATCTCTGTCACTTGAAGCTCAGGTGGCCTCGGTGGCACGGAGTGCCTTCTACCAACTTCGGCTGGTGGCCCAGCTACGCCCCTATCTGGACAGGGATAACCTGGCTTCAGTTGTCTATTCTCTGGTAACCTCTATGTTAGATTACTGCAATGCACTCTACGTGGGGCTGCCTTTGAAGATGGTTCAGAAGCTGCAGCTTGTGCAAAATACAGCGGCCAGACTGGTAATAGGGACCAGAAGGTTCGAACATGTAAGACCGATTCAGGCCCGCTTGCATTGGCTGCCTGTATGTTTCCGAGACAAATTCAAGGTGCTGGTTTTAACCTATCAAGCCTTACACGGTTTGGGACCACAATACCTGATGGAACACCTTCCCCGACATGAACTTACCCATACACTACATTCAACATCTAAGGTCCTCCTCCGAGTGCCTACTCCGAGGGAAGCTCAGAGGTCAGCAACAAGGGAGAGGGCCTTCTCTGTGGTGGCCCCCCAATTATGGAATGATCTCCCCGATAAGGCCCGCCTGGTGCCAACACTGTTATCTGTTCGGCGCCAGGTTAAAACTTTTCTTTTCTCCCAGGCATTTTAACAGCTTAAGTGGAGGTTTTAACTGACTTCGTGGCCAGGATTAACAATTTAAAAGGTTTTAAATGTCAGCTGTTTTATGTTTATGGTTTTAAAAAAAAAAATATTGCGTTTTTAGTGTTCAATCTTTTAATTTTTGTAAACCGCCCAGAGAGCTTCGGCTATAGGGTGGTATATAAATGTAATAAATAATTATAATTATAATTATAGTATTTTTCTGGACCATGTGGTGATGGGCTTTAGAGGTACCATCTTTCAATGTTTCTGGTTCCTCCTTGAGGGTCAATTTAGAAGGTGATGTTGGAGGACTCTTGTTTGATCCCTTGGCATTCCTCAAGGTAAAATCTTGTCCCACGTACTATTTAACATCTACATGTATCACTGGGAGGGAACATCTGGGGATTTGGGGTGCATTGTCACCAATATATGGATGACACAGCTCTATTCCTCCTTTTCATCTACCACCAGATAAGTCACTCATGTTCTGAATCTGTGTCTGGAGGTGGTAATGGGCTTGATGAGAGCTGATAAATTGAAACTTAGCTAGGGTGACCATATGAAAAGGAGGATAGGGCTACTATATATTTTAACAGTTGCATAGAAAAGGGACTTTCAGTAGGTGCCATTTGTATGTATGCTGCACTTGAAGAAATTCCCTCTTCATCACAATAGTTAAAGCTTCTGGAACCCTGCCCTCTTTTGTATCTCATCACTCTAGTAGAGCTCCTGCAGCTTTACCTGTTGTGATGAAGAGGGAATTTCACCAGGTGCTGCATACATACAAATGACACCTGCTGATATTCCCTTTTTTATACAACTGTTAAAGATACAAGTGCCCTGTCCTCCTTTTCATATGGTCACCCTAATTTAACCAAACAAGACAGCGTTGCTTCTGTTCAGGGGAAAGATGGACTCTGGAATGAGAATTCAACCCATTTTGGATGAGATAATATTACCCTTAAAGAATAAGGTTCAAGTACGCAGGTGCTTCCGGGTTCAGTTTTGCAATTGAATGTTCAGGTGGCAGCTATAGCAAGGGATGTGTTTGCACAGCTTAGGCTGATGTGCAAATGGATGCATTCCTGGTGAGGTCAGAACTGACCACAGTGACGTATGCCATAAAGTAGATTACTGCAATGTGCACTGCTTGGGGCTACCTTTGAAGACTCTTCAAAAACTGGAATTGTTTCCGACTGCAGCGCTGAAAAGGACAAAGAGCACAAGTTAGGGTGGAGCACTTCTGCGCTGGCATTGGGACAAAAATCTGCCAGGCATGTCCACCTGGGTGCGCACTCCGTTGCAGGCCTAGGTGGATTGTCGCTGCAACGCTCGGTGGGTGCTCATCTTCCTCCTGTCCTGCAAGGTTACACTGATTACCAGTCTCAATTCCAAGTGTTGGTGATGACCGGTAAAACCTTAAATGGCTTAGGTCCAGAATACTTTATTGTCTAGTCCCTTCCATTCCAGCCCCCACAAGCCCTCAGATCAGAGAGGCCCTGTTCTATGAACTGGAATATGGTCCATGCTCTTTTGATGGCTATAAGAGAAGGGGCCTTCTTTGTGGCCATTCCTTTGTGCCCTGGGAGGCTTGGTTGCCTCTCTCCCTGTCTTGTGTTGTTTTGCCATATGGCAAAACCATTCCTCTTTCAGCTGGTGTTCATTTTATCAGATAGATATGTTTTGAGCCAATGCCTCTGTTATATCTGCTGCATTTATCTCTGCTTTTATTATATTGTATATTTTTGGTGTTTGGGGGGATTTTATTGAATTTGTTGTTGTTTTTCATTATTGTTAGCTGCCCTGACTGGGATTTTTTATTTATTTTTGTATGAATAAAATGTAAAAAAAAATACTTGAAGGAAAACCAACTTAAACCATTTCACACATTATAATCTTCAGTGGAGGACCTCATGTGGTTGCCCCCACCAGCAGAGGTGAGGTAAGTGGCTACCAGAAAAAGGACCTTCTCAGTTATGACATTCCTATTGTAGAAAGTTCTCCCCAGTGAGGTTCATCTCATGCCTAGCTTATTGCTTTTATGGCACCATGCAAAGACCTTTAAAAACATTTTACCAAGCTTTTTAGATACAAGTGTAATCCTGATGACTTTTATGCTGTTTTATTTTATCTTTATTTATTTTGTTTTGTTTGAATGCACATTTTGATTGCTTTAATCTTACTTGAAAAAAAATCCTACAATAAATTAATAAAATAAAGAAAATAAAAATTGTGAATTCAGCTTCTGGGCTGGGGGAGACACCAAACACTTTGATATTCAAAATATTTTCAGCCTCAGTGGGTACTTTTAGTCAGTTCAAATGTTACAAAGAATTGAGGAAAGAAAAAGTGGTGGTCACTTGTGCTTCTTCTTCCAATACTTCTGAACTTCTGAAGAGACTCACAGATGTTGTGTGTGAGCTTTATGAATTTCAGAAGTCATAGGAGGTCACAGCTGTCACTGTGGGGTGTTTTGCAAGTCCCACTTGGTATAGTAGAGGACAAGTGTCCATGCTACTTGCACCACTGCTTTATCAGGGGTATTTGTTTGTTTGTTTTTATTTTGTGACATTGCAGCAGGATAAATTAATAACACTGTCATTATCTTTCGGTTCTTAAAATAATTCTAAGAAAGGTTCCAGGGCAGCAATAAAAAATACATAACTTATGCGAAAGGAATTAAAATGAAGCAGATCTAAATTAAGGATGGACAACTCATTCAGTGTTGAGGACCAAGTACCACCAATGTACCATAAGACAGTCATCACTAATTTGTAGGGTGCAATCTAATGTTCCCTGGAATGGTGTTCCAGGCACATAAGATATCATGGACCTCTCTCTCCTCGAGCAGAAAAAGATGTGCCGCTAGATGTCTCTGCGGTAAGGTGGCGGAAATGTCCACTGTCATCACTGCTCCACTGGTGGTGGTTCCATAGCAGTCACGCCTGGAATGGTGTATGATGGGAGCATGATGGGAAGATGGTGAATCCATAGGATTACAAGCCTCCTTGGTCCTCCAATATTCCTCCAAAGCAGCCCAGAAATTACACCAGCCATTGAGTTTAATTTGGTGTAGTTAATTTGGTGACAATGGGAGGGGAAATTAAAACAAAAGGACCAGTGGTTGAAAATGACAAAATATTTGACCCCCTTACACCTCCTGACCTGGCTTCTATGAATAACATAGCATGGGAAGCTGCAGTCATTATGCCATGGATATTCCCTTTTGCCCATCATAGGTTAGCACTGCCTGTTACCAGTAATTAACTTCTTTTTGTGAATGGACACAAAGCTATGGTTGATTATTTGTTTAAATTATCCTTCAATGCCACATCACACACACACTCACACACACAGTTTCTGATATGTTCAGTTGATCCTTAAGGTTTTGATCTGTGTTTGAGTAACTTTTCTTCCTCATATTAGTAGCAAATTTTTGTCCAATGAATTATGAATTCTCAGCATAATGGGAAGTCTGATGAGCTCTCCTCTCATGAAACCTCCATCAATGGAGGTGTTTTAGAGCCCCAATATAGCAACCTAGGTGTTCAGAAGTCATGAGTCAGCTCCTAAAACTTGGGAAGTTTTAAAACAGAAGACGCATGGAACCTTTTAAATTGCTTGCTGAGGCTTTTGTACTTCTAAAACGTATCTATTTTACACTCACATACTTAAGGAGCTTTCCAGGCACACTTTCCAGGGTAAACGAGCTCAATGACATTGCACCTCTACTGTAGAGAACTCAACACTGTCTAACTCTAATCATATCTCTAGCTGAAGTTGCTGTTAAAGGAGAATTCATATTCCCAAAGCAAATATGACTGCTTCAGGTCTTCTACTGTGGAGAAAAGTAGGGATGTGCACTGGATCGGACCCGATCCACGATCCGAGTCCGGTCCAGTGGGAAATCGGATAAATTATCCGATTTCCGATCCCACAGCTGGATCGGCCGATCCAATCCAAACCGGTCCGAAAAGGCTCCGAACCGGTTCGGCGGATCGGCGGATCGGCGGGCGCCCACTGGCGCCCACCGCCGCTTCCATTGGCGGGCGCCAGCGGGCGCCCACCGATGAAAGTGGACAGCGGGGGGGGGGAGGAGGGGGGCGCTTACCTTCTCGGCCCGTCCGCTCCCGTCCGGCACTAGCAGCTACTACCAGCGGGCTCCGCGGCCTGCTCTAGGGTGGCGCGCCGGGTGATGTCATCACCCGGCGCGCTACTCTAGAGCAGGCCGCGGAGCCTGCTGGTAGTAGTAGGCGCCGGCGCCGGACGGGAGCCGCCGGGCCGGGAAGGTAAGCAGGGGGTGCGTGGAGGGGAGGAGGGGGCGCGCGGAGGGGGGAGGGGGGCCCTTACCTTCCCGTCCCGGCGGCTCCCGTCCCGGCGCCGGCGCCTACTACTACCAGCAGGCTCCGCGGCCTACTCCAGGGTGGCGCGCCGGGTGATGTCATCACCCGGCGCGCTACTCGAGAGTAGGCCGCGGAGCCCGCTGGTAGTAGCCGCCGGCGCCGGACGGGAGCGGACGGGCCGAGAAGGTAAGCAGTGGCGGGGAAGGGGGCTTACCCCCCCCCCAGAGTCGTCCGCTTCTATCCGCTGGCGCCCGCGGGCGCCAGCGGATGGAAGCGGGCGGCCCCAGGGGGGGTAGGGAGCGCGGGGGAGGGGGCTTACCTGCCGGGGCCGTCCACAGCGGACGGCCCCGGGGGGGGAGGGAGTTAGGCCCCCCCTCAGCCACCCGCCGCCATTTTTTCCTCATAGACTTGCATTGCAATGCAAGTCTATGGGGAAAAAAATGGCGGCCGATCCCAAAATTTACGATTTTTGGGTCGGGATTGGACTCGATCCGGTCCGGGGGGCCTCCGATTTTGTCCGAACCGGTCCGGGACAAAATTGGAGGTCCCGATCCGGGTCCCGATCCGATCCGGGGGGTCCGTGCACACCCCTAGAGAAAAGGCCTGCACGGACAGAATTGTGACATTAGTGGGAAGTATGCTCCAACTCCCTGCCAAACCTATATGTCCTTGGAAATATTTATATTGAAATGATGTCTAAAATGGTGTACGTGCATGTTGTGTGCATGTGCACTGGTTCAACTTGCATTTCAATGCAAATTTGCCTGCTTTTGCAGTTTCAAACCACTTTGCAAAACTGGAACTCAGAGTTTGGCAACACTCTGAATTTTGCAATGGAGCTCTCCAATACAAAAATGTATATATTGGGGGAAATAATGTCAAAGATGCATTACATTAGGAAAATTGCTTGCAAAAATGTGCATATTAAAAGAAATGTGAACATAAACATTTATGGATTTTCATGCAATTCTCAAAGTTTGGGAGGAACCAAACTTAAGACCAAACTTTGAGAAAATCTCAAAGGTTATCTACCAATAGCAGGGCTAGTTCTTTGCCCTTTCATTTGCTTCTCTTAGTGTTTACCACAAGACGTAGTCGTGGCCATCAATTTGGATGGCTTTAAAAGGAGGTTAGACAAATTCCTGGTGGAGAAGGCAATCAATGGCTACTAGTCCTGATGCCTATAATCTACATTGAATATCAGAGGCAGTATGGTATGTATACCAGTTGCTTAGGAACATAGGTGGGACGGTCCTGTTGCACTTGTGTCCTGCATGTGGGTTTTTGGTTGACAGCTGGTTGGCCACTGCGTTAACAGAATGCTGGACTAGATGGTCTGATCCTGCATGGCTCTTTTTATTTTCTTAGCACAATAGAAAATGTAATGCTATTTTCTAATTGTTGTCGGAAGATAATGATATCAAAATAGATGCCTAGCACTAGTACAGTGCTATCAGAATGTTCTGGAAAAGTTACAGGAAAGTACTCTTCATCTATATATGCCCAAAGAGAACCTGTTTAGACAGGGCTAGTGTCAGCACTAAACATCTTGGGGCAATTCATCAGGGTCCACCAGGGCTGACACCCTCCCAGAAGCCCATTCTCCCATAATGTCCCACAGTGCCTCCCATTGCTTTGCTATATTGGATGCTCCATAGTACTGTGGACATTTAAGATAGCAGGCAGCTTCTCAGATCAAGCCTGTGCCCACTAAACAGGAAGGCACTAACAGACACCTTGCCAGAGCCTCCTTCAAATCTGGAGCCAGCCCTGTGTCTAGAACAAATGAGACTGTGGAATGCAGACACTGGGCCTGTTCAGGTAACGTGCTAAGCCATGGTTAGGCTACTAACCCTTTTGCAACAAATAGTTAGCGAAAGTATTTAAACTGTGGTTATGTAGCCACCATGGTTAGGAATGGTTCAATGACATGCTAAGTCATGGTCCACATGGCATGCTAAGCCATAATGTTTAGCTCAAAATGTTTAACCACCATGGTTTAGCGTGTTCTCTGAACAGGGTCACTGTCACAGCATTTCCTAGATTTTACTTTTTAAAAGACAAAGCAGCTAGATATTACTTTTTAAAAGACAAAGGAACGACTACTAACAGAAGTTTGTAGAGTGCATGACAGTAGCTGCCCTCAGGCCTTATACTGATTAGTAGTGCCTATGCCTCAAAATGAACTCTTGACAATACATCTCTCTGTGGTTGGGTGTGTGTGAATCTATGGATGAAATCTTGCCCTTGTTAAGAATGGAGATCTGAGCCTTGCACCTAGAATTTTATTATTTTTTCTGTTTATTTAATTCAGTTAATTAATCAATTTCTTAACCACCTTTCATGATCAGAGTCTTCCCAAGACAGTTCACAGAAGTTTTAAATAAAACCAGCTTAACTTTTTAAAATCCAATACAAAATATTGATACTATATTAAATATGAAAAACAAATCTTTAAAGAGGAGTAACTTCTTTCTGAAATGAAAGTTTAGGATCTGTGACCATGAGGATGTCTTGCAGTTAGCACATTTCACATCAGCAGATTATGCGCATCCTAATCTGATTCTTGTGTATTTGTAAGGAAGCCTCATGGTGTTCAGTTGTGCTTACATACAGGTAAGTATACATAGGTTATCCATCTAACAAACAGATTGACAACATAAGAAGAGCCATGCTGTTTCAGACCAAGGGTCCATCTAGTCTTGCACTCTGTTCCCACAGTGGCAAACACAGTAGCCAACCAGCCAATTCACAAGTAGGACACTGTGCAATAGCACACTCCTATCCATGTTCCCTATCAAATGGTGTATACAGGCTTACTGCCTCTGATACTGGAGGTAGCACATAGCCATCAGGAAGACTATTGACAGCCTTCTCCTTGAGGAACTCATCCAAACCCCTTTTAAACCCATTCAAATTTAGCCTGCAATCCACTTACCAGGGCATTTGCCCTATTGAACTCAATCAGATATTCTTCTGAGTAGACGTATGTGGGATTGTATTGTCAGTCAACCAAGAAAGAAAACTGTTCCCACACACATACACCTCCAAGAAGCTTTATCACTTCAAAAGTTGCTGCTGAACTGAGCTAAGTGATCCATTGCTTTTCCCCTGCTCTTACAATCAGCAAGCCCTAGCTTCCACAGGAGTGCAGTCAATTTCAATGAGACCATCCTAATGGAAGGATTGCCTGACTGAATACTAATTGACAGGATTGGGCCCATGGTGAACACCTGGGGCTGTCAATATATTCAGATAAACAGATGGTTGGGAGAAGCTTGTTGTTTGTGGTTCTCAAAATTATTTTGTCAATGGTGCCATCTCCTGGTAGATAATTGCTAAGAATAGTTTCCCCCCACTCCCCATGCAGTTGCCCCTGAAACCTTGCTAGATGTTTACTTCATTTATGCTAAAATTGCAGAAAGCATTAACGAGAAGGGATAAAAACTACTTTGGTCTAGATGGTTTGACATTCTTCTTTTCTTCCACACAGTTCCAAAGGGCCCTGTATTTTTTTTTTATTCAGTAATTACTTAAAGATCATTCAGAAGCATAGTTCAGAAGATCTTTGCGTAATTAGCTCGTTTCAGGGAAAGTACGTCTCAGCAAATGTGCTTATATTTCATTCTATTTTAGTAGCTTTAAACTGAAACATCTATGCTTTTATATTTGCAATAAATATTTTAGGTAAATTGTAGAGAAAGGTGAAAAGTGGACCAGCGCCAGAACATAGCCAGCTTTGGGGCATGGTATGATTGACCAATTTAAAAGCAAATATTCTGGTCATTGTTATATCACATATTTACTTACAGTAAATATGTAATGGAACACATATTTAATTGGAATGTGTACCACAATATGGGAGAAAACCTATGATGTCTTCCACACTACTGATCCATATGTTCTAGTTCTGTGTTCAGTCATACCTGAAGGAAGCAAGTCAAGCCTAACTTTCTCTCTTTCTCTCTGTTTCACTCTTCATAAAAGACGATTATCAAACATGTCAGCTTGGCTTCAAATCCTCACTCATCCAAACCTATTGAATCACTGCAATAGGCATTTAGGGGGCTGCTCCAAGTCTGTGATTTAAAATATACCTTCCTAGGAAATTTGCATGCTGTCGGCCTCAAGGGTATTATGTCATTTACTTTCTAGTACTTGCTAAGTTCATATACTTGCCCTTCAACCCTTCTTCAAAACATGGTATGTTCTTCTTGAAAACATGGTATGAATAACTGGAACCATTTCAATCAGACGTCCCGCTGGGATATGGGATTGGGACTGCTTTGGTCACCTATACTGCAAACTGTATGGGGGAAGTGTTCTCTTGGTTCTCCTTGACCACTTGGCAGCTTTCAGTAACTTCAACAATGCTATTCTTCTGGACCAACTGGTAAGGTTGGACCTTGGGAGCACTGAATTGCAGTGGTTCCTGTTCTTACTGCCAGGTTCTCAGAGACCACTGGAATCCTTGGTCCCTGAGAGTTCTCAGTCCATACATGATATTGCAGATCCATACAACTTCGAACCTATGTGAATGGAACAATCTCAGAAGAGGGAGTTCACTAAAGCCCCTTCTATGCATTGCATCTTTACATAGAGGGGACAGCATATCTGCATCTCCTGATCTGCCCCCAGTAACATATGCCTTGCTAGTTTTGGCCCTGACATGATACACACCCCTGGCACTGGAACATTCAATATCATTGTGAAGGGGCTATACATGTGCAGAGATACATACCCAAGGGACTCTGCCCTTCCAGCAGACACTCAGATTAGCCAATGTTCCCAATGATGTTGAGGAACCCCTACATGAAGAGACACATGAAATGGAACCAACCATCTAGCTAGGCAGACAGCTCCAGGCATGGTCCTCAATGTTTTCGGTCACCAGGAAACAGATAGATCGTAACTGCTGCAGTATCCCTGGGTATACTCTTCACTCCTATGGGAATAAATTAACTCATACAGGTTGTCATCAAGACTCATGGGGAAAAGGAAGTACTGTACATGGCAAAATTGTTGCAGAATTTCTCCTCCACTCCTGATACTGGGTCATGTGCCCCTTTCTGGGTATAGTGTAACATGTCTCCTGTATACACAGAGGTGCACTACAACCTTCTCATCCCCAAGTCTCTGCAACATAAATATTCCTTACACACCCATCCATTGTATTTATAGTCATTCTGGTCATCAGTATAGGTGCTTGCTTCTTCAATTATCCCCCTCTGATTTTGGAGTGTAACATGTCTCCTGTATTTGAATTGCCTGGTCATGTTCCCTAAGTAAGGACTCCAGCAAACATGGGAAAGGACCCTTTTAGCACTGTTCTGACCTTTCCAACTGAGGACCCACTGCTGTGGTGTGTGGGTGTGGGTGTGGGTGTGTGTGTGGGTGGGTGTGGGTGTCCTAGATGGCTCATATTTGGGGGCTGACTGCTACTTCCAAACTGGATCATATTATTGCTTTATAGCAGAAGCAGGCAACACACAACTCATGGCTGCATGCAGCCCCCACACCCCAATTTTACACACACACACACACACACACACACATTTCTAGAACTTCATGGCTGCTATAGAACCTGAAAGGGTCTAATGTAACTTGCAGGCATGCTACATTTGATCTTTTGGGAACTCTGTAGTGCTACAGGTGCCATTTTTTTCTTTTGGAAAAAACTCAAGATTAATTTTTGGCTCGCCCAGCAGACTGCAGCCCATGAGGGTAGTCCAGGGCTATAGAGTGTGTGTGTGTGTGTGTGTGTGTGGTGGCGGTGGGGTAGTTCAACCTTCCCTGACCTGGTGCCCTCAAAATACATTGGACTCCAATCCAACACACCTGGCGAGCACCAGGTCGGGGAAAGCTGATCAGTTAGTTTATTCTGGAGAATACAGGAATCCTCCTAAAACTTCCCATGTAGTTCAGGGAGAGGATAACTCACAGTACTACTAGGCTGACCATCTGAAAAGGAGGACAGGGCTCATATAACTTTAACAGTTGTAGAGAAAAGGGAATTTCAATCAGAGTCATTTGTATGCAATTAGTTCCTGCTGAAATTCCCTTTTCTCTACAACTGTTAAAGTTATATGAGCCCTGTCCTCCTTTACTCATCTTGCAACCGTAATTTACCACACATGCCTAGGATACTTAGTATAAACTGTGAAAAGCTTGAGCAGCTCCACTCCTCTTCTCTTCTTTCTTTTCCCTCCCTTTTGTATATGAGGATGTGAGACCAGCTATTTACATCCAGCTAAGACCAAATGGCTTAGAGCAACTGACATGGGTTTATAGTCAGGCCAGGGCAGGATCTACACTACTGCTTTAAAACAGTTTACCATGGTATTGACAACTGTTGGAGCCCATGACACATTCCATATACCAGTTTCAACCCGTTTTCAAAGTGTCACATCCTTCTTGGTGTAGATCTGGCCCAGGAGAATTCTTCTGATAGCTCTACCCCCTCAAGTTCTGCATCTGATTTTTTTTAAAGGGCCAGTGCCCTCAAAAAGGCTTCATTTAGGCCCTTTCTACACCAAGCAGTTTGCCTGGGATGACCCCAGGCTGATCCCTGTGCACTGATGGTGTGTATAAGATACTTCCGGGATCGCCCTCCCTCCCTCTACTCCACTATGGTGTAGAAAGGGCTTTAGTCTCATGAAGCCAGACCTATAAGATCTAAATCACAATGAATTTGATGAACAGAAGACTGATTGCCTTTTTAAGAGAGAGAGAGAGAGAGAGAGAGAGAGAGAGAGTACCTCTGCAACTATATGCAACCCTGAATATTGCCTGAGAAGAAGAGCATACTTTATCAGACGAAAGGCCTATAAGTATAGCATTTTGTTAACATAATGGCCACAAGTACGACACGAATGTAATAGCACTGTTTCTCCTGTGCTCCCCAGCAACTGGTGTACAGAGGCATACTGGAGGTAATATATAGCCATCATGACTAGTAGCCATTGTTAGCCTTATCCTCCGTTAATTTATGTATTCCCCTTTAAAAGCCATCCAAGTTGTTGTTAGTAGTAAATTCTAGGGGTGTGCACGCCAAAAAAATATCATTGTTTATAGTTATCGGCATTTTGGACCAAAAAAAATATCATCTTCATTCATATCGTTGGTGAACCATATCGTCTTCACGATAATTATCATGAAAAAACAATATTTTTGAAGCCCTATTTTTAAAGAAGAAAATGCCTATAACTTCTGTATTTTAAAAGTTAGAGGCTTGAAACTTGGTCACAGTGTTTATGGGGTATGCCTAAGTATGTGTATGAAATTTGAGATCGATCCCTCCAACCCTCGATTTTATATGAATTTTGTAAAGATTGTTTCCGTTCTGACAAGTCTGAATGACAGTTCGCCATGTGTGTCAATGCTTCTAGAAAATCAGATCCCAGATTGTATAAGGTTTGGGGCAAAAACAAAAATAAAACATCCCTGTTGACAGTGCCACCCATGCTGATCCTACAATTTTTACAGTCTATGATGTGGACTATTGGGGACCAGTCTAGAAACTGGCAGAATTTGATGTGTAGTGGCAGTGTATCCTGGACTTAGCCCTTGCACATCCATGGCTGCTGCTTCTAACTCGAGATGCTGTGATTCTACAAAACTCCAAATTTGACTGTACCTAGGAATCAAGCACCTATTAATGAACAGCCAAATGTCTATTTGTGCTTCTTTGTGCTGCAAGGATGAATAGAGCATGATACAAACAAAATAACTGTAAAGCAAAATCAGCATTTACATGGCTTGCAAAACAAGGCAGACTGATTTCCCATTTCTATGAAGTACAGCTGAAGCATTCTCTGCAGAGTCCATTGTATGTACTGTAAGTAGCTGCTAACAGATTCATGTAAATATCTAAAACAGCCACAAGGTGGCAAGGTACACAAATACACCAAAGCAAAAACTAAAATAAACCAAAATCTTCTCTTCCAAGAACAGGTAAATTCAATATGTATACATACGAAAGTGCTTCCATTTGCTAGAAATAACTGTAGTCCAGGGTATCTTTCTTGTACAGATACATGTTTGATTATTTTCGTTATATGGATATTGTTTGTTGAATTTTGCAGATTATGTTTAAAGATTATTTGGCTATATAGAAACATTTTTGTCTACACCAGTAGATTGTAGACTCTACATTGCAGAGCTGTTGAGACAAAGGGTTCCATCCAATTGAGGTCCCCCCACCGACAGCAAAAGCTTTTGTCAATAGATCAGGGAGGAAATGAATTTTTGGTGATTCCCCCTTCAGCCCCTTTTCCTTCAATCTGCTCCAGATAACATAGCTCAGTGGTAGAACACCTGGTTTGCATGCAGAAGGTCCCAGGCTTGATTCCCAGCAGCTCCAGGTAGGGCAGGGAACATCCCGTACTAGTGTTCCAAGATTTGCAAAGCTTCACATTTGCATGACTGCACAGTCAGGTGAATGGGCCATCACAAATCCGTAGATAGATTGGGGCAAGTCCCATAGCAATGTGGTCAACCACTTGCTTTGCATGCTGAAGGTCCAGGTTCAATCCCTGGCTGGAAAAAAATCCTGTCTGAAACCCTGGAGAGCCGTTGCCAATCAGTGTTGACAATTCTGGGCTAGATGGACTGATGGTCTGATGCAGTAATGAGGCAGCTTCCTATGTTTCTATGAGGGTTGGGGATCCTTTAGAACAGCATAGGTGGTGGCATAGAGGGATTTCAGGAGGAGGGTGAATTGGCAAAAACAGACCCTGTGTTGCTGATGGAAGCCTCCAGTGGATCATTGAGTGTACTGTTAGTAGAGGGACAACAACTGGATGCCACTCAGTATGTTCAAAGATTTTCATTCTTTCAGTTTTTAGGTACATCACACCCATGATTCTTTGGCCCTTTGCACACCAGGCTTCTTGCCTGGGTTGGCCACCTCCCTGTGTGTCGATGGTGTGTATTAGGTACTCCCGGGATTGCCCACCCTCCTTCTACACCCCTATGGTGTAGAAAGGGAGTTTGAGAAGCTGATGAGCACAACCTCAGATTATTCCAGAGCTGCATCAGCACCATCCCTCCATCATGAGTTCTCTCCAAATCATCATTTCAGATATCAGCATGGGATCTCTTTCTTAATGGGCAGGA
This sequence comes from Anniella stebbinsi, assembly GCA_029215795.1. NCBI lineage: Eukaryota > Metazoa > Chordata > Lepidosauria > Squamata > Anniellidae > Anniella > Anniella stebbinsi. The sequence goes on from JARDYH010000001.1 coordinate 328,400,103, forward strand.
AATGTAAAGCTAAATGATCAAGGGGCCAGAACATCTCTCCTCTGAGGGAAGGTTACAACAGCTGGGATTGTTTAGCTTAGAAAAAAAGAGGGGAGACATGATAGAGATGTACAAAAGTATGCATGGTATGGGGAATATGGATAGGAAGACATTTTTCACCCTCTCACATAATACTTGAATGTCATCCCATGAAGCTGATTGGTGGGAGATTCAGAATAGATAAAAGGTAATCCTTCACACAGCACATAGTTAAACTATGGACTTAGCTACCACAAGATGTAGTGATGGCCACCAATTTGGATGGCTTTAAAAAGGGGTTGGATAAATTCCTGGAGGACAATGCTATCAATGGCTACTAGTCCAGATGGCTATGTGCTACCTCCAGTATCAGAGGCAGTGAGCCTATATACACCAGTTGCTGGGGAACATGAGTGGGAGGATGTTTTTTGCACCATGTCCTGCTGGTGGATACCTGGTCGGCGGCTGGTTGGACACTGTGTGAACACAGTGCTGGACTGGATGGACCCTTGGTCGATCCAGCATGGTTTTACTTATGTTCTTATCCAGACCAGAAATGAGGCAAAACGGGTGTCTCTAATCACAAAGTAAGGAAATATAAAGAGACCATATGAACACAAGATATGTATGGATCCAGTATGGATCAGTTTACAGCTGATTTATATGCTAGCTTAAGTTTTACTTAAGCCATGGTCAAAAGAAGTAACCATGTCCTCAGACTTTGGCATGTCAACTGGTATTTTTTACTTTTTTCCCTTTGAATGCCACCCCTCATGCCATATCACAAACTTTTTGGAAGCCCCAAGGACGTTCAAATGTAGCCTGCTATGAGGAATTGTGAGGTGTTCTTTGGGAAATGCAACTGCCTTGAGCATGTGGTACTAGTTGAATTAGCAGCATTTAATCATTTTGGGGAGTAGTGAGTGGACAGTTAAGCTGTAGACTTTTTTTCCTCAAGAAGATTCAACAAATCCATGGAAGATAAGGCTATCAATGACTACTAATTATGATGGCTATATACTTACCTCCAGAATCAGTGGAAGCATGATACTGGGGAACAACAGCGTGAGACAGCTTTTGCCCTCATATCCTTCTTGAAGACTTGCCATATCTGGTTGGCCACTGTGTGAAACAGGATGCTGGACTGCTCCAATAGGGCTCTTATTATATCTCATATATATCAGGGGTGGGGAATGTTGGCCCTCCAGATGCTGATGAACTGCAACTCCCATCCCCATTGGCTATGTGGCTATGGCTGATGGGAGATGTAGTCCACCAATCTAGAAGGCCACACATTTATTTATTTATTTATTTATTTTATTTCTAACCCGCCTCTCCATCCAGATCGAGGTGGGGAACAACAATAAATATAAATGCAAAAATTATAAAATAAACCAATAAAAAAGATTTAAACAAATACATTATTAAAACAAATACATTATTTTCATTCATTTATTACATTTCTATACTTTTTATGGTTTTAAAATTTTGTATATCTTTTTTGTTAATGTTCAGTGTTTTTAATTTTTGTAAACCACCCAAAGAGCTCCAGCTATGGGGCGGTATATAAATGCAAATAATAATAATAATAATAATAATAATAATTCAGTAGCTGAAGCTCTCTGGGCAGTTTACAAAGTGGTTTATGTTCTCCACCCGTGATTTATATCCTGCAGCGAGATGCATTCTTCTGCTTACAAATGGATTTTAGTTATTTAAAGATGTTTAAACAGAGAGAGAGAGAGAGAGAGAGAGAGAGATGTACAATAAATGCTTCAAATGTTAAGGACACTAAATTATTTAGGGTGATTAAAACAAAAAGGAATTGTGAAGAGTTCCAAAAGTATCTCTCCAAGCTGGGTGAATGGACATATATAATGGCAAATGTGGTTCAGTACAAGTAAGTATAAAGTGATGCACATTGGGGCAAAAAATCCCAACTTCATGTATAGGCTGATATGACCTGAGCTAGCTGTGACCCACCTAGAAAGATCTTAGGTTGTGGTGGACAGCTCAATGAAAATGTCAACTCAATATAAAGCTGCTGTGAAAAAGGCAAATTCTGTGTTAGGTATAATTAGAAAAGGAATTGAAATGGAATTGCCAAGGTCATATTCCCCTTATAGAAATCTTAAAATACTGTGTTCAGTTCTGGTCACTGCATCTAAAAAAGGATATTGTAGAGCTGGAAAAAATGCAGAAAAGGATGACTGAAATTATCAAGAGGCCAACTCACCTGTGAGGGAAGGTTACAACATCTGTTTAGCTTGGAGAAAAGGTGAATAAGGGAAGACATGATAGAAGTGTACAAATTTAACACAGTGTGGAAAAAGTGGATAGGGAGGCATTTTCCTCCCTCTCTCATAATACTAGAACTCAGAGTCAACCCATGAAGCTGATGGATAGGAGATTCAGGACAGATCAAAGGAAGTACTACTGCCCGTAGTCAAACTTCGTAATTCGCTGCCACAAGATGTAGTGATGGCCTCCAATTTGGATGGCTTCAATACGGGATTGGACAAATTCATGGAGGATAAGGCTATCAATGGCTACTACTCCTGATGGCTATATACTACCTCCAGTATCAGAGGCATTATGCCTATGTACACTATTTGCTAGTAAACATGTGTGGGAAGATGCTGTTATGTTATGTATTTATTTTGTATCCTACCTTTCTATCCAAAATGGTACTCAAGGTAGCTTACAGAGAATTGATTAAAACAATAAACATAAAAATACAACGAAAACATAAGAATTGCAGATGTTTGGTGTATCAGCAAACTTGGAGCCTCACTGCTGCCCCTTCATATCTTTCAAAAATATAGCTGTGGTCTTTTGCATGTGACTGGAAACTAATAGGGCATAACATTTATTTATTTATATTATTATTGCATTTATATCCCACCATTTTTCCTCCAAGGAACCCAAGTTGGCATACATAATCCTCCTCCTCTCCATTTTATCCTCACAACAACATCCCTGTGAGGTAGGTTGGGCTAAGAGTCTATGACTGGCCCAACGTCACCAGTGGGTTAGCCGAGTGGGGACTAGAACCTGGATCTCCTGGCTCCCAGTCTAGCACTTTAAGCCACTATGCCACACTGGCTCTCCAGACTATCCTGTTTTTGCCTCTTTATTTTAATATACTCACGGAAACACTCTTTTTCTACAATGGCTTTGGCAAGCTTTTGGTTATCTTAAGAATTCAAGAGTGTCTCTGCCTGATTGATTTGCAAACAGTCCTGATTTCACAACATAAGCTTTTTGAACAGTATTGGAGAAAAATGCAGTGCATTCTGTTGATTAATAATGACACATTATAGTACAAAAAACAACAAATATTTGAACAAGGAGATCTGTAATGTATTTGGCATGCTCAGTTGCTCAAGGAGGCTTGAGGAAAGAAAAAAACCACTGTTGCACACTGGAACAAAAAAAACCTCAGTGCTATCATAGTTCAGTGAGTCTCAAATAAATGTTTCAAGAAATAAAATATATGCATAAAGCCATGATTCTGCTCTCTTACTAATTTATATGTGAGAAATAATATGCTTCAGATCTATCTATTACATACTCCAGAAACTTAAAGGAATTAATAGAACCAATTAACAGTAGCCAGGCTAGTGCTCATTGTCATTGTGAAGTGGTGTTTGCCACATTTTAAGAAGCATTTGGCCAAACTGGGAATTATTTATAGTGCAATCCTATGGCCCTGGGAGGGTGTCTCAGGCCAGATCTACACCAAGCAGGATGTAACACTTTGAAAACGGGTTGAAAGCTGTATATGGAGTGTGTCATGAGCCCCAACAGCTGTCACTACTGTTATAAACCATTTTAAAGCAGTGGTGTAGATCCGGCCTCAAAGAACATAGAAAATATTGAATCTCCCCCTTTGAGATTGGAGAGAAAACTGTGAACTTAGAGGAGATCCAACATTGATCCCCTTCCCAACCTCTGTGTAAAGTTCCCAATCACTCACTTCACCAATTTTGGTGCTCCAGTATCAAGAGAGGTGAAAAGGTGCATGTGTATGGCATGGGCGGATTGTGGAAGGCTGTCAATCTCCAGGACCCAACCCCTGCCCCCCGCCGGTCTCTGAACATGCCCCTAACTAGGTGGTGGTGGTGGTGGTGTTATAATTATGCCAGCCCTTCTTGCAATGGGAAGGAAATAGTTGGGATGGGGGGACTGGATGGAAGGAACGAGAATGTTGCTTATGGGGGATTTAATCTCTCCAGCACCACCACAACCTATTGGGAAACTGCTCCTTCACTGGGTTATCCCACCTATGGGGTTTCTTATTTAAAGCAAATGCTTATATTTCTGGGCCTAAGGAACTCTTTGACAGTATAACTCAGAGTACCCCAAGGTGACCCTTTTCCTTTATCACCAATCCCATTAGAATATTTTAAAACCTCCTAAGTAGCCTGGTATAAGAGGATTAGGCATGAGATGGACACCAACACTAGACACAAGATGTACTATTACACAAGTAATTGAGTAAAGGGATATTTTATACATGAAAGATTACTAATATTTACCTCCTAGTTTTCAAAGACTGCTTAGTGACAATTCTTAAGGACTCAAAAGACACTGCTGCTGCTACAGACCTCTTAATGGCTTCTTTTACCTCAGGCCAATTTCCCTAAACCTCCACGCCAGCCAACTACACTCACAACCAGGTTCAGCTCTGTGGTGGCTCCCCAATTGTGGAACGATCTCCCCGATGAGGCCCGCCTGGCGCCAACATTGTTATCTTTTCGGCGCCAGGTCAAGACTTTCCTCTTCTCTCAGGCATTTGGCAATATCTGAGGAGCCTGGGTTTGTTTTGTTTTGTTTTGTTTTTGTAGTTTTTGAAGTGTTGATGTGGTTTTTAAATGTATAGATTGTGTGTATGTTGTATGTTTTTGCTGTTTTAATTTTTGTATATTGTTTTTAATTGTTTTTAATCCTATGTAAACCGCCCAGAGAGCTTCGGCTATGGGGCGGTATACAAATGTAATAAATAAATAAATACATAAATAAATAAATTACATCTTTAGTTTCACAGAGGACACACAAAATAAATATTGCATAATAACAGCAGTTATATACAGGCAGTGGAGGCTAGTGGCTCCTATGTCAGTGGAGTAGTGAAACCACTCTTGGGTTGAGCCAGAACCAGCCAGAACTCTAAAGAAGCTATGCAAGGTGATGAATCCTATCCCCAAATGGGTTCAGCACTTTGGATAGCTCCGTTACAGTTCTGGATAAAACTCAGAACTGTCTCACTGATGTTGGAACCGCAGTATATACACTGCTCCTTTTTAAATGGATCCATTTCAGTCCGATTTCAGGCCTGGCTTTGGCATGGAAACAGCCTTGGTCGCCCTGGATGATGACCTATGTCGGGAGAAGGACAGGGGGAGTGTGACTCTGTTGATTCTTCTTGAACTCTCAGTGGCTTTCAATACCATCGATCATGGTATCCTTCTGGGATGACGGGCTGAGTTAGGAGTGGGAGGCACTGGAGCGAGGCAGCTCCAGAAGGTGGTGCTTGGGAGACATTGCTTGGCCCTGTGGACTCTACAGTATGGGGTCCCACAGGAGTCAGTCTTGTCCCCCATGCTGTTTAACATCTACATGAAACTGTTGGGTGTGGTCATCCAGAGTTTTGGAGTACGTTGTCATCAGTACGCTGATGAAACACAACTCTATTTCTCCTTTTCATCTTCATCAGGTGAGGCTGTGGATGTGCTGAACCAGTGTCTGGCTGCAACAATGGACTGGAAGAGGGCTAACAAACTGAAACTCAATCCAGACAAGACTGAGATGCTGTTAGTGGGTGGTTCTGCTGACTGGATGGAGGGTCTTCAACCTGTTCTGGATGGGGTTGCACTCCCCTGGAAGGAGCAAGTTCGTAGCTTGGGGGTTCTCCTAGAACCATCTTTGTCATTTGAGGCTCAGGTGGCCTCGGTGGCACGGAGTGCCTTCTACCAACTTCGGTTGGTGGCCCAGCTATGCCCCTATCTGGACAGGGATAACCTGACTTCAGTTGTCTATGCTCCAGTAATCTCCAAGATGGATTACTGCAATGCGCTCTACGTGGGGCTGCCTTTGAAGATGGTTCAAAAGCTGCAGCTTGTGCAAAATGCAGCAGCCAGATTGATAACAGGAACGTGAAGGTTCAAATATATAAGACCGACTTTCTCCCACTTGCATTGGCTGCCTATGTTTCCGAGCCTGATTCAAGGTGTTGGTTTTAACCTATAAAGCCTTACACGGCTTGGGACCACAATACCAGATGGAACGCCTCTCCTGACATGAACCTACCCGTACACTACAATCCACATTTAAAGCCCTCCTCTCATTGCTACTCCGATGGAAGCTCAGAGGGTGGCAACAAGGAAGAGGGACTTTTCAGTAGTGGCCCCCCAATTTTGGAATGATCTCCCCGACAAGGCTCACCTGGCGCCAACATTGTTATCTTTTCAGTGCCAGGTCAAGACTTTTCTTTTCTCCCAGGCATTTAACAGCATATGTTAAGGGTTTTATTGTTGTTTTTGTTTTACCCAGAATATTTGTTTCAAATGGATGTTGTATTTATAACCTGTTTTTATGCTCTTCATGGTTTTAAATTTTGTATATTAAATTTTTAATGTTCAATGTTTTAAATTTTTGTAAACTGCCCAGAGAGCTGCGTCTATGGGTGGTATAAAATGCAACTAATAATAATAATAATAATAATAATAACAATAACAACAACAATAATAACAACTTTCACCCTGCTGCAGCTGCCCAGCAGGGCTTTTATGACAGACACGCTTGACTTCAGATTCTTCTGATTCTACAGGTAAGATTTTTTGAATTCAGACATGCACCAATTTATCTTCTGCCTATTGCCTTTTATAGGATATGACCACCAGTGTATCTTAGAAGCTCCACTTACTGGCATGATATGATGGTATCAATACAAAACATTGAGATTAAAGCAGTAAAAACATTGGGCTAGATCCAGACTTAAAGTAGACCAATTAAAAGTTTTATATATAAAACTTGGTCATTATGATGGAGAGAGCAATCCTATGGTCCCTTGGTGTATCCCAAGGACCACAGGATGGCTTGGGAAACCCCTCTGAGGTGAAGGGAGAGTTGGAGATCTGATCCCTTCTCCTCAACCAGTGCAGAAAGAATTGCAACAGCTGCTTCTCCAAGGTTGGAAAAGCAACCTTGGAAGAGGAGGAAAAGGGGCATTCCATTGGGCAGGGAGGGGAGGAGATCAGAGAGGACAGGATATGAATTATCCTGAGGTCAGATCTACACCTTGTGTCAAAGTATTACGAATGTGAAATAAAAAGCAGGATATAACACAATGAAAGCAGTATATGGAATGTGGCTTGTGTCCCAACAGTTATCAGTGCACTTCAATACCACTATAAAGTAGTAGTGAAGTTCTAGCCTGAGAGTCTCCCCATCCCCTCTCCCTCAGAAGCACGATTGCTAGATGAGCTGAGAAACCATCTAGCAAAAATACAGGAGATCGGAGGATGGGGAGGAAAAGATTGGCTCCACCTTTCCTTCCGCCCTGCCATCAACCCTGCAGGGCATAGGAATCTTGAAAGCCCCTGAGTTTGGGAGCTTCTGGGTGGTGAGAGTGCAGTCCAACCCTAAGTTAAAAAGGGTTGATTTCAGTAGTTCTCTTCTAAGCTTGTGCTTTATTTCCAGTGACAAATTTGAAAGAATAGTGGGATTTTAACATTTTTCTTCTACCCTGCAATCTTAGACATATTTACCTGGGAATAAGTCCCATTGATAGAGCTTAGGGAACATGCATAGGATTGTGGTTAACCACCTTTTCTCTTTCATATAGATATTTAATGTTTGATAACACTGGTTCTCTGGGGAAAATGAAACGTTATTTTGAGTCAGCCTATGAAAAAGAGGGTCTGTAAACTGGAGGCAGTAAAGAGGAGACAGAAACTCCAAGTCAGAGATAGATGGACTAGAACCAGGTAGATAAAAAGTCTGACCCAGTATAAGGAGAGCTTCTTATAAAGGGGAAGTTTGTCTTTCCTCCTCCTTTATGCCATTCCAGCAGATGGCAAAAGCCTTTCTTTTGAAAATGGAGCTAAGGTCTATAACTATTTCAATTAGGGATGTATATCATATCGTTAAAATGTCAGATAACAATACTATAAAGTCATTATCGGACATCCAATTAACAATAATGATACGATAGAAAAACCTCCAATAAATATCCGATCCAAATATTTTCAGCCCGATTATATCGGATTATCGGACTGCCATATAAATAAACCTATAACTTCTGTATTTTAAAAGTTAGAGGCTTGAAACTTGGTCACAGTGCTTATGGGGTATGCCTAAGTATGTGCATAAAATTTGAGGTCGATCCCTCCAACCCTCGATTTTATATTAATTTATTAAAGATCGTTTAAGGTCTGACAGGTCAGAATGACAGCTCACCACGTGCATTCATTCAGATCTGTCAAAAAGTTGCACGATCTTTCAAAAATTCGTAAAAATACAGGGGTAGTGGGATTGATCTGAAACTTGTCACATATGTGTAGCAACATGTGCTAGACATGTGTATGAAATTTGAGATCGATACCTCCAACCCTTGATTTTATATGAATTTATTAAAGATCGTGCAACTTTATTGACACAGCTGGTTGACGGGCCTCGGTGCTGTCATCTTGTTGTCTGCTTTTTTTCCCATAGGTTTGCATTGGGGGAAATGCGTGCATAACTTTTTTATTTGAAATGATAATGACATGAAACTTGGGGAGCCAGGACTAGCAAAATCCAATCTGCAATGTCCAAAAAGTTTCATGTCTCTATCTTTTCAAATTAAAAAGTTATAGGGGGGTCACCCAAAAGTCCCATCTGTAACTTCTTTATTTTTAAAGATAAAAACTCAGAGCAATTGCTCAAACCCTTCATTTTCTATGATTTTTTTAAAGATCGTGCTCGTTTTGAAAGCTGGTTGACCAGGCCTAGTCTTTTAACTTACTATTTTAAATTTCTGCATTTTAAATCTCTGCATTTTTCTTGGTTTTATTCTGGTTGTACTTTTATATTGTGGTTTTATATAGTGGTTTAAATTTTATACTTGTTATGTATTATAGTTTTTATTTTTGTGAACCATCAGAGACCTTCGGCTATTGAGCAGTATAGAAATGCAGTAAATAATTAATAAATGAATGAATAAATAAATAAATAAATAATCCTGCCTTTCTGATAGTTTTCTTTTGTTGCTTTATGCTCTCCTAGACCCATTTTTGTCACTTGAGGCGCAGGTGGCCTCAGTGGCACGGAGTGCCTTCTACCAACTTCGGTTGGTGGCCCAGCTACGTCCCTATCTGGACAGGGATAACCTGGCTTCAGTTGTCCATGCTCTGATAACCTCCAAGTTAGATTACTGCAATGCACTCTATGTAGGGCTGCCTTTGAAGGTGGTTCGGAAGCTGCAGCTTGTGCAAAATGCAGTGGCCAGATTGATAACCGGAACCAGTAGGTTCGAACATATAAGACCTACTCTGGCCCACTTGCATTGGCTGCCTGTATGTTTCCGAGCCCAATTCAAGGTGCTGGTTTTAACCTATAAAGCCTTACATGGCTTGGGACCACAATACCTGATGGAACGCCTTTCCCAACATGAACCTACCCAAACACTACATTCAACTTCTAAGGCCCTCCTCCAAGTGCCTCCTCCGAGGGAAGCTCGGAGGTCGGCAACAAGAGAGAGGGCCTTCTCTGTGGTGGCCCCCCAATTGTGGAACAATCTCCCCGACAAGGCCCGCCTGGCGCCAACATTGTTATCTTTTCGGTGCCAGGTCAAGACTTTCCTCTTCTCTCAGGCATTTGGCAATATCTGAGGAGCCTGGGTTTGTTTTGTTTTTGTAGCTTTTTTTTTAAAAGTGTTGTAGTGGTTTTTAAATGTACAGATTGTGTGTATGTTGTATGTTTTTGCTGTTTTAATTTTTGTATATTGTTTTTAATTGTTTTAATCCTATGTAAACCGCCCAGAGAGCTTCAGCTATGGGGCAGTATACAAATGTAATAAATAAATAAATAAATATGTATTGTTAATTTAATTTTCAGTGTTTTGTTGTTTTGATTGACATATTAGCCACTTGAGCTATTTTTCTTTTTTTTTTCTTTTTAGGAAAGGTGAGGTATAAATATTCCCCCAAAAGAAAGAAAGAGGATAGAAAATAAGAGGAATTCTGAAAGCCTGAGCCAGAGGAAAGAAAAAGTGGATAGGGATGAGATCTTAGACAGAAAGCAATTGAGTAGCTGGGAGGTGACGCAGGCTGGCAGTGGTGGGGTGGGACCCTTCACACAGTATAGAGGAGTTGTGTGGAAATAGGAGGTTCTGTAGCCTGGGAAACTATGGGCCAAAGAGCTAAGAGCACAGTAAGGTCAAATCTACATTTGATTTGAACCAAGCAGCCCAATCTTAGGTTGCAGGGGTCTAGTTTCTTGTAGGTATTTGTTTTTATCTTACCTCTTTATGTCCCCAAGTACAGTCAGGCTGTATACATTCAAATACATTGAAATAAATACATTGCATTTTGGCACATTTGTGGCCTCATTTCCTTTCTCTTTGCCAACTCATTCTGCTGCACTTTCATGGGTGTAATTCAAAGTGGGCCTCGGGCACGAAATATGATCCACTCTCAGAGTTGGAAGGCAAACATCTCATTCAAATTACAGCCTTTTGAAAGATTATACTAATTTGCAGCCTCTTTTGTATCAGCTTTAATCTCTAGGTATAACTTCCAACAATAAACAGGTTTTGTAAGTTTTAGAACACAATAAAAGTTAACGTACTTTGCAGATTTTATGTATCCCACTATTGTCAGAACAAATTTAACTTAATTATAATAATTGTGCAAATTTAGCCATACAAAAGCCACATTTGTGTTGTTTCTTTGCATAAGTCTCCACTCTTGACAAGTTTTCAAAAAACAACTCCCCCTGAAGACCATTAAAGGGAGGGGGGAACGATTCTGTTGGCATTCAATGGTTAAAGAGTTTTCAAATGAAAACAAATACAATGGAAGATAATGAGACAATTTGTGCTGCAGCAGAAAAAGAAGTTGGTTCTCACGTGGCTTTATATGTTTTCTTTGTATGCCACATCACTTAGAAACGGCAAAAAAATAGCTAGTTTGTTTTGGAAATATTTGCAGCGATATTGTTCGCTTGACCTGACTTTGCCCACTCAAACAAGTATCTTGTGTGTGATGGAAAGTCAAGCTACATTTTGTTGCTGTTGTTGTTCTTTGCAAAACACCAGGCTGACAGAATTGGAGTAGCAATAGTTCCTATTAGTGAGGTTTAGAACTGCCCCAGAAGTTACTTTCACCACAGGGATTGGCATATCCATGGGGGATTTCTCACCTTCTAGCCATTTTGTGAAACTAAAATCTACTTTTGAATTGGAGGAATCACGGCATGAGTTTTCAGTAAAACATGGTTGGGGTGAGTGAACTCAGTGACTTGGGTCCTGAGTTGCCCTTCCACAGAAGGATCTAGCAGTGGCTCCTACTGGTACAAGGAGGGGGTCACCAATTCATCCTGTCCCTTGCAGTCCTCAATACTACCTTTCATGCTGTTCCAGAGAGTTCCCCAATACTCTAGAGCTGATTTTCAAGGGGCTACAGGGAGAAGTGGGAATTGGCAAAAGATACTTCTCTCTCCCCTTCACTTCCACCAGTGGGAGCATTCCATGAGCAGAGTATATTTCATGAGTATTTAGGATCCAAGTCACTGTCTCCAGCTTTTGTATTGCTACACAATATGGTTTGAGGGTGGGGAACATGCTAAAGGAATGCCAATTCTCAGGGCAAAAGTACATAAGAAATTAAAAGAGCCATGCTGGATCAAGCCAAGGGTCCATCTAGTCCAGCATTCTGTTCACACAATGGCCAACCATCTGCCCATGGGAAATCCACAAGCAAGACATGCAACAGAACTCTTCCACCCATGTTCCCAGCAACTGGTGTAGATAGACATACAGCCACTAATATTGGAGGCAGCATATATGTATCAGGCTACTAGCCATTGACAGCCTTATCCTCCATGAATTTGTCCAACCTCCTTTAAAGCCATCCAAAGTGGTGGCCATCACTAGTAACATCTACATTGGTAGGGTGACCAGATAAAATCCAGGTCAGGGCTCATGTAATTTTAACAGTTGTAGAGCAAAGGGAATTTCAGCCAGTGTCATTTATATGCAATTAGTTCCTGGTGAAATTCCCTCTTCATCACAACAGTTAAAGTTGTAAGGGCCCTGCCTTCTTTTGTATATGGTCACTCTAGTATAGTGCATGCACCTTTCACTGTTGTGATGAAGAGGGAATATCACCAGGAACTAATTGCATACAAATGACACTGGCTGAAATTCCCTTTTCTCTACAACTGTTAAAGTGACATGAGCCCTGACCTGGATTTTATCTGGTCAGCCTACACATTGGTTTATTTCCTGCTTCAAGGAATGGCTGGGATGTGTCATCAACTCCTTCCCTATTAAAGTTGCCTCTGGAGTGTCCTAGGGATACAAAAGTTTGCATTGACATAGACGTGAGAGTCCCAAACAGTGTCTGACCTACCCTGGCCAAGACCTCTACCCTCCATAAGATAATCATTTCCAACAATACTTATGTGATGCTTTATGGTAGCCTTTTGCTGCTGCTGCTGCTGCTCCTGTCCCGCCTTTACTATTAGGCCCCACAGCTCTACAGCCCAGCAACCTGGCCTCAGACAAGCATCTAAGTTCCCGCTGCCACCAGTACCTTCCTCAGGTACACTTCAATGACCACACCAGTTGAATGAAATTATCAAGATTTAATAACATCAGTGTATTGCGTGCACAATAAGATTATTGGTTTCCTCAGTTCATTTGCGTAGTGGTTTCAAGTATAATGCTTATATGTTTCAACTGTTCTTAAAGCTAAACTGTTTCCTCTCACAATATCAATCAAAGACCTCACTAGATATGCTCTCTCTCTCTTTTCTCCGCTCAACCCACAATCAACCCCCCTCCTCAATTCAACCCAAAACAACCCTGTCAGCTCTCCCACTGTCTGACATATATATCTCATTCGCTCTCCAGCTCCTCCCACTCTCACACACCCCACCAATCCAGGCACACTAAACAACTAACCAATCAGCACTCACTTACCACCCAGACCTGCAACTCCAAATAATAACTTTTGCAACAGTTTCACATCCTTAAACAGTAGAACATCACAACTTGCATTTGCAATTGTTCTTATTTCAAAATAGCATCATCAGAATACTTTCATCAGACTTTTTTCAGGACTTTGTTTGAATTAGCACTTCTGAAGGGTGATCTCTTAAGGTTTTTTCTAGGGGTGTGCACGGACCCCCCGGATCGGATCGGGACCCGGATCGGGACCTCCAATTTTGTCCCGGACCGGTTCGGACAAAATCGGAGGCCCCCCGGACCGGATCGAGTCCGATCCCGACCCAAAAATCGTACATTTTTGGATCGGCCGCCATTTTTTTCCCCATAGACTTGCATTGCAATGCAAGTCTATGAGGAAAAAATGGCGGCGGGTGGGTAAGGGGGGGCCTAACTCCCTCCCCCCCCCGGGGCCGTTTGCTGTGGACGGCCCCGGCAGGTAAACCCCCTCCCCCGCGCTCCCTACCTCCCCTGGGGCCGCCTGCTTCCATCCGCTGGCGCCCGCGGGCGCCAGCGGATAGAAGCGGACGGCTCCGGGGGGGGGGGTAAGCCCCCTTCCCCGCCACTGCTTACCTTCTCGGCCCGTCCGGCGCCGGCGGCTACTACCAGCGGGCTCCGCGGCCTACTCTCGAGTAGCGCGCCAGGTGATGACATCACCCGGCGCGCCACCCTGGAGCAGGCCGCGGAGCCTGCTGGTAGTAGTAGGCGCCGGCGCCGGACGGGAGCCGCCGGGTCGGGCAGGTAAGGCCCCCCCTCCCCCCTCCCCCCTCCGCGCGCCCCCTCCTCCCCTCCACGCACCCCCTCCTTACCTTTCCGGCCCGGCGGCTCCCGTCCGGCGCCGGCGCCTACTACTTCCAGCAGGCTCCGCGGCCTGCTCTAGAGTAGCGCGCCGGGTGATGACATCACCCGGCGCGCCATCCTAGAGCAGGCCGCGGAGCCTGCTAGTAGTAGTAGGCGCCGGCGCCGGACGGGAGCCACCGGGCCGAGAAGGTAAGTGCCCCCCTCCTCCCCCCCCCCCGCTGTCCACTTTCATCGGCGGGCGCCCGCTGGCGCCCGCCAATGGAAGCGGCGGTGGGCGCCAGTGGGCGCCCGCCGATCCGCCGATCCGCCGAACCGGTTCGGAGCTTTTTCGGACCGGTTCGGATTGGATCGGCCGATCCAGCTGCGGGATCGGAAATCGGATAATTTATCCGATTTCCCACTGGACCGGACTCAGATCGTGGATTGGGTCCGATCCAGTGCACATCCCTAGTTTTTTCAATGCTTGGGGCCAGCCTTGGGCATATAAAGTAATACTAGAGGGTATCATGGCCATGCACATCACTAAGAAATAACAGTAAGATTCCATATCAGGGGTTCAAGGATAGAGCTTTTAACCTGAGTATGTCACTTCCAGGCTGGCTTGAAACTGGCTTCTCTCATTTTAGAAATAAAACACTATGGTTTGAATCCTAAGATAACTTACAGCACAGTCCTATACACATCTATTCAGAAGTAAGTCCTATTGAGTCCAATGGGTTTTACTCCTAGATAAATAGGTATAGGATTGCAACCTTAAGGAAGTTTTAGAAGGAAAGTTTCATGCCTTTGGGTGTTGTTTTCATTCCTCTGTTATTGTGTTTTTAAATGTTTTTAATGTATTTGTCTGATTATTATTTTAACAAAGTATTTATTTATTTATTTATTTATTTTTAAATGTTAATTATTTTTCAATTTTGGTTCTTTCAGTTGTTCTAATCTCAGCCCCATCCAGCACCATTTCTGTAGTGGAAAGGCAGGGTATATGTCAAATAAATAATGCCCCCTCCTCAGCAGCCCCTGAAATGCCTCTGTGGCTATGGGAAGGGGGCTCCTAAAAATGTAGGATGGAGTGCAGGGATCTGTTGGGACAGGAGGTGGGAGTGAAAATTTCCTTCTATGTACTTTCTTAAGGCTGCAGTCCTATACTTACCTGGGAGTAAGCTTCACTGAACTCAATGGAACTTACTTCTGACTAGACATCTGTAAGTTAACTTGTCTTAGATCCAGGTGTGATTTTGACCAATTCCCCCTGATCCTAGCAGCTCTCTGCATTCATCCAACATTGCCAAGGAGGGCCTCCAAACCTCCAGAGGGTTTCCTTCCATGAACCTCCTTGAGTTAATTTAGGATCCAAGCCTATGTATGTAGACAAGCAAATAGTTCAGCATCTTTTAAATGAAGCAATGCTATTTTGAAATCTATACTAACTTCAATTTATGTGAATGTACAGAAGAATCACTTATATTGGCCACTTTTGGAGATGTGTGTGTGTGTGAAACTGATTATTTGAGATTTTTCCAGTCTGGGTTTGGGGACAGAAACAGCCTTGGTTGTCTCAGCAGATGCCCTACACTAGGTTAGGATAACTTGAGTGGGGTGGTGGTAGAAGTATGAATGCTAGAGGAATCCAAGATGGAGTAAAATGAGTTCAGGTTTCCAAGAATGGGATCTTTTTTCTTTTCTTTTTACTTTCCAAAAATTTATGCAAATTTATTTGTAGGAAGATACACAAGTTTCTGTTCAGACATGTCATGCTGGAAAATATACATGGGGAAAAGTTGAATGGAATGGGGGACAATATACTAAATATTGCATACTAATATAAATTACATAAATAGTTGCAAACCCAATTATGGAATTATTTGCATATTTTCCTGCATACCTGAAAAAAATTGACTCTTATCTGTGAACCAACGTCAGAATGAACACCATGCAATCCACGAAACACATGGGACAGATTTGAATGTCTCTAGATGGAAATGTGTCCGTTAGCTTTTCTGAACCACTCATCACATTTGATACCATTGATCATCCTTCCTCAGATGTTTCGGACTACAACTCTGGCCATCCTTGACCATTTGCAGAAACTTCCATATCTTTCTACAAACAGCCTGATGGAATTGAAGTAAAAAACATCTTTAGGGCACTAGGTTGGGGAAAGCTCCCATTGATCATGGTACCTTTCTGGGACATCTGGCTGATATGGGATAGGGGCACCATTTCACTGTGTTTCCGGTCCTATTTGTCTGAATATTCCCATGTGCTAGTGCTGGGGGGTTATTGCTTGGTCCTGTGGCAGCTAGCCTAGGGCATTAATCAGGACTCTATTTTGTTCCCTATACTTTTTTAAATTTACATGAAACTGCTGGGAGAGGTCAGAGTTCTTAGGTTGGGTATCATCACTTTGCTGTCACCTAATTCCGTCTCTCTTTTTCAAGTAAGGAGGCTGTGGAAGTCCTGAACCATTGTCTGGATCCAGTGAAGGACTGGATGAAGGTGAACAACTGAAATTCAATTCAGACCAGACAGAGGTTCTGTTGGTCAATAGGCAAGCCAACCTGAGTTTGAAGGTACAGCCTTCTCTGCAAGGGGTTGCACTCTTGGACTCAACATTGCTCCTGGAGGCCAGGTGAGTGCTGTGGCCAGCAGAGCCTTTGCCATATTTGGCTGTTGTGACAGCCCCTTCCTGAGAAAAGCAAATCTGGCCATAGTGATCCGTGCTGCTCATTATCCATCATTTAGATTTCAGACAGCTAGTGCAAAATGAAGCAGCCAGTCTCGAACTAACTATATTGGTTTTCCCTTTATTTTTGAGCCCAATTCTATGTCCTGGTTTTGTTAGATAAAGCCCTAAATTTCTTGGGGCCAGGTAAGACTACCTTGTCCCATATGAGTGCCCATAATTTGTGATCTTCATCAGAGGCCGTTGCACATCCCACCACCAAGAGAGGCAAGGTTGGTGGGTACAGGAGACAAGGCTTTTTCTGTAGCAGCACCTCCCCATGGGAGGTCAGGGTATCTCCATATTTACCACATTTAAGACTGGCAGTAAAAATTGCACTATTTTGCCAGGCCTTTGATCAGTTGTAATGTTGGTCTTTGTCTTGTTTTAAAGAAGTTGCATTTCTGTTTTTATTTTGCAGTTGGTTGTATTGCTGTTTTAAATTGCTGTAGGTTACTTTGCTGTTGGTTGTATTGCTGTTTTAAATCACAACTTGCTTTGAAGGCTCTGGTGGGCAGAATAAATAATAATAGATTACCTCAGATGTACTAGATCCAGCAAGGATCTTGCATTACAATGTGCATTACAAAAAAGATGGCCTCTAAGGATTACTGATGCAACATTGGATTGCTTGGCTGATGTGTCGACTCCCTGATCATTACTGCATGACATCTCTAAAAAATATATTAAATTCCTGTACTATGTTATAAGGTTGCCTCCCCATCTAGATACATGTATCACTTCTTTACAGGTATTCATTTTGGCAATGAGCATCTATTACTGACCTTGCTTTTCCATATAGCCAAATTCTCCAACTTGAAAACAAAATGAATGTAATGGCTAAAAATGGAAATGGTTGTTCTCTGCAATTTTACGTATTAAGCAAAGACAAGCCAAGATTTGCCAGCAAGTGTACACTTAACTTCTTTTTTCACTTAAAGAGAGTAAATTCAATAAACACATATATTATATTATTATTATTATTATTATTATTATTATTATTTTGCAATTGGCTGCAAAGTGTACATCACTTTATTTTTCTACACAAGATGACTGGCAGCAAAATTTGTGAAGTGATTGACTAATAAAAAGGATTGCATTGGATGAGATCTCAAACTTACATAGGAACAGTTGCTTTATTCTGAGTCAGGCCATTGGTCCATCTAGTCCAATATTGTCAACACTGACTGGAAGCTGCTCTCCCAGGTTTGAGGCAGGAAATTTCCTGCCCTACCTGGAGATGCCAGGGATTGAAACAGGAACCTTCTGCATGCAATGTATGTGATCAGCCTCTGAGCTATGACACTGACCCAATCTATCTATGGGTTTATGATGGCCCATCCATAGTCATCAATTATTGATGCAGTCATCCAGATGTGAACCAAATCTTTATGAAGCTGGAGCACTAGTGCAGTATGCTTCCTGAAATCCAGCCCTGTGGGAAGATGGGCTACCATACTCTCCATGCGCTGATGGTGCTAGCCATAAGGGGCAGCTCCATATGCAACACATTACAATAATCTGGTTTTGAAGTTAAACAGACATGAACAATGATTGATAGTTCTAAATCTAAAAAAGAGAGACCACAGGGGAGTATACACCAGGCAATTATTGCAGGATTGTATTGCAGTCATCACTAACAGGGCACATGACATTCACCTGTTCCCACGGTGATCTCAGTTCCACCTCTCATTTATACCACAATATCCTTGACTGCTTTCTCTCTCTTCCATTCTGAAGTACATCTGTGGTGTGCCCCCCCCCCTTGCACTGCTGTTGCTGTTTGTCATGAGTTCCGGGCTCAGCGAACAGCCAATCAGTTATGAATGCCAATCGTGGAAGTGGGGAACATTTGGAAGCATCCTTCTTCTGTAGCGAAAGAGCTGCAGGTGTAGATTAGCCCCTCTACTCATACTGAGAAGAATCAGAAATGCTAATGATGGAACAACTTCCATGAGCCTGATAAGTTCGTAAAGCAGTGTGTATGTGTGTGTATATTGACAGCATCACATTAGAGGTTAATATAGAGCCAATGTGAAGATATGGTTCAAACTTTGCACTTGGATTAGGGAGATGCAGATTCAAACCTACACATGGGTCCCCTCTACAAGAATTCGGTTTGACGCCTGGTTGTCCAATTATGCGCATCTTCTCGCAAGCACTTTTATGGCAAATCACTATATGCGGGAGGCGGTTAAGCGCATAACTGGTGGCCTTACCGGTTGCATGAAATGCGCTTTAGAGGTGTTTAATGCGGAGAATCGCTTGTTTACATGGTCATAAGGCACTTTAATGGCCGCGGTAAATTAAAACTCGCTATTTAACGCACATTCGATAATGCGCATAATTGGACAGAAAAAGTGCCTCAACCCCCGATTTGCGCACTGCTCTTGTAGAGGTCAAATTTTTAATGTGCCTTGAAAGAGCTTTAAATCGGTCTTGTAGAGGCACCCTCAGTTATGAAGCTCACTGAATGAAGATTTGCCCGTTGCTCTCCCTTAGCCTAATCTACACCACATGGTTGTCGTGGGGATAAAATGGCAGGGGGAGCCATGTACACAGTCTTGACTTCCATTGGAGGAAAGGCAGATTAGATATATAAGAAAATAAATAAATAAAATGTATATGTATTGGAAGCAAATTCCATTGATTTCCATAGTGCCTGCTTCCATATGCGCTCAGTATTGCAATACAAAACTTCAGTTTTAATGGTAATCAACCTGTGATCCGCACATTGTTTCCTCTTATTAAGCATCTGTAAGTGGTATGATCACTGCTAAATTTCTTTGGAATCACAGCACCATATTGCTTTGAAAAGGATTAATAATTATTATTTGACAGAAGCTCTTGGTTTGAGCTTGGCAACTCTTAAGGCTGGTAAAATAATCCAACATAAAAGGGAATGTATTTTCAGCAGAATTTTATTCAAAACATACATAAAGGCAACGTGTTGTTCAGCTTCTAAATGTACATGCTACAGCAGGATGTTATAAGAACAAGGAAATAAACTAAAAACCAAGTCTGCAATTTACATTGCTAAGGCATTTAGGCTTAAAAACAGGTTGCACCATGACTGGGCAACATGATTGGGTGGGTGCATCCATATAAATGTTCGCAACAGATGAGGCATCTGGTCTGCAACTGTACAAATGCTGTGTATCATTTTATTTTTTCAAATTTTGTAATGTTTCCTTGTAGCAGCATCTCAATATGTTGTTCCACAGCAAAACAAAAAACCTACCCCCCCAAAAAACCAGAAATCCCAAAATTTATTGAAAACGTTAAAAGTTGTTCACAGAACAGCAGCAGTAATCTACTCTTCAAGAGTTTGCAAACAATTACAATACTAATTAATGATGCACACAAAACCAGAGATCCGCCTGGAGACGCTCCGCCTTACACAATGAGGCTTGAGTAAGAGGAAACTCTTATCTGAAAAGGCACAGTGGAAACAGGTTTGAATGCTTAGAGTACAACAGGAATCATCCACAACAACAGGTTGAGTGTTTCTGGGAACTTTTTGTTAATATAACACAGTTGCTCACACAAAATAATAATTAAAAAATGCTTCTGTTGATTTGTCTTGGCAACTCCCATACATCAATGGTGGTAACAGTGTAACAGCTTTGTTCCCATCTGACAGAAAATAATGGCAGTTCTGCAACGCAAATGTTAAACATGACCGTATGTATTTATTAGTTCCACAGTGTTTTGACAGATTACAAGGGCTGCAATTTAAAGGATACTGACACGCTCACTGAGGGCTTTCAACTCTGCTTCCTCTGGCTCAGGATTTTCATTGTGGTTAGCACTTGGACTGATAAGGTGTACTGGATATTGCAAGCCATTTTTTCCCGCGTACTGTTCCCACCGGGAATCGTCACTCTCATGGGTGATGTAACGCTCTCCTATTTTACATTCAAGCTCTCGTAAATCTAGCCAGGTCTGGTAATCCTGTGGGAGGGAAAATAATTTGTTTATAATTGGTATTTGAAAACCATTGACAGTAGAGACCAACCTTCCCCAACCTGTTGGCTTCCAGATGTGTTGGATTGCAACTCCTATAATTCCACATAATTATGGGAGTTGTAGTCCAATACATCTGGAGGCCAGCAGGTTGAGACGGTTGGTACAGACAATACCCCAAATGCCTGTTCTATTCTGTTAAAAATAAGGGATGTGGTGGCACATGTTACTTTTTAAAAATCTAGGTGTGCTAGTGATCTTTGAAGATTCAGATGAATGTTATGTGAAAACACATCAGTTTGTCTACGTTCACTAGAAAATACCATTGAATAGCTAGGCTCAAAAAGCAGCTTTGAAGTTCATAGATCTTTCCCTCAAATATATTTATTCATTCATTTGATTCATAATATGTCTACTGCACCTTTTTGCTAAAAAGACTCCAAGGCCAGATCTACACCAAGCAGGATATAGTGATATGAAAGCAGTATATAAAAAGCAGGAGCCACACTACGGCTCTATAGCGGTATTGAAGTGCACTGACAATTGTTGGGGCCCACTGACACATACCATATACCGCTATATCCTGCTTGGTGTGGCTCCTGCCTTTTATATACTGCTTTCCTACCACTATATCCTGCTTGGTGTAGATCTGGCCCAAGGTGGCTTACAAATAGAGTTAAAACAATAAAACACTAAGTTAATGAGACACAGACACATAGAAGCACAGAAACATAGAGCAGCAGCAAACAACAACCAGGTTAAAGCATTAAGATATTTTAAAATTAGTCTCTATATGGAAAACAGGGTTGACATCGCTAAATGCCCCATGGTCCCAGCCAGTTTTCTCTTCACCTACTCCTCATGCTTCTGGATTGTGGCCGATTCAGCCAACCAGAAATCCAGTCAAGCAGAATGGGATGGCAACCCCCACTGCTTCCACCCAAAGCTTTGCAATATGTACTAAAAGACTTCTTAACTACAAACTGGTTTTCACATTCCCTTCAATGGCGAGGGCAGTTCCATGTGCGAAGGATACATTTACAGAGAGGCACTTTACTGAAGATGTGTACACGTGTGTTTGTTGTTGTTTATTATTATAAATAATAATAATAATTTTTTATTATATTTATATACCGCCCCATAGCCGAAGCTCTCTGGGCAGTTTACAAAAATTAAAACTTTGGACATTAAAAATCGACATACAAAATTTTAAACCATAAAAGCATAAAAACAGACAACATATAAAAGCTCTTTACATACAACTCCCATATATGTGTAAGGAGTCTCAGATTTGAGATGATACTGAAGAAGCCAATTCTGGCAATAGCAGCAAGGAGCATCTGGATGACATAAAGATGTGCAGGAATTTTGTTTCGGTTTGCAAATCACTTGAAAATGCCTCATTCGCAATCCTGAATGCGAATGTGAACAGGAGTGCATTTACTCCGAAAATGTCCACAAATTCCAGAACTTGCCTTCCCATTTGCAAAATGTGTACTTGAACAATGCACAACATTCTCAAAATGCACAGCCTCCTCAGAAGCCACACATTTAAAATAACCTATACTTTAGTCGATGGGGGGAAATTTTTGCAATTTGGAGAATTGTTTGTGCAACGTTCATATTCAACAGCTGTTTGTTTTGCACAATTCCCCATTCGCACAAAGCAAACGGCAGATGCAAACATGAGTACAAATCATGGCGAGGTGAGCAGCGAGCTGATATCAGGAGAGTTCTGGCCCATTTGAACACCGCTTGTTCGCCCATCCCTAGACTGACATAGTTATCATACCAGAATTTAATGCTTTTTGTTTGATTCTTTTTTTAAAAGGAGAAAAACATGCTACTGGTTAGGACATTAACTTGTGGCTATAAAGTTGATAGTCTAGTGATTAATTACAAGAAGAAATATTTCTTCAAGAAATGCAGGTTGCTTACCTGTAACCGTAGTTCTTCGAGTGGTCATCTGTGCATTCACACATATGGGCTCGCGCCGGCGCCGAGCCTCCTTCGGACTTCTATAGCTAGCTTAGGTGGGAACCCCTTCCCCCACCGTCCTATCGTGCATGCTCCGGGTTCCCGCTCACCTTAGTTCCTTGAAACCGCTAGGCCTCGCGACCAAGATGACCATCTTAACATACTATATCTAGAGAGCATGGCGAAACACTACTTGACAACGGCAAGCGAAGCCAAGAGGGGACGGAGGGCGGGTTGTGTGAATGCACAGATGACCACTCGAAGAACTACGGTTACAGGTAAGCAACCTGCATTTCTTCTTCGTGGTCTCTGTGCATCACACATATGGGCGAATAACAAGCAAACTTACCAGAGGCGGGTTGGCTCGCTGTCCCATTACTGGAGGACCGATGAAAGCACTGCTCTGCCAAATGAACAGTCCTGTCTGGCCCGGACGTCCAGTTTGTAGTGCTTTACAAATGTGGAAATAGTAGACCAAGTAGCGGCCCTGCAGAGGTCAGGGATCGGTACACCCTGCATCAATGCTGTAGATGTTGCCTGGCCCCTTGTAGAATGGGCTTTGAGCAAGGTAGGCGTTTCCTTGCCAGCTAGCTGGTAAGCTAGTGAAATGGTCTGAATGATCCACTTTGACAGTCATTGTGATGAGACAGGGAGGCCTTTAGATTTCCCCCCATAACAGATGAAGAGATGTCGAGACTTACGAAATCGTTCCGAGCGGCTCTTGTAAAAGGCCAAAGCCCTGCGCACATCCAGCGAGTGTAGTCTTGTACTCAGTCTGTCTGTGGAAGCATTAAAAAAGGTTGGCAGTATTATGTCCTGGTTAACGTGGAAAGTGGAAACAACCTTGGGAACAAACGATGGGCCAGGTCTCAACACCACCCGGTCCCTAAAAAACTGGGTGTAAGGGGGGGTCTATGAGAAGCGCACTCAGTTGCGATGCACGTCTGGTGGACGTGATGGCCACTAGGAACACCGTCTTGAGTGTGAGTAGTCTGATGTTAATAGTGGCAAGTGGCTTGAAGGGTTTAGCAGTCAAGGCAACCAGCACGACCGACAGGCTCCATTGTGGGATCAGCGGACGACATGGAGGGGAGATGTTAGTCAGGCCCTTGATAAATGTTTTGGCCAGTGGGTGTGAAAAAACTGAAAACCCGTCTATTAGGTCATGATTTGCTGAGATGGCTGATAAATAAGACCTTGACAGAAGAGACCTTTAGGCCTCTAGTATGCAAGTGATGAAGGAAGATATCAATGTCAGCAATCGAACCCGAGTGCGGGTCGAATCCTCTGTTCATAGCAAACTGCAGAAAGGTTTTCCACTTTGCAGCGTATGATTTCCTAGTGGATGGTTTCTTTGCGGCTTCTAAGACAGAGTTGACCTCCTGTGGGAGTGACAATCGCTGCCATTTGGCCGAATTCTCCAGGCAGTGAGTTTCAGGGAGTTGAGGTCTGGGTGAAACATCTGGCTGCTGTTGTTGCCTTTGACCAGCAGGTCCGGACGTGTCGGCAGCCTCCACGTCTCCCTGTTCAAGAGTCTCAGAAGTGGTGCGAACCACGCTTGTCATGGCCACCAGGGAGCTATCAGAATGGCATCCACATGATTGCGGTGCAGCTTGGCTGACACCAGGTTGAGAAGTGGGAATGGCGGGAACATGTATAGTAGGCCCTGGTTCCAGGGCATCATGAACGCGTCCCCGAGGGAGGACCGTCCCACACCTGCTCTGGAGCAGTAAGCATGGCATACAGCATTCTGCTGAGTTGTGAACAAGTCGACATCCAGAGTGCCCCATCGGGCGAATAGACGTCTCAGGATTATTGGAGACAACCTCCACTCGTGATTGTCGTGGAAGTTCCTGCTGAGTTCGTCCGCTTGCGTATTTTCCTTTCCCGCGATATGTATCGCAGAAAGTCTGATGTTCTTGGAGATAGCCCAGAGAAGGAGATCTCTGGTCAGGTCTAGCAATGGAGGCGAACGAGTCCCACCTTCCTTGTTTATGTACCAAACAACGGTGGTGTTGTCAGAGAGGATCTGTACATGGCGATTCTCCAGATGAGCCTGAAAGGCAATCAGAGCTCATGACACAGCCAGAAGTTCCAGAACGTTTATATGTTGGAGTCTCTCCGAAGGAGACCACCTTCCTTGTATGGCAAGGTCATCACAATGTGCACCCCAACCCAGTAGAGACGCGTCTGTGGTGAGCCTCTTGGAGGGACCGGAGTCTATGAATGGCATTCCCGAAGACAGGTTGTGTAGGGTTGTCCACCAACAGAAAGACTCTTTTACTGGAGGTGGAATACCAAATTTTATCCTTCGGGGGTTCATGGAGGGGTCGTATTTTTGCAGCAACAGTTGTTGGAGTGGGCGCATGTGCAATCGGGCCCACCTGACGACAAAGACAGCCGAAGCCATGAAGCCCAGTAGTTGTAGCACACTTAGTGCCGAAACTATGCTCGATGCTTGGAGACGATGACCGAGACAGGACAGAGCAAGAGCTCTGTCGAGTGGTAGGAAAGCTCGCCCCACTGTGGAATCTAGATGGACCCCGATGAATTGAATCGTCTGGGTAGGGCGGAAGATTGACTTTTCCATGTTCAACTGAAGGCCTAGTAGGGTGAGCAGATTTGTCACAGCCGTGACATCCTGAAGCGCTTGACGGTACGACGGTGAGACTATCAACCAGTCGTCGAGGTATGGATAAAGTTCCAGGCCGGCTGTACGGAGGTGCGCACATATTGCTCCTATGCACTTTGTGAATACTCTGGGTGCCGTTTTGAGGCCGAATGGTAGAACTGAAAACTGGTAAATGTGATGACCTATGACGAATCGTAGGTATCTGCGGTGCGCCGGGTGGATCGCAATGTGGAAGTAAGCGTCCTTGAGATCTACCAAAGTGAACCATTTGTTCTTTCGTAGGAGTGGGAGGATGGTGGCTAGCGTTATCATCCGAAACTTTTTGGTGACTATGAATTTGTTCAAATGTTTGAGATCCATAATAGGATGGAGTCCTCCTTTGGGACCGTGAAATAATGGGAGTAAAACCCCATTTTTAGGGTGCTCCTGGACAGCTTCATGATCGCGCCCTTCTGGAGTAGTACGGATGTTTCTTGCGTCAAGGCAGGCGAGGGTGGTGTTATACGCATGGTGCCAGTAGGAGGGAGGACTCGGAACTCTATTTTGTATCCATTGTTGACAATGTCTAGGACCCAAGTGTCCGATGTAATGGATGCCCAGACCTGGTGGAAGTAGTGTAGGATGCATC
Organism: Anniella stebbinsi; assembly: GCA_029215795.1. Taxonomy (NCBI): domain Eukaryota; kingdom Metazoa; phylum Chordata; class Lepidosauria; order Squamata; family Anniellidae; genus Anniella; species Anniella stebbinsi. The sequence continues at coordinate 328,426,060 of JARDYH010000001.1, forward strand.
CAAACCTTGGGGGCCGGCTTAAAGAGATGCTGGAGTCAAAGACGGCGCTTGTGGCCCGCGTCCTGTCTGTTACGAGGCTTGACAAAACGTGTTGAAGGCTTCCTCTGCTGTAGGGACGAAGAGGCAGTAGCGGGATGGTAACGTGTCCAGCGTTCTTGTTGGTGACGTGGTTGTGAAGGGAGAGGCCAAAACCACTTACGGGATCGAAAAGTAGGCTGTGACGGTTGGTTAAACCCCATCTTGCGGGCGGTCACCTTTGCCTTATGGATGGTGTCCATGGCCGAATCCGTTGTGGCATTAAACAATCCTTGCCCATCAAAGGGGAGGTCCTCTATGCGGGCCCTCGTTTCCTGCGGAAGAATAGATGATCTTAGCCAAGCATGGCGTCGTAGGGCCACAGCTCCAATCATCGCTTTGGCAGCGCAATCCGTTTGATGTTTGGATGTTTCCAGCTCCTGCTTTGAAAGGCGAGTTGCCTCCGCCTGGAAAACTCTAGCAAGCTCCCTCTGATCGTCTGGTAGTTAATTCATTAGGGACGTTTTCTCCCAAAGGAAGAGTTGGTAGCGAGCCATCATGGCTTGGTAGTTCGCCACCTTAACACCAAGGGCCGCAGATGAATAGATGCGACGACCAAAGGCATCTAACCTGCGCCCCTCCTTGTTGGTTGGAGTGGAGTGGCTGTGAGATGATTTTCCCTGAGCCGCCTTGACCACTATCGAGTTGGGCTTGGGGTGGAAAAATAAGAACTGCGCGTTGGTTTCTTGAACTTTATAGAGTGCATCAAGCTGTTTGGTAGTTGGCCCCATGGTAGAAGGGTTGGACCAGGACTGTTGCACAGTCTTAAGCAGCATTGGAACCAATGGTAATGACAATTGGGCTGTGGGTTCGACGTACATGACATCGAAGATGTGGTCGGTGATCGTTTCCAAAGGCTGGTGATGGTCGATCCCAAGGGATTGGGCCATGCGGAGCATCTGCTTGGAGAAGTTGCCCAATTCCATTGAGGGAGAGGCGTGCTCACCGGTTCCGATGTCGTCAGGAGGCGATGGCAGCGACCGAGGTGCAGATGATTGCGGCGAAGAAGGGGTAGGGATTTCAGGGCGCCGCTCCAGTACCGATGGGAGCAGAGAAGGAGCTGAGATAGTTGCAGTAGGCCGGCTACGTGGAGGTTGAGGTGGGACAATATCCCCATGATGTAGGCGCTCACCAGTATATGGGTCGAAAGCGTATCGGTACCGAACGTCGGAAGCATGAGGATACCGACGGTGGAAGCATGACCTGGACGAAAGTGCCGAACGATCCGAGTAGCGGTCTCAGTCCCGAGACCGAGAGCGGGATCGGGAGTGAGAGCGATGGTAAGTCGAAGCCCGTCTTGAAGTCCTCGACCCCGGGGAAAAGGAACGCTCCGATCGCTGGCCAGGTGGTGATTGGAGCAGGCGAGGTGGTGATTGGAGCAACGGGGAGACAAAGACCTCACCATCTGATAGCGATGCTGGTGGCGGTTCATCCATGGCCATCGGTACCGACGAGGTCGGTACCGAGGAAGGCAATGTGAGAGCAGATCGGTCCTCCAAGCCTGCTGGCGGCGGCGACAGAGAGCGTAGCTGGGGCGAGCCTACCGGCGCTGGTATCGGTGTCGACCATGGGGAGGAAGGGCGCGAGGACACCGAAGGCGGCCTCGACACCGACGGAAGCGACGTTGGTCTCGACGGCGTCGGGAACGATGTCGTTGTCGACGGCTTTGTCGGGAATGATGTCATTGTCGACGGCTTTGTCGGGAGCGATGTCGGTGCCAATAGCGTCGGTATCGACCTCGATGTCGAAGGTCCCATCGACATCGAAGGTGCCCCAGAAGAGCTAGATTTCGACGTCTTTCCCAAAACTTTCGACGATGTCTCAGACGTCTTAGCCTTTTTCTTGAGCCCAGCCTCGTCGGAAGCTTTTCCCGTTTTGGGGTGCTTCTTAGGCTTACTTCCCGCAATATGGGTATCCTTCGTTGCTGGGACGGAACGACTTATGGGCAAGGCCCCACGTTCCCCAGAAAGAGAGGCGGGCAAAAGCGTTGGGGCTGGGATAGGAGTATCCACCGCCGCAAGAGCTTTATTCCAGAGGAGACCCCTCAGTCGATCAGCCCGGATCCTCCTGCTTTGGCGCGAAAAACTCATGCAGTGCGGGCACATCTTCACAACATGGGCTTCTCCCAAGCAAAGGAGGCACAACGAGTGTCCGTCCGTCAAGGCTACTTTAGCTCTGCACTTGGAGCATTTCTTAAAAAGTGCAGTCTGCGCCATTAGGCGGAGCAAGCCGTGCCCTCGACTCACTAACTAACACAACTATATTACTATATATATATATATATATATATATATAACTATATCAACACTAAAACAGATTTAGGGAAAACTAACTAACTCACTAAGCTAACTAAACACTATTACAGAAGTGCAATACGAACGGTTGTTCGAGCGAAGTCTCCCGCGAGGCGATCAGCACGGCGGTCGAAAAAGAACTGAGGTGAGCGGGAACCTGGAGCATGCGCGATAGGACGGTGGGGGGAGGGGTTCCCGCCAGACAAATCTAAGCTAGCTATAGAAGTCCGAAGGAGGCTCGGCGCCGCCGCGAGCCCATATGTGTGATGCACAGAGACCACGAAGAAGAATTAATTTAAATTTTTAAATAAAAATATTTAGCTGCTGCTTTTTGACCCTAAAAAGTCCCCGCTGAGCAGGGCACATAAAAATAAAAATTAAGAATACTAAAAAAAACCAGTAAAAAATAGAATGCAACCAAGAAAACAATAAAACACTAAAGGAGATAAAGAAATTGCTTACAGACCAAAAGCTAGATGACATTCAAAATTAAGACATCTTGACAGTTCACCTAAAGCTTAAAAGTGAACTAGAGAGGGAGCTCCACAATATTTAATCAGTGTAACAAAAGTATAGCACTGCCCTTTTCTGGGTACATTGCGGCAATCACAGAAACCACCTCCATGCCAGTGCAAGAGAAGCATCCTGGAACCACCCCGGAACAGTAGTGCTACATATGGACATAACTGCTGAATGGACCATTAGTTCATCTAGCTCAGTATTATCTACACTGACACTAGTTATCTGGGATTTCAGATAGGGATCTTCCTCAGCCCTACCTAGAAATGTCCGGGATTGAATCTCAGACTTTCGGTATGTAATACATCTGCTCTGCATCTGAACTATGGCCTCTGCTAGCATCAAGAAGTTGTACACCATTTGGCAGATATATGCAGTACAGGACATTCAAATGTCACACTTGGCTTCTGGAGCCCTATCCTATGAACACACTTTTCTGTAGCCTCCACATGGGATTGTAACATTTAAATAATACCTTAGCCTTACGGATGTCTAGGTAACTGTGCTTAACTTTGGAGTGGCAGTTATAGAAACATTGTCTGTGTTTGGTATCTAACCACAAACACACAGAAGGTGAAAGGCATGAAATTTGCAGTATTACCTGTAGCCATGGGTGGCTTAAGGTCTTGTCCACACTGTAGCGCTTTCTCATTTTCACTTGCAACAAATTATTTATGAGATCAATAGCTGGAGAAAAAAATATAATTTCAGAAGGCATCACGCTCAAATACCTGCTTGTATCTCATATGGTAACAGCACAGATGCAGTAAGAAAAACAAAATTGCAAGACAGAACTAATCACTCTCGGTTCATGACAGCCATGCCAGGTGACATAGTTTGAGTTTTTTAAAAATTGCCTTATCAGGTTGCTCGCTATATGTTATATACAGACACACACACACACACACACACACACACAAACACACAATAAAAGAGAATGTTTAAATAAGTAAACAGATGAACAAAACAACAACTATCTCAGTACTGTCTGACATCTGAGCTTCAACATAATGGACAAGACCCATGTGCAATAGTACCGTATATGCAACGATGACTTTGTTTATGCTTTTTTCTGTGCAGTTCCCATTGCCAGACAAGCTGCTTTTTTGTTGTTTTGTCTGTTTGGCACAAAAAAGTGTTGCAGAGAAAAGTGAAGTGTGGTTCTCTTGTCTGCTGACATATCTATTATTCAGTCCCTACATGTGGCCTATGAACTGCATGTTGCCCACCCCTGCCATAAATCAGGAAAGCACACTGCACATCGATTGCTAACGTTGATACAATTGCACAGAAATGTGACTCATGTTTGCAAAACTGAATGTATGGTACTCTGGTTTTGTGATATTTTAAATGAAAACTCCTTTGGAAAACCAGGGCCGCCCCATCCATGAAGTGGGGTGAAGCTCCTGCCTCAGGCAGCAGATCCCAGGAGAGCTATGTGCCCCACCTGGCCCTACAGAAAGCTGTGCCACCTGTTGTCCTGCTGCAGCAAGACCAGCTAGCACAGCTCACTGGAGTGCCACGTGCCCGATGCCTTACATTGAGGGTCCCTCAGAGCATGGCATAGACTCTTTGGGAAGCCTCACCAGTTGCTCAGAAGAGAAAGTGGCCACTGCAGCTCTCCAGAGCGCCCAGCCCAAGTGCTTCGCTGCAAGGGGCCCTACTTTAGAGCAAGGCATTGGTGGGTAGGTGGCCCTGGTGATCGGCTGTGCTGATACAGGACAGGTAATCTCCAGGGCCATTCCCCCACCAAGCCCTCGTTCTGAGCAAGGCATCAAAGGAGAGAGGGCTGCGGTGTGGCAGCACTGCCAGGGGGGAAGAGAAGGGGGTGCTCGTTGTCACCTCCATTGTCGGGGTGAAGGGGGAGGAGGAGGGGGGCGAGCAGGTGCTACCACTGTTGCCATGGCTGGGGGAAAAGGAGAGAAGGTGATGGCCATTGCCACAGCCACCATCATCATCAGGGGGAAAGGGAGGAGGGGGTGAGTGGCCATCGTCATCATTATGGCTGGGGGGAGAGAGAGAGAAGAATGGGGTGTTGCTGTGGGGATGGAGGGGAAGGGAGAAGCAGGGTGCATACCACCATCAGGGGGAATGGAGGAGGAGGAGGAGGAGGAGGAGGAGGAGGAGGAGGAGGAGGAGGAGAGGACAGGCATGCACTGCCATGGCAGCCAAGGATGAGTGAGGAGAGGAGAGATGGGAGCAACAGGTAGTCTATAAAAAACTGTTAATCCATCAAAGAATCTATACAGGAACAAAGATATAGCCAGCAACAACAAGGCTTGGCAGGCACAAGGAACATTTAATGTCACAGATTTGTACAAATATAATGGCAGAAATGCCTTGAGTGTCAACCAATTTTCTAACCCATCAAATGCTTGATGCATTTGATGGGTTAGAACAGCCTTGAGAGGAATATTGCTTTTCAGCATAATGAGGGCAAGCTAAAGCCTTGACACCGATATGTAATTCTTTCTATTGGCAATCATATATCCTGTTCTCCATGTTATAATGAGAAAGACTGCCATACATTAGAGAGGTGAAACCGAAGCTTTCACTATGAAGTTCAAGGCAGCAATCAAATGAATAGATCTCTGTGCTAATTTTCAAAAGCCCTTTCTCCAATAACCATATACACGCCCTATGCTTGGTATCATGATTAGCTGCAGCATTACTTCTTTCTAAACAATAATAAAACAGACACATTGCAGGTCACCGAGATAATAATCTTTATGTGCAGATAGATGCACACACATGTATGGCTACATATGATCCAGTGAAGGCAGTAGCAGCAAGACAACAACTGAAAGGATGTTCAGTATTCTGACACACTCCGGTCTCAACTGCACATTACATTAAAGACATCGCTCCTAGCTTTACTTGTGTTCCCTTTTTTATAGTTGCCGGGTATTATCCTTTATTGCACCCACACCCTGCATGGGGGAGGTAGGTTTAATCCTTCCATTCGCAGTCCTGATTTTACTGAAGATCTTTCCCCTAACCAACCCATACGGTTATGGGGCTTAGAAAGAATTCCTCATATACTCAAAGAGAGATTGTATTCTAACTCCCATAGGGGCGCAGTGAGTCAATTTTCAGCAAAATTAGGGCTCACCTCCCCACACAGGAGAGATCCCGATAAAAGTTGGAAGCCCCTCCCCCCCCACAAAAAACCCTGTATAAACAAAGAAAACAAAATGTGTTGGGGAACCCTTAGGTTCCCCAGTTCATGTTCTTTGGAATAAATTGAATAAATCACTTAATTCTTGGACCCTTCAGACATGACACTCTTCCTATGTTGTATTACTTTAGTGTGGGAAGAAGGCTACACAGTTCATGTATACTGTTGTACATGTCTTAAAATGCAAACAAGTCTACTTCATGATGGGATTCCACCTTTGGCAAACTTCTTTGGGATGGCACCAACAGCTTAATCTGTCAGCCTCTAGATTTTGGTGCACCCTGTATGGTTAGAGACATCTGAATAGACCTAGCATGAAGAGAGGAACTACGAAATTGGATGTCCCCCGTGTTTCAGGCAGCGTCCAGCTAGAGGCCTAGGAATACTTGCCCTCAGATTTAGGAATCAGGAATTTCACCATCCCTCCCAGGATCCTAAATCAAACTGATAGAATCATATTGTCTATATCAGCCTTCCCCAACCTGGTGCCGTCCAGATGTTCTGGACTACAACTGAAAGGAGTTAAAGTCTAAAACATCTGGTGGGCTCAAGATTGGGGCTAGCTGGTCTATATGTTCTGTGAAAGGTCCAGTACTACGATAATCAATGATGATAAAATTAAATATGTGCAATAGCAACATAAGTAAGAGTGCACATACCTACAACACTTCTGGCATTACCCATTACTTTCCTTTCAAAGAAGAAATTATTAGGCACTAAGGCATCATATTGTATCATTTCCAGGATCATTGCAGGACAACCGCCAGGTTGCTGCAGGCAACGAAGCTGCCTTGAGGCTCTTATTTTTTTGTAAAAAGGAAGGAAAGGGGGGGGGGGGGTGCTTGACCTATTTAAGCATAAAACCACATCACAAATATTCTTAGAATGTTGCTTGCCTCCCCAAGTTCCCAAATATCTCCCAACATGCTTGCACAGAGGACAAATGGCACTGACTGTACAGGAAAAGACATTTGGCACACCTTTGATTCCAGCACTAAAGAAAGCAGCCCTATGGACTGTAAACAGTGCCTGGGAAGCCATAGGATTGTTTGGATTCACAGAGCGAGGCTCAGCGACAGCGACCTCACACCCAGGAGTCCGCATTCCCCTGGCCCCTCCCCCACAGTCGCGACCTCGGAGATGAGGGAAAGGGGGTGGCTGTGTGGGCAAGGAGGGGACTGGGGAAGCAGGAATACAAGCTATCCCCAGCCCTCCTTCTCTTCCACAGAGCCCTTGCTAGATGGACAAAAATGCCCTTATAGCAAAAATGCAAAGGAGGAGCATGGAGGTGATGATTGGCTCTGCTGCTCCTCCCACTCTGCATAGAATGCCCATCAGCCGCCAAGGCTGATGGGCATCCCAATAGGATTGTTGTGCCCTTATTCTACTGCACTATTCTCTGGCTTTCAGCTTATAACTGGCTCTTGTTTTTATTTTATGTTTTGCCATTTTTATGATATTTTATTTATTTATTTATTTATTTATTTGGTGGTTAGCCATTTTGGGAATCCAGTATGGAAATGTGGGCTATCCATGTTCAATAGATTAATAAATAGATAAATAGACAGACTTAAAAATTATTTTTTAATATATAAGTATGTGTGTATTAGGGGGGAAAAGGAATACCTTCATGAGAGATTTCCTTCCAGGGATTGGGTGGGTACATAAAAGCGGCATTCTGAATTTGATCGTGAATGTCTTCATCTTCATTGAATGGAAATGTACCACTAAGGCTGACATAGATAATGACCCCCACGGACCACATATCTAATGATCTATTGTACCCTTTGTTTCTCAGGACTTCAGGAGCAAGATAGGCTGGAGTTCCCACAACTGAACGTCTGAATGATTTCTCTCCAATGATCCGGGCAAAACCAAAGTCACAAAGCTTCACCTGTTTGGTAGAAAAGTTAATGAGACAAAACCATTACAAATTAAATGTGTTGTTGTTATTGTTGTTGTTGTTGTTTTACATTGATGGTTTCAAGTATATTCAGAGAACCAATATATTATACATGTGATAAAAATAAGTGGATAGTATGTTCAAAGATGAATAAATTTTTTAAAAAACTGGCCCCAAGTGGGAGGAGAAAGCTGCCTCATCAGTATGTCAGAGAACACCAGCCAATCACCACTCTGACAGCCGGCTTAGGCTGAAAACAGGATGAACATATTTCCCCTGTGATCAACCCCGATTACGAAAATAACTTCTACCACTGGCTCATGACTCAAATTATGTACATGTGGGTGCACCCATAGATTTCACTGAGCTGCGATATAGATCCTGTATTTATGTCACATAGGCAATCTACCACGACTGAGTATATATGTAATCGATTATATTTTAAACTTGGTAGGCCACTGAAAATAAGAACTGATTAGTATAATTACAGCAGATGAGTGAGCTATTCATGTGTGTACACACACACACAATCTGTATACCCAATGTACCAGTTAGAAACATATGGAATCTCCAATGTTGTTTGATCTGTGTACATACAATTCAGATCATGTGTAAATTTTTATATCACAATTTTTACAGGTATGCAGAAGTTCAAGTGTATTATACTGAAAATAAAGCCATGGAAGGAATTTGGGGGGGGGGGGGGAATAAGTATTTAATTTACAGTTGGAGGAGCTCAGCTTCAGATATATTCAAGGGATACCTTTTTTTTCACTGGATGAATTTCCTAAAACATCACTATGAATTAAATATGTATCAAACTGAAAAATAACTGAAACATCCAATGTCACAAATCCGTTTTGGTCACTGCAATTTGCTTCAACAGAGGGATGAATTTTATTTGTACAAAGTGAATTATTTTTACTTGCCTGTGGGAAAGGATCAGCCGATGCCAGCAATACATTTTCTGGTTTGAGATCACAATGAACAATGTTTTTAAAATGAAGATGTCTCAAGGCAACAAGGATCTATAAAGACACAAATCAGCTGTGCTGTAACAGAGAATGCACTCAATATTTACTTCAATTTTAATGTGTTTCCTGAAAATGAGATAAATCAGCAGAACAAGGGCAACAATTTAATTCAAGTGATTTGAATGCTTTTATTTTATGATCCCATTCAAGATTGGGTAAACAACACAGAAGGATATAAAATGAGAGGGACTTAATAGTAAAGATACACATACCCCAAGTAGCAGTGATTACCAAGCACTCTTTCAACAATACATAAAATGGGCATACAAGTGCCCATTTGGTCCATTGGTTTGATCAAATACAGGTCAGCATACACATACACACACACACACACACACCAATTTAATAATAAGAGAACGGGTACCAGAATCTAAGCTACATATGACCTTAATGTACTGTGATGGAAAGCTGGGATATCAAGAAGTATTTGGGATATCAGGAAGTATTTGGGATATCAGGAAGTATTTGGGGGGGGGGGATAATCTATTACCACTCAAGAGTCATCCCTGGCTTGGAAGAGAGGGAAGTGCTACCTATAATGAGAACTATAGGCTCCATAATTTTAAGAAGTCTGAATGCCACATTTTCAGAAATTGTGATCATATTTGCATTACATGCCAAATCACAGTAGGGGAGGTTATTTATTATAAAATAACAAGCAAGAGCAAATTGAAGCAATTTATGAATCATAGTAACTGGCACCCATGGATATCAGTGCACTAACACAACTGTCCTGTGTCCACACAAACTACCATCCTCACTTCCTCCAACTGCGGAACATGCCAACTTTTCAAGGGCTTTTGCATACATCAGAGAAGGAGAGGAGGAAGGCCCATCATAGATATGCAGGCGATATGTCAGACCCAAGGATTGGGGGAGGCTGTTGAAACATACATGACGGAAGTGCTGTGAATCATGATTAATCACTTTCATTTTACTTTCAGCTAGGACCAATGTAGCCAAGTACTTGTTGGACTATAATGATTCTGTATCAGACAGAAGTTACAGAGAAAGGTACAGTACAAAATCAATCTGAGAAATATAAACTGCATTAAGAATGGAGTAACGTTCTGGTTGTGTTTTTATATTGCATGTTATTTTGTGTTTTTATATTGTGGCTTGTTTTATATTTTTAAAATGATTTCATGGTTTTAATTTTTGTGAACCGCCCAGAGAGCTTCGACTATGGGGCGGTATAAAAATGCAATAAATAAATAAATAAATAAATAAACAAACAAACAGAACACATGCTTTCTCTCTCTGTCTCAACAAACTTTTATTTACACTGTGACCTGCTATCCTCATCAAGAGTATATTTGAAGATATTTCTAATTTATAGAAGTGAATCTCATAGGAAAAGAAACATAACATTTGACATCCCTTAATGGGCTCTTACCTGTGTAATTAAAAACTTGGTTATTCGCTCTGGCAACCTTCCTTTTTCACTTGACAAGATCATCTCCAGCATGTCTCCATGGAGCTTCTCCATAACAACAAACACTCTTTCTGGTGTTTCGAACATGCATTCCAGATTTACAACCCCCGGGTGATGCAGATTCTATTATATAAGGTAAATACTATTTGAATGAGCCCCATTTTTCTATATCCAATGACATGGCTCAGGAAATAGTTACTATGTAGATATACATTTTCAAGGCCTTTGGCATTAGCATAGGTACAACTAGCCAGAAATAACAATAAATAATAATAATAATAATAATAATAATGGCAATAACTTGTTATGCAAAGTTAAGTGTCCCCCAAAATTTGATCTCTCACCAGTAACATGTCAAAGTTCTATAAAGAACAGGCAATTTGTTCAAATCAATTTATTTTAAGAGTAAAAAAAACAGAACCCATGTTGTTCCGATTGCTTCAAATTCTCTGGACTTGGATCCAAAAATCATACCTTGCATACATTAAGAGAAGGGCTTCATTTTTATAGTTAACAAGTTGGACCTGCACCAAAGTGCTGCAGCATGGGGGATCCTATTCAGCCAGCCTGCCAGCCAGCCTGCCAACTGTGCCCTGCCTCCAGGAAACTCCATTGCCCCTTCCTCCCATTTTCTCTTCTTTTCTCCCGAATAAACCATCAGCATCAGCATTCCATGACCACTGAGCATGCCCAGCCCTCACTAGGCTCCTTTGCTTTTTTATATATATATATATTTGTACTTCTGCAAATCTTGAAGCTTTCTCAAGCCTGATGGAGCCTCCCCCCATTGTGTGCGGGTGGTGCTATTTTGATTATATAAGGATTAACACATGGAGAATGCATTCGCTATTAGTATACATGATGCAAAACATATGAATGCAGCCTTAATTCAGTTCACAGTCCAGAGAAAAGTGGCTTACAATGTCTTCTTTTTATGTGTCTAGGGACAGGCGACAGGATCTCTTAATATCCACTGATTAGCCACCAGAATTCTAATTGTGTTAGATTATCTCAAAAGTGCATTTACTTCCTATTATTCCAATTAGCAAGTTACTAAGATTTTGGTTTCAAAGTTCCGATATTTAAAGCGAATTAGAAATTATTTCAAAGAGAGGCATCACTTTAAAACCTTTTATCTGGAGATTCAATACATAATTAGTTACATAGATTTCTACTGCTGAAACCTGTTCCCAGTAAGTTTTATTGCCCTGCTCTAAATTAAATACATACAGGATATAATTGGTAATTAAATAAAAGATACCTGTAAAATTGCAACCTCATTACGAAGTTGGCTTTCTTGCTTAGTTGGAAATCTCAGTTTGTCAATGATTTTAATTGCTACATCTCTTCCTGTTTTGCGATGTTTTCCTGTTTGATGAAAAATATGCCAATTAACATGATCAGCTTTGAGAAGCATCACCTTTCTAGAACTCAGTTTTTTTCTGAGGAAAATTCTAAGGAATTCTAAGGATTCAGTCTTTTTTCTTTAAAATCATGAAAATTCTAAACACATTTTGAGTCAAAGAGGGACCCATATATGTTTTCTCTTTTAGGATAAAAAAGCAGTGGATGGGAATTTTAAAAGAAGAGCAGCACATGGGGAAAGAGTTATAAATTCATTCTCCCTCCCCTGACCCTGTACCCTAGCATTCCATGTATGTTTACAGTGTGTGTCTGTCCATTTTGTAAAAATGTCAGGAACTTCAGTTGGTGGCCCAGCCACGCCCCTATATGGACAGGGATAACCTGGCTTCAGTTGTCTATGCTCTGGCAACCTCCAAGTTAGATTACTGCAATGCACTCTATGTAGGGCTACCTCTGAAGAAGGTTCAGAAGCTGCAGCTTGTGCAAAATGCAGTGGCCAAATTGTTAACAAGAACCAGAAGGTTTGAACATATAAGACTGACACTGGCCCGCTTGCATTGGCTGCCTGTACATTTCCAAGCCCGATTTAAGGTGCTATAAAGCTTTGCACAGCTTGGGATCACAACACCTCTCCCAACCCGTACACTACGCTCAACATCTAAGGTCCTCCTCCGAGTGCCTACTCTGAGGGAAGCTCAGAGGATGGCAACAAGGGAGAGGGTCTTTTCAGTGGCGGCCCCACAACTGTAGAACGATCTCCCCGACGAGGCTCGCCTGGCACCAACATCGTTGGTAACTTTTCTCTTCTCCCAGGCATTTAACAGCATATGTTGAGTTTTGTAACTGACCCCTGGGTAGTTGATATGTAGTTTGTTTTTATGCTTTTAATGGTTTAAAATTTTTATATTGGTTTTTAAATGTTCAATGATTTTAATCTTTGTAAACCGCCCGGAGAGCTTCGGCTATGGGGCGGTATATAAATGTAATACATGTAATGTAATATGTCATATGTGAAACTTGCCTGAGAACAACCGGTCCATAATCATGCCCATAAAATTGACATATAATACAGGTCCACTGAAATACATAGCCATGAACAGGGCTCCCATCACCAGTTATGGGAGATCTGGAACAATATAGGCCTCATTGCTAAGGAAGCCTGGGCAGGATCTACATTACTCCTTTACAACGGTTCACAACAGTAATAACCACTGTTGGGGCCCAGGACATACTCCATATACAGTTTTCAAACTGTTTTCAAACTGTTATATCCGTTTTGGTGTAGATCTGGCCCTAGATGAAACTGGGCAACTGCCTTGAGATGAAAGTTGGATAGAATCCTCTGAGTTCATCCCTTGAGTTTAAGTCCTCAACCTCCAGTCTCACTCATGGACATCCATGTTAAATGCAAAGACAAACTAACAAACAGACCACTCCAGATATTTTAAAATTGGTATGTAAAAAAAAATCCCAAAGCCATAAATACTGAAATGTCTAACACTGTTGTATTTTAAAGATAAACAACTATTTTTTTCTCTTTTTTAAAAAACTGATTTTCTAGCTAAGCTCTTCCAAAGCTGATCTTAATTATCAGTATCATCATTTAGGATTTTTTACTTAAGATATTAATATCATGCAGCATTTCAGATGTACCTGAGCAGACCTAAAGGGATCTAAGGGCCAAACTAGTTGTGGCATTAACTGGATGGATGCAGTTAACATACACATTTTTGTTCTGTAACAAAATGTTACAGGGGAAGCCTGGCACCCTGACTGCAGAGGAACTCTCCCTGACAAGGTCCTGACAAAAACAAATAAATGAATGAATAAATAAATAAATAAATAAAGCCACCTCTCCAAAGCTGCTATTTGCATTTCAAAGGAAGCCTCCATTCATGCAATCAACATTATGTCTAGCTTGGACCTTGGTGCCAAATTGCATGTGACACAATTTATACAATTAGCAATTGTGTAAATGCTCCTCTAAATATAAGCAGCGGGGTGTGTGGGGGTGGGTTTGCTGGTCTGGATTGGAACCCTGGGTGGGGGCGGGGAAAAGATTTTAACTCTTTCACCTCTGCTATGCTCCTATTCCATATTGGGCCCTCCATGCTGCTACTGTAGTGGAAAGGAAGCTTCCATGTGTGTGAATGGGAACTCTCATTCCAGTGCAAATAGCAAATGTGTCCAATCCAGATTGCAGCAGGCCCTTTCTCTTCCCTACCAGGATCTTAATCCAGATTAAGCTCCCATGCACCTGCAATATACACTTTTTAAAAGTTATATATGCAGATGCAAATTTCCCAAATGGTGTCACATTTAGTTTGGTCCTAAAATGGCAGTAAATAAATTTAAAAAATAAAATTAAGCCCTCTTATTGCTAATGTACATTTCAAACACATAGAACAGGCAAGTTCTGGATTCCACATATCTGAGCATGTAGTTTTGCCCAGGTGTAGTTGGTGTGATTATCTGATCAATAGCCAATGGCCACATTCTCACCACTCATAAAGTACACTGCAGTAAGCTTCCGTACTCCCTGCTCCCCCCTCCCCTGGGGCAGGAGGAGAAGTTTGGAAGTTTCTGTTTGTCATGCATCCAGAGTAACAAATTGTAGTTAACACTAACTATGATTAGCTTCAAACAAGCCAAATTCAATCTACAGTTACTCAAACTGGCTTGTTTAAAGTAACCAGATTTAATGTTAACCACAATTAACATTGACCTGGATGACGCAGTAAGCTGAAGCTAAAAAAAAACAAAAGCAGAAAACTTCCAAAGTCTTCCTCCCAGCTGCGCAAGAGTGTGACCCTGAGACTCGTTGTAGCGTGTTTCTGCTCATTCACGTTGTGCTAAATTGTGGTTAGTGTGAAGTGTGAATGAATAAGCAAGTCTATGGGGCTTTCTACACCTCCCAGCGTTCTGGGAGGGAGGGGGGAGACTCTCGCGATATCCTGATCGTGAGAGCATCCCCCAGCATGCACATGCGGTGCGCAACATCCCAGAAGGAAGAAGGGATGTCGCAGCCGCCATTTTGGGGGGGGGCAGATGGAGCCAAGCACACTTGCGCTCCATCGAAAAAGTAAGTTGGGGGGAAAAAACCAAAATCGCAGCCGTTACCTCCCCTCCCCGCTTCCAATGGATGGCGGAAATGCAGGTCACCTCTCCCCTGATGTGGCTGCATGCCCATTTTGGTGCCGCACTTATTCTCAAGTAAGCGGGCACCAGGCGGGACAGACGCCCACACTTCCTGTAGTCTTGGGATGGTCCCGGGACTGCAGGAAGAATCAGGTTTTCCCAGGGTTTCTTTCTCCCTGGGAAAACCCGTGCCCAAACCCCCCTGCCTCTGGGACTCCCTGTGTGTCATTTGGACGCATAGGGAGCACCCAGGGATGGTCCCGGGAAAAAAGGCTGGTGTAGAAATGGCCTATGTCAAGCAACTGTGAGATAACACAGGAAAAATTATGACCATCAGGAAGTATGATTACAGGTGATATAAAGAATAAAATATACATTGGGGAAGAGGTCAAGGGGAAAATGAATCTCTGATTCCAAATTAATCCCAAAATTAGAATACACAAAGGGAGGTACTGCAAGGTGTTTCTAGAATATTGTAGCTCAAACTAGTTAGGCTCAGATTATAAAATCCCTGTGCCACAAACTATTTTTAAAGAAATGTCTAAATAATGATTTTCTCCCATCTTCTCTCCATATGATAATAAAATATTTTCTATATGCCTGCCAGCAAGAAAAGATTGGTTGTAACATGAATTCTAAATGCCTAAGAAATGCTACATTTCTTCCCCCATTTTCTTATCTATTACGCATGTGGAAAGTCTTACCTCCATAAACAATTCCAAACTGTCCTGATCCCAGCACCTCATCTGGAAAGATTTGGTATACTGTACTGATATCCTGTTTATACAAATGGGTTGCATGTTAAGCATCAGAGAATAGAAATAAAGTTAAGATTTGATTATTTTTGCTAAAGCAAAATCATTAAGAAAAATAATTTGGCAGAAAGGCCACTTAATTCCATGCAAAAGGCATGGTAGACAGCACCTTTGTAGATGGCAGCATAAGACAGCAGAATACACCCTAAGTTCTGCCTCCTTTTGAAATCCCTGGTGATGAACTGAAGCCCTTGCTGTGGTGTGGACACAGGCTCTGAAGGTTTCTGCACATGTGCTCTGAATTCAAAGGCAGTGAACACCAGAGGAAGTGAAGCAGCTTCCAATGTCCACAGCAACCCCAAAACTGCCTCACATGTTCAGTGGCAATCGAGGACTCTGGAAACACTGCACTTAAGCCTTGATGAATCTGTGAGTTTACAATTGGAGTGGGGGGGGGGGGTAACCTGTGCCCAAAGGGTCACATGCAATTCTCAGTCTAATTTCATGTGGCCCTCCACCTAATTTCAGAGCACTGGCAGCATGCTGGGTGAGAAGGAAGAGGGAGGGGGGAAGGGAGTGGCAGAAAGAGAGAGAAAACAAGATGGCAAAATGAAAAAGAGAAATGGGTTGAGTCACCCATTTTTGGCTCTTGTCCTGCCCACTGCTGGCTTCAGCGTCCCCCACGTGCGCCCCCTGACAGATTACTCCTGAGCAAATGCAACCCTCAATGTAAAATAGATTACCCACCCAGTTTACAAGATAGGGAGGTTGTGGCGAAAGGCCAGCTCGGTGCCAGGCCTACTGAAGCTTTTGTAGAGGCTATAGGCCTCTCCAGTGACCTTAGCAGGTGATGCTGAGCCTCCTGAGGGCCCCTAGTTCTTTGGGAATAATCGCAGAACCAAGTGAACTTAAAAAAGGCAGGTTGGATTTCAGTAAAATTCCAAGTAAATCTATGTTACTGGAACATTCTCTGGAGTCGACCCATGTGGTGTCATATGCGTCTATTCACAGACCACTAATATTAATAATAATAATAATAATAATATATTTATTTATTACCCGCCTCTCCCAACGGATCGAGGCGGGGAACAGCATTAAACACAAAATACAAAACTGATTAAAAGCACATAAAACCAATACATCATTAAAATACTAATAAAACACCAATAAAACACTGACGGTGGCGTAATCCTTTTGTGGGGCTACAAAAGAAATGTGAATTGTAAAAGCTGGGACCCTTTTTATCTGAAAGAAAAATTCTAAAAAACTGCTGTGAAGTTCCTTTTCCTCACTGGATTTCCCCCTTTTGGTAAAGAAAATGGCCAATGAGACACCCTCTCAAAGTTTTCAAAACAGATCAATGACTTTGAAAGCTGCACTCTGTCATGTCTGGCACCAACACTCAGAATACTTACCACATTTTCTTGGACCTGGCAATTTGATACTGAAATACTGATGGATATATCTCCTAGAAAGAAAAGTTACAGTAATTATTGTAGGTGTATATGTGTATGTGTGTGTGTGTGAGAGAGAGAGAGTGTGTGTTTGCCACACACATACACACACAAAGGAAAGGTAAATTTGAACAAGCACTAAGGAATTAACCACCCAGTCCATGGCACAGTTGAGAATGTATTGCTGATTTACAATGGATAAACATAATTGATTTTTCCTTCCACATGTTGATTTATGCAATAATATCACAGTGAGATCTATGGGGTAGGTGGCCTTTTGAATAGAACCAATATACATGAACTTCCCTGTCCTCACACCAGGATAGATATATCAGGTATATCGTGGTAAAACAGCCCAATGATTCTTGTTGAACTTCACAACAACATCTACCATATGACTAAAGCAATTGGTAAAAATCAACTATATTAAGGAGAATATAAGACTGAGGTCTTTAGATAGTAAAATAGATCAGAATAGGGATTATTCCAACTTTACACCCAGGAATAAAGGATAAAACACCACTGGCTAGAACATTTCCATATACTAGAGCAGAAGAGTTCTGAGGTATATAATTAGTATTATTGACCACAAATCAGTGGACAATGATCACTGTGTTCTAGCTTTCCAGTCTCGATCTACGTTACCGTTCAAATGTCAAGCGAAGACTTAGCCAGTACATTTGTCAAATGATCATGCAACATAATGAAATAAAATACTTGTCCTACAAAGGATTTAATAAGATAGGCAACTTATCTTTTGTGGCTACTATGGGTCCATGATATGGCTTGGCTTTGCATTCAGGTAAGCTGGCAATGTCAGATTTAGGAATGGAGAGAGATTTGTTTGCTTTCCTAGTTAATGCAAACATATCTAATTTGCACTTCCCAAACCAACCCGTGAACCAAAATGCAGAAATACCACAATATTCACACTTCTACAAATTTCTCCAAGCAATTCTCCAATAAAAAAAATGAGTACCAAAATGTGCATATTAAGGGAAACTGCAGATAAAACTGTTTATTAGTGAAAAAACTGTATAAAACTGCATTACATTAGGGAAACCTGCATGCAAAAATGTGTATATTAGGCAAAATTATATACAAAAATATGTGCATGAAGAACTGTGCATGAAGATGCATCTAAACTTTCAAAGGTGTTTGGTACTGAGGTTATGCTGTCTGATCTTCAGATGTGTCAATGGCCCACCACACTGCAGGCAGCTGATGTAAAGGCCTGGAGACTGTGGGATGGGACACAGTACAACGCTGATCCAATCCTACAACAATGTATCTATATAACCAGCATGATATCCAGACCTCAAAGTAAGTGCTAGAGCTCTTTATAAGCTACCTGTCTGTTAATAACAATTTAAGTGAAAGCTACCCCTTAGATATATAGAAGCAAGTGCTCAACTAAAACTCACAAATTCAGTACACTGCCTGCCACAGAAGACCTGCTCTACAGACAAAATGATTCACAAACCTTCTATCATCATCATCATCATCATCATCATCTTTCGCGCTTATAGCTTTTCTTCTAGACGGACATGATGGGCTTTGCCAAGTCATGCTGTCTTTTACAGATTGAGCATGTTTTAATTATGACTGCTTTCTGGATGTTGGTGTGAATGTATTTTGGTAGGCCTAGCTTCTGAAGGTTTTCTGTATAGTTTTTTTATTTGATGTCGGAGATTAATGTTTCTAATGGAATAATTGTGACCTTTTCCTGTTGCCATAGTTCTTTGACTTCCATGGCCACAGGTGTATATTTTTCTCTCTTTCCCTCTTCCTTTTCTACAACATTCCTGTCATTAGGTATTGATGTGTCAATGAGGTACGTGTGTTTTTCATCATCATCATCATCATCATCATCATCATCATCATTTGTAGACCACTTGAGAGGTATATGTGTCCACTTAGTAAACTTTTTTCTTGTTCCACAATCAAAGCACATATTGACTCTGTTCAGATGACACGCTAAGCCACGGTGGCTACGGTAACATTATGGCTTACCGTGTCATGCAAACTATGGCTTAGTGTGTCGCGTAAACCATTCCTAACCATGGTGGCTCCATAACCACAGTTTAAACACACTAGCTAACCATTTGCTGCGAAAGGGTTAGTGGCCTAACCATGGCTTAGGGTGTTGTCTGAACAGGCCCATTGTCAAAACTAGAATTGAATTATGAAAACCATGGGTCATAGGCAAAGACCATTGAGAAGGGTTCCTTAGTAGACTGCAAAACCAAGTACAAATATTATCAACTGTTCTGCAACCTTTCTGCAGACCACCAGAATGGAGCTGAGAGACCAAAGGTTTGAGAACATTTGTACTGGCTTATTTTAAAATAGAAAGTTGATTAACTTACTGTGTAAGCTTGGTCCTGAACCAGTGGATGCCCCTTTGGGGATAACAGGCATGAGGGCATGCTGGATTGCCATCTCCCACATCCTTGCCACATCCGGGCCACAACCAGTTGTGAGAATATTACTATTAGCTGGAAGGCTTGGTAAGTTTTCAACATTTTCCCCAACGTAGTAGACAATATTTGCTGTGGTTATTTCAAAGCAATGGTGATTTGCTTCCTGGGGCAATAGACTGAAGTTTTTTGCAGGTTCCAGGGATAAAATTTCAGACAATGGGATTTCCTGCAAAGAATTATTTATTATTACCGTATTTCATCGAATCTAAAACGCCATCGAATGTAAGACACACCTTAATTTCAGGGCCACCAACAGGGGAAAAGCTTTGTGTTGATTCTAAGACGCACCTTAATTTCAGCACCCCTCCCCCCCATCACTGTCGCCCATCCTTGCTGCCGCCACTGCCGCTCCATGCCACTACCAGCGCTCGCCTCGGCCTGGCAAGGCGTCATTACTGGGAACTAGGCCACGATCCGGCCTAGTTCCCAGTAACGATGCATTGCCAGGCCGAGGCGAGCGTTACCAGTGGTACGGAGCAGCGGCGGCAGCAGCGAGGATGTGCGATGGCGATGGAGGGGAGATGGGGGAGGGTTTGGGCCCCGCAAGTCCCCCCCTCGCAAGTCCCCCCTCCCTTCTTACTTTGATCGCTGCTGCCTCGACCTGGGAAGGCTTCAATACTCAGAAGGAGGCCTTGATCTTGTGAGATTTCCTGAGAACGTAGCCTCTTTCCCAGTACTGAAGTCTTCCCAGGCCGAGGCAGCAGGGATCAAGGTAAGTGGGGAGGGAGGACTTCTGACTGGCCTTGTGGGGTCCCTTGGGACCTGTTAGGGTGAGTCGCGGGGGGGACATGCAGAGCCCTCCCGCCTTCTGCAAAACATGGGAGAAATCCGGTGATTCTAAGTCGCCATTGATTCTAAGACGCACCCCGTTTTTACAGATGTAAACATGGGAGAAAAAGCGTGTCTTAGAATTGATGAAATACGGTATTATTATTATTATTATTATTATTATTATTATTATATTATTTTCTACAACACTTTTCCAGGTACAAAAAGTGTTTTAATGTCTATTTATTTTGTCCATCTAAATATTCAGCCACAGCTTTTGAAAATGCTGTGAAACCTCATTCTCAGCTCTTGGGAATAAAGCCCCTAGTCCCCTAAGCTTTTTGCCCTGGTACTTTACTACCCAGTTCATCAGTGTCACAGAGAAGGAGGAAAGAAAGGGGAACTCTCCCCCTCCACCCTATGCACCACTGCTGCTGTTCCTGTCACAGTGACAGAGTACAGGGGAAGGTATTTGGGGAGGCGGGGGTTGGAGAGGAAAGATGCGGGGGAAGATGTGGGCTTGTAGGGAGAAAGTTGCAAATTATCCTCAGGCTCAGAATTTGGTCGAAACTGAAAAAGAATTTGGGGCTTTAAAAGCTCACCTGTCATTTTAAACTCCCAAAGTTTGTATCTGAGCCTGCCCTGGAAAATCTTTGCCAACATTTCTAGTAAGTAATAGTAGTCCTATTCCCTCTCCAATCAACTTTCCTAATGCCTCTTATTTCCTCAACAACCCTTTGGATCCTGGCCGGTATGTAGGCTGGATCGGCTCAGGATCTTGGCTGAAATGTTAGAATGGATTTCTTAGCTGCATAGAGACATTTAGGAATCTCTTTCTCCATTTCGCCTTATTCACTACAAATCAATAAATCAGAGGTAGTTTAGGTTGACATATGGCCTGCTACAGTTGCACTTGATGAGTCCAGATGTCCATTTTAACATGATTATTATGTAGTTCTGTACTAGAAATGCCAGAGGAAGTTGCCAGACTCAGGCTTGGATACCAGTTTCATAATGCATTCCTGAAAGGGGCAGCAAGCATTACAAGATCCCTGGATTCTTCTCTGGCTCAGATTAAAATTCCAGCAAAAGAAGAATGTCCACCCCTTGTGGCAGATCCTTAAGGCAAGAGAGTCCTCTGTGGGGCAAGACTGCTCCCTCCCTGTGGTTTTCAGGAGTGTAGTCTCTTTAATGCCCCCTTTTCCCTCTTCATATGCCTGCTTGTTCTAGCCAGGGAATCAATGTTTAAAGGGAACAAGCAAGATGGTGGGAGAGGGTTAGGGACCCATGGTGGCCAGATGTTAAGTGAATATGTATCAATTTCCTGATTTTTAAAAAATGGGGGAGACCAGGGAACTCACCTCTCCACCCTGTGCTGTTGCACCCATGTCCTGTGTGAACAGAGTGCTGGATTAGATGGACCTTTGGTCTGATCCAGAACGGCTGTTCTTATGTTCTTACAATGTACAGACAGCAAGAATATAACTTTAATCATAGCTATCTTCTGGAATATACCATATAAAACCCGAAATCATCTTTACCTTGTAGTATTTGCTTCCAGTATCATTTTGAAACAGCGTAATACATTTGCTGTCCAATCTCCAGTAGTGTCGTTTCCTCTGCATTGATATAAAAACAATTAAAATTAATTTAGAAAATTCTTAGTAACGAATGTAGCAATAACAAAATTAAATTAAATGAGATAATGCCCACAGCCCAAGCCCCACAACTTATACACTGGTGGCTGGATGCATTTCTTTCTCCCTACATGTGGCTAAGCTTTTGTGCAACCAGTAGGGTTAATTCGCAAGCACAAACTGGTTTCTTCACATTTTCCACTGCATTTTCTGGATAAGAAATCCAGAGCTCCTAAATTTAGTAATGGATCAGAGCACTTGAATATAGTACTAAATACTAGATGGACCCATTGGGTGTGAAGGTGCACTTATTAGTTATTGTAAGATTTTTTTTTATTGTTGTATGTATTAAAACCTATATATATATATATATATATAGTATACAGAAGACATATGTTTCTGTGGAGCATTTGCATGAACATCATAATCCAAAGTCCTGTGAGGGAAACAAATATTTGTGGGATCTGCTTTATCCAAGATATCACACCAAATAGGAATACCTATTAGGTTCACAGCAGATATGAAGGTGACTGGCCAATATCACCTCTCCCAAGTCTTATCTCTATGTCCCCTAGTCTACAGCCTTGCATAACTGTCTTTTATCACAGACAGCTATAATTCTAAATGGGTCTTATAAAAGTTATGCATTTCCTTTTTATCTAACAAAAACTATGATAGTCAAACAAAAGCTGTTTTCCAGAACATTTCTGATACTACAGACACATCTTGATTTGGTTTGCTTGGAACGGTTTCACATTCTGTGGTGTGCCAAGGGTAAATCCAACCCATTCAATTTGTCTGATCTCTAATCTAACCATGATGGAGGTAGTAAGTCTTTCTTAAACATTGTTTATGTTATTCACATTGGTTATTTCAACTTTAGAGCCTGAAAGTCAAACGTATATGAGAGTCTTTAAAAAGAGAGAGGCTCAGTTCAGACAACACGTTAGTCAACGCAGTGTGAAAACTCCACTCAACAATTGAGTTTTTAGGAGGTACTCCCCACACATGTTCTAACTCCACCGTTGTGTGACTGTGGGCTACCGTGGAGTTGAGTAAAATCCATAACAATGTTTGATTGACAGTTCTTCCACCTCTCTGGTCCTCCCGGTGGTATCTCATCAGCCATTGCTGCAAAAAAACAATCCTGGCGGCTTCCCTAGAGCAGCACTCATTCCTTTTGCTGCTGTTGCCAGGGAACTCTGTAGCCAGTGGGGAAAGTTAACTCAATGGAAAACTCCACAGAGTCCCCCCCCAACACACAACACAACAGTTGTGCAGGAACTCTCCTCTGCACAGAGTGGATATTCTGTGTGGAGTGTTTTCCAAAAACACTCCACCATTGCGTGGAGATTTCCTGCCAGATGTCACATTTCTCAACGGTGGTGTAAAAACTCCACCGTGGAATTCTAAAACCACCATTGAGAAACGTGTTGTCTGAACTGAGCCAGGGAGACTCTTATGCGCTTAAATAAAGATGCTCACACATGGAAGCCTACTCAAGATTACGTTCAGTCTCTGCCTTGGTAGGGCTCTGAGGCCCTTTATACACATGGAAGATTTCTGACATTCAAAAGAATGAGGGAGCAGCACTACTGGTATACAGGAGCCACATACAATCACTGTAGTTTGGAGACATTTTTGTTTAACGTCTTTCTTACCAGAGTGTCTTTGCTTGTGTAGTGGACCATCCACCCCTCTTTCATTACTGTGCTACTTCTCCTTTTTGTGTGCTTGACAGATTGCACCACTCTCATTAATGGAATATTGTTACTTGTCGATGGGCTTTAAAAACAACAACAGTAAATTGAAGTAATAGACAACTTTAATAAACATGAAAAACAAATAATAATAATAATAATAATAATAATAATAATAATAATAATTTATAACCCGCCTCTCCCTACGGATCGAGGCGGGGAACACAATGCAAATACAAGCATGACAAAGTTAAAAATTTTAAAACAAGAGAAACACATCATTAAAACATTTAAAATTCATCCGGATAGGCCTGCCGGAAGAGAACAGTCTTCATGACTCTCTTGAATTCATGAAGACTGTCAATTTGTCTAACCTCCTCCGGCAGACCATTCCATAGTCTGGGAGCCATAGAAGAGAAGGTCCTCTGGGTAACACTCGCCAGCCTAGTTCTGGCTGGCTTGAGTACGTTCTTCCCAGAGGACCTAAGAGTGCGGGGCGGATTGTATGGGAGAAGACGATCCCGTAGGTAGCCTGGGCCCAAACCATGTAGGGCTTTAAAGGTAATAACCAACACTTTATACTTTGCCCGGAAACTGACCGGCAGCCAGTGAAGTGATTTTAAAACTGGTGTAATGTGGTCACCCCTAGGTGTACCGGTGACCAACCTGGCTGCCATATTTTGAACAAGTTGAAGTTTCCGGACTAGGCACAAAGGTAGCCCTATGTACAGCGCATTGCAGAAGTCGAGCCTCGAAGTTACCAGCGCGTGCACTACCGTCTTTAGGACTTCCAACTTTAGGAAGGGGCGCAGCTGGCATATCAGCCGAAGCTGATAGTAGGCACTCCTGGCCGTCGCATCAATCTGAGCTGTCATCTGGAGCGACGGATCCAGGAGTACCCCCAAGCTGCGAACACAGTCTTTCAGGGGGGGTGTAACCCCATCCAGAACTGGTTGACACACCTCCAAACCCAGGTTGGGGCCTTTGATAGCAAGCACCTCCGTCTTGTCTGGATTCAGCTTCAGTTTGTTTTTCCTCACCCAGCCCATTACCGCCTCCAAGCATTCGTTCAGAGGAGACACACTATCATTAGCTGACGATGTTGTTGAAGGCATAGAGAAATATATTTGGGTGTCATCAGCATATTGATAGCACCCAGCCACATGCCTCAGGATGATCTCTCCCAGCGGTTTCATGTAAATGTTAAACAGCATTGGGGAAAGGATGGCACCTTGCGGTACACCACATAGCAACTCCTTTTTTGAAGAGCAGCTATCCCCAAGCATCACCATCTGGAACCTGCCCGAGAGATAGGATCGGAACCACTGAAGCACAGTGCCCCCGATTCCCAATTCCCCCAGGCGCTCCAGAAGGATACCATGGTCGATAGTATCGAAACCCGCTGAGAGGTCCAGGAGTACCAGCAGGGACACACTCCCCCTGTCGATACTAAGGCGTACATCATCTACTAAGGCGACCAAAGCGGTCTCAACTCCATATCCTGCTCTGAAGCCGGTTTGAAATGGGTCTAGAAAATCAGTGTCATCCAAGACTGCCTGGAGTTGAAAGGCAACCGCTCTCTCGATCACCTTGCCCAAAAATGGAAGATTTGATACTGGCCTGTAATTATTAAGGTCCAGGGGATCCAGGGAGGGATTTTTTAGAAGCGGCCTTACCACCGCCTCTTTTAAACATGATGGAAAGCTGCCCTCCCTGAGAGATGCATTAATAATATGTTGTAAATGTGATCTAACTGCATCTCCTCCCTGGACGACCAGCCAAGAAGTACAGGGATCGAGAGGGCAAGTCGTCTTCCTCACACATCCAAGTACCTTGTCCACATCCTCGGTACTCACCAACTGAAACTGATCAAGTGTAATCCTACTCGCGGAGTCACTGGACAAATCTCTTTGGACAAATTTGTCCAAAGAGAGACAAATTAATTTGTTGCTTGTTTCACTCACATACCAATAGCCTTCGGTTCCTTGAAAGAGGAAATAAAGGCTGGATTTAAATGTAATAAGTAATAAAATAAATAAATACAGGAGAAGGTGGTCTTTCAGATAACCTGGTCTAAACAGGTTTCAAGTAGAACCAGAGAAATTATCTTATGAAGGTGATGATAATGCTTTACAGGAAAGCTGTGAGAAGTAAATAAACTATAGCATGTAGCCAAGCTTTTTGTTTTACTTTAGAGTAATGGTGCATGGCCCTAATTCGATTTGGAACCTGTGAGGGGAAGATTAAACCTCCCCACCTCCCACATCCCCATTTGATCTCCAATATTCTGCCCAGGAATTCTCCAGAAATATTGGAGTCAATGGAGGTTTCTCCCCACTTTTTCAAATCCCTGTGCCAGGGATGGGGTAGAATTTCAGGGAGCAAATGCTGCAGGAGAGAGTTTTCATCCCTCCCTCCCTCCCTCCCTCCCTCCCTGTATGTGCTGGTTCTCATTGAAATTGGGGGCACATGCAGTTACTCTAAAGAAAATGTCAGGCCTCATATGTTAAACTCACGGTGATACTGATGTGCAATAGCTCTGAATATATTCTACTTAGGCACCATGGCTAATAGCCATTGGCGAATAGCCATTGATAGACATATCCTTCAAGAATTGAGAGTTGGTATGGTGGTTGTATGAGGTTTAAATCTCCACTGGGTGAACTTGGGCCAACCTAAACTACTTCACAGGATTCTTGTGAAGATAAAATGGGGGGGGGGGGCAATAACCTAAGCTGACCAGATAAAATCCAGGTGAGGGCTCCTGTAACTTTAACAGTTGTAGAGAAAAGGGAATTTCAGCCATTGTCATTTGTATGCAATTAGTTCCTGGTGAAATTCCCTCTTCATCACGACTGTTAAAGTTGCAGAAGCCCTGCCTTCTTTTGTATATGGTCACTGTGGTATAGTGCCTGCACCTTTAACTGTTGTGATGAAGAGGGAATATCACCAGGAACTAATTGCATACAAATAACACTGGCTGAAATTCCCTTTTCTCTACAACTGTTAAAGTTACAGGAGCCCTGACCTGGATTTTATCTGGTCACCCTACAATAACCATGTGTGCCATTTTGAGCTGCTTGGAAGAAGGGTGGGATATATCGCTCGATGTGATAGAGCACATGTTTTGCATGCAGAAGGTCCCAGGTTCAATCCCCAGCTTTACCAGGTAGGGCTAGGAAAGAATTCTGCCTGAAACCCTGGAGAGTCAGTGTCAACAGTACTGGGCTAGACAGACCAATGGTCTGACTCAGTATAAGGCAGCTTCCTATGTTCCTAAATGTACTAAGTCAATTCATTTGTACGCTGCTTTGGCATAATGTTGCAAACTGTAACATTATTTCAGCACTACGGGAAGGTTATAGAGGTGTGCAAATGTTTGGTTTGGATGATCAGATCTGCATTTTCTAGATAGCAACTATTCCTTATAAACACTTACTTTCAAAGACACTAAAAATTGTGACATGGCACTTTTCCAAAGAGGTGAAACTTCCCAAGGCCCTTGGCCTTTTTTCTAGGATGGCATTGGCAGGCACAGCTGGCACAGGGAGCAAGAGAAATGAATTCTACCCCTATGCAAAAGCTCACCTGATCATTCTGTTACTCTCATCATGGTCAGGATCAGCATCCTGCATTTCTCCATTGTCGCTCTGGTTCATGATTGCCATCTCAGCGTCATGGGCCATAGACTCCTCCATTTCATCTAATAGTCCACTGTTTCTCTCACTGTCGTTGTCGTCGCTTCCCTCTTCCATTACCACATCCGACTCAGCACCAGGGCTAAGTAAATCTGGAATATTTTTCAAAAAACAATAACATGCTTATGAAAGCCTGAGATGGGGATCCAAAGCTTGCTCTGCCATAAAGCAAAGCTCAATATATGAGTGAAATCCAATGTTGCATGCGCAGATTTATGCTCACACAAAGGGAATTTTCGCAGCTCTCTTGCCCTATGCAATCTCCACACCTCCCAAAATCTGATTCAGAGGGTCCTTCAACCCTCTGGAAAAACTTTGGGCATGGGGGGCCACAGGTGGTGGGGGATCTTCCCCTTCCCTGCTCCATTTACAAAAGTTGTTTGATCAGCAGAACCCTAGGAAGATTGGAAACTGACATACCATTGACACACAGTGGAGGTTGGTGGTTCCAATGTCAGCGGGGAGTGAATCCACTCTGGGTTTCAGTCAGAACCAGTCAGAACTCTAAAGGACCTATCGAAGGTTGATAGCTCCTCTAGAGTTCTGACTGGTTCTGATTGAAACCTGGGCAGATTCAGAGCCACCTGCCTCCACATCAGAGCCACCAGCCTCCACTGTTGATACATCTAGAGCAGTATTGTCAACCCTGTCTGGCAGCAACTCTCCAGGGTTTTCAAACCAGGGACCTTTCCTAGCCCCGCCCAGAGATGCCAGGGATTGAGCCCAGGACCTTCCGCATGCAAAAAGGTGCCCCATCACTGAGTTACATCCCCCCTACCCCGTTACCCCTCTATCTGAATATTGATTCTAAAGACCATCTCCAGCTGACAAGTAATCCTTCAATTCTAAAATAGCTTTGAGAAACCTATTGGAAATGGAAACATACCAAGAATATTCCATTGCCAATGGGAAGATGCGGAGCAACTGTTTTTTAAAAAGTATAGGCCTTACATCAGATTATAAAGGAGGGGGGTCTCTATTCTCACATTTCTACAGGCATTTAGATGTTTTAAATCACAGTGAAGTTGGATAAACTAGACTTGGGCTCGGAGTGGAGTCATATTGATTGCGACAGCACAGGTTCTTATCAGATAAGTCTTTTTGATTTTGTCCATGAATATAAACGGATGCTTGAGGAATTTGATCTTCAGGGCTGGTCTACCATTAAGCAGAGTGAGGCAGCCACCACTGGCAACTGTGTCATGAAACGCCATCTGGGGAGTAGCGGGGCTTTGAAGATCTATATCAGGGACCCTGTACCTATTCTAGAGTAAAAAAATTAAAAATGGAAGAAAGAAAAGATAGCTGCTAAATATGGATTTAAATAATGCCTGATTTGGCCATCAGATTAATGAGAAAACCAGGACTTGGTTATCCCCCTCAGCTTTTGCACTTCCCGAATATTCTGCTGCAATTCTTTCTTTCTTTTTCTTTTATTGTGAATTTTAAAAAAAACAGAACAATAAAAACAAAAAGAAATGGTGAAAAAAGAAAAAAAACATTACATATACAGCGATGTCATCATTTTTCATTGAATGTTAAAAAGGGGGGGAGAGAGAATTACACATAGGTTTCAAAAAATCAGACCATATAGCCATATATTTATCCATTCGCAAGTTGCGCCTGTATATCACCCGTTCAAATGTTGATAAAATTATTAAGTCCTCGATCCATTGCATTATGGGAGGTGAGTATTTATCCTTCTAATATGTTAGAATAAGTCTTTTAGCTGTCATAAGGGCTCTGAAAATCCATTTGCACTGACCCTGTGTTAGTTTCCAAGAAACCGGCAGGTAGTTTAGAAGGGCATGCACATCCTTCCATATTAAAGATTGATTCAGGACAAGATTTATCCTTATTTTAACCTCCTTCCAAAAGGAGATTACTGAGCACTGCCAAAACATATGGGTTAAAGAAGAATTAGGTGCATTACATCTCCAACAATTAGTTAGACCCTTGTTGAAAAGATGTTGTGGGGTTCATTAGAGCCAAAACAGGATTTTTTGCTGAATAAGACGTAGCCTACGATCCATACAGACTTCAGATATAGTCTCTAAGGCAACAGTCCATTGATTGGGCAAAATGGACACTCCAATTCTCGATTCCAAACTTGTCTTAAACTATGAGTATTGTATTTATTTACTACAACTAAATATTTATATATATGGGTTGTGGATCGACATGTCTGCACAGCTACTATAAGTGTTTCTAACAGTAATGGAGGCTCTGAGGCCATAAAAGCAGCCAGCCCAAAACTAGATTTCAGCAAATGTTGAAACTGTAAGTATTGCCATTCATCCGTAGCAGGTAAATTATATTTAACATGCAAATCAGAAAATGGCAAAAACTCATCATCTGAACCTATTAATTGAGCCAAAGTAAAAATTGCCTTATCCATCCAAGTCCTCCACAAAAAATTTTTTTTTCCAATTTTTAAATCTGGATTTCCCCATCAAGTCAATTTTGCGTGAGAAAATGGGTCAAACTGCAATTGACGCAATACTATACACCATACCTCTTTACTGGCTCCAAATACTTCTCAGGTGATTTAAAAATCAGAAGCTCTTGAGGAAATTGTGGGTTAATTCCAGTGCTGAGTTAGCAGAGGTCCACTACCGTGTTAGAACTTTCTCCCTCTCACCTCCCCTCTGCGCTGCCTGAAAATCTGCTCCCGGGCATCTCCCAGCCCTCCAGAGCAAATTTTGAGGGAGTGCAGAGGGATGAGGAATCACCCGCCACCCCTCCTGGTTTTGTTGACAGACATGATTGGATACAACCCTGTATTTCTCAAGGACAACTGGAACACAGTGCATCAGGCACTGGGTTGGGGAGGAAGGGGACTGATATCAGTCTCCCCTCCCTCTCTTTGCAGCCATTCACACCACAGCTGCTGATGCTGCCGATCAGTACAACATTTTTAATGTGTTCTTTTATTCTTCTTCCTAGAATGGAAGATGCTTTAGATATATGCTCCTCTTTCTCTGCATATACACAAGAATCAACTGCTCACACATAAGAGGAGAATACTCTAAACAAAACTGAATGACTAACTTATGGCCCCAACTTCAAACATTCTTTTGTTTTGTTTTTTCTATCCTTTATTATACTTCCTTCTTCACATTTAAAGAATGATATAGACAGCTCAATCTTAATTAATATTTTAGCATTCAAGTCGAGGGTTATCAGAGAAGGCAGGGTGCACACTGTCAATTGGTTTCCTCTTTCCCTTTAATGCAACCTATGATTTTTTCCCCTCCCCCTTTCCTTTTCATTCTAAAAAAAACATTCTCATCCACAACTTCGTGTCTGTTCTTTCTTCAGGAGGCTTTTAGAACACAAATTACTACTGTCTTCAATGCAACTTACCTCCATTAATGGCCACTTCCCCAAGGCAATTATTTGGCACTTTAGGTGCACAGCGTTTGTGACAGTTGAACCTGCAATCTAGTTAAAGACAAGATACAATGATACAGTTATAACCTGACATTGTCAGGTGTGAACAGCTGTATGTATCAGGGTACAACGAAGGCTGGGTGTGAGGTGGTGAGTGTTGGCTAAGATGCAATGCCCAAATCATGGTCCAGAAACTTGGAATGAAAATCAAGCTTACACACTGTCCACCTGTATTTGTGATTCACCCAATATCCGCCCAGCCCAAAGGATTGGGTGGGAGAGTGGCTTTTGCAAGTGGGGAGGAGTGGAATAAGGCACCTTGTGTGTCAAAGACACATGTGCCATATGAGGTAGGGCAGGGTGGGGTGGGGCCTATAAAGGCCATCACCTAAGCCGAAGCTTGGTACCTTCCTGTGATGGGATGTGCAGGAATTGGCCAAATTAGCCATCAAAGGCTTTGTTAGAAAGTCATGTTTTAACCTGGTGCCGAAATGAAAACAGTGCTTGCACCAGTTGGGCCTCCAGGGGGAGGGCATTCCACAGCCGAGATGCCACAATATGTAGAATGCCATTTCGCCAGATCTTCACCAAGAAAGCTGAACTCTGTAATCTATATCAGTTGTGCAAATTGAGCAAAATTGCATAACGTATAATATTTTTTGCTCCAGCTTCTGGGATTTTAGTAGGCATTCCACATACATCTGTCTGTATCTTCAGAGCTATAAAGGCTGAAAGTTGGAGGGCTTGTTTAATAGCTAACAGCTGGAATTTTCAGGTGCTCGATTCTCTGCCAAAATTCCACATTCTGCACTTTTCTTGCTCAAAGTTGCAACATTCATGGGTTACATACAAATATAAACAGCAGAATGTTACATAAATAACATTCTCAGGAAGAGCACTTTTCTATAAAGAGTTTCGATGAAGTGGTATAGAAATCAATATGGCAGCCTCGCATGTTTCACCTTCTCCTCATTGGTTAATGTATGGAAATGTGAAGAACATGATTTTATTTTCCCTTTGATGGCTAATTTGATTGCCAAAGCCAACACTCACCAATTATGAGAGGGGTACAATCAAGGCCTTGCACATTCCATGATTCCAGATAACTGCCCAAACAATATGAAGAAATTTGGCATCCAAAGAATGTCACATTTCCATTTTTAAAAACTGTTCTGATTTTCTAGCCCTCAATGTTGGATGAGTATGTAGTTAATAACTAAGGAACTTTCCGAAACCAGAAGTGATACAATAGCATTCCAGTGGTGAGGAATTGATGCTTCAGCAACTTACATAGCCCCTCCCCTTCCCCTCCATAAGAAGCAGAAGAGGAAAATCAATATGAAACTTTTAAAGAAAAACTAAGTTTAAAAATAATGTTTTAATGCTGCATTTAAAACTTTTATCTTACAGGCATCTAATGAACCTCAATCCAGTTCTTCAATACACTTACCTTTGCATTGCAAACCCTGCCTAAAAAGTCCTTTGAGTAGCTTCTTACAGTACTGACAAACAGTTGGCCGTGTATATGAATGGATCACAAAGGTATGAGGCACTTTAACCTTGGAAAGCAAAATCTTGTCAAGTTGAATGGGTCGTCCAATGTACGACTGAGAATTGGACCTCTTCTCTCTCCCAAACGAATCAGGAGGCGATTTCTGCTAAAATATGGAGATAGATTTATAAAGTCATCTTAGTAAATTACATCTTTTATAAACATGAATAAAAATATGCCTCATGCAAAATGGCTCCCTGTTTTATATAAAAATATTAATAAGTTTTAGACGTTTCTAGTTTTATTGAGGCCACTGCTGCAACACTCCATGGCGCTCACATGAGCTCCTCACTGCCCTAGACCTCCCCTTGGCAGCTTTTGCATTGAAAGTTGAACCTCAAGAAAATTGGAGTTCAGAATCAGTTGAGCACATGAGAAAGTTCTAGACATTATTGAGAGAGCCAGACATATGGCTTCCATTTACAGTGATATGCTTTTCTTTCCTTTCCTCATACATTTAAAATATCAGGTTGGATTCAGAAAAAGTCATAGAGTGGAACCATTGAAATCAATGGGAGATAAGTGAAGTCATGTCTAACTTGCCCTAATGATTTAAATGGGTCTACTGTAAGCATGATTTAAGTCTGTATCCTACCCTTGCAATTTTATGCATTTAACTGTTTAATGAATAAATCAATTAGAAATACAATTAGTCAACTTCTTTCAATGTGGCCCTTTCTACACCATAGAGGTGTAGAGGGCGGGGAGCAGGCGATCCAGGAAGTAGCCACTTCCGGGATCGCCACGCTCACACCACATCATGGGCACGACATCCCGGGTATTTGGACATCGCGCTTGGCATTTTGTTTTTTTGTTTTTCTTTAAGGAAGAGCACTCCTGCGCTCCTGCGAAAAAGTAAGTTTAATAATAAAACCGCCACTCACGATCATGCCCCCTCCCCCCACCATCCTGGGGGTGGCGATTTTGGTTCACCCCTTCTCCTGATGGCCTCAGAGCCCCATGGTGTGACTCCATGGCCATGGGTGCTGCTACGCTTACTCGCACGTAAGCGCGGCAGCACTGGGACAGGCGGGCACATTCTTCCATGGTCCCAGGAAGTTCCAGGTACCACAGAAGAATTGGGATTTTTCTGGTTCCTGAGGACCAGGAAAAATCCCATGCCTGCCTCCCAACCCCGAGACTCCCTGTGCGTCATTCGTACCAACAGGAAGCAGCCGGAGTCCATCCCAGGCATTTTGCCTGGTGTGGAAAGGGCCTGTGTTGACAACCTTAAAATAATATCTTTGTTCAGGATGATTTTCAAATATCATAGTAATAATGTAGGAGAACGTTTCAAGTTTTCATCATGAAATTAAATTATTTCTTGTAGAAGTGTCTCCTAAAACTCAATACTGCTGTACTGAACTCATACTTCTTTATCCAATGCGTTCATGGTTAGTTAAGAGAGATGTGATTTTATTTTTTCCGGGTAGCCAGCCAGATTCCTGACTCAGGAAGCTTGGATACTTACCAGGAAACAATTGCTTAACTAGATTACACTATGGAAACTACAGACACCAGCAATTGCCCAGACACTAAATAGATCTGTACAATTATTTCTCAACAAGTATATTACTTTGAAGCTGGACAACACAGTATTTCATGCATCTTTTGCAAATGGTAAGAAGGTCGCACATGTGTGCAGTTATTTAAATCGCACAGCTGCCAAGCTGTTACAGTAAAGCTGATTCAATCCAAACCATAAAATATTATTAGACAGCCCATATTGTACTTGTAGGGTTAAAAATAAACAGGGAACAGTGCTCCTAATCCAATTCAGAAGAAAATTCAATTTTTTAAAAACAGGTTTCAGCAATGTCAACAGAATCAGTGTTTCTGATATTGTGCCCTTTCAACAACAAAACTTTAACGTGCACCAATTCTGTTCTGGTTAGGCTGTAACCAAAGCTGTAACACAAACATCTAAGTAATGTTATTGGTTAGTACATCACAAAGACAGGGCCTTCCTCCAAGAAAGTAAGAAAGAATGGCAATTCCTAAATAGCAATGATAGGTTTTCTGTTCCCCCTTTTCCTCAGTTATGACGACTATAAAAATATTCATGTCATACAAATATATGAGCTAGCCATTTTGCCTGCAATCTGTGAGTAAATTCAATTTAACTCAATGGGCCTCACTTCTGAGTAGACATGTATACAATTGAACTATTATGCCAGTATTGTATACTCTGATGAAAGCAGTTCTCTAATGAATCTTCTCACCCTACTAGGGAGATCCTTTTAACTGAAGATGCCAGGAATTGAAACTTTGACTTATATATGCAAAGTAAGTACTCTTCTATTGAACTATCTCCAGCCCTGCACACAAGTGGTTTGGGTCAATGGTTCTGATTGTTTATTTTTGTTTG
The DNA here is from genome assembly GCA_029215795.1 of Anniella stebbinsi. NCBI lineage: Eukaryota > Metazoa > Chordata > Lepidosauria > Squamata > Anniellidae > Anniella > Anniella stebbinsi. The sequence continues at coordinate 328,460,809 of JARDYH010000001.1, forward strand.
TAAGATACACAGTGCAGGATAATACTTCACCTTGTTTCCATGGATCTCCTCAAGCATGATGGATGCTTGGGGGAACTCCAAGGAGTGCTCATCACTACTATAAGCAGCCATCAGTGTTTAAACATTACAGGAATACACATACAAAACCCTTGGTAAAAATAAGATTACCCCCCCCACACATACACACACACACACAATACATTTGGGGAAATTCTTCACACAGGCACACACAAAAGCAACAAAAATGCTCCTCCCGTTCTCAGGATGAATGAATTTCCTGTGGATGGAGAGACTGAAATTTCAGCTCAGCTCCAGTTAGAAGAGTCACACTGGCTGTTTCTGAGTCACTTAAAAGTGGTAGAGTTGAGTTTTAAACTCCTAAATGGCTTTGGACTGTAATGGAGTTTGGAACTGAAATGAGGCGTTTAAATGCTATATGCTATTCCAACTACAGGTGGCAATGTGTCCAAACTGATGCTGTTCTAGATTGTTCCTAACAATAAAGTTGTTCTGTTAGGCATCCATTTTTATGTCATTTCTTCTCTAAAATAACCTGGCAAGGACCTAAATGCCTGAAGGAGTGCCTTCTGCCAAACCATACTATGCACCTTTCTAGTTACAGATGAAACCAGCGACGACTAGAGAGAGGGCCTTATTTGGAAACTCACCTATGAAACACCCTTCCCAAGGAAAGCTCACTTGGCATCAACACTGGTTTCTTTTCACCTGAAGGCAAACCCTTTTTTATTCTCCTCGGCTTTGAAAGTATTGGCGGCATGTTGAAAGACTTGTGGACTATTCTGATTTTATCTTTTGGTTGTTTTTGTTATGTGGTTTTATTGTAACTTGATATTTTAATTTTGTAAAAGTGACTTGGAAGCAGATCTGAAGAAAATCCACTTCACTTTCCAACTAGGATAGCCGGAAGGAATAAATGAAATCCTAATACCAGCAATCTTATCAACACATTCATCTCCAAAATCCTACTCTATCGCTATCAAGGCATTCAATTTCATATTCAGTTGTTTCCAACCACCTAAAATAACAATGTTTCTGCCATAGATACTGCTGTTCTTTGACAAAACCACAAAACGGCCTTTAATATCTTGGACCCTGGGCTGAAGTTCTTCACTCTTAATCCAGTATAAATAAGGAGCTCTTCCTTTGATAAAATATTCTTTGCTTAATGCAGCAAATGTGTTTTTATTTGAAAATAAGGAAAATAAGGGAGCTATCCTATGTCTCCTGGACAGCATCTGGTCGGAGGACAAGATAGGATTGTTTGGTTTCTGGGCTCTGAGGTCAGAAATTGGACTTCAACATTGGGGCCCAGAAACTGTACTCTCCACCCCTAAGCCTAACCCTCTATTTATATATTTATACAAAAGAGCAAAACAGTTTCATAACAATTCCAGTAAATTATTTTCTTTAAAAAATACAAAAAAATACAAAACATATTTCATGTCGATATCTGAGATGATCCAAATGTTACTGTAGTCCCCCTTGTAGTCAGTGTGTTTCTGGCTACATTTCCATGCTCGGAAAGAGAGCTTGGAGTAGGGGAAAGGGGGTGTTTCCAGGGGCGGGGAGGGAAGGAGACTGCAGTGGCAGCCATATAACAAGGCCATCCCAGCCTCGTTCCCTCACCCCCAAAGTGCTTCAGCCTGCTCCTCTCCCCCTGCAAGGTGCTTCTGCCTGTCTAGCCGAAATGAGGGGTGGCTGGAGAGCAGAGGTGAAGATCACAGCCATGCTCCACACGCCCTGAATTGGAAACTCAGCAGCCTCCGAGTTCAGAGGCTGCCAACTATTTTCATAAGATTGCACCCTAAATGGCTCATTAATGCAAATGAAGTTTCTCCAAGATGTGGGCCAAAGTGTGAGGCACTGTCTGGGTACCTCTTCCTAAGAAGATATCAATACCGCATAGACGTCAATACTTTACCTTGAGAGCACTTATTTCCTGGCATAGGTATCCATGGCCTTCATTCCAGTTGACGTATAGCACCGGGATAGCTTTGCACTGTGCTTTTAAAATGGTGTTGTTTATTGCAACTGGGATTACAAAAGACCCTCTTAATATCTCAGTTTGGGGGTGAAAATACATTTTCTGATCAACATATTTTAAACAAATTTCCAGTTTCTCAGTATTAAAAAAATAAATGTGACACAACACTACTTTGATATCAAATTCACTGCAAAATTAGAATTGGAGAATTTGTAATATGTTTACACATAATGCTCTGAACGAAAGGAATGTAAAATAAACACCTACCTCAAAGCTAGGGCTTGTAGGAATCTACAGAAGGAAGAGCAAAGAGAACAAAGAGACAAAGAGGGGAAACATAAAGCAATATTATATGGGAATTGTTCTGAGTAAAATAACGATGATAAAAATGATAATAGAAACATGCACCCAATTATCCATTGCCATTGTTTGTACACACATCTATTTTACAGAATTACATAGATTTTTGAATATTTCTGTCTGAAGAAACCTAACTGCCAAATGAATACAGCGGCCTACCAACTGAGTTCGACAGCCAAGCAGACACCACCGACAAAATGGACTCCCGCTGCCTCTGCAATCCCCCAGTGTGTCACCTGTGCAAGGATTGCAGGCAGAAGGACAGGAAGAGGACATTCCATTGCACAAACTGAGGTGCGTTCATGCAACACTGGATGTCACCTGCAATCTTTAAGGTAACTCATTAAATATAACTTTTAAATGTATTTGTAGAGTGCCCTAAAATTACAGCTGGGCAGTTGTAACTTTCATGCCGGAAAAATATATCCTTCTCAGACTCCAGGAAAAGGGGTGGAGTGGAGCTACATTTGCCTAGAAGGTTCCATTTACCTGAAGAAAACTCTGAGGAAACTCTCTCACACAAAGGGCTAACAGGCAGTGGTATGCCTTCACTCTCAGAAAAATGTGGTACAGACTAGTAGAGAATTATTCATTGGCCAAACTAAAAATTGTTCATGTGCAATATGCCATTGCTATGCTCTGTCTTATGCTTCTGCAATGGGTTTGATTTACTTTATGGGACTCATGAAATAAATCAATAAGAACAATTTTTGCATAAATATTATTTTTTTTAAGCAAGATTTTTTAAAATTCATTCCTGACTTATCTCATATGACAAAGACACATGAGAAATTAATATTTACAATGTATCTGGCCTACACTTCATCTTTTCTCCATCAGAACAAAGTGCTTTGGATCAAATACCCCAGAGCTATGCTGGCACAATATCACAAAAAGACAAAGTTAGAACTGGCTTCTCTGGACCAATGCAATTTTTTTTGTACCAGAGTGCTTTGCCTTAGTAGGTTATGGTCTTACTGATCCTTAAATTACTAGCAATTCTGTTATGAGCCATGTATAGTGCAAGACAGCCATCATGTTTTATAGGAAAAATATTAGCTTTCCAATAATTATTTTGGGCAAAATCCATCCAAGGAACAGTGCATTGACTTCTGTGTGCTGAAGCAAACTTTGGATTTTAAACAGTAGATGTCTGGGTGCCACACAGCCATTTTTTAAAAAGGAGGAAAGTTTTAAAACCAACTTGTGATTTAGCAATAGAATTTTGCTATTCAAAGGAGGGGGGTGACACACAAAGAAATTCCACTCAGCATGCTCAAGCCCTTGGACTTGCTAAAGAAGCTATTTGGTTACCAGCTCGTCCTCCTCCTCTTCCTGTTGAGGAATCAAGTACGACTAATTTTACATATCATAAACTGAGATTATTGTTTGATATATTTTTACATTTTATTTTGTTTCCTGCTCTTTCTTCAGTAAGGTAAAAATTGCTTATGTGAACTGGTATACCTATTTAGCTTCACGTTTGTTATATGATTAAGTCAGGGATGGGAAACCTGTGGTTTTCCAGATGACATTGGACTCTAGTTCCCCTGGGCCCTAACCAGCATGGCCATTGGGCAGGGACGATGGGGGAGGAGGAACAGTTCCCCAACCCCAATATCATGAGGGGGGGGGGAGTTCCCAAGCCCTGGATTATGTTCCCACACCAATCTCTGGGCTAGTGAATTAGAATATAATTTTAAGGCTGCAATCCTAAAAATGTAATTCCAAGAGAGTAAGCCCAATTAAACTAAATAGGATTTACATCTGAGCAGATGTGCTTTGGATTGTGCTCTAATTGGACTAAGAATTAGAATGGCAAAAATTATGAAATATGTGTATATTTGGCTGGATCCAGACTTACAGTGCAATCCTATACATATCTGCTCAGAAGTAAGCCCTATGACATTCAGTGGAACTTAATTGTAGCTTCAGTTAGCTGAACTTAGGTCCCACTAAAACCAATGGGGCATGTTCACCATGATTTAGCTTAAGTCCCATTGATTTCAATGGGAAATTGCTTAGCCTGCATCCAACTCATTAAGTTTTCAGAGACAAGAAAGTAAGGTTTCAAGAAAATACTTTCAACTTAGAACTGGGCAGCTTCGCACATGCACTCACCCTACTCCAAAAGGTGTGGATGGTAAATATAATTTATTTATTTACATTTTAAATTTATACCCCCTTCATAACAAATCACAAAGTAGTTTACAAATAAAAATAACAATACAAAACACAACAACAATATGGTGGTCCCCACCATACAAATTTGCGTGTGTAAAGTACTATTTTTAGTAGTAAGTTTGCAGTAGACTATGAACTGACTGTTGAAAGTGTATTATTTTATATACACTTCCAGAAATAAGGGTATCCCGTGTTTATCTGTAAACCTGGTGGAAAACACCAGGCACATCACAAATAGTGAATGTTCTGTGGTGGTAAATACACGTGAAAAGTCCCCCTTAGACTGGAAAAGAGATAATCAAGTGTCCAAATTCATTCTTTTATTATTATACAGCCTATACTACTTTAATAATTATAAATTTTGTACCAGGAGAGCGTCATCTGGAGTAGTAGGTGAAAATTCTGCAGACACTGTCCTGATATTACTAAGTCCTGTTAAGGAAACATTTGAAAGTCGTCTCTTCCGGACACAACTGCAGTTGTTAGGGATTTTAAATGCACATCTCTTGTGATAGTTTAGCCCACATCCTGAAAGGAAAAGAAACATGCTTACTACAAAGTATTTCAATATCAAGAAATAACTACTAATCATTCACAATGAAAATCAGTGATTTGTAAAGAAACTGCCTCCTTTTCTTGAAATCCCCACCTTTGAATAAGGAAGCCTGTTAAACTGTGCACAACTCAGGAATATTTGATGGCTTGTTTTAAAAATAAAATAATGATAATTTCTTAATAAAGAAAAGTTTCAATTCTAAAAACTGATGAACTGGTGTATCTAATGTCAAAGGGCTTGACCCAAAAAGTGCCTTTCTACTAGTGCTACATGAGAAAAGTGACACTAAGCCTAGAGGAGGTCCTTTGTTTCTGGAAACTCTTATGCAAAGGTCAAACTACATACTTGTGTCTATCATGTGGGTACCCTCAAGTGGACTTAACCAAAACAGGAGATTTCTCCCAACCCCTTAGAAATATAGCAACAAAACAACTGGGTTGGGAGTACTGGTGATAGTAAACATAAATGGAACAAAATCTAATTATTATTTTTTTATCAATACAGTTTAAACATATACATAAAAACACTAAAAAGAGTATACTGTTGTTGTGCTGGGTTTCCTCAAGTGCACAATTTTTCTTTCAGAAATAGTCAAGCCTACAAAACACGTCAAACTCCATCCCCTAAACTGACATCCCTAAGGTGTTTGTAGCTTGCTCCTGTCCAGACACCCAATGCTTTTAGCCCATCACTCAGCATGTCCAGTTGTAGAGAATTTACTTTCTCCTATAAAAGTGGATGGTTCCATAGAAGTGAATGTGAGAGTGTCAATATATCCCATTGCATGATCAGGAACATCAATACTAGTCTGTATTATCAGTAATAATAAAAAAAAACCAAATTCCCTTAGGGAGGGGTCATGACTTCAGGATCTAAAAGTCTGATTCATTTCTTTGCTGCAGCCCAGACATTTTTCAAGCATATCTATTTCCTGCAGATTAATGCACAGCGGGCAGACACTTCACTCACCCTCACATTTAAGTCCTTGACGTACAAGACCCCACAGCATTTCTCCACAGTGGTCGCAGAAGGCTGGTGCTCTGTATGAATGAACAAACAGAGCATGTGGTCGAATCTGAAAGTCTTCAAATGTTGCAGAAGCTGGCAAAAATAAAATCAAATAAAAATCCAAAGGTTTTAAAAGAAATAACCCTCGAACCTTTCTTCATATCATTTCTTCGAGAAAATTTTAAAAAGTTATCAAAGACTCTGATGTAGCCACAACTGCTACACATACGCCTTACTTTATCCTTGTGTATTACTTGTCTAAACAACAGAATGCCTAAGGCATTTTGGCACAGGAGTGCACATTCTAAGACTTTTGTTTGACAAATACAAAAGAAAGGTTTGCTGTTACAAGAAGATAGTAAAAATGAAATTCTACAGCATAACTGGAACATAAACTGTACCATTCCAACCAAACAATAGCACTCTGCAATGCAATTCAGAGTACAGACATGCAGCATGGTTTGCAGGGTGAGATGTGTGGTGTTTTAATACGAAATCGCTGTCCCACCACAGACAATAGGAAATCACTGCCCTACCATCCCCAATACCATTCTCAGTATAAGCAATTCTATCCTTGTTCAGTAAGAATGTCTTTCCTCTTTTGATCTAGCTTGATGGGAGAGATTCTTAGGCTATGGTTAATAGGCTAAATACAAATATCACCCCACCACCACCCACACATGGTATCTTCAAAGGACCATATACATGTCTTGACTAGGGATGGATGAATCTATGGCCATTCCTACACAAGGCTTGTTCCCTTGGATGGCTCCCGACTGGTCCCTGTGAGTCCAAATGACTCACAGGGACTCCTGGGGGCAGGGGGCATGGGATTTGCCAGGGATAAGGGATCCTTGGAAAATCCTGAATCTTCCGCAGTCCCGGGAACTTCCCGAGACAGTGGATGATGTGGCTGCCTGTCCTGGGTGCTGCAACGCTTACTCACGAGTAAGCACAGCAGCAGAAATGGGCATGGAGCCACACTGCACAACTCTGTGCCCATCATGGGAGGGGTGGCAACAGTTTCGCCACCCCCAGGAGAGCAGGGAGGGGGCCTGATCGCACATGGATTTTTTCTCTCCAAAACTTACTTTTCACATAGGAGCGCTCGTACGCTCTTCTCGGATCCAAAAACGAAACCAAAATGGCGGGTGCGAAGTGCGATGACCCAGGATGAAGCCGGGTCATCACTCTTTGGTATGTATTAGGGCGACGATTCCAGAAGCAGGTACATCCAGGATCGCCCACCCTCCCCCCTATGGTGTAGAAAGGGCCTATCTGTTTCAATTTCTACAACTTTCAAGCTTTTTGAAACATAACTTCTTTCCATCCTATTTCAACATCAGTTTGTGAATTTGGGGGTAAAAAGTGTTCATGAAAATCCATATGCATTTTTTATGCATTTCTCCTGGTATATTGATTTTTGTACAGATTTCTCCTAATTGTATGATTTCTGAATACTGTGAACTAACCTCGATGATATGGACAAAATCATACATTTACTGTCAAGCACATCCAAGTTCATTATGTTAAACACAGCCAGATTTGCAGTAAAAGCAGCCCAACTTAGAACAGCCCTAGAGGACAACTGCCTCGTATGAGAAATGGTGATTCTGAAATGACAAATCCTTGTAAAGTATGTGAATACACTGAATTTTAACTTTGTGACTAAATTTTTATTGTTATTATATTGCATTGTATGGAACAGGCTATAACCTGCGATTGGTTGCCTAAAGAATAAAGTGAAAGTGAAAGGCTAGTAACAATGAAATAACATTACATGCATTTAAATAACATAAAGGGAAGTAATTGTTCGGTTTCTGGGCTCCGAGATCAGAAACAGGGCTCCGACCAGAGAGCCTAGAAAATATGCTCCCCACCTCCACCCCATCCCCATCTTAGTGACAGCAAGCAGGGCAGAAATGCAGGGCAGCTGGAGAGTGAGGCAATGATCGCCCCATGCTCCAGCCGCCCTGCATTGGATACTTGGCAGCCTCCAAGTTCAGAGGCTGCTGACTATCTTCATAAGTGTGTTTTAATCCCCACCCCTCACCAAATATTTCAGGTTAAATACTTGCAGTGTATTAGGGAAAAACAAATATCATGAGGTATCTTTTTTAGCTTTGTTTACTAAATACAAGTGAAATAAACATGCTTAATTCAATCATTCTCTAGTGCATCAAAACATTTCTAATTCAAAATTTTTGGGGAAACCCACATCACTAGGTATAGTGAAGATACCATTCCTCCCTGATCATAAAGGTGGAACAAAGGAGAGATGGGACAAAGATGGAACAAAGGAGAGCATGTCGCCTCTTTGATACACAGTAGTAGGGGTGTGCTCTCCACCCCGGAATTATCTGATAACTATGAACAACCATGGTGCATCTGGTCATCCAATGCGGGGATTGGCCACTTCTAAACAAAAATAATCATTTCAGGGCGGAGACATGCCCAATAGGAGCTTCTAAAATCTCCAATCAGTGTTTTGTCCTCCTTGCCTGTCATCATTCTAGTGAGAAAGAAACATGTGTGCACGAGAGAGGTATTTGCAGCCAGCCATCTCTTGGTCCGCTAATATTTCTAAGCTCCTAAAATTCTTAAAATTGTTAAAACTCCCATTGTGCTGTGTTTCTGTAGTCTACTCCCTCCCCACTGAAAAATCTTTTTAAAAAATCCAAGCCTGCTTGTGTGTGTGTGTTTGGCTGACTGCTGGGCTTCCAGTCCAGGGGGGAGGGGAGCTCCTCATCTTCCTCATCTTTCTCCTCCCCCAAGCCTCATAGGCTCACATATAGGGGAAAGCCGTTGTTGCCTTGACTTGCACCTTGCCTCCTTCTTCGCCTCGTCCTGCTGCAAGCCTCTGCTCCTGTACAGAGTCTTCTCTGAAGATGGGCAAGCTGTGTGCTGCTGTTGTGGCATTTATTAATTTATATTTATTATAGGGCTAAGCACTTTTAGTTTTATCCCACTGCTTCATTTCCCTTTCTCCCTCACCATACAAATCAACACACGACAGGTGCCTGAGAGGACATTTAAGTTCAGACTTTAAAAATTCCCTATATATCACTGCATGCAGGGATCTGCTCCAAGCTTGACATGCCTAAGGCCCTCTTTAAAATCTGTCAGGGTGCCAATTTTTCATGTGTTTATCTTTAAAACTGAGGGAGCGGTGAGCATTTCTGTTAATTCCCATTGACGAGAATGTAGTGGTTACCCGAAAAAGGAGTAGTTTTCTGACAGGTAAACCTATGGTGTGGGGAGACAGACTCCCTCCAAAAATCAGAGAGGAGAATCACTCATCACAACTGCGCCCCAAATTTCATTGCTGAAGTCAGCAGGAAGCCATGCATTGTGTTATGTTTTGAACAAAGAAACCATAACATAGTTTGTGGAGCTTTCACTACTCCCATTTGTTTCAATGGACAGGATTATTTTCAGAAGAACTTGTATTCAGGCTCATAAGTAAAGTAAACAAATAGTGAAATGCTTCAGTTCTACTGTTTTAAACTACCCAACAAGCCAATTTTCTAAATGTAAGAAGAGCCATGCTGGATCAGACTAAAAGTTTATCTAGTCCAGCATTCAGTTCTGATAGTTGCTAAGCTGATGCCCATGGGAAGCCCCAAAACCGGACATGAATACAATAGTAGGGCATGAGGGCAACATGTTCCCCAGCTACTGGTATAAAGTGGCATACTATCACTGCCTCTGATACTGGAGATAATATTCAGCCATCATGACTAGTGGCCCTTGATAGCCATATTCTCCAAGAAACTTTAATAGGCATTATGAATCAAGCTGTTCTGATTCAAGAGTCACAGTGCAAACCTATACATCTCTACGCCACTTGACCATAAGTTCAATGGCACTCACTCCCAGGTAAATGTGTATAAGATTTTAGCCTTAGTTACTTTAATGATTTAATTCTAATGCTCTCCTAAACCACTGCATTTGGAATGAAAGAGTTCTTGAATGTGTTTTTTTTTCAGTAGTGACTTGAATAGCCTTATGCTCCAAGTCAACTGGCAACAAAATAATTGGCATTTCTCCTATTAAAATTGTAATTTATCCAGCAAGGATCTCTGTGGACTAATTAAGGGGTCATCACAGCTCACACCCTTTGACATAAAAATAGAACTTGTTAACATTTATGGGATGAATGATAAAACAAAAACTGTCAACTCAAAACAAATATTAAATCAATCAAACATACTTGACGCTTGAAGGAACACAGTTGCTTTTTTTACCTCCCTATTTGGTTAATTTAACCCAATGTCCAGGGCTTATTTGGAGCCAGGGTTCAAGACAACTTTGACTCAGAACCTATTATCAGCCCTTGACCTGTGAAATTAATGAGGAGAGTCCCTTTGAGGGCTTGCCCAGTGCTTCTCTCTCTCCAAGGAAGCAACCCAAACCAGCCCAAAAGTAGGATGAAGAAAACTGCCGTTTCCTGCCCAGAAACTGCATTTTCCAGGAAGGCTACAGCCTTGGCAGTTTTCATTTTAGATATCCAGCCCCACTGGTGTCTCTAAAGCAGCATTTTCTAAATTTGTGATTATTTGATCACAGAGATGAACAGTACCAACACAATCTTGCCCAAGACTACAGGGATCCTATATGTATTATGTAAACCAGTGTGCCATAAATATACTCTTACTGCAATTTCTATTATCACAGCGGCTCCAAAATGCAATACCACAATCAGAGAAATTGCAGTGGAAATTTAGCCATGGAGTACTAGTTCACATAATACATGTCTCCATTTGACCTCCATATCCAAGGACAGCCAAGAAGAATCACATGAAGGTCATTCACGTATGTGAACCAGCCCTATGTAGGTTTGCTAATGTAACCAGTGCTTTGACATTTTAAGCTGAAAATTATCTAATGGAAATATAGAGCTCAGCTCTATAACAGGTTCTGAATCAGAAGAACATTCCAGTTTGAACATTCCATATGTTCCAGTTTGAACACATGCTCTTCCATTAGCAGAATCCTGTTTAGGCCTGCAATCCTATCCACTTAGCTGGTAGAAAACTTCATTAAATTCAGTGGGACTTCATTCTGAGAAGACATATATGGGATTGCACTATGAGTAAAGCACTCTTATGTCTCATTTATTTCTATGGCGGACTTAAAGATGTGCTTAAGTATTTCGTATTGAAATCAGTTGGACTTTAAAAAGTTTTCCTTTGACTGAATAATTCACTGTGTTTGTGTCCCCCCCCAGTTTATTTACATTCAAATTATTTTATTTTTTTCTTGTAGTAGTTTCTCTCAAGTTACCATCAGCCTTTAAGTATAAAATCATCTTTTGTACAAGAAAAGAAAAGGTTTTTTAAAAATCTGAACATATATAAAACCCTGATTAACACCTCCTGTATAACAAAAAAAGAAATACCTTCAAGTACTGTACAAAAAAAGAAAAGATTTTAAAAAATCTAAATGCATATATAACCCTAATCAACACCTCCAGTATAATAACGGCTAACACTCCCAGTATTCTGTGTTAGCCATTGTTATTTTCTGTTATTTATTGTATTTATATCCCCCTTTTCAGACAATTATTGTCTCCCAAAGTGGCTAAACTTTTTTTATTGAGTAGTTTGTTTAATGAAGACAGGCTTTCTCTGAATTACTTTTCTGTAGTACCAATATGACTAATTGCTCTTGCTCTTGTTGTTTTTACCTAACATTGATCCATATAAGTCACATTATGTCATCATACTAAAAATGCATTAAACTGGCTGCAAGGCATTACATTTATTATTATTCCTCATTTACCGAGACTGCCTTGGATTAAAATCAATTCCAGTCCAAACTTGCCAAATGTAATACACCCACCATGTTTATTCTTGTTTCTTTGTGGTTTGGTCCATTCAGAGTCTATTGTTCAGCTCCAAAGGGCATGAAAAAAGCAAACGGCAAGACATACTGAGTCATCTCTTCCTAGAATTGTATGGCCTAAGTGCTCTTTAGTCAATCAGCTGCACTTAGAAAACGTCTAAGAAGGAAGTATTCAATTCAAATGGTAAGAACAGCTTAGAATTATATGCATCCACACATATGGAGCAGCTTCAATTCCCCCAAAAGCAAGCAGCATCCATCTGGATACCCCTAAGATAACTTTTTCATCCAGCTTCAAAATTCAGACCTGTTTCTCCCTTGCTGGCTGGCTACTGTCTCTACAAAGCAAGGCTTGGCAACTTTTATTTTTCTCTGTCGAAGGCCACCTTCCCCCTGTTGGGAGCCATACATTAGTGGTAAGTGGCGCCAAAGCCAGCTGTTCCCAGGGCCAGAGCCAAAATAGGTCGCTCTTTTCTTTCTGCCGTATCCTTTTCTTCATCTCTCTGCCACCCCGTTTTCTGTCTCTCCCTCTTTCAGGCTTCCAGATAAAGAATTTATTTATTGATTTGATTTGTACTCTGCTTTTCTACAAAAAAAATGGCACTCAAGGCAGCTTATGCAATTAAAATTGATTAAAACAATAATATAATGTGTTAAACTACAACAAGACTGTTATTGTATTTTAAATCTTTGCATTACTGCTGTGTTTTACTGTGGTTTCTACTTTTACATTGTAGTAGAATTGAGTCAAACCCCATGCTCAATACAGGAATCCATCTTAAAGCATCCCTGACAGATGGCTGTCCAGCTGCCTCTTGAATGCCTCTAATGTGGGAGAGCCCACAACCTCCCTAGGTAATTGGTTCCAAAGTATTAAGCTTTTAAAATTTATATTGCATTTTATGGTTTTAATTGTGTTAAAACCATTTTGTGGTTTTAATTACTGTGAAATGCCGAGAGAGCTACTGGGTGGTATAGAAATGTAATGAATAAATAAATAAATAAATAAATAGAGCATAACAATTACAGAATATGAAATAAAAACAGCACCCAACCCAACAGACCAATGTCCATGCCAAAGAACTTCTTAATTAAAGTGGCCTGCTAAGCAGAAGGACAACAGAGAGGGAGCAAACCGAACCTCCCCTTGGAGGGAGTTCCACAGTTTGGGAGCAGCCACTGAAAAGGCTCTCTCTTGGGTCGCCACCAAACACACCTCTGAAGACAGTGGTCTTGAAAAAAGGACCGCTCTAGAAGATATTAAAAACTGGGCAGGCTCCTCAGACACATAGATTGCAGTTACCAGAGGTCTGAACAGGTTGCATGTAGAAGGCTTTTAAATTAAGCTAAGTGGCACATAAAATTAGGGTATGGGGTGCAGGTCACCCATCCCTGCTATAAAGTGATATTCTCTCTGCCCTCTGCCCCTGGGCAAAGCATTGGTATCAGTCACCCTCTTTGGCATGTGTTTCCCACTTGGTAGAATGCTCCAGTCATCACGGCACATTTTAGAAATATGAATGGACAATTAGCAAGGAATCAAGTCTAGAGGTGTTCACTGAACAACATTTATAATATTATTAGTTTATTTAAACAATCATCTTTGTGAGGAACCATCTATATAGTGTGACTGTCATACTTGTAGTAACATTCCTCATTCTCGTCATGCTTCATGAAATGCCACGGACTGATACATGTTAACAACTTTTAGTTGGATGAAACTTACAGAGGACAAAGAAGCTGGATCTCTTTGAAGATTTTTTTCTCGTGTGTGTGTGTGTGTGTGTGTGTGTGTGTTACACACACAGAAATGTTGCATCACAACCGGAAGAAAAGCACAGAAACATTGCATCATAACTGGAAGAAAAATTCTCTGTGTCTGTTTCTCTCTCTGTGTTACACACACACAGAAACAGACAGAGAATTTTTCTTCCAGTTGTGATGCAATGTTTTCTATTTTCTTTAAAACAACCTCTTTTCAAATTAAAATTTTCTACCACAAAACAAAATGACATCACCTAATTACCAACCAGTCTATCTTTAAACTGACTCATAAAAGTTTGACACAAGTATGAGTCATAGAAGCTTCAATTATTATAGCTAAAAAGGCTTACTTTTTAAAAGTGTCAGCATACATACTGCAATGAAATGTGGATTTGTAAAAATTATTTCGATGTAATAATTACTACTACATTTCTAGCAATATACAGAAGAATCTTTTCTTAAAAGAAATATAACAACTTGACATTACTTTTGGGCATCATGAAACTTGATAACAGGGAGCCCCATATGCCTCAAAATAAAAATAAAAACCTAACAAAGCTGGAAGAAGGAGTCTACAATGATGGAATTGAGATTAGTTGTATAGTGATCATACATAGGCTGTAAATTGCATATCATACCAACCTGATTCACAGAAGCAGCAGATAAAGACAACTCTCACTAACTCTGAAAAGCAACCGAATATTATTTTCCATTTCACATTCTCATACTACAAATCAGGTTTGCTCATTAGATAGCTACACCTCGATCAATTCAGTATTTCTATCTACCATCAGGACAGGTATTAGGGCAATGTTCTTTCATATGATCCAATGTGGCACTCAGACATAGAAAAGAACTGAAAGAAAACTCAATTACATTTGCCATCACTGGGTGAAAAAACCTCTTGGAATTCTGTGCTAAAGCTCAATAACCTCCGACTAGTTTCTCTTTTAAAGGAAAAAAAGATGTATAAAAATATCTAATTTTCTTTCTGATTATACTAAGCCAATATGCAATGATTTCCATGAGCCTTCAAGGACAAAATTTGGAAAACCTAATTTTCTTGGGATGAATCAGTACTAGTATAAAATTTAATATTTTAGGCAGAATCATATGATAATAGTTTTCATTTCTTTTTATGCAATTATGCTGTGAATTTGGCTGGCAGGCACAGTGTTCGTCTTCTTATTGTTATTATTATTGAATTTTAATCTATTTATGTCTGATGTAACACACTTGTGAAAATTCTTCCAGCTTTCTGTTTTTTTATTGTGTAAGAAACTGTAATTTTACATAACAGAAAAGACAGATCACCTCAAAATGAATGCCTATTCAAATTTATAGAACATTATTTTACATGCACTTTTCTTTTTCTGAACAAATAAGATTCAAATGTTTGAGGAAACAAATGACTTCCCACCAAACTTTACTAAAATGCATTTCTGATTATATAGCATGCTATTTTCCCCCTAAAAAAAGATCCAGATCCCTGTGGGATCTGTCAAATTCAAGATATAAAACCTTCATGCATAATAGATATTTGTAAATAAGAGGAAAAGGTAACCCCTACATTAAAAAGTGAACATTTGAAAGGAAAGCATTTCCAGTCCTTAGTTGCCAACCAGGGACTTTATAATGGATGTAGACCAAGTGCAACCAAGTCCCATGATTAGCTAGGCTGACCATATGAAAAGGAGGACAGGGCTCCTGTAACTTTAACAGTTGTAGAGAAAAGGGAATTTCAGCCAGTGTCATCTGTATGCAATTAGTTCTTGGTGAAATTCCCTCTTCATCACAACAGTTAAAGTTGCAGGCACTATACTAGAGTGAGCATATACAAAAGAAGGCAGGGCCCCTGCAACTTTAACTGTTGTGATGAAGAGGGAATTTCACCAGGAACTAATTGCATACAAATGGCACTGGTTGAAATTCCCCTTTCTCTACAACTGTTAAAGTTACAGGAGCCCTGTCCTCCTTTTCATATGGTCAGCCTAGATTAGCTACGGAGAGCCAAGATTTACAAGTTCAAACTACGTCAAAGATGACAACAGGAAAATCCCCACCCATACATCTAGAGCCCCATACAAACTCCATTGCATGTCCAAAGCTTCAGTTCAAGCAGAGAATGTTCTCAATTCCTTTCAATGGAAAGGGCAGCTCTGGAATATGTAACTCCTAAAGCAACACGGAGAAGCTAATCTTTTCACAGAAGCACTGATAATCAAACTGGTTAAACTATGCACCAAAGATAAATAGAATCTTTACAGAAAGGCAAAATTGGGTAGTGCCCAAACAACGGATGCACAATACTATCAGTGTATACAAATTGTCAATAGGAATTTTACTGTTAGTCAGATTTTCTAGTTCTAAGCTTCATGTAGTGTATGCCTGTTCTCTATCTTACTTGTGAAATACATAAAAAGGTACCCCAAAAAAAATACAGCTGGATTCATTTGTTCTTTATAAAGCCTGAGCTGGTGTTTATCTTCTCTGCTATGATACCAAAAGGTTTCCACCAACATTTCTGTGCTAGTTTTCCAGTGCCTTGCAAAAGTCATCCAAACTGCCACCACTAAGAACAGGATAAGATTCTTGTATTGTATTGCCCTGTGTTTCTCCTCAAATATGTCCAGTAAGGCTATTTTAGAACGTTTAGGCACTGGTTGCTCAGTGATGGCTGAAATTTCTTTAAAGATTTTCTCCCAATAAGTCTCAGCAAAAGGACACAACCACCACATGTGGTGATAAGTGCCTTTAATACCTCATCTTCTCCAGCAATCTAGTGAGTGAGTGTTTCTATGTGTGAAAGTTTCATAGGTGTCATACACCATCCATGGATTAATTTGAACATTGATTCCCTCACGTGACTGCAACAATTTCTGGTGACATATTGTAGCTTACATTTGTTTTGAAATTTACTCATCAATGTCCTTCACCCAGGTCATTTTTAACCTTTCCAGATTACTTGTGTGGTCCGTCAGTATTCTATAAATACCAGACACCAATGTTTTAGAATTTTGAGGCCCTGAAGCAATTATTTCTTCAAAAGGGGCTGGCTTCATGTTTGCCCACTTTTTTTACAGTGTTATTAGCTAAGAAATATGCCATTTGATGTAACTGCAGCCAGTCTGCTGACACCTCAGGAATAGATTTGCCACCCTGGACTGTCAGGTATGAGCCTTTACAGAAGGAGAGGTTCACATGAACCACCTTTCAACGCATGAGGGGGCCAGCTAACACCGCTCCCTGCCACCACATGCTCAGCAGCAGTATGAGTGGCCATATGTGAATAGGATCCTCCATGCAAAGGGGAGCCCTGGGGAGCCCAGGAACTGAAAATAAAACTGCTGGTATTGTAATGCCTTTATACAAACCTATGGTGCAGCCACACGTGGAATAATCCGTACTGTTCTGATCATCACAGCTCAAAAAGAATATAGTGACACTGGGAAAATTGCAGAAAAAGGCAAGCAAAATGATCAAGGGCCTTGAGCCATTCCCCTCCACACAGGAAAGATCTTTCAGGAAGAATCCAAAACTTGAGTTTTGGAACATTTTCTGTTACATGGTAATCAGCTGTGAGATCATGTGCTCCCTCTCCCAGACTCACCCCAATCAAAAACAAATTCGCCCTCTCACCTTAACCCCAATTAAATGTCACATGAGCCGCCAGCTAGGCCAACCACTGTCAAGGCTAAGTAGGATTCTTGCTTAATCAAAATTGGAAACCAGCTTTTGTAGTGGGAAGTATACAGTCACTAACATTGCTGTCAAAATAATGCATAAGCCTATATATACCTGTTGCTGGGGAACATGGTTGGAGGATGCTGTTGCACCACATCCCACTTGTGGGTCCCTGGTTGACAACTGGTTGCCCACTGTGTGAACAGAGGGCTGGACCAGATGGACCTTTGGTCTGATCCAGAATGGCTCTTCTGATGTTCTTAATGCTTAACCACAGTTAAGACAGGGTGAGGAAATTTGCTCTGGATGAGAGAGAGGTGGGGTGGCAGTACGCAGGTCAAGGGACTGGCTTCAAATCTCTTCCCCACATTTAAAGAGGACACTTTTTTTGTATCTTCATCGGTCATGTGGTAATAATGAATTACTTAGTATCACCATTTCGTTCTCAAAGGAAATGCTCTTACGATATTCAAAAACATCATTAAGTGAGCCTGATCAAAAGTAAAAAAAAAAAAATTGGCATTCCTACAAAATCAGGAACATAAAGTCCGTTCAATTCTACAATGCATAGACCTCCCTCTACTGTTAGTATGCACTCTTCCTTTACAGCTTTACAGGACTGTGTCAGTCATAGTTTTTTTCTTTAAAACAGTCATACAGCTGCTTTTGTAATTTCAATAGAATGAGAAGGATTTTATGTTGACTATATTTCAAAGGGAAAAAAATGTGCCAAACACAAATCTGTATGTATTGTAGCAATGTGTTAATAGAAATAGGATAGATCACATACTGCCAGAGGAACATCCCACTTCCTGGAATGAAAAGAATATATTTCCTTTTGTTTAATTATATCCAGGCTTGGATTTGGTGTTTCCGAAACATATAACTAAGACTTGTGATCATTAGCAAAATGCCTGGTAATTGGTCTTTTTTGTTGAAACTCTGTGGGTATGTTATCTTATATACTATAGCTAGTTTGGGCTGATTGGTAATCAGGTCATCAATGGATTTAACTATTTCAATAAGATTTAGATTCCACTGTCAAGGCAGTACTGTCAAATGCTAATATCTAAAAACTTTCTTCCATATTTTTTCTCTTGTTATTTTCATCTCTTTACTAGAAAAGAAATAAAAAATCTATAATTGATTTTACATATTTTATGAGAAAGTACATCCATGAAATATTGCAAATGCCATTCACAGGATAAATTGAGAGGCATGTCTTAACGGCCTCCCTATCACTCTAATTTCATTGATGGTTACTTTTCTAACACAAAAAAACAGTTTTTTCCATAAGCATATTAAAATATGCATACCACATAATCTGAATAAAACTTTTGTAAATAATGGGCATGAAGGACAAACAGTGAAACATCTCAATCCAAGATGTGTGTCAGTAAGATTAACCAACTCCCAGGTAGGGCTGTTGACTTTATTCTTTGCTTGTAGACTTTCTGAGACATTTGACTAGCCACAGTTAATAACAGGATACTTGGTTTACTGTACCCATTGCCTGTTCCAGAAGGACTCTTTGTTTTTACTCTCCTTTAAAACTGACAAATTGCTGATGATGTCAAGAGACTGGCCTAGCGGACTGAACTCTTTCCTCCAACTTAAATCATAACTGAGCCCCACACTATAGTTAGCAACTAGGAAATAGAAATTAAAAGGCATTAAAATATGCATTTTACCTGATAAGACAACTTCAACAAGGTCACCCTCCTGGATATCAGTAGCCGACTTTACCAGCTGAAGAATATTTTCTGTTGTAGGGTCATGGCGAAAAAGTAGGATTTTATCATACATTCCATAGAAGCCACATTCAGGAAACTGAAAATGGATAATATTGACAATTTATTTCTGTTATAAATTGCATGCAAGTATTCTTCCATACAAAGTATGTTAGTTTAATTCCAATACAAAAGTGGTAAAGAAATAATAAGTAAGGTGCTCAGTTAAACATGGAAACATTTTGGAAAGTCCAGTTCCAATATGACTATCATAAAGATATGAGAATGCATATTTATTTATTTATTTATTTTAAATGTTATTATCTTTGTATCTCATCGTTCCTCCAGGGAGTCAAGGCAGCGAGGATATAGTTCTCTACCCCCTTTTATCATCACAACAACCTGATGATGTAGGGTAGGGTGCCTCTACAAGAGGCATTTAAAGCTCTTTCAAGGCGCATTAAAATTTTGACCTCTACAAGAGCGGAGCGCAAATCCGGGGTTGAGGCGCGTTTTCTCTCCGATTATGCGCATAATCGAATGCGCATTAAATAGTGAGTTTTAATTTACCGCTGCTGTTAAAGCGCACTATGCCCATGTGAACAAGCGATTCTCCGCATTAAACACCTCTAAAGCACGTTTCATACAGCCAGTAAGGTAACCAGTTATGTGCTTAACCGCCTCCCGCGTACAGTAACTTGCCGGAAAAGCGATTCCAAGAAGATGCGCATAATTGGACAACCAGGCGCCAAACCGAATCCTTCTACAGGGGACCTTAGACTGGGTGGCTCAGGATCAGCACACAAAGGCCCCTTCCCTGCAGATATTCACATGCCTGGGGGAGGAGCTAAGTGGTGCACAAAATTTCAGGAGTTGCTGTGCCTGAATAGGGATAAATGAATCCTGAATCTATTCCCACAGATCTCTGCCATGAGATCCAGGCTTGAAAAATCTGAAATCTTCCCGTCAATTACTCTAGAGCAGCTCTTATCATAAGTCAAACAACAATAATTGTTAACTTACAACACTTCAGCTATTGAAGTTGCTAATTCTTGAGGAAGCAAATGTGTGTGTGTGTGTGTGTGTAGCTTTGGAATCATTCTCAAAAGAGAGGTTTCAAATTGGTTCAGTAAAAAGGAAGCCTAAAATTTGATTAGAAAGAGACCAAACTTCATCTCCCTTCTTAATATGATATTTTGCAGTGCGATGCTATAACTATATGCTCAGAAGTAAATCCCATTGAGCTCAATGGGGCTTAATCCCAGGTAAGTGGATATCAAATTTCAGCCTCAAGATCTTATTTAAAATCATCATCATCATAAAGTACTACTACTACTACTACTACTAATAATAATAATAATAATAAACATTCTGTCCAACTCCAACTTGCTTCTGATTCTTGCTACAATACCTGCCAAGCCCCTAAATTGCTCCAACCAGCACTTAGGAAAAACTATTCCCTAAAATAAACATGATTGCTAATGTAATGTCAGCTTTTCCAAACACTTCAGGTAAACAAATTTACTCTCTGTTTGGAAGATCCCCAAAGAAAATACTGAGCAATTTCACCAAATGAATGGCCATCAGCATTCATTTCTTAAAAAACAAACCCCACAAAAATATGGATAGCTGTGCAGAGAATGTCCATTAATGGGCAACTAAAAATATAACAAATAAGTCAATGAAACTGTATACATCTGCACATCTTTATTTATACAATTAAGATAACGGAAGTAGAAATTAAAAGCTGGCAGTGTATGATAAATAATTATTGCAATGGGGATAAGAAGCCAAGAATAAATAAAATAAATTGGTATAAGAATCAAAGGGAAGGAGGCTTAGGTTTACCGAATATAAAGATGTATTATATTGCTAACCAATTAAGGTATGTTATAAGTAGCATAGTTGGGGATGAGGATTTGGAATGGTTAGAACCGCAGACAAAGAAACTAGAGTTTAAGTTACAGAATGTTTTCTTTAGTAATATAAAAAAGATTCAACTGAAAGGAATAGTTAATCCCATTTTAAGAAATATTAGAGAAATTTGGGAAAAGTATAAGAAGAAATTAATGCCAGGAATTTCCCCTCTGTCCCCAGTGGTTTTAATGGATAACTTCCCAGGTAATTTGAGAGGAGAATTGGAGGGGTTATTAAGGGGAAAAAAATAATTAAATTGAAAGATTGGGTAATGAAAATGACCAATAAAAAACAAATAGAAGAAATATTAACGGGCCAGGAAAATTTATGGTTTAAGAGTATGCAATTGGAACAGTGGACAGTTAAATGGAAGAAGCAAAATAAAGAGTGTAGAAAGGAAACAAGCTTTGAAAAGTTAATTGAGGTTAGACAGAAGGTGGGAGGAAATAATATGGATAGTAGAAGTAAAAAAAGGTTTAATGAGCGAGATTTATAAGATATTAGTGGAGGAGGATAAGGGGTATGAAAGCTTGAAAACAATCTGGGAAGATAATTTGAAAATTTAGATCACTGGGGACAGCTAGAGAAAGATATGGGAATCAAGAAATTTAAAGTTATTTTCTATAAGGATAAAAGAAAATCAGTATAAAATTATTTGGAGATGGTATCTCACTCCGGTAAGATTACATCAGATAGATAAGAAGGCTTCAAGTTATTGTTGGAGGGGATGTCAGGAATTGGGGACATATTTCCATATGTGGTGGACTTGTGAACATGTTAAAAAAATTTGGGAGAGAGTTTTTAAGG
Organism: Anniella stebbinsi; assembly: GCA_029215795.1. Classification (NCBI taxonomy): domain Eukaryota; kingdom Metazoa; phylum Chordata; class Lepidosauria; order Squamata; family Anniellidae; genus Anniella; species Anniella stebbinsi. The sequence continues at coordinate 328,482,671 of JARDYH010000001.1, forward strand.
AGATAAACGAAATAGTAGATAAAAAGGTAGAGGCAAGTCTGAAGATAGCTTTATTGGGTTTATTTGATAAAGAATATGGTAATAATAATATTAAAGAATTAATAAATAATCTCCTGACACCAGCAAGACTTATGATAGCCAAAAATTGGAAAACACAAGGGGATTATTGTATGGAAGAGTGGTATAAAGGAGTGTGGGATATTGTTATTAATGACAGATTAACTTGTGCAATGAAAGTAAAGATGGGATTAACTAAAAAGAATGATTTTGGAAGGATTTGGGCTATGTTTCTAGAATATGTTTTAGAAAAGGGGAGAGGTTATACACCATCTAAAGAATCAATGCAGTTTTGGAAAAAATTATACGCAATAGGGTTAGAAGGTCTCAGGGGGTAGGGAGCACAGGGGGTTGTTGAGGCTTTTGTATTGTGTATTTTTATGTTATATGTTGAAATTAATAAAATTATTTTTTAAAAAAATCAAAATAAGGGCCATGATGACTTTGTCCATGAAATCCCAGCACTGTTTTGATTCCTTGAAATGCACATTTAAATTTTTACACAAGAGTTCATTTCTACCTTTAAGCTGTTTGTAGAATTAAATCATAAACCAAGGATGAGCTACTTTTTTATCCCCCCAGCACCCCCCTCATGGACCAGATGACCCCAAAATAATAATAATAATAATAATAATTCTTATTTTAAAAAGGGGGAGATTTTTTAATGAAAAAATGGTGTCTGGAACACGATGGAGTGTCAAAAAGGTCAGTTCTAGTTTGTTTGTTAGCAAGCTAAATTTGACATCTTTTTGGTGTTGGACATCATTTCCAGGGGTCAGGCAGATAGTAGTGGGCAGGCGCTGCATTGGGGGATCATGTGGCCCATGGGCCAAATGTTGCTACCCTTTATTTAAAAGGTAAACACAGTGACTGCTAAGTCTAGTATGAGCATATAGGGAGAGCTTTCCGAAGGCTGGCCTTTTCCCTCCCAAGAGATTTCAGCTGGCATGTAAATAGCCATTTGGTGTGGTTGCTGTGATGTTCTACTGCTTTAAATTGTAATTACATTGCAAAGTTTATTGTTGTGATATGCATTTGTTTATATATCTTTAATAAGGAGCAAGGATTATAACAAGTAAGGTAAATGACTAGGCTGAAACGTACTTACTGTTTGTGGTTATAGGTCTGGGTAAGGATAGAATGATTGGCTGGTTGTGGGAGAGTGCCTGGATTGGCTGGCTGTGTGTCTGGATGGAAAGTGAGTGCTGATTGGCTAGTTGTTTAGAGTGCCTGGATTGGTGAGTTGTGTAAGAGTGGGAGGAGCTAGAGAGCAAATGGAGTGTATATGTGTGTCTGACAGAGAGAGAGCTGACAGAGTTGATTGGGGGGAGGAATTGGAGAGATTTGAGAGAGTATTTGATGAGATGTGAAGTGTGTTTGATTTAATATTGTAAAAGTGAGAGACAGCTTTAAGAACAGTTGGTTAAAGAAGAAACAGTTTGAAACCATTTAAGTATACTGACAGAAACCACTAAGCTTTGTACTTGTAACTGCTACGCAAATGTACTGAGGAAACCATTAAGCTTACTAAGATGCAATATACTTATGTTAATAAATTCTTGATAATATGAACAGTGTGGTCATTGAAGTGAACCTGAGGAAGGTACTGGTGGCAGCAGGAACAAAGAGGTTGTCAGGAGGCCAGGTTGCTGGGCTGTAGAGCTGTGGGTTCTAAATAGTAAAGGTGGGACAGGGGAAGCAACAGCAAATGATCTAAGATAAACCTCACAGTTGCATGTGACAAGTAAGACGCCCTCCCCTTGTCAACCAGGCAGGGAAGCTTTACAAAACAGATTTCTCCTCCCACTCCTTAAAAATCTTAGGCCACAGAGTGATTGGTTCACCTCTGAAGCTGATGCCTCACTCTGCCAGAGAATTGAGGATTGGCCATGCCTCCACTATAGTCTTTTTGCTTTGCTGGATTTTAAGCTTTGCTACTTTTCTAAGATGTTGTCTATTTCTTATCTATCAAGTTATTGAAAGTGATGTTGTTTTCAATCCCAATCTTCCTGGATACCTCGTTCATTGCCGTACCTTAGTTTATGTTCGCTTGTGCCCCCACTCAGCTTTCTAAAATTACCTGTTATACTATACAATCTTTCTCTCATACTATTCTCACTAAAACCTTTCATAATTTTTATTTTTTATTTTTTAAGGTTTGTTGGTTTCTTGATTTCAATCCTATCTCATAAATGTTAACATTTCTGTTGAGGGCTAGTTTTTCTCTCAGCTTTCCTCATCTGTTGGATTCCCAGATTCAGTTCTTTATTCCAAATGACAGCCCAGATAGATGTGACGGCCAGGAGTGCCTACTATCAGCCTCGGCTGATACGCCAGCTGCGCCCCTTCCTACAGTCGGAAGACCTAAAGATGGTAGTGCACGCACTGGTAACTTCGAGGCTCAACTTCTGCAATGCGCTGTACATAGGGCTACCTTTGTGCCTAGTCCGGAAATTTCAATTAGTTCAAAATATGGCAGCCAGGTTGGTCACCGGTACACCTAGAGGTGACCACATAACAACAATCTTAAAATCACTCCACTGGCTGCCAATTAGTTTCTGGGTGATGTATAAAGTGTTGGCTATTACCTTTAAAGCCCTACATGGTTTGGTCCAGGTTACCAGCGGGATCGCCTTCTCCCGTATAATCCGCCTCGCATACTCAGGTCCTCTGGGAAGAATTTACTCCAGTCAGCCAGAACTAGGCTGACAAGTGTTACCCAGAGGACCTTCTCTTCTGCCACTCCCAGGCTGTGGAATGGCCTGCCAGAGGAGATTCGACAAATTAGCAGTCTTCTGGTATTTATGAAAGCCGTGAAGACTGCTCTCTTCCAGCAGGCGTACCCAGTTTAATTTTAAGATGTTTTTAATAATGTATTTGTTTTTATCTGTTTTAATGGGTTATCATTTTATTGTTTTTATATTTATATTTAATGTTGTTCCCCGCCTCGATCTGGATGGAGAGGCGGGTTAGAAATGAAATAAATAAATAAATAAATAAATAAATAAATAATATTCCCTCTTCCTTTGACTCTTTAAACTCTTCCTTTTGGCATTCTGACGTTCTCTTTTGACCCGCACTATTGATGATGCCCAGCTTTATCTTTCTGCTCTATCTTTCTGCACTCTCCTTCCCCACCTCTATATTATTACTAACATTTCAAACTACCTTTAGCGCCATTTTCATTTGGATGTTGGATAATTATCTCAAACTCAATATGCAGAAGATAACTTATTATATTTCCCCCTAAACTTCCGTTTTAGTTTTTTTCTTTCAGTACAAAATATCATTCTTCATTATTCTCAGCAAGGTAAGAGCTTGGATGTTACCTTTGATCCTTACTTTTCACTCCACAAAATTGCTCTAGTTAACTTCCCAGAAGGCTAGTCCCTTCCAGGCCATGCTCAGCAACTCCATAAAAGCCACAGCTTAATAGGAAAAAGACAGCCATGTGCAATGGAAAGTGCACGTGGATATGCTTGGTGTTTTCCTCTCATAGAAATGAATGTGAAGCCCTGTAAGTGCTAGGATTTGAGTTGCCTTCTATAAATCTCTTTCCCTGTATTAGCAAAGTGCACAAAAAGGCTCAGTTTGAAGACTACAAGTGAATATTAGGCTGGGAGGACACACACCACTATGAACAGAGACCACAAGCCTCCAAGCCGTATTTACTTCTGCAAGGGGGGCTTGCCCCTTCACAGGTGAAACTACAACCGGGTGATGTGATGGCCTTGGAAGATGCTCACTACCTCAGAGGCCAATATCTCTGCCCCATAATAGACATGGGAGGAAGTAGCCCTTTACAGTTCAAAAGCTTGCACCAGGGGCAATGGCTGTCAGTGGACAAAAACCATATCTCCATGTATTTTTCACTAAACCCCCCCCCCTGCTTGTTTTAAAATAATTAAAATGTTAGTAATATCAAGTGGAACCTAACAACAAAATTGTGTGTGTGTGTGTGTGTGTGTGAGAGAGAGAGAGAGAGGGAGTTCTCCCTTCTCAGTAGGGTGACCAGATAAAATCCAGGTCAGGGCTCATGTAACTTTAACAGTTGTGGAGAAAAGGGAATTTCAGCCAGTGTCATTTGTATGCAGTTAGTTCCTGGTGAAATTCCCTCTTCATCACAACAGTTAGTTGCAGGGGCTCTGCCTTCTTTTGTATATGGTCACTCTAGTATAGTGCCTGCACCTTTAACTGTTGTGATGAAGAGGGAATTTTACCAGGAACTAATTGCATACAAATGACACTGGCTGAAATTCCCTTTTCTCTACAACTGTTAAAGTTACATGAGCCCTGACCTGGATTTTATCTGGTCACCCTACTTCTCAGGCCTGAGGCTGCCCAACTCTGGTGTTTGAAGAGGGACATCTTGGAGGCCTTGAAGGTGTGGATGGGGTCAGTCAGCTGTCAGCCAGCCCAAACTGACCTTTCCCAAATCCTCCCTTCTCGGGTAGGAGGCCACTGCACAATTTCCTTGCCCAAGAAGGGGCAGCCAACTGCCACTGAGGTAGGGTGACCAGATAAAATCCAGGTCAGGGCTCATGTAACTTTAACAGTTGTAGAGAAAAGGGAATTTCAGCCCGCGTCATTTGTATGCAATTAGTTCCTGGTGAAATTCCCTCTTCATCACAGCAGTTAAAGTTGCAGGCACTATACTTGAGTGACCATATACAAAAGAAGGCAGAGCCCCTGCAACTTTAACTGTTGTGATGAAGAGGGAATTTCACCAGGAACTAATTGCATACAAATGACACTGGCTGAAATTCCCTTTTCTCCACAACTGTTAAAGTTACATGAGCCCTGACCTGGATTTTATCTGGTCACCCTACACTGAGGACACAGATAGGCACCTTCAGTAGTTTTACCCAACTGTGTCTTCCCCCTGCTCCTTCCCTCACCCCTCTCTTTTCCCCTGAGCACATACATGAACACTTTTCATTAGAGTTTTTGCCCACTTCTTAGCTTTTTAAAAATGTTTTTTGTACCTCTGCAAATAGGTGGGTTCCCCTGAGCATGCCGTTGCAATTTTGGCTACTTAAGTTTTGGCACATCACTTCCTGCTTAACTCCATCCATCTTTATAAAATCCAGTGACATTTGATTCACATAACCATTTTGATATGCTTGCAATATGGTGTGTGGGGAAAGATTCATGTGGTGACCAGCCTTTGGAACACCCCAAGGCTTGGTGAGATTATAGTTCCCTACCTCATGGACCAACACCCATTTTAGAGAGCTGTCTATGGTAAACAGGCCTGGGGCAATAAAAAGTTGTAGTTTTTATTTACATCTTTTCATTTTTCACAATAACTAAGCACTTAAAGCAGTGGTCTTCAACTGGTTCAGACCCATGACCCACCTTGGACTCCCAACCTGCAACATGAGACTCACTTTCACAATTTTCTCCATACTCAATTTGGTAGCAATAGCTTCACCACAACCCATTTGGACTGATCTCGTGAGCCACTTTGGGCCACGACCCACCAGTTGAAGACCACTGACCTAAAGCAATATAGCAGTTGGATCAGTCCAAATTTTTTTTTTATCTTCTGAGAATCCGGTTTCCAGCAGTGATCAACAGCTTCATCCTTTCCAGAAAGCATTCATGGAGAGGATGATGGCAACAGGTCTGTCTTGTTGTTCACTCCCCAACTGATATCCAGTGACATCGTGCCCCTGTTCCTAGAAGTCCCCATTTAGCCATCTTGCCTAAAAGCCATTGAGAGCCTTATCCTCTGTGAATTTGTCTAATCCCCTTTTAAAGCCATCTAACCTAGTGGCCATTGACACATCCTCTGGCCGTGAACTCCATAAATTAATTACATATTGTGGAAAGAAATACTTGGTTTTGTCTGTCCTGAATCATCTGCCAATCAGTTCCATGTAGAATAGCAGCCCCACAGAATTGCAGCCTGTGAAATAACCTTGTTCTCCCTGATTCTATTAACAATTCAAAATGTCTTCTTTGAAGGTTTTAAACCCCTCTCACCTCGACCAGGGTTCTTTTATACACAAGAGATTAGTCAGGAACTGTTTAGAAATAATTACAACTCTTTTTGCCACTGTGGTTTGAAGGTAACACGGCAAGAATGGTCATGAGCCAAAGAGATGTTTGCATTCTCAACTTTTCCTTGTGCATTATTTTCCACACAAAGACATTCTCTCGGCATTCACATAGATTCCTTTAGCATTTAGTAGGCCGTATTTTTTTTTTTTACAAAAGCTTCAGAGTGCAGGCCACACAAGTCACTATGGCAGCTGAGTTCCGATCATTGTTTGGTTGCCATGGCAGCCGAACCAGAGGCTTTTAAACAGATTAAACACTTACTTATTGGACAGAACAAATAAATGTATATCAGCTTAAACTTAATAAGAAAAAGATAGGCAAATATTGTTCCCCAAGTATATCATGCTTAAAAGCTTTTAAGCTTTTTAGCTGACAGGTTGTACTGTTGTGGTAAATACACACCATAAAAAACAAAATTCTAATACAGAAAACAAACACAAAATAGCTTCATCCTGTACTAACAGCAAACTCATTCTCAGAGGATGGATTCTTATGTAGGAACTAATTGTATTTCCTGAACCAATATGCAAATCAAAATGCAGTTATATTAAAAATGCATACACCTGCATATTAGGAAGATTTGCACATCAAATGTGTGTATTAGTGAAAATACTGTGCAAGAGTGAATATTAAGAAAAATTACTTGCATAACCACACACATTAGACAAAATGGCATACAAATGTCTGTTTATTAGGAGAAATGAGCACAAAACTGTATACACATTTTCATGTGGATTTTAAAAAAGAATTGTAAACTGATTCAGACATGGGACAAAATGAACTTAAGATTGTAAAAATGAGAAACTGAAAATCACAGATTTATCCATTCCTAACCTTATATAGCCCAACAGCTAGGGTGACCAGATGTCTAGTTTCCCCCAGATGTCTGGAAATGTCCGGAAACATCCGGAAATGGGGGGGGGCAAACAGCGTACGGGGGAATTTTAAATATTTCTGTTATTGTTGGAAGTTACGCCCAGATGATCGCACGGGAGAAGCTGATTTTTGGCACATCTGGAATTGGCCCTCTTCCGCTTCTCCCATGCGGCCTCCAGCCTCCTCAGGGTTTATCACAATGGCAATGAGCCCTGAGGTGTGCGGAAGAGGCTGGAGAGGGCCGATTTCCCCTCTTCCAGAAACGGGCATCTTCTGCTCCAAACGGATGTGGATGTGGATGAGGCGGTGGCGGCAGCAGCATGAATGGCGGCGGTGGCAGCAACATCAGTGTCAGCACGGAGGTAGCGGCAGCAGCATGGGGTGAAGCAAAGGTCCAGCATGTACAGGCATGCAGCAGTGCCAGTGAGTCTCAAAGGCAGTAGTGGAGGTGGTGGATTTACTGCCCCAATGGCATAGGAGCCACCAGCCTCTATTGTTCAGAAGGGTGCATTTATTTTTTATGGACTGTTGGTGGTGGTGAATATGAATAGTACATCAAATAAATACAACTTTTTTAAATGCCAACAATCCAAGAATTACTGTTTTTTAAAAAAGTCAGAGCCACTTTCTCCAATGCTGTATAGTAGAGAAGTAAAATCTATAACCAAATCCATCTTTTAACTTTTTTATATATACACATGCATAACTTTTAGCATTTCTACATTTTCCCTCTAAAGTGGAAACCTTCTACATAATGGAGAATACCTTGTGAAGTAATAATTTCCTTCTCTTAAACCAAAATAAATAAAAGTACTGAACTGTAATATCACCTCATGGCCAGTTTTGCCTGTCTACATAAATGATTTAATAGAGGCTTATAATTCCTTTTTCTTCCTTCAGTAGACATGATGAATCACTTTGCAAAGTACAGGTTATGACTTCTAAAGGAAGCATGAGAATGTTGTAATATCCAATATTACCAGAAGGTTTTAAAAATTAGCTAAAATGGCAATCATTTGCGAAATAATTTAATTAAAAAGAAGTTAGAAGCAATTGTATAGCATTCTCAGTCTGGTTCAATCATACAGAATTTAAACTTTCATACTCCTAATCCATAAAGTTGGCTGGCTGTGGTTTTAGTACTACTATGAAGATGGATACCATTTTGATAACATAGTTTAGATATATTTAGCAATTGTTTTTGTTATGATCACAGTAACAAAAAAGTGGGGTAAAGTCAGTCTTTTTTTAAAAAAAATACTGATAGTTTGTAGCATTGAGGAACAAAATATTGACACCAGGATAGTTATGAAATTATGTATTTTGAAGTAAAGGGGTATTATAAATTATTTACCATCACAGCTATCATACTGAGTATTAACTACATGAAAGGAAGAGAGATTCTCTACATACCTACAAGGTATACTGTTGTTGGTGAGGGTAAGAAGAGAATAAAAAATGACAATGGAGAATAAAAAAGTCATTTAAGCAGCAGTCCTATGTACACTTAGCAGGGGGAGGAAACACCACAGAATGCCTGGGGATTTCCTTCTGAGTAAACATGTGTGAGATTGCACTGTCAATATGATTTGCTTTATTATAGATAAAGAATTGGAATAAGATTCTGCAGTTTAGAGATTGAGTGCTCAACTCATGCCTCTTCTCATGCCTCTGACTGGTACAGATTGCATGATTTGCCTGACAGAGATTAAAAAGAGTCTGGATTCAAGTAGTGAGAAAGCGAAGCAGGAAGAGAAGCACATGTATTTTCCCACAAAATGAAAAGAAGGCAGTTGAACAGAGACTTGGGGCTGCAATCCTAGGCATACTTACCAGGGAGTAAACCCCACTGAACACTGAAGCCCTGACTTCTACATAGGAAGCTACCTTATGCTGAGTGGTCCGTCTAACCCGATATTGTGAAGACTGACTGGCAGCTCTCCAGGGTTTCAGGCAGGATTCTTTCCTAGCCCTATCTGAAGATGCCAGAGATTGAACCTGGGACCTCTTGATTTCAAATCAGAGCTCTACCACTGAGCTACAGCTGCCAAATTATGAGTAAACATAGACGGGATTGTGCCTGTAAAGCTGCAATCCTTGGCACACTTATCTGAACACAGAGTGGGGACTGTCTTCCTACTGAACATGGACATGGTTGAGCTGTTGAGGGCAGGAGTGGGTGTATGTATGAAAGATGGTCAACCAGTCAAAACTGAAGCAGAGGTTTTATGCCTGCCTACAGTGCTAGACTTCTTCTGGGGAAAACTCATCTACATCAGTTCAACAGGTGCACCAAGAGTCTTTTTGTTTTGCTCGCTTACCCTGTATGCTCGCTTTCCTAATAACTTTTAGTAACATTTCTCATCAATGCCTGTTCCAGCTAATTTGATGGAAAATGTTATTAAAGGTAGAATTCGTAAATATGTAGAAGAAAAACCTTGCTAACCTGAATAAGCATGCCATGTGCAAAGATAAGTACTACCACACCAGTCTTTTAGGATTATTTGAGTGTCAACACACATGTAAATGATATAATCTATTGATAAAGTGCTCCTGAGAATGTACCTCTGATACAATTGCTAGGTGACAACTATGGAGGCTATTCCCTATGGAGGGCTACAACGGAACTTATTTCTGAGGTTTGTTTGGGCAGTTTTCTTTGGGACCCTGATTGGGATTTCTATTCTCTGCACACTGAAGCAGTGTAAATTCAGGAGATATTTGGTTAAAGGTAAAAGGAGGGAAAGATCCTTGTCTAGCATTGTGATAATGGGCATCCGTTCTCACCTTTCTTTATATTGCTACTGACCATGGTCTTGTTTACATGGCTAATGAACCAGAGATACAATGACATATTGTTAGATTAGTTTCTCATTGATAAACCAGAGGTGCTATTGAGAAGTGACTACAACAAGACTTTAGTCCATTTTGTTCCATGGCTAATGTTTGCAGGGCAATAGTATTTTATACTCTTTCTGAATGCTAGGTTGCTAGTTTATTGTACTAGATTTTTCTGCACTTGTCAACTGCTTCATTTGTTCAGTGGTAGCAGTATGCTGAATCTGTGAGTATGGATATGAGAAAGGTGATGGGGAAAGAGTGTTAAATGTTAGGAAAGGTGAGACTATGGGCATCCAGTGAAAGATTTGCAGGCAGAAAAAATATTTGAGGGAAAGGGAAACTGTATTGCAGAGTATAGCAAAAGCTTTAAAGTACAGCAAAAGCTACAAAAGTAGGAGTGAGTGAGTGTTCTTTATTTCAGTGATTTTAACATTAAGATGTTCTGTAGAACAGGTTTATCTTAATTACATGCTGTGAAATCAGACATGTGACCGATGTCATGTTGGGTAGGCACGCCCCCTTGGGGGACGGCCATGTTGTCTTCCTTTTTGGTTTCCAAAATATGGTCACCCTACCAATAGCACTACTGTGCACAAGAGGGAGATAACAGCCACCTTAGCATAACTCCAAAAGAAAAGCCTCCACTTCAAAACAACATATTTGTGTAAAGGCATTCATAATTAATGGGGAAACCAGAATGGGTAAGAATCAATAGGTGAGAATTAACTATGGCCATCTCCTGGATGGCATAAATGAATAGCCTGATACTAAAACGCTCAGGGGATCAGAACCAATTCAAGCTGCTGGTACACAGCTCAGCAACACAATACCTGATAGAGCACCTCTCCTGACATGAACCTACCTGGACACTATAATCGACATCGGAGTTCGGAAAATAGCAACAAAGTAGAGGGCCTTCTCAGTGGTGACCCACCCCAATTGTGGAACGAACTCTCCACTGAGGCCCACCAGGGGCCAACGCTCATCTTTTCGACTCCAGTTTCAGACTGCCCTCTACTTCAAGGCATTTAATGGTATATGATGGAGCATTTATGTCAGCTGTCTTTATCAGGTCTAGTATTTTATTGAACCTGTTCAGCTGTTTAGAATCATAGACTCATGGAATAGTAGAGTTGGAAGGAGCCTATAAGGCCATTGAGTCCAAATCCCTGCTCAATGCAGGAATTGTTTTGAATTTTGTGTGTTAAAAAAGTTATGTTTTCTTATTTTGTATTTTATGGGTTGTAATTTTTGTGTACTGCCCAGAGAACGTTGGCTATTGGACAGTATAGAAATGAAATAATAATAATAATAATAATAATAATAATAATAATAATAATAATACGGTTTGCAATAATATATTTTAAAAAATAAACCACACAATATGCATTAAAATGAACAATGATTACTAAAACATGAATTTAAAACTTAAATAAAAAATATTAAAACCAATTGAAACAACTATAACACATAATTACAAACAAACAGTCTGGGCAGCACATTCACTCTGGGAAGGCCTGGATGAAGAAATGTGTCTTTAATTGCATACATAGGCAAGTCCCTGCTCCTAAATAGCTTCCAATGTGAAGTAGACTGGGAGGAAACCACAGAGGGAGGAAAGGAATAATGTGGGCAAATGCCATTACAGGTACTTAAAAGTTTGGCTACAGTTGGAAATGAGGAATAACTGGGTTTTGAGAAGGGATCTAAAGGAAGAGAGAGGTGACACCACATATATGTTCAGGGAGGCAGTTCCACACATAGAGGGAAGCAAGAGTAAATGCATGGAGTTGTTTAACAGAGCAGAAGATTATTGGATGAGTGTACATCATGTCCATATAAAACCTTATGGGTTTTGTTCTCTTTGTGAACTTAAGACTCTATTCAAATGCCCTCTAGACAGCACACTGTAGTAAATATTCTGGAATGAACACACTCAAGCCTCCACAACTGTATTCAATTGAAACAATTATTCCCAGTTGGTGATTAAAAAAAATAGGAGCACATTCTTTGGGTATAAAGCACCTTTCTTCAATTTAATATTGTCTTTAGAAAGGCACATTCATGCCACATTCTTCTCTGCCCTCCAATATTTCCTTGGCACTTTCAAATACTTAACTCTCTTCTTCATGGCCTACTCTGAACTACTGAGTTGTTTCATGAAATAAAACTGTTGACATATTGTATCCAACTCCATGGTGGGCGAGAGTATAGCCACCCCCAGTCAATCATCAGAGACAGAGGGGATTTTGGTAGTCAAAATTCCACTTCATCCTTTGTGACAAAAAATGTTTTGAATTTTTAAAAAATCAATATTAAAGATTCCTTTAGATTTAACAAGTTCAAAAAGTTAATCTGAATGGTATTAACTGACTGTATGTTATTGTTCGCTACCACATTGGAGACATTCATCCAAAGAGCATTGTTTCTGATGTGTTTTGCAGCCCAATCATTTGTAAGTCCCATTTTATTGGAGGCAGTTTATTCTCTAGTAAATCTATCTTGGATTGCAGCCTCAGAGTAAGAATTGGCCACTGATTAAAGATTCTCCCCTCCTTCCTTAAAGAGTCCATGCCCGCAGATCTGGAGATGACCCATCATTAGATAGAGGAAAGCCCTAGCAGTAACCCATGCACATATGCACCTAGGAAACTCCTATGAGGTCAAGGCCTTCCTGCTTCATCTCTGTAATTCAGTGTTCTTCAGTGGTCCAACTACACCTAATACAGCAGACTTACTCATCCCCATGGAGCTTGACTGAAAGGAGATAATGTCAGACCTAATAATCATGCACAGACACAGCCGGCAACCTCGTGTAACTGGGTACTTTGATCTTGCAGGAATTTTTAATTATCTAATTCATTAATTTCTTGCAGGTTGCAGTCATGTCTCATGTAGCATAGTGGTGTTGTGTCAGCAGAAACACTGGAAATCATTACCTTATAAGATTTACAAGCATAATAGCAGCTCGCTATAATTGTTCTGTGATTTAGTATGTAAGAAAATATTTTTCAGAACATGTTTCTCTTTTTACAGCCTGTCTCATCCTACTGCCATGGCCTACAGTATGACAATAGGGCAAAAAACCCAATACATCAATAATGCCACTGACAGTAGGTAGTTCTTCCTCACACTCCATTTGCCCCATGTTTAGGTAGCTGTAAAATATGGAAGATATGCTATTCCCACTGTGTATACTATACTTCCAACTCAGAGGAGGAGTGGCATGCAGGGAAATCCCCACTGTTATCTCCGAATTCAAATTGGAGATAACAGTGGAGTGTCCTCCAGAGGCAATTCCTCTAGGGGGCAGGGGCTTGGAAGGTTTCCCTTAGAGAAACCAAAGGAGGCTCTACTGGCTATATGCAGAACCTTCGTGGATTTGGCCAGTGGGTCAAAAGTTCTGCATCCCTGGAGTGTGCTGAGTGTTGGAGAGGAGCAGGTCGCTGGATGCTAATACAAATGGTGTAGGAGTGTGTTTGCTGTGTCAGTGTGCCCAGCACAGCAGTGGTGCAACTGGAATAGGGCAGCATAGCAGGAGAAGAGAGAGCTGTTCTGGAGTCCTAGGAGAAACCCATTCACACTATTTATTTATTACATTTCTATACCACCCCATAGCCAAAATTCTCTGGGTTTATACAAAATTTTAAACCACAAAAACATGTAACATACACCAAAATATATATCTAAAAACAATTATAAACAACTTTATAAACACCTCTAAAAATAGATCCAGGATCTACGAAGCTCATCACATATTGCTAAATGTCTAGGAAAAGAGAAAAGTTTTAACCTGGCGCTTTAAAGATAGCAATGTTGGTGCCAGGCGGGCCTCATTGGGGAGATCATTCCATAATTGGGGTAGGGGCACCACAGAGAAGGCCCTCTCCCTTATTGCCATCTTCCGGGCCTCCCCTGGAGTAGGCAACTGGAGGAGGACCTTAGATGTTGAATGTAGTATATCAGTAGGTTCATGTCAGGAAAGGCGTTCTGTCAGGTATTGTGGTCCTGAGCTGTGTTAGGCTTTATAGATTAAAACCAACACCTTGAATCAGGCTCAGAAATGTACAGGAAGCCAATGTAAGCAGGACACAGTCGGTCTTATATGTTCAAACCTTCTGGTCCCCATTATCAATCTGGCCACCACACTTTGCACAAGCTGCAGCTTCTGAACCATCTTCAAAGGCAGCCCCACATAAAGTGCATAGCAGTAAACTAACTTGGTGGTTACTAAGCATGGACAACTGAACACGTTATCCCTGTCCAGATAGGCGCATAGCTGGGCCACCAACCGAAGTTGGTAGAAAGCTCTCCATGCCACCAAGGCCACCTGAGCCTCAAGTGACAGAGATGGTTCTAGGAGAACCTCCAAGCTACGAACCTGCTCCTTCAGGGGGTGCAACCCTATCCAGAACAGGTTGAACACCCTCCATCCGGTCAGAAGAACCACCCACTAACAGCATCTCAGTCTTGTCTGGATTGAGTTTCAGTTTATTAGCCCTCACCCTGTCCATTATTGCAGCAAGGCACCAGTTCAGCACATCCACAGCCTCAACTGATGAAGATGAGAGGGAGAAATAGAGTTGTGTGTCATCAGCATGCTGATGACAACACACTCCAAAACTCCAGATGACAGCACCCAACAGTTTCATGTAGATGTTGAACAGCATGGGGGACAAAACTGACCCCTGTGGACCCTCATACTGGAGAATCCATGGGGCTAAGCAATGTCCCCCAAACATCACCTACTGGAGTCGACCAACCAAATAGGAGCAAAACCATTGCGATGCAGTACCTCCCACTCCCAACTCCGTGGTCCCAGAAGGATATGATGGTTGATGATTTCGAAAGCCGTTGAGAGATCATGGAGAATCAATAGAGTCACACTCCCCTTGTCTTTCTCCTGACATAAGTTCAGAAGCTGCACCTTGTGCAAAATGCAGGGGCCAGATTGGTAACAGGGATCAGAAAGTTCGAACATATAAGACCGATTCTGGCCCATTTCCATTGGCTGCCTGTATGTTTCCGAACCTGAGTCAAGGTGCTGGTTTTAACCTATAAAGCCTTACACGGCTTGGGACCACAATATCTGATGGAACGCCTTGCCTGACATGAACCTACCCGTACACTACGCTCAACATCTAAGGTCTTTCTCTGGGTGCCTACTCCGAGGGAAGCTCGGAGGACAGCAGAGGACCTTCTCTGTGGTGGCCCCCCAATTATGGAATGATCTCCCCCATTAGGCCCACCTAGTACCAACACTGTTATCTTTTTGGTGCCAGGTCAAAACTTTTCTTTTCTCCCAGGCATTTTAAAAGCTTAAGCTGAGGTTTTTAACTGAATTTCTGGCCAGGCTTAAAGTTTAAAATGTTTTAAATATTAGTTGTTTTTATGTTTTATGGTTTTAAATTTTGTATATCGACTTTTTAATGTTCAATCTTTAATTTTTGTAAACCGCCCAGAGTTCTTCGACTATGGGGCGGTATATAAATGTAATAAATCATCATCATCATCATACAGGGTGACCAAGGCTGTTTCCGTACCAAAGCCAGGCCTGAAACCCAACTGAAATGGATCCAGATAATCCATCTCAACCAAGAGTGTTTGGAACTGGTTTGCAACTACCCACTCAAGGATCTTGCCCAGGAATGGAACATTTGCCACTGGCCTATAGATATTAAAATTTTCTAGGTCCAGGGAAGATTCTTCAGGATGGCCCAGGACCACTTCCTCTTGCAAAGAGGCATTAATCATTTCCCTGGCCCAGCCAGCTGTTTCATCCCTACTAGCATTCATTAGCCAAAAGGGGCAAGGATCCAATATGGAGGTGGTTGCACAAACTGTCCAAGCACTTTGTCAACTTGCAGGAGTAGCAAGACTATAGCCAAAGATATTCACCTTTTAATAATAAACTTGGGCTTAAACTATTTGCTACACTAGTAAATTATTTCATAACATATTTCAAACTAATTAAGATTGTTATTGGATCATCATCTATATTATGGGTAAGTTTCTGTATTCAACTTCATACATTTTAAAATTAATATTTGGTATCACCTAACAGTTAGTTACTCACCTGAAAGAAGTAAACATTCCTTTCCTTGTTAGTAGCTAGTTTGACTCAATTTGCAGGGTCTCATAGTAGCCTTATTTTATTATTTTAACAGAAAATGCTAATGCATAGCCATAACAGATGCCTTTCTGATCTTTAACAGGTGAGAAATAGATAACCTCTTATGTTGCCTTACATTCTTTTTAAGCCAATATACTTTCAGAAGCATGTATTGTTTGTTAATGATTATGCCTGCTCAATGAGCTCCACAAACACTTCTGAGCTCCGGCTGGAGTTAATTCATTCAGAATCCATGTCAACATTCCACAGTGAACCATGGGATTCTCCCAAAAAAAACACAGCAGTTATTTTGGGATAAAGGTATCAAGTAATTTGATTAATCTCTTCTAAGGTATCCTTCCCCAAAGCTTGGCACTCTCCAGATGTAGTGCACCATCTCCCATCTTTCCCATGCTGGGAGTCCAGAAGGCCCCAAGTTCAGGAAAGCTGTTTTAAATGATGTTTTACTTGCTACCAAAACTTTGGAAAAGTGGAAGCACCAGAAACACTGTTCCCAAGAACCTCTACGCAGCCACCACCAATCTCCTACCTTGAATACCTTTTCTCTTTATTAAGCTGCATTATGAAACAAGGAAATCATTAAAACAGGTAAAAGGAATTAAAAATTTCATTTAGGCAGATAATAAAACCAAGCATAACTCTTCAGGGCTACAAGCTATCCAAGGAATGCAAGGCACCCAAAACTCACAAGGCGAGACAACACATATTGAACAGCCAAATCTGCACCCCATTTGCACCACTCTGGGGCACTGGTTTATTTATTTTTAAAGGTGGCAAGTGAGTGACGATCCTTCCAAAGTGCCTTTTCAGCATCAGTGGAGGGGCAGTCCCTGCCAAGGGAGGCTATAATCGGCACAGGGGTTTTGGCCACTTTTGCCAAGTGACTTTGTAGCCACTAGGCACAAGCTACAATTCTAGAATCAGATGTCACAAGCCACCTGGAGAACAAGCTATCTGTTGTGACTCCCTATCTCCTTGTGTTCATTGAAGTCAATAAAGCGGTCTCTTAGGAAAGCAATCAACCTTTATTTATGCAAATGACCCCTTTGTTCAGCTGAAGGGAGTTTAAAAGTAGAAAGCGTTTTGCCCCAAGGCGTAATTTGGCTAAGCAAACAAAACAGTTGATCCATTCAAGAGAAAGAGAGAGTCACTCCGTAGAGGGATCCAAACTAAGTCTTTTCTGAGCCACCAATCTTTCCGAGTGCCGCCTTCTGACCTCCCTGGTCTGCACACACTTTTCCCTCCTACGGAATTTGGCATCTCTGAAATTGCTGACATTCTCCCCTTCAGATGAGAAGGGGGCTTCTCAGCCTGGGGTTTATTTACATCACCATAGATAAGCTCTGGGAACTGTTCATTCACACCTGGGAAAGAGCCCATAGGAATTAACCCTTCCCCTTCTGGTATGGATTGGAATGTCTGTTCGAATTCAGAATCAGATTCTGAATTAATGTCTGACAACCCTTTGCCCTGCACAAGGGGAGGGGGATTAGACACAACACCATCCTCCATAACCCTATTATAAGCCATGGGTCCTTAGAGTGGCTTGTTGGGGAAAAAACAACTCATGCTGAATTGTCCACACAAACATGGCACATAAGCCACTGTGGCATCATAAAATGTGAGCCCAGTCAATGGCTTTTGATCTTCTCCAGTAATGAGCTGCTCTACCCCACACTTCCTCTAGCTACAGCTCCTCTGGAGGCCCCAGCTGAGTAGCAAGACTCTTGGCATTGGCTGGGCAAGGAACGTATTGTGGCTGCCAGTGCCTTCTTTTGACTGGATCTCAACTCTACTATAGAGAAAGGAGAGGAAGGTGGGGTGCTTTGATAGTTCCTGAAGGTGGGTGATACAACCAAACTATTTTTTTTAATTATTGGGTACAACTTGAGGTCAGGAGATTTCTAATGAATTCTATAATGTCCACACCTATGGATGGATGTTTATTCACAAGTCAGTCTCACTCAGTTCAAGAAATTTTATTCCTGGGCAACTGAGAGTCAGCCACATTGAATGAAGGGAAGAATGAGTGGCAAATGTTATAGATATATTATATATATTGCCTTCTCTGCTGGACACTGTAGGTTGGCTAAATCAGTTGTAGAAGATTTAAGGGATGGAAGCATTTACTTATTTTGTTTGTATGAAGGTAAGAAGACAAGTAGAATCATTTGTGAATAGTGGGGAACTATGATTTAAAAAATGGAATAGCCTATATAAGGGTACATCATGAATCATAAATCAGCTTCACTTAATTTATTTTTTAATACTGTTAAGTTTCTATCAAAGTAAAAAAGCATAGGGCAGGAAACCTGGGACTAAGAATGTTATCTGTGGCACTAAGGATTTAAAGAATTGATTGATAGAACTATTGAGCTATTGATAAAACCTGCACATACTATATAGGTAGAATCTGTGCAAACTATGCTTAGACCAAGAGTTAAACTACATGGATATCCTTTTAAAAACTAATAAATGTTCACCCTTGCAGTATTAAAAATAAAATGTTCTGTCAAGGAAGAGAAGAGTACCTTTGGAATAATATAAAACATGCATAAATATATAAAGCTATCATTTTTCTCTTGAGAGAGCATTATAATTTTAGCCAACTAGTAGGTGTTACTTCTGAACAGAATAGCAGCTGATAGAGCCATGCAATTCTATACTATAAATATACCAGTCAGCATGAAAATGTTGCCTTCAAGAAATCTTCAAAATATCAAAATGTCTTTAAAGTGTCCAAATAAATTTGCATAAAAACTCATGCAAGCAAGAAGGAAAAAAGTCACATTAAAAATCACTCAAATTCAAAACTTCCAAAATAGCAACACATCCAAACTTGCCATCTTTTGCCATTTGATACCTCAAAGTTCTAAGAAAACAGTAAATCCCTCATTTTAAAATGTTTTTATTAATATATTGAATATATATTAATAAATATATATTATATATTTGCCACACAGCAATCATTCTACAGAACGCATCTCCTTTCCCCAAAGGCATGATACAAAGTCATTTATTGAATGGTGTAGGAATGTAGAGAATAAGAGGCTTAAACTAGCAATTTCAGAGGCAAAACTAAAATATCTTGCTTTATTTAGAATGTCCCATACCATTGTATGTTACACTTGGCAAGGCAAACGCCCTCTTTTACACTATCCCCAGAAAAGTAACCCGAACTCTAGGAATGCCACCATGAATTGTGATGAGGTGGTCTTCTAATGCCTTCTGCATAGCTCAAATCTGAATTGCCCTGGCAGGAAAGGGCACCTGGAAGAAGCCTGTTATCATGTGGGAATTACACTCAAATTTCAAAGCCAAAACAGGGCAAGTGCAGCATGGAGAGGTACTGGAAAGAAGGAGATGGGAAGTCTATATGGATAAGTCTAATCTGGACTTCAGAGGAGGAAGTGAGTTCAACATTATATAGAACAATTGCTACTAGACCAAGGTAGCAGTGGTTTGGTGCAGGCATAACGGTTTGCAATTTAATATAAACAAATGAATCACTCAAGTTAATCAAACAGGAGATGGAGAACGAAACTTTATAGTCTCCAGACTTCTGGGGAATCTATCCTGACCCTGAGCAGCAGCCAGGACTCTGAGAAAGAGGGACCAGCTGGATTGAGAAGACCACAGGTGTGAGCTATGGAGGCACTGTACCCAGAACCAATCCCAGACACCAAGCATGAACAAAAGCTTGTCAGCCTGGAGCTTCTGGAGCCAGAGTCACCACCACCACCAAAAGAAACATGAACAACCATAGACAGCATCCCAGAACCTACTTCCCCTGAAGAACTGAACTCCTTTGCACCAGGGGCCTCATGTTCCCTAGGGTTGGCTACCTTGTGGAGCAACATATAAGGCACAGAACAACTGAGAGGCAATGGGGTCCTAGATACAAGGCCAGAAGACTATGCCTTCAAATTTCTCCCCTCCTCTGGAAGGGGATGGAGCCAGAAAGGGATAGTCTAGTCCAAAAGGGATTAAAGGCCTCAGGTGAGTTCCAGACATGGTCAACAAGATTTTTCTACTTGGAGCTATCCAAGGTCCTGCAAGTTCAACCTGACCCTATCTACCTCAATAATCCACATTCAGATGTCCATTGTACCCCTGAAAACCTCTGCTCATAATCAGTATAGAACAACGCGAAACTTAAGAGGGAAAATGAATAATCACTAAATTTACCTAAGCGAGAATCTGTTACTAATCAGTTAATCTGAATTATTGTCTTATATAAAGGCAGAATAAGCAGGCTTTTACAGCACTGGAAAGTTTTTTTTCAACTGAGTCAATACTAATAAAGCGGCAATCAATCATCCCTTTAGGTTGATTTCCATTTCGCTCTGTCGTGCTAAAGACAGAAAAGTTGTAATTCAATCACTGGAAGATCACATCCTTTAACCGTAAAAATTTACGACATGACATGGTCCTAAACATTTTTCCAGGAGAAAAATATTAAGATAATTTTTGAATTTTGGTGTCTTCAAGCAGGAGCAGACAGTCTTTAATACCCACAGATCCAAAGTCATATATGGTGTTAAAAGGTTAAAAGCAGCACACCAGAAACAGACCATCAGCCAGTGTGATTCCTTAAGAACTGATGTGAGATGGCCAGTCCCAGTCAACACATCACATCAGATAGTTTTCAAAGTCACCACTGGCACACTAGCCAGAGTTGGCAAAAGACACTTTTTTTCTATCAAGGTCACATGAGCATCCAAAGACAGGGCCATATCTAACAGCATCCCCAAAGCTTTGAACATGGAGAAAGTAAACCCTGGCTAGGAACAGGTTAAATACCACCTCATGAATCAGACAAACCATTGATCATCAGTACCTCTGTAATGCCTGGACTGAGCTCCAGTTTACTGGCTGACATCCAATCCATCAGTGATCCTAGACACCAATTCAGCACTTCCACCACTTTGTTTGAATCAGATGCAAAGTAGAGAAAGTTGGATTGCACCCCAGGAAACTAGTTCCTTGAACCCAAGGCAATTTGAGACTTTTCTTCAATTGTAGTCACCCATAAAGTAGAGGAGCCTAGTTTTTAAACAACCTGGAGTTTCAAAAGCATTTGTAACACACCAGAAGAGCTATTTGTCCATTGGGGAAGTGGGGGAGAGCCCAAATTCTAGTGAGATATCACAAGTCTCTTGCACAACCCTAAGCAGCTGCTTAGATGCCAGCGTTAGTGATTTCAAATGACCTCTGCCTTATATGACCATAAATCAGAAATTCTCTGTGTCAAGAAAAGAGCAACCACTAATGCATAATTTTCTAGAGGGGAGATGAGAAGGCCAGACAGGTGATTACCATGATTATCCATGGGCGTTTTGCAATTTAACATTAAACGTACCACAAAGAATCTGAACCCTGCTAAAACTCATCTCTCCCTTTTAATTAAACTTTTCTTTTCCCCACCCACTGAAATCTGAAATGGTACTCTCGCCATGTAGGTAAACCCTGGCTGCCATCTGGAACTCTCTTTTTGCATCATCTGCATTGCTTCTAGGCAGAAATGCACTGAAAGTTTGTACTGCAGAATTCCAAGCAATACCTTTTTTTTATTACCTGGGTTTGTTTGTAAGTTAGATAAAACATTTGCACAATGATTGTTTCTGATCTTTTACCACACACACATAATCTTGCCATTTAGGTTTCTAAGAAAATACAACTGGTGTGATCCAACCATGCAGATATCAGAGGAGCACATAGGAAGTCCCAACTACAAAAGACAAAAAAGTTGTTCTGACTAAAACTGGAAAGGAGTTTGAATCTCTCTCTGTTTCTCACAGACTTACACCGTGGGGCTTCGAAAGCTACAAAAGAAAAGGTCTGTGAAGCTCAAAGGATTGTAGAACAATAATCATCCACATTGATTAATACTTGCTCAGTTTTCTGCTAATTTGAGCAATTGTCAACATTTCACAAACAATCAAAGCACACCATAGAACCTAGCTTGTGCTGTTTTTGCATATGCAAGGACAAGACTGCCTGGATCTGCTGAAATGTTTAAAGTCAAACTATAGAGGTCTGTACATTCAAAACATGTAATTTTCTCCCTTGTGCACTTTTCCTTTCTTTGAATCCTGGCCCTAAAATTTAATAAACCACTATGTCAGTTTCTATATACAAAACCACAAGCTCAGCTTAGCACTGAGTAAATTTCTGTGACAGTTTTAGAGTGGTAGACAGTAACGGAGACAATCTGTGAAACATTACAGGGAGGCGAAGAGGGAGGAAAGCATGTCCATATTAAAACTTTAAAGGTGTTGGTAAAGATGTTGGCAGCTCAAAGCTGCCATAGTTGAGGTGCAGTGGTCATTGCTAATGATGTCATATTTGCAAGGCTATACCCCTGAAGAGCTGGTTCCTCTTTCAGTGATGTGGTTAGATAATAGCAGGTGCTAGAACTTCTTGGTCTTATGAAGGATCTCCTTTAGCCAGCCATGTGCATTACCCCAGCTGTGAAGCACACAACTAACATTTCTCCTCCCACCCCCGCTACACCCATCCAATGCTTTCCAACTACATCTACATCCCTGATAGATTGGCGCACCCTACAAAGAACACTTTTTACCAAACCTAAGTTTAAAAAGCAATACTCTGACCCTTCATATTTTAAACTCACATTTTAAGTTGTTATTTATATGACGCATACTGATCTCAAAATACTCAATATGCTATAACGTGAAATACTGCTAATGTTGATAAAATCTTAATATCAAAGATTTTAAAAGCAGCCTTAAGAATTCAGACAAAATCAATTTTTATACCAAGGCTGACATCATCCCCAGAAAAGAAAAGAAGTTTAATTATTCCTGAGTTTTTTGTTGTTGTTGTTCCAATAGGTTAGAAAATAGGGTGTAGAGAACGCGCAGGGCACTCGCCCCGTGCATTTGCCGTGGCTGCTCGGCCAGCCCAGTTCCAGGAGCCTGAGACAAGTTTTTCCTTACCTCTTGTTTGGCCACTATTGTATAGATTTGACTTAAAGTTTCCCTGGATAACTTACCTATGATTATAATTTCAAATTCAGGACAGTCCTCAAGGAACCATATTTATCTATTAAATTTACAATGATGTGCCTTACTTGCATTGGGAAAGTGAGATATGTTTTTGCCTGTTTGTCCATTCATTTTCCCATAACTTTTGACTGCCCTATTTCTGACCAGTTTTCTGATCTTATTTATTTATTTATTTATTTATTTGTATACTATCCAATAGCTGAAGCAACAATCAAATCATTTTCTTCCCAAGTTTTCATATTACCAAGAATATTTTTATTTATTAACTGTTCATTAGAATGTATTGGCATTCATGGAGAAAACTAGGACTTAGTTTATTTTTTAAACGTTGGCTATATTTTAAACAGATTCTTAGTACAGGGTTTTTCTTTAATCGTACCCAAATCCTTTTTTTCTGCCAAACCAAAGTGTATGTTTAATGTAAGTCTTTAATTTATGTTGCCCTATCTTTGCCTCTTCTCCAATGTGAACCATGATTTTAATAAACTCAATATGGTTGCTATATAATACCACCTAATACAGGGAAATGGTAAACCCTCTGAATTATATGACTGATACAGTACGGTAAACTCACTTAAATCTTAGCTCCATCATGACTGCAGGAATACAATGGACCTTGCTTCTGCAAACCTGATGCTAATCTTTGTAAACCGCCCAGAGAGCGTGGTGGTATATAAATGTAATAAATAAAATAAAAATAAACACATTTACTTAGGAATAAGCACCATTTTGTTATAAATAAATATAATGTATTTTAAATAAAAATTATAAAATTAGCATTTGTAGCCATGTACATGCCCAATCAGCCACCCTGACTATAGAAAGAAAAGGTGCTACAGTGAGCAGTCTCAGGCCCCATGGACCCTGGCATGCCCATACCAGCCCAGGTGCTGATGTTGAGTCCATACGTTGCTGCCTTAACTACCTGCCACGCTCTGGGTGGTTATTTGGGGTGTGGGGTTCTGGACCATGGCCCAAAGTGATTTCTTTGAAAGTACACGACTTCCAATTCCCCCCTTCTAGATGATAAAATAATGGCAAAATGAAAAATGAATGTTACAGTAAGAAAATATAACACTGTGTTAATGGCATAGTTTGCAAACTGAGGCAGCCAGGAGAAAGTGTAAATTATTGCCACCTTTGAAACTGGCTCACATTCTTGGCACAAAAGTTGCGTTCCTGAGAGAGAGAGAGAGAGAGAGAGAGAGAGAGAGAGAGAGGTGAGAGAGAGAGAGAGATTGAGATTCAACCTTTACAAAAAATGGTTTGTGTTAGTCCTTGACACTCAGCCTTCACAATCACAAGAGCACTATTCAAATGTTCTACACAGCTCTAGCCCTGCCCCTCTACCTTATCATATATGTTGCCCTCTGCTCATGGATGGCAACAGCCTGAAGAGGAGAGACTCCTATATCCGTGAGGGCTCTCCACACGAGTGACAACACATATTTTTAACATTCTGACTCGTGGAGAGCCTCCACAGATACAGGAAGCTGTCCTCTTCAGCAATCATCTTTCATGAACAGAGAGGGCAATGACACAACAATGTAGGGGGACAGGGTTAGAGCACTCCCTCTTCTTATGCATTCAGTTTACTCACTTTTAGAATGCCTGAATAGGGCTATAATCATAATTAAGAATGTTCTTCCACATATAAATATAGCAGCAGAGTTGTAATACCAAATCATTTAGAAGCGCATTTTGACTTCCTAAATTAGTTATCAAAAGGTAACCATTTTTCAAATTCACATTCCAACTTCAGAACTGAGGGGCAGCAGAATTTTTGGAAAGAAAAAACAGTTTTAGTTTAAAATTTCCATGCAAATAATAAGAAACTGAGAGCGCAGAAGACTTTATCTTTAACTAGCAATTATGTTAATAACAATTTAAATAAGGATCACATTGATGGTGCTGTCACACTTCTAAAATAGCTACATTTTAAAAAAAAACAGGAAATAAGCCAATAAGCAGATCTAAGACTTGAAAAAGATGACAACTCAATACTCCAAGAATTTAAGTTTAAATTTGCATAATATTAAGTTAAAACTACACTTGTGATTTAGAATTAAGAAAGTTTGGCTCTTCTATATATGCACAAACCAACACACAGAAACTGGAGGAAGAATCAGTGTATGCAACAGAACATGGCACCCATGGAGACCTCCAACTGTGTCCATGAATCTCTCCCCTTCCTGCCCAAAAAAGAATTAAATAAAAACCATAGAAAACATGAGGGTGGTTTTCTTTCTCTCCCTTTCTAGCATCTAGCCTGGCTGTTTCCCTGTCTCCCAGCCTTTAGCTTTACTATTTCTCTCCCCATCTGTTTATCTTGCTCTTTCTCCTCTTCTCAGCCTCTAGTCCTGCTCTTTCTCTCCCCTCTACCCCTTTGCCTTGCTTATTTCCTCTCCCTCCCAACCTCTACCCTCACTGAGGGGAGACATGATGGAGGTGTACAAAATTATGCATGGTGTGGAGAATGTGGATAGGGAGAGATTTTTCTCCCATAATATTAGAACTCGGGGTCATCCCATGAAGTTGATTGGTGGGAGATTCCGGACAGATAAATGAATTATTCCTTCACACAGCACATAGTTAAACTATGGAATTCACTACCACAAGATATGGTGACGGCCATGAAGTTGGATGGCTTTAAAAGGGGGGTTGATAAATTCCTGCAGGAGAAGGCTATCAATGGCTACTAGTCTTGGTGGCTAAGTGCAACCTCCAGTATTAGAGGCAGTGAGCCTGTATACACTAGTTGCTGGTGAACATGGGGGGGGGGGGGTGCTGTGGTTCCCTGGTTGACAGCTGGTTGGCCACTGGGTGAACAGAGTGTTGGACTAGATGGACCTTTGGTCTGATCCAGCATGGCTCTTCTTATTGTCTTATCTTCACCATTTTTCTCCTTCTCCAACACCACCTCTTTAGCTCACATAACCATTATGTGATGAGCCACATCCTCCATGGGAACCATTTGTGATGGTACACACAGCAGTTTCTCAAATTCCCATTTGTACCAATGGGTCCAAAAAGGTTGGGGACCCCTGCAATAGAACATCCCCTGGTACTCAATTCTATAAAACAGAGGGAAGTGACATCGCCTGCTCGCTCTCTTACCAAGATTATATTCCAAAAGGAAGGAAGGTTCAGCCTCTCCCAGTCACAGACATGTTGCACTTATTGGAACCTTATATTTAAGGTACAATTTCTGGTCACAGGATTCATTTTAATGAATCAGAAATGCTTGGGTTGAGCATGCAAAAACAGTTAGCATCACTTACAAATATTCCTTCTAGATCTTCAGTTAAACACCTTGGGTTTTGATAGATACAAATCTAAGTAGTTTAACTCAAAATTTAGCCATCCAAATTGATTCAAGATATAATTCCAAAACTGAACTTTTGGTTTATCCTCCCATTATCATGGGTTAATAAGTACATACTAATGAAACAAATATGGTTCTTTGCATGTTTTTTTTGTTGTTGTTATATCAACAAATCTATTCAAGTAAGACACATACCCAATTTTAATGATCGGCAGAAACTGAAATCCGAATTTATTTGGCAGAAAACATCACCCAGAATCCCAGCAAAGGATGTGTTTAGGAAAGAAGATAAGTGGGTAAAGGGATACAACCTAATGTCAAGCATTCAAATTAATTCCTTTAATTGGTTTCATTTCAGGAATAGGCCTACTTGCAGAACAAGCTTTGACAGATTGAGATTTAGTTAATGGTTTCAGGAAAAGCTCTGAGTAACTGAAGTGAATAGAACAGTCACTATTCAACTTAACCTTGATATTTTGTATAAAATTTAAATTTATCTTCTTAAGCCTAAAGTTTTCTCCCTTCAATTTTATCTTTTATCATGAGCAATCAATCCTAATTGCTGATACATTCAGAGAAGAAGAAGAATAAAACATGAGTACAGAGAGACTGATAGAAAAATGAATTTTATTCATTATGTTTTGAAAGCAAATAAATTCACATTTATTAAAGGCCTAAATTACTTCCTTGAGCAATATCTTCATTTAAACATTTTAGTGACTGTCTACATCCTCAAATCCCCTATGCAAGCAAGCAGGGCATTGACCCTTTTCAATTTTGCAATAGCAAATTCTGACTTTCTATATAGTCTTACTAGAACAACTAATAAATGTTAAATATAAAAACAAATCAGATAAAAACTATCCATATTTAATTATGTATTTTTATTTAATTATTAGATCTATTCCACCCAATAGCCAAAACATTCTATGGCCGTTTCTACACCACAAGGGTGTAGAGGGAGGGAGGGGCGGTGATCCCGGAAGTACCTGCTTCCGGGATCATTGCTTGAATCCACATCAGAGTGCGTTATCCCGGCTTCTTCCCAGGCTGTCGCACCGTCACGGCTGCCTTTTTTTTTTAAGACCCCAGGAAGAGAGCTCTTGCTCTCCATTGCTGATAAAATAAATAAATAATGTGCACGAATCAGCCCCACCCCACCCCTCTACCATCCTGGTGATGCCAGACTTGCTCCCCCCTCCCTTGATGGGCATGGAGCCACACGGTGCAACTCCATGCCCATTTCTGCTGCCGCTCTTATTCACGAGTAAGCACCGCAGCAGCAGGGATGGGCGGCCAAATCTCCCGCAGTCTTGGGCCGTTTAGATTCGGGTTTCCCCAGGGATCCTGTATCCCAGGGGGAATCCATGCCCATCCCCCCTGCCCCAGGGACTCCCAGTGCATCATTTGGACTCAAAGGGACAACCCAGGGGCTACCCCACAGAAAATGGCCAGTGTAGAAACGGCCTATATTATATGTTTAACCCAGTGGTTCCTTATCAGTTAATATTAGTAAAGACATTTTTTGGTATTTAGGATAATTAATATGACACAATTATCCAGAGAAATTTTAGACAAGAAATGCTAACTCTGCAATTTGATTCATTTTACAGTGTATTCACATTGTTTATTTCTGGGGCTTCCCAATGGCTTTGCAAGTTCCTTAAGCAGGAGAAGCCTTGCAACCTATTGGTTGTATCCAAACAAGCCTTGTAACCTAGCCAAACAAAGTTATTCATGCTTTAGTCCTATTGATTCCAGTGGGTCTAAAACACAGGTGAAAAACTTGTGGCCCTCCAGATGTTTTGGCCTACAACTCCCTTGATCCTTCACCAAAGTGTGACTGTCTGGATACAAGCCGATAGTTTTCATTTCCTATTATAAATCAGTTGTATTGGTTCCAAGGCTCCTCTTGCTTGCTTCTGCATATTTTACAATATTATCCTTCCAAGTAAATGTCATCCTCAGAACGCAAGGGCTGTGTCACCTTTAATTTCAACCACAAGGATGCCAGCCATAAAAAATGCCTCAGGTCAGGTTTAAACTGTTTACTGTATCTGTCAAAACCATCGCTTGGTTTATATTCAAGAATATGTGAAACCAACTGATCTGGCTGCAGGCAAATGTGATTTTTTTTTTTAAGTGGACGGAGAATTTAAAAAATGGAAATATATACATGAAAGCAGAGCCTTCAGTGGAAAAACAACAGATGAACAGCTAAGAACTGACACTGGCTACTATAGTCAACACAGGCAGGCAAATATGAACTAGACCACTGCTTAGGAAAAAATAAGTTATATCTCTGGACAGAAAATAATAATCTTCCTTCACAAACACAATCAATATATAGGTTTGGCATAGAAATGTAGAAACATTGAGCCTATACAGGACCATTTTGCCATGTTATATCTGTACCTGATGTGTGATAAAAAAAATAGGGGGGAAAAATCTTATCATTTGGCAGGATGATACAGATGGCCAAGCCACCCCAAAGAGAGGGAGCTCATCCTTGACTATCTCAGGCCCAATCTACACCAAGCAGGATATTGTGATAGGAAAGCAGTATATAAAAGGCAGGAACCACACTATTGCTTTATAGAGGTACTGAAGTGCACTGACAACTGTTGGGGCCCATTGACATATACCATATACTGCTTTCATACCGCTATATCCTGCTTGGTGTGGTTCCTGCCTTTTATATACTACTTTTATACCATTTTTATAGTGCAATATCCTGCTTGGTGTAGATGAGACCTCAGACAGAGGAAGCTCACCTCTGAGGGAGAATAAAATACTTTTTTGTGGACCGAAAAACTTTACTAGTGATAAAATTGTGTGCAGGAAAAAACAACCATATTTAATTCTAGGCATCTGAAAAGGGGATGGTCAGACAAGTGGAAGCTTACAAAACCACCAAAAAAAATTGTTTAACTTACTTAGATGAAGTTTAGCTGTATGCCCCCCTTTCCTGCCAGTGACACATACATACCCATTGAGAAGCTCTCCCAAATAGTTTTTTCTCCAGTGATACCAACCACAATGGAGAGATTCAAATGTCACTGGAAAAGCAGAGGAAAGTCAGCCAACCCATCCAAATGCTTTCCAGCCAACAACATGCAGTCTCTTCTGATGACCATCAACCTGTGAACAGTTTGTGATCATTAGCGTCAGCCAATGGCTGTGGGAGACAAAGTTCATTTCAATAATGAACTGAAACCAGAGCTGTTGACATCCAGGCTTCCATAACATCAAGTCAGTCAGCACAGGTAACCTTCAGAATGGCAACTAAAAGTGTACTTTTGCTTTACTTTCATCAGAATCAGCTGGGATCTGAACTTGAACCCTCCTGATATGCATGTGGGTGTGCTTTATGTGCCCTTTGACACCACAGAGTAAAGGAAGAAAGGAGCTACATTGTCCTCCCAGGGCTGGTATGGCTCTATATGACACCCACTAAGAAGCCTATTGGTTCCTCCTGGCCTAGATCATTGCCATCCAACGGCTATACTCTTTCCTTCCTATGAGGCATCCGAATCATATTGCAGGTGGGTTTACCGATCCACTGGCTTGATCCTCTTCTAACTTTCCCTACCTGTTTCCATCCTCATTCTAGCACCCTTAGTCCAGACCTTTAGGCTCACACCTTAGCTAGCAGTCAAGTCTGACTGTGAACTGATCCTCTAGTAACTCTTCTCCAACATCACAGCTTGGCTCCAGTCCCAATCCTCCCAGAAGTTGTTCCTTTATCAGCTCTCACCAGGCGCTGCTGACTATAGATTAATGCTGAATGTTTTCTCACCCCCAACTCCCATGATTTTTGTTTAAAATGAAAAAGCTACCATCTTTTGGCAAATGTATATACTTTCTCCTTTTGTCATATTGCTGTAGCCATTGTAAGGGCCCCCAAATATCTCCACCCTGTTATGGACATGTTAGATAATAAAGGTTAACTCCTTGTTGTACTTCAACGAGAACATTCAGGTATTCTTTAGAGAATGCATATTGAGATGTTATTGCTTCAAGGTTGAGAACACAAACATGAACAAGAACATTCAGAGTGTTTCAGCTACCTCCCATTGTGGTCTTGGGTCCTTCACAGATCACTGTACAGGTTTATGGAACTGTACCCACAAGATGTGATCCTGCTTTGTTTCCCAGATAAAAGAGGTGAATCAACAGCCTTGCTCTTACTAAGGGCTGCAAACTCTCAATTCATTCCATAGTCTGACTCACCCTTTCAGTGTATAAATAAAACGGCGTCTGGATCAAACTTATACAATACACAAATGAAAGCAAAATGAAGTTATTTGCATTTGGTTAAATTGAAAATTTATGCATTTGGTACATAATCCAAAAGGACTGTCTTAGTTCTTCTGTAACTACATGCAACAATTATCGTTTTTTCTATAGTGGCCACAAAATAATTGATCTTAGGCTTTTTTGTCAATGGAATATTAATGAAATAATAACATTTCAAGCAGACAGTTGGTCCTCTGCCTATGTAATTTCAAAATACATTTTAAGGCTACAATCCAGGATGTATGTAAAAGTCCCAATTTTCAATAGAACATATCTACATGTAACTGAGGAGTGGATTGTGTGCTTAATTATCTAATTCAGGCTATCCAGATTTGCAAGTGTTAGTGATGCGGGGAGTGGGGGGGGTGGCTTTTAATCCTGTGCATATAATTCACTACACAAGTCTTAAAATAGCGATTCTTCTGTGTTATGGAGCTGGTCTATGAATGCAGTAGTTAAAGCACATTGTCTGAGCATCTGGAAAACTAAAAGCTCAAAGACCTCATCTTTCCAAACATATTATTAGACAATAAGGGCAATCTTAAATTTATTTAAAGTCACAGTGGTGAGCTGCATATGATGTTTGGGATACTTGCCAGTATTAGTTAGCAATCTTTCCAAGCTCTAAAAGATTAAGTGCCATTGTTTTAAATCCAAATATCTTTTAATTAAACAAAAGAGGTTTTAAAAATTAGCAACATAACATAACGACTAATTTTTACTCAACCGTAGTGTAAGTCAATGACCCTGTTCAGATGACATGCTAAGATATGGTAGTTAAGCAGTTTGAGCTAAACATTATGTCTTAGCATGTCATGTGAACCATTCCTAACCATGGTGGCTACATAACCATGGTTTAAACATGCTCACTAACCATTTCCTGCAAAAGGGTTAGCAGCCTAACCATGGCTTAGTATGGCCCTTTCTACACCATAGGGGTGTAGAGGGCGGAGGGCGGGCGATCCCGGAAGTACCTGCTTCCGGGATCGGCTGCGTCAATCCTCACAGAGGAAGTGGAAATTCTGCTTCCTCCCAGGTGCAACGCGCTTGCTGAACCTGCAAT
Source organism: Anniella stebbinsi (assembly GCA_029215795.1). NCBI lineage: Eukaryota > Metazoa > Chordata > Lepidosauria > Squamata > Anniellidae > Anniella > Anniella stebbinsi. Next base: position 328,514,362 of record JARDYH010000001.1, read on the forward strand.
TTTGGTTTTCCTGGGCCCCGAGCCTCACGCACGAGCGCTCCCGGTCAGTTGTTTTTTTAAAAAAACGTGCACGATCCGGGCCTCACTGCCCTCCCAGGGGTGGCAAACTCGTGCTACCCCCTCCCCTGATGGGCACGGAGACGCGTTGTGCAACTCCATGCCCATTTGTGCTGCTGCACTTACTTGCTAGTAAGTGCGGCAACACCCGGAATGGACAGACACATTCCCCACGGTCCCGGGAACTTCCTAGGACTGCTGAAAATTCCCTTATCCCTGGCAAATCCCATGCCCACCCCCTGCCCCCAGGAATCCCTATGCATCATTTGGACTCACAAGGACCATCCGGAGTCCATTCCAGGTGAAATGCCTGGAATAGAAATGGCCTATGTTTGTCTGAACAGGCCCAATGAATTCAAGTTTCATTCTGGGCAATGGTACACCAAACTGGACACCACAGTTTTGACAGAGATAGATGCAGCTAGTCCTGTAATGGATGTTCTTCAGCTTGTGCACCCTAAAGATGTGGACAAACTGCATAAGCAGTGGAAGGCAGCACAGACTGTGGCGGGTGAGTGGGGAGAGGAGGGAGAGGAGGGGGAGGGCGGTGAGTCCAATGGACTCACCACCGTCCTTCCAGGTCCCTGGGTGCTGGCTGCGCAACTGGCACCCAGGGACCTGGAAGGCCAATGGGCCTGGATTTCCGGATCGATCCGGAATGGCCCCCATCTGGTCCGGAATGATCTGGACCTCCCCGACCCAGTTCAGAACCAGAACCAGGAGGTCCAGCTCGGCCTGATCCACTCCAATTAGGGATCTGGAGCTGTGCACAGCCCTAGTAATTTACATACCTGCAATGCCTAATTTTCCAAACACCAATGCAGAGCCGAAAAATTCAGAGGAAATTAGTTTGAGGTAGCACATTATACACGCACAAATACAGAAGTAGATTAAAGGGCAGCAGAAAAACAAAAGGAGATGCCTTAAGGTAACAGATTTGCTTAAGTATAGGTAATGAAAATAATATTCCACAGAATCCACAATCATATCAATAAACACCCCAAATATTTAAACTGGAATCTGGTTTATGCTAGGAAGTTCTAAGACTGCACAAACGTACTAGAACCATCTCATCTGCATAACTCAGATCTATCAAATCCTCCTTTGTGACAAAAGCCCCGGTCACAGAAGAGAGAAAGAAATAAATAGATGAAAAAGAAACGAAGATCAAACAGCAGATCAGAGGAGCTGATTACCCTCAAATAATACAGAGCAAGAATACAAATGAAGTAATACGATATTGTTACTCTTTTATTCCAACTGGAGTAAGACACAATAAACAATAGACACAATAAACCAAAGGATGTATTTATTTTTCGTTAGTCCCATAGAAAAATATTGGTTCTAATTTCTAAAAGGTCACACTGAAATATTAATGGGCCACTAAATAGGTTTTAAGAGGGACAATAGCCCTATTTGTGCATCACTCACATGTAGGGCCTTTCCATGTTGAGGCAGGAGCAGGACTGCACTTTTCACCCTACCTTCAACATCCTGTGTCCAGCCTTCAATGACTGTGTGCTGAGTGGGTTTTGGTTTTTGGTTTTTTTGCAAAGGATCATCAATGCATAAAACACAAATACCCAGAATCAGGATTCCTGGTCACACATAGCCCCTTCATATCAGCAGGTGCTTGTATACTGAGGCTCCTTTGTGCTCAACATGCAGATCTCAGAAGATGAGTGTGTGATGTCGGATTGGGGTGATGAAAAGCATGACCCTGCTTCAACATGATAAGGCCCTACATACAACTAATATGTGAATAAGAACAATGTGTAAGACACATAATACAAAACTGATAACGATTCCTAGGGCCAAATCTAAATTAAACTCACAGTCATTTCCCAAAATTTCATCCATTTTCAAAAGATTTTTGTAACAATAGCTCCAAAACTTGCATGGTCAGCTTCTTTCTACCCAGCTACATTAATCTCTGACAAGTAAGGATGGGAGTGGAAAATTCCTCCTGGTCACAAACTGGAGATAAACTGGCAGGTGGGGATGTGATCAGTGCTGCCACAATGGCTTTGAGGGCATAGTAGGCTAAGAAGCCATCAGTTGTACAGTGATCTCTGCTCACAGGGCATTCCCCAGTGGCTGGAGGGAAGCTCACGTGGACTTACTCCAGGGGGGAAACTACACATCGTTGTGGATGCGTTTCCTCTCGCTTAGTTTTAAACCACAATAAAATGTAACACGCCACACTGGACTTATCTGTCCATTTCTTCTTTGTTTTTCTGGCGCTGCTTTTCGTATCAGTGATGCATATGTATTTCAAATCCCGTTTCTTTTCGTATTATCGCAGCTTAGTTGAAGGCGGGATTTTCAAAATGTCCCTGGTTACGTCATGATTTGTTCCCACCCAAAAAAAATCTTTTTTTAAAAAAGTACAGTGTAAGCACAATGGCAGATGCACATATCGAATGTAATTACATTAACAGTACCAAAACATAAGTTATTACTTACGATATTAAGAAACTTTGAAGAATGCAGAACATACAATAGGTGAGGGCCAAAACAGATTCTGAAAAATGGACTCTCCTCCCACCCAAACTCAACATTCAAACCCATTGGCTAAGTGGAAAGAGCATAGGCAAACCATATATGGAAGGTCACAGCAAAAACAGAGAGAAGGAGGGACAGGAAAGAACGAAACATAGATATACACACACACAGACATACAGCAATTCAAAATGTAATAAAACATATAAACTAACAAAAAGAAAGGGATGACATGAAGCGCTTCAGTGCGCATAAACAAAAACGTCATGTGAATCGACTGACTTCGACGCGAACATCCAGCAAAAGGAGGCGCCACGAGAACGCCATGTAGATCCTGCCAACGTCACTATTTGGCTACTATTTTTTGTGAGAGGGAAAGGAGATGTGGTGCCACAAGGTTTCTAGCCACACAACATTTTGCAAAAAGGCCTCTATCTTCAACTGATACATGTGCCTGACTTGGTAGATCTACCACCAATTTCGGCTTCATTTGGCTGAGCTGAGAAATGCAATGTTAATTAATAGAACTATTTTGTTGTTATTGTTCCGTCCAGCTCTATGATTCTATGGCAATTTTAATGGATATATTAGGGAAAAAATCCTATGATAAAATTTCAACTCCCCCCCATTTTTCCACCCCAGCTTTTCATATTAATATGAAACTTTATATTAATATATAACTTTAATGTTATATATTCATATAAACTTTTATATGAATATATAACTTTAATGTTTCCTAGCTTAATCCAATATATTTCTCTACCACCAAAACCTCCCTCTGCCTTCCAGTATAATGGCACCTACTCTTGCAGCATGAAAGATTACTCAAGTTTCTGAACTATTGTTTAACCTGCTTCACCATCCATCCCTATGCTGCTTTAGTACCCAAAAAATACATCACAATTTTTTCACAACTGAACTTGAAGGGAAAATGGGGGCAATCAAAACTGATAATAAGCCTAGTTCAAATTCCCTCCACATTTCATTCAATCCATGAAACAAATAAAAACCCAGATTAGGTTGCAGAGGATGATGAGCAACAGCACACGCCTTCAGCTGCAGTTCTTTCTCACATGCATCCATGCATACTAATCTCTGAAAATGTGATGCTGGGAATTGGAGACAATTACTGCTATGCTGTGAGGCATTTGTAAGATGTCAGTAATATCAGAGCAAAAACCATGACAGTCAAATCCAAAATGTACATTTCAGCAAATCAAATATTTAGTCACATAAACTGCAGATGTCAAAAAAAATATTTTTTTAAATGAAGCGGAGGCTGGAGATGAGATGCAGAGCAAGCTTCAGATTGGGCTATTTTCTGAACACTTTTATAGACAAGCTAATCAGTCCAGCTTGAAATAGACAAAAAAAAAAACCCACAACAGATTGCCACTAGCATCACACACAAAAAGTTCTCTTGTTTCTGGAACATGGCAACTACAAAATTATGCATATTTAGCCCTAGGTTTAATACTAGTTAGCCCAAACCACCTCATCCTGAGAAAGTACACCATTAGCTCTAAATAGCTATGATATGCTGTTGGCTGTATTTTGTGGGCACAGCTCAATTTGCTTTCTCCATGCTGTATATCACCTGATTTATCTGCTAAATTGGGAATAGGTGTTTAGTGTGCCTGTTCTGCTGACCAGGAGCACCACTGGTTTGTGCAGATTCGCTTTCATTTGTTTGCTCCCATCAGTGACCTCAACTATCCATTCAATGCCCCAACCACTTCCCCGGAACACAACAGAAAGGAGAGAGTTGGTGACACCACATTCCAAGGCTTTCCCATCAAAGACGGATGGCAGTTCCCAGTTCAGCAGTTCTCCTGATCGCACACCCCTGTTTTGTCTGGATTAAGCTATAATTCAGATAGGGCAAGAATCGAGGGCACAGGTGACTGGCATCACCGCTCCAAGAATGCTTGTCTGGGCTGCACCAATTGAGAACTATCCGTAATAGGCCAAGCAGTCACCAAAGGTTACACCTACTGGCTCTGCACCAACTAAAGCCACCAGATCAGAACAAATACAAATAACGTTGGTGCAAATGAGTCACAGCAGGTCACCTAGTGGCTCCCTTCCCCACATTGATGGGCCAAGTGAGAGCCCTCTGATCACCCAGAATTCTACTGAATAACCCTGTGCAAAACTGTTCTTTGTTGCCACAAATGCCACAGATTAGGCCCAAACACATTCTCTAGGCCAGAAGTGGGCATGTGCCCCCCCAGGTTGCTTTTTGCACCCTCGTGCTTCCGCTGCTACTGAATTTGCTGCCACAGCTACAAAACCCCTAGTGAGTTTCCTTACAAACAAGGCATGCAGGGAGCACTACCTTGATTGCAAGCCGAATCGTGCTTCCGGAAGCACCCCAAGAGCATGATTCCTGTGAACCTTGTTGGAAAGGAAAATCTATGTTTTTTCTCCACCATAACAGCAAATTCAACTGGGATGGGGGTGGGCGCCCCAGTGACTTATGGGACAGCATTGTGCCCCCGACCCACAGAGGTTGCCCACCCTTGCTCTAGCCCATGTTTAATTAGGCTCTTCAAGGGTCTTATGCCAACAATATTCTAGCCATTGCTTTTGCCATTTCATCACCCTACGTCCCCAGAAAACCAGGGAGCAAATTTGGCTCTATCAAGTGGGAGAGGACTCTTGGGACGACCATGTCAGCTGCAAGCCAGGGCTTGGTCTTGGTGGAAGATACATTCATACCATCCTTACTCAGAAACTGGTTTCAGGAAGGAAGGGGGAGAAGGTAGTACATCAGATGCATCATTTTCCATCCCAGTGCTAGCTCAGGAGAGTGGGGTTAAGAAAAGATAACACAAATGGTTTCCCCCTCCCTACTTCTGACATTAGGTCTTTGGTTGGAAGTGGTCAATGAGTCTGACATGCAATGGAGCTGTTCAAACACACTAACCCACAGTCAATGGTTGAGTGTGGGTAATTGTTGAACCATGGATTGTTTGTGTGTTATCTGAACCCAATACATTTTTCACACTGCTTGTTATTTTTATGTGGCTTATTTTTCTCTAACAAGCCACCTTCGGAACCCATGGTTTGTTGTTAGGCTGTTCAGGGTGGTTACCAAGTCACATTACATGGTTAACAAGCTACCCTCCAGGAAATGTCATGGATTCAGACAACATGCTAACCCACAGTTCAACAAACAGCCCATAGTTCAACAACAACCCACACTCAACCACTCTGCCCCAATGTTTATTCTGTTCCCCACAAACTGGTTCCCAGCATTCTGTCTTTTGAAACATTTTAAACGGGACAGCTCAGACTGTGACAAAGAGACAGAGGCTGGGTTCACACAACACGCTAACCCACCATGGGTTATTGCTAGTTAACCATGCAGTGTTGCTTGTTAACCACCCTGAACAACCCAACAACAAGCCATGGGTTCTCAAGGAGGCTTCCTTGAGAAAAATAAACCACACTGCATTATTTATAAGCCACCGTGTGGAAAATTCACTGCCTTCAGACAACATGATAACCCACGGTCCAACAATAACTCACAATGGGTGGGTTAGCATGTTTTGTAAATCCAGCCAGAATGTTCAAGTAGCTGTTACACAGAGAGATGCAATCTGGTATCTTTCTGGGCAGGTTAGTGTGCATAAGTCATTCTGGCATGCAGACTCTGTACTATTTTATTCATGAAGAAGATGGATGGGGGGAATTTTCACTTTAAGAAAAACTGAATACACCTACTGGTATTAGATTTGAGCGATTTTCTGGGAAGTTATTTGCCCACCTCTTAGTGACATATCTGGTAGCTGCAGATGACACTAGCAACACAATTTCCCAATAAAATTAAAGCACAGAAGTGCTGGTGCTTGATGTCAGAAATATTTGCTCTCTGTCACTTCTCATTTTGCAAGGTGGTATATGACATGACATCGGACATGATGTAGTTTAAAACATTCAACAACAAAAACATACCTAGAAGGGGTATTTAAAAAAAACACAACGAATAATGTATAGCTTTCGCCAATTATTCATTTGGATTCTGCTGTTTATACTTGTTTATTTTATAGTACGTGATGGCTGCATGAAGAGGCACTTGCAGGCGAGGGGAGAAAAGCAAGTGCCCTCCCATATCACTACTACTGTGAATGAGTATTAATAAAGTGACCACTTGGGCAAGCTTTCAGGTACTGTCAGCATGAATACATGTTATTGCATTGTTATTGTTGTTGCTTCTGATGCTGGGGGGAAATCACTACCACTGATTACTGTTTAGTAATGAATCATGTTTATTTATTTATTTATTTATTTATTTATTTTGTGTTTTGACATTTTTCCAACAGTGAGCTGGATTTGGGGAATGGAGTAGGTTTGAAACCAATGTTATCCTCAAGAAATTACCTGCCAGAAAAACAAGACTGAAGTTCACTGTATATTCAGGAATTCTAGGGGCATATCTTGAAGAGGGAAAAGCCCCGGAGTACATCCACAGTAGCGGCAGGTCATTTACATGACACAGCAGCCATTGCGGAGCCATCTGAGGGTATCCCCCCAAAGCTCCGCTTTAAAAAAATGAGGCACTTACCCCGACTATTTCATGCCCAGTCACGCATCTCCCGTCTATCCCCATCCTTCGACTTTGCACTGGAGGTGTGTCCCTTGCCACTGGCGAACCCTGATTGGTCACCATTGGCCATGACGGGGGAGGGGGCGGTACAGCGAGCTGAATGGCTGCTGGACTGCCACCGTACCTATGCAGGCCACAAACTGGAAGGGACAGGAAAGAGGGAGTGGCCTAGCAAGCTGAATAGCTGCCAGGCCGCCTCCGCACCTCTGCGCATTAAAACAAAACTGTAAAAAAACAATTAAAAAATGAGTGAGGAGCCAACTTTCCCCTCCACAACTTCTTTCTTTTTGGTGCAGGAAGGAGGAGGGAAACATGGGGGGGGGGGGGAGGAATGGGATTTTGACATGTCAGGGTATTACCCTGGAGGAGCGTAAGTGCGGGATGCTGGATCATGAGGCGTCAATGCAACCTCATATAGACACGGCCTTGGCATGATAACAACAACTGAAAGTCAAAACATTTTGGGATTATGAGGTTGCACTCAATGGTGGCGACTTGGCTGGTGGAAATATCTGCCCAGAAGAACTGGGAGTGGGCAATTTTCAGCCATTCTCCTTCCCCGCCCCTGCAGCCCACCATGCACCTTCCAAATCTGTTCTAGATGGTCCACCAACCTTTCAGACCAGATCTGGAAAAGGGTGGGGCTGCAGGGAAAAGGGAAATCACTGAAAATGGCCCTTCCCTCACCGTTCTGCTGGTGGGCATCTTTTGTCAGCTGAATGGCACTACTGGATACAAGCCAGGGTGTTTCAGATGTCTTTCCCCAAACCCAATGCTTTTGTTACACTGTCAAAGTTGTTAACATGTTATACATATAAATTGCAAAGCTTGGATACCAGCAATGCACTAAGCTCTCAAGACGGCGAGCGTGCCACTGCCCTCTGGAAAGCATGATGAAACCCAGCTTTCCAAAACTAGAGCTGCAGAAGTAGACAGAAATCCATGCAGCTTTGCCATATGAGAGGTGCCATGGTTCAGTGGCAGAGCTTCTGCTTTGCACCAAGAAGGTTCCAGTTTTGATCCTTGGCACTTCCAGGTAGGACAGGAACAACTCTTGCCTGAAACCCTCCCAGTGTCCACAATACTGGTTCAGACGGACCAATGGTCTGACTCAATGTAAGGCAGCCTCCTATTTCCTATAATTCCTGCCATATATTCAAGCTCCATGATTGGGAGGGAGGCTGGGGTTGTTTGGCCAAGGCACCCAGAATAGCTCAGCAGTTCAGAGCCACACAGGCTAGATCCGGCCAGCCTTTCCAGCTCCAAACCTGAAGCTGAAGAGAAGAGCAGGAGATTGTCCCTGACCTTGCTCAGAAGTGCAAAGTTCAGAAACAGAGGGGAGGCAGGATCCTGCTGGGCACGCTTTTTGGCTTGGTTACCAAGGCCTGTCAAAACCTGCCATCCTCTGCCTATGGACTATAGATGAAGAATAGTGGGGTGAATAGTTTTGGAGCATCTGCAGGGACAGACAAGGAATAGCACATGTTATTTAAATCAAATCAAAAGGGAAGTTTTACCCAAGCTCTGGGGAGAAATTTGCTAAGTTTATGCAGTCTTCCTAGACCACTTAGCTTACAAAAACAAGAAAAGAATGCAAAGGTATTATTTGGACTAAATTTAACCTTTCACCAGCTCTCAGGACTCTTTCAAGTCACTTCAACAACTAATTTTCAAGGGGAACCGTATGGGATCAGCCCACAAAATGTGGAAACCTGTAGTAAGCTTTATGCTTGAAGTAGTGCAGTCCTCCTTAATCTTTTCAGAGCCAGCTATAATTATAATCTAATATAAATGAATCCTATTCACAGACCGCAGCATGCAACAGAAGAGCCTCTGCGCTGCTATGCTAATTGCAATTGTTAAAGTTAATACGTAGATCAAAGACCAAAAAAACCCACAGAAGTTTAGAAAAAAGAGATTTCATTTCTAGAATGCCTAAGGCAGCAGCATATAATGTGTACTCTCGGCATCATTTATCTGCCCACCTGCATGTTTACTGGCCAAGTCTGACTACTGAAATCCAACCCCAATTCTCCAGTAGCCCTGAACATTCACAGTGGTTCTATTATGGATTCAGAAAGCTGAGTCCATTGAACAATATGAAGCTCCAGCTGATGACCATGGAAGCACTATATTTTAGTCCCTCCAAACTATACAGTCTTCACCCTACACAAGACTTCCCTGCACAACCCAGACAACAGGTCATTCACTCTTAAACCCAGGTTATCCACAAAGATCCAATCCATCTGTAAATAGTATTCTGTAGATAGTCAGAAGGTCTGGTTATATATCTAAATCAGGGATGGGGGAAGACAATTTTTCCATGCTCTTTGTTTCCGAAGAAAACGTTATTTTAAAAAGAAGAAAGAATTAACTGAACTGCTTCAGTAATCTAATGAATGGTTGCCAGTGCAAAATTGTTCAAACTGAACGTTTCCAAGGTTGTAAATCACGTTTTTATTTTCCTGAGTGACTATTCTAAGCAGCGTGCAGCAAGTAAAATTAACATGGCATACCTTTAAAATTTTGTTTACTCCATATATTTCTTTTGAAGATTTATAACCTGCCTTCCAATTAAATGATTCCAATGTTGGCTTACAACAGGTTATAATAATACAACCCCAAACACAGACACCCCAAAAAACTCACACCTCCAGACAAGCAGACCATCGTTCTCTGGCTGAAAGATGGGGCCAGAACATGCTTCCTGTCCGCTCTCCACTCCCAGGGCAACTAGCAGTCAGAGCAGTGTTCTGTCTGGCAGGGAAGGGGGGAACACACATTCCCTACAGCTGCTCCTTTTTCTGGATGATGGATGGGGCCAGGCTGATCTTCCCAGTGCCACAGTGCTCTTCCTGGGTGGCAGAAGGTGCAACCTTCCAGTGAGCCATGGTCCCCTCGATGATGGCAGAGGCCAGAGTATGCTTGCCATAAAACTCAAGCAAACATACTAAATAAGATCCAAATCAATTTGTGGCATCAGAACGTTTTCCAGTTCAAAATTTTCCAGAATGTCTAAACTAAGGTGAATTTCCATTGTAGGGTTTATTTGTTTGCATCATCAGTTCTATCCCACTGTGCTAGTGCCTGGGCATGATTTAGGGCAGCACAAAACAATTTTAAATCCCAAGATCACATCAATCACAATACACTCAATTAAAACACAATGGGTTGGGAACACAGGAAGCTGATTTATACTTAGTCAGGCCAGAATAAAAATGTCTTCACTAAGTGGCGAAGGCAGCCAGGGAGGGGGCCAGCGGTGCTTCATAGGGCAAGGTGGTCCACAATGGCAACTGGCATTCTCCACTACACTAGATTTCCAAAAGAATCAAAGTCCTCAACTAGGGATGTTGCGAGCACCCGACTGAGTCTAGGAGTCCAATGGACTCCCCCACATCCACCACCACCCTGAATTTGGCAGGAGCACTGTACTGCCCTCCAGTGCTCATGAGGCCCCTACAAGCCCTCAGCATCTGCCCACCCCTGCTGCTGAAATTGCACACACACCCTTGCTGCATCAATGGCAGTCGCCATTGACGCAAGGGGAGGAAACACGCAATTTCCTGGGTCTCCATGGTGTGCACCGTTCACGTCTTTACCCTTGCGTAAATGGGGCCATTACAGCCACCATTGACACAGCAGAGGGGAGTGCACATTTTCCAGAACCTCCGTTGTGCACACAATGGAGGCTCCGGAAATTGCACACTCCCCCTGCTGCGTCAATGGTGGCTGCCACTGACGCAATGGGGGGAAGTGTGTGATTTCAGCAGCAAGGGCGGGTGGCAGATGAGTGCTCTCCAAGCCAAGCCAAGCCTCAAAAGATGCCCCAATGAGAGGTGGTGGATAGTGAGGGCAACAGGGTGAGCATCTGCTGAGTCAGACGTGGGTGAGTTTACTCACCCCTAACCACACCATCTTATGGGTTCCATAGAAGTAATACTTTCCATAGGTGTGTTAACCTGCTGGACATTCTATCTGATAAAAGAGCTTCCTCTTCTGAAACTTTTGACCAGTAAGCAATTCACACCTTCAGCCAGTTACATTGTTTCAGAGCTAATATTTGACATGGGCATCCAACATCTGTGTCCAACATTCTTCACACTGGGATGCTGACCCAGACGGAAGTCCCAAATGGAAGATATGGGCAAAAAGTCAAGTGAAAACTTCAAAAGAATGTTCACATGTGTTTCTAATAATACAATAATTTCTCCTAGAAATGTTGGTGGGGAGTGTTGTTTTTTTAAACTAATATTTTTGCCATAATTTGCCCTCCAGCCAACACCTGCTTTATGTCAACCTCTTTATTACTGGAACAATTATGCTTTTTAACTGCTGCCGTTAAATTTGGATAAGGTTTGACAGATGAAATGCTGTTAAAATTAGAGATTCCTTGTGCTCCTTTCATAACAATTCACCCAAGAATCTATTAGCTGCAACTCTGATGGCTTCTTCTCCTACAGTGACATGCTAACTTTGGTAGGGGAGGGAATGTTGCTCGATAAACTAAATATACCGAGCCCTGTAGAAACTCAAGACTCTCTATAAAAGACACTGAATTTGGATATATTTAGCTTCGTAGAAAAAGATTAATTTGGAAAGATGCTGGCAGCTTCAAATAATTAAAACAGCGGAATCTATTCTTCAACAACACATAAGAGCCATAGGAAGTCGCCTAATATTTAGTAAGACCATTTGTCCATCTATCCAAAAAGCCTTATTTGGTATCTAAAGCAGTTTCATATGTAGAGTTGGCAGAGGAAGTTGGTGTCTCCAATTTTGGTGGGGCTGAAAATCCATTCTGGTTTTTAGTCAGAACCAGGCAGAATTTTAAAGGAGCTATCCAAGGTACAGAATCTATTTTGAGGGTAGGGACCAGCACCTAAGATAACTCATTTAGAGTCCTGGCTGATTCTGACTGAAACCCAGAATGGATCCACAGCCCCACCAAGATTGGAGCAGTAGCCTCCACTGGTTCAATAGGATTTATCAGACTGATCCAAGCAACCTTCTACTCTTGAGCTGCCCACATCTTTTAAAGTGGCTATTGTGCCTTTAATTAATTGTTTTCCTCCCAAGTACTGCATTACTTCAATTACTAGCTTCTGGTTCCTGCTAACAGGCTCTCAGCCAGAGGACATGATCATTCCATTTATATATATATATATATATATATATATATATATATATATATTACAATTCAGATAATATATGTGTGTGTGTACACACATACACACACATAGTTTTTAAAAATCTTTTAGTAGATCTTTAAAAATTTCTGAGGCTTCAAACCAGAGAAGTATTCGTAAACAGGGGCGGCCTGTCCATATAGGTGAACTAGGCAGATGCCTAGGGAGACAAATTAAGTGGGCAGCCAAATTTGAGGAGAAAAACACATTTTAAAAATAATAATAAAGATGATTTCATTAATTCAATTTCCGTACATGTACAGAGGGAATTTGATTGACGTTGTGGAGGTGAGCGAGAGGCTGAATGAGAATGGTAGGCCTAAGTCAGACCATCTGCCCACCTTTGAGCTCTGGTCATCCCTCAGGCAATGCGAGATATCCTCTCACTCCGCTGCTGCTCCCAGCTGGAGACAGGGACTGAGAGCTCCTCCTGCAAAAGCAGCCCTTTCTTTGCCCTCGTAAAGCTGAGCCTTGGGGTTGATGATGCCTTGTTGGCCACATCGGCCCAAGGATGCAACTGAGACCCTTCTTCCAGGGACCATCCTTGGGTGTTGTGGCTGGCTGTGCTCCTCTCTTTTGGCATTTTTATCAGACCTACCGTAGTGATGCAGTGCTTAGTAAAAAAAAAATTAAAAAAATGGATGTGTTGCATTATAAATGATATTACTGCTTCCAAAGATGCAGCTGGGAGGGGAGGGCTGCCTCTTCATTAAACAGAAAATAGGAGCAAAATGTTTCCCAGTTTACCAAAAACCTCAGCCTTGACCTGCCCTTGGGTTTTGGACATAGGGGTGCCGATTGTATGGTTCGCCTAGGACGTCAGTTTTAGTAAAGAACCCAGAACCATGAACCAAGAAAGTACTAACTGAAGGGCTGATTCAGTAATAACTTGGCTGAGAGGGGAAAGGACAGTCGCCACAAGAACTCCTGATAGCACTTTGTCAGTCCACACTTGACAGGGTAGTGTTGTAAGCTCGTTTTAATACAAATGAAGTCTGAAAAGACTAGAAACAGGAAGGGCACACAGCAAATGCTGGAATGCAATGGGTTGACCCAAGACATTTTGCTGCCTGAAGTAACGGACAAGGTGCTGCTGCCTCTATTCCATGAGCAGAAGGCGGAATGAATGGGCAGTTAAATCTCACAGGATTGTGTCTTCCACCACACTTGAAAACAACAGAGCACAAATGATAGGGCTGGGCCTGACTGGCAATAATGTCATCTGGCTTCTCCATGAAAACTGGAAGAATGTCCATTCTAGAGTGTGAACACAACCTCACATTGCTAAAGATGTTCACGAATTCAAAGGGTAGGTAACTTTCAGTTTTGCTTGGGGACCCAACAAGATATTACACAGGAGATCCTTGATTGGAGCTCCCAACTTTTTCATTTTTAATTAAATTCAACTTGCCAATATTTTTGGAATAGCTGTGCTGGGGGAGGAAATACATAACTCTTAAATTTAAACTTAACCTGCTGAAAATCCCCAGCCAAGCTGCTGTTTGTTCCATATTGGGATTGGATGGGGAGGGGAGAGGAGGGCCATATGTAGGATTTCAATTTGTAATTATATAATTTGGATTAGCCTATAATTAAATTTCCCCTTCCCCAGTAAATGCCAGTAAAACCATTTTCAAAACCAGTAATTGATAGCGCCTTGTCCTGAACTAATTTTGCTTGGCAAATTTGTCATTTTGGAAGGACCATATGGAGGTAACAAGTTTGTTTGCCTGAAATAAATGTGGTTTTTCACTGCATTAGGACAGTGGGACTAAAGAGGCAGAGAAATGATTGTCCCAAAACAAATGAAGTTGCACCTCTGATTGAAAATTGTGGATTTTTGTTTCCTAATTTGTCAAACAAGTCTAGTCTTGTTACATGGGGTGTTTTTCATTAATCTTTCACATGAAGTAGTAGTAGTTCTGTTGTTTACAATGAGACACTAAGAGGCAGCATTTCAAACTAATTGTCGGCTAAGTATAACATTTGTATCCTGCTGTATAAATCACACTCTTTTTTCTTGAAGAGATATTTTCCAAGTGCTGATAAAGTCACTGGTTGACTTTTAAATCCTTTTCAACTACAAGGCCACTTGGATGATTTGCTACACTTGAGATGATGAATGAAAATGAACAGGCCTGTATGCAGATACTTGAAGTCTTTTAAAAACTTTTTTTCAAAGAATCCTCAATAAGACACAGAAGAATTGTTCTTAATCATTTCTATAGCATTTTAAGTATATGAAGTACTTTCCAGTTTTTATGTGAAGGAAACTTGCCCAAAGCTCACCCACAACTTCACTTTGATTATCAGTTTACAATGCAACATGCTTATATTGCTCATTCACAGCATATAATCCAGCTGCCATCCTGAAAGAGAAACACCACCTGGAAGGATATCACATTTCCCCAGTATCTTACTTATATTATTGTTGGAAAATGTAATTATTTGCTCCAGCTAAAAGATATGGATTGCTGTTTGGAATGGGGTTGCCCAAGTGGTTATGTAGGCTGACCAGATAAAATCCAGGTCAGGGCTCATGTAACTTTAACAGTTGTAGAGAAAAGGGAATTTCAGCCAGTGTCATTTGTATGCAATTAGTTCCTGGTGAAATTCCCTCTTCGTCACAACCTTTAAAGGTGCAGGCACTATACTAGAGTGATCACATACAAAAGAAGGCAGGGCCCCTGCAACTTTAACTGTTGTGATGAAGAGGGAATATCACCAGGAACTAATTGCATACAAATGACACTGGCTGAAATTCCCTTTTCTCTACAACTGTTAAAGTTACATGAGCCCTGACCTGGATTTTATCTGGTCATCCTAGGTTATGGGTAGTATGACACCAAGGGGTCCCAATCCCAGTGCAGGTTGATTGGCACATCCTGTTCTAATTCAATGCAGTCATTTGTGTGGTGACTGACACCAGAGAAACAGGGCATGCCATTAGAGATGTAGGTAACAACATCTCCTACTGCTACCTCTGTCACAATTGCACTACTGAAATGGCAGCTTTCAAATGGAAACAGGGAGTGATGGTTCTGTGTCACTCTACAGGTTTTCTTAGGTCTGTGGCCCTAGCATTCCTTTTGATACACAATCTCTCCATGTCCTCACAATGTTGTATGAACCAAACGGCAGACTACAATGGAGGGTTTTTTCATGGAAGCTAGTTCCCCCATAAAATCCCTTGTCAGTTCCCCTTCCCTCCCAACACGTACACAAACATATCCCCCCTCTCTCTCTCTCTCACACACAAACACATAGTCAGTCTTCAAAATTTAGCAAGATTCACTGCCAAGCTGTGGGTTGAAACATTAAAAGAGAAACCAAGTTATATTTTAAGTTGGCAATACAAAACACTGCCCAAATTCTGGAGGAGTTCTACAACATATTACCTGAACACAAGTGGACAGACTGTGCTAAACAATTGATAGAACACAATACAGTAACACAATGCATAATAAATACAAGAGATTTGTTATTCTTCATCAAAAATATATTAGCCGTAACCCTAAACTGGTGTCATTTTACAAGCAGTAGAATTTTGAGTCTTTTTTTATGACTCATCTTAACTAAAAAGACACTCCTGTACCCCTTTAATGTATTCAAAACATGGGGCTGTGTCCAATTGTGTCATTCCGCTAATGCAAATTATGTTGCGTGAGTGGAAGCTAGGTTCCAAACCATCAGCAAGAAGAGAATCTAACTAAAGTTACATTTGCACAAGTGCAGTTGCACATTACACTTTCACAACTGGTTGTGCAACCACTCACAAAAGCATAATGCAAAACCACTTGTGCAGTGAAAAGATTTGGCGGAGCTCTGTTAGCGCTGTTTGAGTTTGTGGAATGACACCAATGGATTCTGTCCAAGGTTAACTTTATGCCAAATACTAAAGCTCCATCCTGTTCTCTAGCGACAAGAGTACCTTCAAAGTTAGAAGCAATGGAGGCATAAAGGTAAAGCATAGGTCTTCACCTTAAACCGAGGCCATACACTTCTCTCTCCGTCACCCGCATAATGAAACTTTACCACAAACAAAAAGCATGGGCATCATAATCAGTGTAAGCAGTCCAAATTGCTCCATATGGCTCAAACAAATGTGCCAAATGAACCCTGCTGTCAGCATTCAAATTCCCAAGTACTAGAGAGCTAAAAGCAGCTGGCTGGCAATGGTTTGTCCATGTGAGCAACCAAAAGGGAGATCCCTAATCATGAACACACTGACCCTCCCATGCCTTGCAGAAGTCACATTCTGATATATCATGTAGGATTTGACAGTACATAAACACCCTCAAGAGTTATTTTTCCCCACACATTTGTACCTGCTCTTCATTGGAAGCTCTAGTATTATGGCTGAAGGATGGAGGCCCCCTGATCACAGGTGGAAGAAAGGAGAGAGACATTAAAGACAATTGCATTGCTGTGTTCTTCTAACTCTGGAAGTGGGAGGAAAGCATGCAGAACAAGTCAGGTAATGACACCAGCTGGGAACAGCCAGATAAGTCTCTTTCCCTGTCTCCCATAGGCAATGGACTGGTTGCCTCAATCCAAGCTTTGTAGTTGCTCCGGGCTCCTGTTTACTTCTCCTCTCCTTACAAAGACAGACACAAGTGTTGTCTTTGGGGCTGAGAAAGAACAGCTCATTGCTTGCTCAGTGGGAGGGGACTTGGGGCCCATGCTGACAGAGGGCTCCTCACCCAACCAATCAAAAGGCAGTGTGCACCACCTAGTCTATTTTTTTTTCCTTAACAAAATTTTGTTCTGGTAAGCAAAAAGATGAAAGAAACAGCGGAGAAACACAGGAGGGCTACAAATAGCAGATGACATCTGGACCCCCCCCCCCCGGGAAATTCTGTGAATGCAGCAGGGCCATTGCACAATACAAGACCTCATCTGGAAGTGCCCTGCTCAGGTGTTCTGAAGGAGGGCTTGGCACCACATTTTCATCGCCCTCCACTCAAGGAGGGTGACATTCTGAGGAGAAGAGCCTCCTGTATCCATGAAGGCTCTCCATGTGATCGAGAAGGCTGAAAAATCAGGGTTCTCAATCATGTAGAGAGTCTCCATGGATACAGGAGACTCTCCTCTTCACAAAGGCCTAATCCACACCAAGCAGGATATAGCACTATGAAAGCACTATGAAAGCAGTATATGGTATGTGTCAGCAGGCCCCAACAGTTGTCAGTTGCACTTCAATACTGCTATAATGCAGTAGTGTGGCTCCTGCCTTTTATATACCGCTTTCATACTGCAACATCCTGCTTGGAGTGGATTAAGCCAAAGTTAGGCTGACCATATGGAAAGGAGGACAGGGCTCCTGTAACTTTAACAGTTGTAGAGAAAAGGGAATTTCAGTCAGTGTCGTTTGTATGCAATTAGTTCCTGGTGAAATTCCCTCTTCATCACCACAGTTAAAGATGCAGGGGCCCTGCCTTCTTTTGTATATGGTCACTCTAGTATAGTGCCTGCAACTTTAACTGTTGTGATGAAGAGGGAATATCACCAGGAACTAATTGCATACAAATGACACTGGCTGAAATTCCCTTTTCTCTACAACTGTTAAAGTTACATGAGCCTTGTCCTCCTTTTCATATGGTCAGCCTAGCCAAAGTTGCCCTGCAGAAGTACAGGGCAGCAGAAACGCATGAGGAGGGGTGGGGCTAGAGTGTTACTCCTCATGCATTTGCTGTACAAAAGAGGGTTGAACAGGGTTTTCATCTGGGTGAACTCTGAAGAGAGATGAGGCAGCCTGATTGTCCTCCCTCTGCATATTGTATATTAGGGCTTGTTTCAGTCTACTTGCTCCCTTGCACTGTCTTGCTTAACTGAACAAACAGACCCTCAACTTTTACCTAAATGAAAGTTTCCAAGGTTAATTTCCTGTGTTTCAAGTAATGTTTGTTATTTAAACTGGTCTCTCAAGTGAGGGACAGCAAGAAAGCCCCTTGCACTGTTTCATTTGGGAGGGGATAACTTTGTGCCTTGCCAGCTGAATTAAAAGTTTTAGGGGGGGGGGGGGAGGTAGGAGTGTAAGATAAGAGGGGTAAAACATCCCCCACTACCCGAATTGCTGACAACAAGACCAGATGTGGTTTCTCAATAGCGGCAAGCAAAGCATTGCCTTTGCATCTTGTTTTCTATTGCCTCCCTTTCGGTGCACCATCGAATTTCTAAAATGAAAACCAAGAGTTGCAACTAGATTGCCTGGATGTCACATGGACCGACACGCTTTGTCCTGCAAGCCTGAGAGATACTCTCCCAGACATATGGAGAAGCTGGTTATGATTGCTCAGTGGAGAAGTAATCTGCAGATGCAGAGGTCATTACTGCCCATTTCCAGGACTGAACTATGAAAATAGATAGCCCTGGTTCAAATTAAACCCTTACCTTTGTACACTTCACTAAAATAATTATTTTCGGTTTTAGGAAGGGAAGTGGTTTGATTTTGGAGAAGTTTAATGGGAATTGTGGGGGGGGGGGGAGAGACTGCACTTTAACTAGGAGCAAAATGTTCCCTGATATTTTAAAACTAGAGCTTTGATGGTTTTTAAGCATGCATTCAACCCTCTTTTTAAAAAAAAAATCCATAAATTTAAGAATGCTTGTAATTTATCATAGCTGAGTTTCTAAACGAGAGGTGCTGCAGCTCAACATAATCAGGATGCCATGCTCACATGAAAGTCATTCCTCGTATCTTTGCATGTGAAGAGATAGGGGATGATTTTCAGTGATGAAAGTGCAGGGAACCCTACACATGTTTCCTTTATACATGCAGAAGAAGTCTGAATGGGGGAAAGAACCAGAGTTTAAAAACTGCAGCCTCACCAACACCAGAAGTCACACACCTGCTGCTCTCCCTCCACTTTATCATCACAAAAACCATTTTAGGCGGGAGTTATACTGAAATACATTGACATGCACAAGATTGCCCAATGAGCTTCAAAGCCAAAAGGGGATAATGTGAAGGCCTGGGTAAAAAAAAAAAAAAAAAAAAAAAGAGGAAAATACGTTGAGGCGGGAGGAATCATAAAATGCAGGAGAAAATGTTCTTCTTTTTCAGGGATGTTTTAGAAAATTGGGGGAGGATTTTTTTCTCTGACTATTTCTGAGTGTCTCCATTGTTTCTGGGGTGGGGGTTCCAGGTCTTCACATAGCTATGAGTAAACCATCTTAGGACCACACTGTAAGGCACTCCTGCAGAATTAATCACAAAATAATGAAAAAAAGGAGGATGAGTAATGTAGCATAGGTTAAGCAGTTCTGTCCTAGATGCTTTTGATTATCTTCTATTTCAGTTTTAATTATTTTCCAAAACTGTCAGAAGGATCTTGCAAGTGAAGTCTAATCAGGTTAACCTTGTAATCACTGCCTGTAATGTGGTTTCCAAATGTAAATGTGAGCAAGTCTAACACTTCCTTGTGGGAACAGCACAATCATAATTTATTCGCAAAAATTAGATAGGGGTTTAATGACCGTGCTTTTACAGACTTGCAAGGCATGTGGCTTATGTGATATCATGTCTAACGGATATGGAGTCTGGATGAAAAGCAAAGCAGAGTACTGTCCAGAAAAGCAGCAGTCCCTGGAAGTACATTACAACACCACACTAGAATCTGCACAGGCTCCCCATAGCATTCCAGACACAATTCACACTACAGAACATAAACTCAACTGCCCTAAGCATCTTGGGACATGCATGTTTTATCTAGATAGACATGATTATGTGATCTGCTACAGAAAGTCTCACAACCATCTCATATGTCACTATTTGAGCACTGATTGTGTGCATCATCATCACCTCTGCACTTGGCCTGTATTGTTCCACTCCTGCGCCATTGGTCCCTTTCCTCCCCCCCTTGCCCCCACCAGCACAGCAATCCATTATTAGAGCTTATTTCTTTCCTGCATTCTTGTACCCATTTATTAAGATGCCTTGTTAAGTGTGTCTGCACTTCTGTTAGCAAAAGTTAAATTGGAGCACTGTGTGATTCTGGAACCTGGCTAATTTGCAATCCTCTCTCAAGTTCCACTCTGCCCCCACTTGAAGTTACTAGGGAAGAGTGTTCATGTCCCTCTTCCACAGGAAGAGACAGAACTAGCAAACCAGGCAAAGATGATAAAGCTGATCATCGCAACATCCCCAAACTGGACATCTAGGAGGAAGATCCAGAAGTACTCCCACAATGTAAATATGATCTTTGGGGGAAGTGGGAAAGCTCCAATTTTCACACCACTTCAGCAGAATTACAACTGTCCACCAGAATATTTTTCTGAACTGAGATGCAGTTTATTCACCCTCACCCAGTCCATTCCGATTCCAGATACATGTCCAACAAAAGCCCTATTCAGGTATTCTGTGTAAACATGCAAAGAGAGGGAGAATGCCAGCCCTGCCCCCCTCCATCATCGGATTCATTGCCCTCTATATGTGGAGAGCAACTTTCTGTAGAGGACAGAGTGGAGCGTCTCCATAGGATTCTGAAAGCTGGTAAACCAGCACTGTAACTCGTATGGAGAGCCTCCACAGATACAAGAGGTTCTCCTCCTCAGAAAGTCACCCTCTATTAGTTCAGGGTGACAAATGCACTCCCTCTCGTATTTACTCAACACAGAATCAGAACACCTGAACAGATCTATAGAGCTGGGTGTCATTCACGTACTGATAACAACTCACTCCAAATCTCAAAGTGACCTCATCCAGTAGTTTCATGGAGTTGTTAAACAACTACTGGTGGCAAAAGTGAGCTCCCTAGCAGCAGAACAATCCCTCAGTTTAATCTTCTGGGACCTCCTAGCAAACTAGGAGTGGAATCCTCAGACCACAATGTCCTCTACTTCAGAAGGATACCTACCATAGTTGAGTCATTTCATCAAAAACTACTGAAAGATTCAGGAGATCAAGAGTTACATTCCTGCCCATACCCATAGATGATCCACCAGGTTGATCAACGCAGGCTAGACCCCTTCCTAAAGCTGGATTGAAATGGATCCAGATAATCCATTACATCCGGAAGTGCCTGGATGCTCAGGAACTCCAACTAAGAATGGAGATTGGAAACTGGCCTATAATACACTAGATCAGAGGTAGGCAATCTGGTGCCTTCCATCAGTCCCAGCCCTAGATCATAAGGATCACATGAAGGTTTATTCGGGAAATGTTTTACCACTCCCTCCTTCGGACTAGATGGAACTACACCATTCCACAATGAGGTCTGATCATCATAAAAATCCAGAACTTCAATTTCTCTTGGCTCATTAAAGTTAGTAATAAACTGGTCACAGATACCAGGTGTGAAGATAAAATAGAAAGGCACTGCCTCCTCTCGCCCTCCCAGAATGATATTCCTGCCTTTGCCCTTAAAGATGAGGTCCCTATGCTAAAGGACAGCATGAACTTCTGTCTGAAAGCAAATAGCTAACTGGTACAGTTTTTTAAAAAAGAACTCTTTATACTGTTAATTGTTAACTTAGTGTTTTAATTAATACAGAAAACCTAATAACAACCTAATGTTCCAATTGGACTCCCAGGTAAGTGTGCACAGGATTGCAGACTAAATGAATATTGCTGAAGAAATCAATATCAGTATTGAGAGGAAAAATATGTTTTCCCCTTTGGAATACTTAAGTCAGATAAAAGAAAGATCTACTCAGAAAATGTGCTACATAAAGAACGCTGAATAATGGTGCAGTAATGTGAATGCATTTGAATTATTAAAAATACAATGGCAACTTTCTTTTTTTAATCTCCCCTTTAGGGGGGGAGATTAAATTTTGGGTGAAAACAGGGGAGAAAGCTTAAATCCCATTCTCCCAGACTGCCACAGTCCTGATCCAAATCTGGACTGTGCATGCTTACACTGAAATAGCCAATTTGAAGAATGATTAGTTTGGCCTAAATTATGAATGATCAAGGCTTAAGGGTATTAATGATTGCTGTATTTATAGATACATATTTGAGCTTTAAAATATAGGAACAGCAGGAAAAGAATATTTTCTCCCAATGTAAACAAATTTAGACATTGTTTCTAAAAACAGATACAATTATTTTCAAACTAGCAATTTTCAAACTGGCAGACAAACTTGTTTTCAAACTTTTCAATGAACTTAGCAACAAAACACAATACATACACGCGTGTTTAAAATAACTGTCCTTACATCACTTTTTATATGAAAAAATCAATCCCCAATACTTATGCAGATTTTTAAGGGAGAGGCTTCTAACTATCAAGCAAAAGCACACATTTTTAGCACATCTACCCTATTAAGAGCTTGTGAAAAATAACACTTTCTAACCAAGAGGTTAGGTTGCATATTTAGCAACATTTTGCACCTAGTGGATTTCATAGTCCCTTAGAGAGTCAGTAAGTCAATCACATATCTTTTCGGCAGAATTGTAGAACAAGAACATGAGATAGTGGCAACCTAACAAAACAAAAAAACCTAACTGTGACTTCAAGTTCCGAGGAAGTTAACAATTTCCACTCTGCATTTACAGCATCTTTGTATTCAGCAGTTCTATAACTGGATAGTTCAGGCTGTTGACAAAGTGCGATTCAATTACCCTCATTATGCACAGAGGTCACCTGCCATTTCCCCAGGCTGAAATTCAGCACTAGTGCTTTTGAAAGACTCCTGCCTACCCTCATATCCTTTTTTTTTGTCCTGGGCAGCCTGGGACCTGACACACTTATCATCCCAGCAATTTGCACCAAGCTCAATTTGTCCCCCAAGACAAAGCTTTTCATAAGCATCAAAAAGCTTGCTGAGCACACTCCAGGTGTCAGAACATGAGAACTTGCTGTTTATCTTGCCTTCTTGCAACTCCTATCATTTTACCACCTAGCAGCATAAAAAAAACGCTTATTTCTTTTCACAGTGCCAGTAACCCTGCATTCCATAGAGATGAGCTAAAATGACTGACCAAAAAGTGAAGAAAAAAAGCCAGGGAAGCAAACTGAATACTAAAAACCATACAAAAAGCAAAGGTAAATGTCTTCACTACAAACAAAAATTTTTTTAAAAAAAGTATTTGTCTATTATCTTAGTTGGGCCAACTGAAAGGTCACAAAAATGTGCAAGCTTTCAAGATCTCCAGATCTCTTCATCAGAGTCTGACTTTGTAAATATCACCACGTCAACATCAGTGCCTTTTTCCCCCTCCTATAACCTCACCCCACCCTGGTCAACCTGCTTTATGTAACTTCTTGTTTGATGAAGAAATGTAGAAGTCTTGAACATCTGCACATTTTTTTTATGACCTTTGGGGTGGATCAAAACAACAGAATATAACAAGCTATTCTGTTGATGGCAGACCCCAATTCATGGCTAAGGCAGTAACCTCGAATGAACGACTGTACATCCAGAGGTTATACTCTGTCAGCTGTAAAACCTTGCACTGGGCATTTCTGTCTATTGGATAAAATGTGTAATTTGGGGAAATGATGCAACAACAACAATATGTTCTGCCTTACTCATATTCATTGCTTTTATGTATTAGTGATGAATAGAACAGATAGCCTGTTGCCATTAAACTTTCATCACTCCTATTGGGTAAATTATACAGAATGAAAAGCATCAGCGTTGAAGTTAAAATTTAATCATCTCTCTTGGATAAATAGAGTGGCAAAAGCAATATATTAGCAGAGAGAAGAGACAGTTCAGACTGGACCTCATGGCCAATCTCAACACAAAAACCCTGGAATGACATATAGACCCAGTTTACACATCACAAACAACCTATGCATTGTTACACATGAGCTTTTCATAATGAAGTGGGAGTGAGTGAGTCTGGGTTGTTCCTCCAGCAACAATCTCCAATTCCAGGTTTGGACATCACAATAATACAGTGTCCCTGTATTGTTCAATTCAATGGAGGTAGGAAGGGGAGGCAGCATGCTCACTCCCACTCATTCACTGCTACACAGGGTTTATTTAAACCCGTGTTGTCATCCTGTGTGAACCAGGCCATAGAATTCGCTGCCACTTCCTGCCACTTCCCAAGCTCTTGTGTATCATGGAAGAGTCTGGGTCCAGGAAAGGGAATGAGGTCTCGCTACCACACTGTGGGCCTGTTCACACGTAATGCTAAGCCACTCTGTTTAGCATTGGGAAGTGAACCATGGCAGATTATCAAGTTGTGTGGTGGGGGGAAACTGACAACAATGGCTAATTAACCATCCTGGGTAACCCCCCCCCCCCCGAAGTGGGGTTAAAGACCCCCTGGGGTGGCTTATCATGTCATCTCTTGGGATATCTGATGGTTAAAACAGCCATTCTGGGGGTGGGAGGAATGCGGTGACCATAGAGTCGGACACCTAGAGTGGTTGCAACTTCCAGCAGTGCTCTTGCCGGCATGGACTTTCTCGATGGCCGATCACTGCACATTGGCTACAGCATCTGGCATAACCCCATTACCACCAGGGTGGCCGCTGGGATACACAAGCCAATGGAGTAACCATAGAGCAGGGAGCAGTAAGTAAATCACATTATGCCACATGGTTCCTGGTGGTGTGACTGGCACACACATGGTGGTGTGACTGGCACACACATCGTGGTTTCACTAACTCTTCAAGCTGCATAGTTACCCTAACCATCCTTACCCCAGTCACAGGTAAAGAGCCCCTGTGTTTTCTGGGAGACACAGCAAAATCATTCCGGGGGGGGGGGGGGGGGGCGGGGAACAGTTTAACACAATTTCTAGATTTCCGTTCCTGCCATTTTTCCTCCAGGGCCCAACATGTCTGAGCCTCTGCCCTTTACTCAACAGAAACATGTGTGCCTGGCTGGGGAGGTGTCCTCCCCATGTTCTGCCCACACGATGGCAAAACCAAAACTCCAAAAGGACTTTCAAACTTCCATGTCTGCTCTTTGGCACCATGATAGTCTGGAAGAAGGGACACCACTTTTCATAGTTCATGTCCACCCAAACAGGATTTGATTTTAGGTCATGCTTTCCATCAGCCATTACACCCTCTCCATAATTTTCTATGACAAGAAGTGTGTGGACACTTTAGAGATGTCCAGACAATCTCTTTTAAAACACACATATGTGCACGTGCACAACAGATATGCAGTTGTCGCCCATGGAATCGAAACATCTTTCCTTGAGGTAGCATTTCTGTTGCTGCTATTTCACCATGCTTCAGCACTAGGGAAATGCTATTTAAACAGAAGAGCAAAAACGGAAAAGCAAAAACTTCTCTTTGCTCTCTCTCTCACACACAAACACACACAACCCTGTAATTTCACTTCAACCTTTACTTGATTTTCTTCTTCCAGCATACGCATTCCTTTGCCATATGAAAGCTGGCCTGAACACTTATCTGGCCTTGCAACCCCCAAAAAACTTGCAAAACACAGTATAGCTATCCAGCCATCCAAACACCATCACCATGCTGCAGCAGCAGCACACACATACACACACCACATCTACTTAGACCAGCATGGTGCAGTGGCTAGACAGTTGGGCTTTGATGTGGGAAACCCCTGTTCAAATACTCACTCAGCCATGAAGGTCCTTCAGTGGCCTTGAGCAAATTGCCAGCGCTTAGCTGAACGGAATTGCTACAACAAGGCGAAAACATCACTCTGAATACTTTGTTATCCTGCTCTACTTCCAAACACAACAAATAAATAAAGCCATTAAACAAGAATGGAATATTGCAGATCAGGTCATGATTCTTGCAAGTACCAAGAGCAAAGTAAGACAGATCTTGCCTGGGAATTGTACCTGACTGGTGGTTTTTCACACAAGCCATTATAGAAAACTGCACAAGGCATTGAGGAGGGGAACAGCATGCAAGAATCTGTCACCAGTTGCATCCCGCTTTCTGGTTTTCTCAGGAAATACTGTTCCACATTTCAAGCGAACAAGCCATAGCCATGGGAAAGTACCAGACTGACGGCTCCTTTGTTTGCAGACCACATTTCCTGGTAACTTTGTACACTGGGCCTCACTCCTGCATTAGAAGGGTTAAAAAGGTGATGCAAAGACAGAAGTTCAATGAGGAAGAAAGTGAACACCAAATGGGAAACAAATGGTGGCTAGTACCAAGATGGTACAGAGAACAAATGGTGAAATTACCGATCTTCCTAACCAACAGCCTGCTTCATCAGTTGCTATCTTTTCAATCCACTTCGTGCAACTGAGAAAACCGGCTGTTTCTCAAAACACTCGTGCCATAGCAGCTTTCTAAGGGCTTCTTCACACTGTAGATGTGCTTCCTGTGTGACCACCAGATGACTTGTTGCAAGTCTCATCACTTTCAACAGGGAAGATGCAAGTCTGCCAACCGAGGGCCTGAAGGCACATGACCATACTATTGTACTCCTTAAACCAACCTTTCCCAACCTAATCCTCTCCAGATGTTTTGACCACAAGCCTCAGCATTCCTGACCCCATTGGCCGTGCTGGCTAAGGATGTTCAAAACATTTGGTGACCACCAGGTTGGGGACCGCTTGTTAAACTAGGTTTGGTCCTGAATGGGGCGCAACCTGGGAACCACATGTAAGACACACATCCCTCTTTAGTGGAAGTGGTATACATAACAAGAAATGTTCAGTAGGCCCTGTGCGCTGTGATTAGCCTCCATTTCCTCAATCAGATGCATGCGTAGGGTGTTTATCAAAACACATCTCCCATTCAAACATTACAGCATTGACTAGGAGATAGTCAATACATTTGTTCCTATGCCAAGGTGGAAGGGAGAGAGTAACAAAGTTGCAATGACAAAGAGGGGGTTACAGGAAAAGTGTAGCAGGAGGGAAGTGTTAAAAATAACTTCAAAAGTATATTGATCTGATGCATGTTGCTTCTGATGAAGTGGGCACAAAAGCTTACTGCAGAATAAATTTGTTAGACTGTCAAGGTGCCACAAGACTTGGGGAGAGGCTGTGGCTCAGAGGTGGAGCAAGTGCTTTGCATGTAGAAGAAAGATCCCAAATTCAATCCCCCGGCATCTCCAGGTAAAGCTGGGAAAAAATCCTGCCTAAAACCCCGGAGAGCTGCTGCCAGTCAGTGTCAACAATACGGGGCTAGATGGGCCAAGAGTCCTGACTCACCAGCTTCCTTTGTTGTATACTCTGTCATTTTTTAAAAAGTGTGGCATACTTTTGGGCTGCCTACTGTAAGAAGCATGAATCTGGATATAGAAACTATCACACAACACTTGTGTACTGTTTTGTAGAAGGAAGCATATGCAATCCTATACACACAATTGAACTCAGTGGGGCTTAGTTCAGAGTAGGCATGCATAAAGCTGGGCTGTAAAAGGCTGCAGTCCTCATTTCTGGGTGCCAGGCTCTGGATCAGGTTTGTGCCTTGTGGCTAGTACACTCTCCTGACATTTCAGTCGATGGGGTCAGGGGGTATTCCTTCCAGCTTGCCTCTTCTGTGAGCAAGGTCAGAACTGTCATGGCATGTGCCCTGACGGGCGTCCGGTTGCTTATGCCCTGAGCTCACTCTTACCAAAGCGTGCGGACTTGCTTGGCTTTCTGGCTCGCAAAGTGGAAAGTTTCTTTCCCCAGCGGGTAGTGCGGGCCGGGTTAGTATTTTGACAGCTGTTGGTGAACCCCCCAACGCCCCCTCCCTCTCCTCTGCTTTCTAGCCTCCCCCAAAGTCACTCCTTAAAACATGGCACGGGACGGGGGAGGGGAAGCCCGGGGAGGGAGTGTCTCTGTAGAATTGCGGTGGAGGGGGGGGGGGGGGGGGAAGCAGGGACGAGGGAACTTTTGTTTTTTCCGCGCGTGGCGATCGCGACCCTGTAGAGAGTACAACTAGCGATGGAAAGTATAACAGGGATGAAGGAGGGAGGGAGATGGAGAAAAGCAGGGAGAAGTTGAAAAAGACAAAGAGGATTACATCACACACACACACACACACACACACAAACACACACACATATTCAAATCCCCCCCACCACCAGGCCCCATGGATCTTCTAGCACTTCAAAATAAATCCCAAAATAAGAGGTCCCGGGGCGCAGAGCTCCCTGGAATTGACGCCTTCTATCCTGGCAGCGCTTGACGCTTTATGCCGAATGTGGCAAGCCTGCCGTTCTTCCGTAAGGGCGGGCCACGGCATTCTGCACGCACTCAGAGGCACTGGCTTCTCCGACATCGCCCGCCCCACGGACTTGAAAAATAGAAGTCTCCCGCCCCGGAGGGGAGGGGAGCCGAGGCGCCTTACCTTTTGATCGACGATGGAGCAAGCCATTTCCCGGACGTGGGCCAGACTGAACTCCCCCGAGGAGTCTTGCAGCAAGAGCACCGGCTCCCGGCTGAGGCCGATCTGAAGGTGGAAGGAGATGCCGGCAGCGGCGGCGGCGGCGCTGCCCGGCGGAGAGGGGCTGGGCGACCGGATGACCGGCGGAGCGCTCATCGACAACTTCCCGCAGCACGAGGGGGACAGACGGAGAGAGAAAGAGAGAGCGGCAGAGTAAGGAGGAGTTTGCCCGAGCAACAGCCGCCGCCGCCGCCTGGATCGGCTAAGTTGGTTTGCGCAAAGTCCCCTCCGCTCCTCGTCTGACAAGGAAAGCGAGACGAGTGAGGGAGAGACCGGGAAAGGACGCCGAGGACGGCGCAGGCAGCCCGAGGAGAAGAGGCCAGACGTGGTGGGGATGGGGCCGCCTCAGCTGCTGCTGCTGCTTCTGCTGCTCCCCGTGCGGGCTGGAGGCAGCGGCAGCGGCCACTGGGCGGTCAAGCGCGCTCTGAGATCGAAGGAGGAAGGGCGGGAAAGCAGCCGTAGGCGCCAGAGCCACCACCCGGCGGCCCCAGGAGTGGCAGTGGCGGCGCCCAAGTGGCGGGGCACAAGGGCGGGGCAGTGGCCCAACTCCATCGGGGCGGCGGCGGCGCCCCCCCCCCCCCCGCCGTCCCCACCAGGTAGCCAAAGGCTTGATTGTCCGAGGGGGCCCGGCGGCCCGCCTCTCCGTGGCGCGCGCGCGCTCACTCGCCCTGGCTGGCTGGCTGGCTGCCCTTCGGTCCGCACGCTGCCCAGTAAACAGGCACAGGATCGGGCTGTCTCCCTGGCAGCCGCTCCACTTGAGCCTGGATGCAGCCAGGGCCTATTTGGAGGTCATGTCCGGTGGCCCCAACGCCTTTGTTTTTCCTGGCTGGGCCAACTGCAGCAAGCAGGTGAAGCTTTGGTCTGGCAAGAAGGCACAGTCACGCAGGAAACCTCGCCTGCTGCATCTTAGAACGGGAGGGGGGGGGGGGGAGAGTTGACAACTTTCTTCTCATCCTTGGACCCTAACTTCCTACATAACTTTCTCCTTTCATCTAGCTTTCTTTCTCTCTTTTAGCAAAAATCGCCAAGGCGTTCAGATCTGTTATTTCCCCTTTTCTGTGCCCCCACTTCTTTTCCATCACCCTGGCATAAAGTCGTAACTTTCTCCTTTAAAACGCACACACACACAAACCCTCAGCTTAGCCTTTAGTTTTCTCTAGCAAAGAGAGGATGTAAACCAGCCTTCCCCAACCTGGTGCCCTCCAGGTTTTTTGACTGACAATTCCCAGCATTCCTAAACACTGGTCATGCTGGAGTGGTGGTCCAACACATCTGGAGGGCACCAGGTTGGAGAAGGCTGATCTAGACTGTGAACAAACTCCTCAAGTTCCATCTGATTCAGCACTCAGTACCTTCAAAGCAGCCTTCATCCCAGCTGTTACTGGTCCTTCCGCTGCTGCTGCTGCTGCTTGTATTGTATTAGTGAGAGATAACAGCAAGACTAGCTGGCAGAGCCTAAAGAAACTCTGAATCCCTCCTGCTTTGTGGCTGCTTCTGGGCTGAGTTATGATTTGCATGCAAGTAGGAGCTTAAACCTGTCAGCCAACTCTTTCTAGCTGTCTCCCATCCAGCAGAGCAGCCGTGAGTGGTGCCATTACCCCCACCATGAGCCAGTCACATGCTGGTAGTAGAGGGAGGGAGCTGTCACCATAGAGCTAGGGCTCTATTCAGCTAACTGCTGAGTCCCCCATTGAAACTGCTGCTGCTGCTCCTCCATGATGTATTTCTGGGTGAAGAATAGTCAAAGAATCCCACCCACCACCTGTCATTTTTCTATTTACCAAACATGAAAACACATCCTGTCTAGGGTTGTCATTTTCTAAGTTGAAGCTCTTGCATCTCGTGGGGGGGGGGGGGGCGGAGGGAGGGAATTAGTCTTCCCATCATTAAAACAAATGCAAACCTCATCGCTGCGCTCCAGCCTTCAAAAGAATTGGGGCCAACACAAACATTACTTCTCTGTGCGTCTAGTAGCTACATTTTTTAAAATTTTTACTCTAAAGTAGGCACAGGGGACCCAATTTGGATATGCCCGTATCCAAATTGGGTCCACCGCACCTACTCTAGAGGGTGTTGTTGTTGTTGATGGACTCACATTTAAAGCAATGTCTGTTTTAGGCCTTTGGCTTCATGGATGAGGGCCAATAAACTGAAACTGAGGCCCTTTCTACACCATATGGGATGTAGAGGGAGGGAGGGCGATCCCATAAGTACTTAAGGTCTCCTCTACAAGAATTCGGTTTGATGCCCGGTTGCCAGATTATGCGCATCTTCTCCCAATCGCTTTTACGCCTAATTCCTATACACGGGAGGCGGTGAATCCCATTAACGGTTGTATGAAATGCACTTTAAAGGTGTTTAATGCGGAGAATCGCTTGTTTACATGGTCATAAGGCACTTTAACTCCCGCAGTAAATTAAAACTCGCTATTTAACGCGCATTCGATAGTGCGCATAATAAAACAGAAAAAGCGCCTCAACCCCCGATTTGCGCTCCATTCATGTGGTGGTAAAATCGGTAATGCGCATTGAAAGAACTTTAAATCGCTCTTGTAGAGGCACCTTAATACACACCATCGGCGCACAAGGACCAGCCGGGGGCCATCCCAGGCAAAAAGCCTGGTATGGAAGGGGCCGGAATCCTGGCAAGATGGAAGCCCTGTGGGTTAGTGGTCCCTGAATCTGGGAGATAGGCTCATTGCCTGTTCTGGATGAGGTTGCACTCCCTCTGAAAGATCAGGTTCGTAGTTTGGGGGTACTCTTAGATCCATCACAGTCACTGGAGGCCCAAATGACTGCAGCGGCTCGGTATGCCTTTTATTAGCTTCGCCTGCAGCGTCTCCTGGACAGGGACAGCTTGGCCACGGTGGTACAGGCATTAGTAACCTCAAGACTGGATTACTGCAATGTGGGGTGCCTTTAAAGCTGCTCCAGAAGCTGGAGCTAGTGCAGAATGCAGCAGCTCAGCTGTTTTCGGGAGCTGCCCCTTTTCAGCATGCAACTCCTTTGCTGAGAGAACTGCACTGGCTGCCTATTCTCTACCAGGCCAGGTTTAAGGTTCTAGTACTAGTGTACAAAGCCCTAAACAACTTTGGACCAGGACACCTGAGAGATCGCCTTCTCCCCTATCAACCTGCCTGGTCACTGAGGTCATCTGAGTGCATGTTCCTGGTGGTTTCACATGGACCTATGGTCCAATTGGAGTCCACCAGGAGAAGAGCCTTCAGTGTGGTGGCCCCCTTCCTGTGGAATGCCCTGCCTTTGGAAGTCAGACAGGCATCAATGTTGCATTGTTTTCAGCACATGCTTGTTCCAAGAAGCTTTTCCCGATTGACCGGCCATGGTTTTCTAAACCTTGTTTGGTAAAATGTAACTTTTAATTATGTTTTATTCTGTTTTTAGTCTTTTATCCTATTTGTTCACCACTCCAAAATCTTTGGATAGGGAGCAATATATAAATATTGTAAATAAAATAAATAAATAATAAACATTTTGATTTATTTAGCTGTATCCCACCCTTCCTCCAAGGATCTCAAGATGGCATCCATGGGATATATGTTGTGACTGAGACAGATTAGGTTGTGAGATGTGCCCAAGGCCAGGAATTTGATATTCCTGGGCCAATGCCAATATTCTATCCAGTACACACATAGGTTTTGTACTCCAGATTGTATATGTAGTCCAAGCTTTGTACGCTCGGATGGCAAACAGTTGGACCGTGTGGGCACATCCTAGTGAGGGACATGCACTCTGCACTTCGGCTATAAAGTAACAATAAAGATAGTAAGGGTGCCTCTACAAGAGGCATTTAAAGCTCTTTCAAGGCGCATTAAAAAAATTACCTCTACAAGAACGGAGCGCAAATCGGGCGTAGAGGCGCGTTATCTCCCCGATTATGCGCATTATCGAATGCGTGTTAAATCCCGAGTTTTATTTTGCTCCGTCCGTTAAAGCACATTTTGACTGTGTGAATAAGCGCTTATGCACATTAACTACTTGTAAAGCGCATTTTGGACATCTGTTAATGCGCTTTGCCGCCTCTCGCCGCCTCTCGTGCAGAGGGATTAGGCGTAAATGCGCTTCTGCAATTATGCGCATAATCGCCTAACCAGGCGCAAAAGCGAATCCTTGTAGAGGGGACCCAATACTCAGCAGAATTGAGCAGCAGATAACAAATGCAACAGCCAGACTATCTGAGGGCTGGTGGGAAAGCTTCACCTGGTGACATCTTTTCCGGTCTCCTATTGCTCCTCCTTTCTGCTAACCGGATGAAGGGCAGCCAGCTGTGTTTCTGGGCTGGACGTGCCAACCTCATGACCTGTATTCCAACTGGCCATTGGCCTTGAAATTCCTGAGGGGAGCTGCTTCAGTGGGAGTTGCAACTTTACAACCTGGCATTCTGTTGACTAAAGGATACTGGGAGCTGTAGTCCGATATATCTGGAGAGCACTAAGTAGGAGGAAAACTGAATTAGTGTATGAATAGTTTTCAATACCTTGCTTGTTTCTTACATTTAAACAATGTAAAGGGAGTACATGCTATTGTCTTTACATTCTTTACAAGTATACCAATAAAATGGCTACCCAATAGAGTATTAAAATCACGTTGTATGCTTTAATTTTTTTTCATCAAATATTTCATGTCAAGTACTTGTCGTGTTTTGGGACAAAATACGAACATGGGCTACTATTTGTAGCTTTGCTGCTTATTTTACTTGTATTTAGTGAACATGTTAAATTAGCTCACTCTTTAGTGATTTTTCAATGCAAACTTAATTTTTCCAATGTAAATTAGTGTAATTTGCATTGGAAAAAATTCCAATTTAAAATTTTCCAGAAAACCCACATCACTGTCCCTAATACATTATAAAACCTTCATTGTCATCTCCCCTGTGTTAACTGGGGTGGGGGGGAGGGCTAACTGTATTATGTTCTGAAATTCTTTATACACTATGTTTGTTGGGGGGGGGGGGGTATAAAACAATCAAGTAAAGTAGAGAGATATAAATAATTCTGTTGAAGAGCACCACAGCTATCATTTCAGATGTCCTAAACAGACATAGGCCTCATCTACAAGAATTCGCCTTTACGCCTGGTTAGGCGATTATGCGCATATTCGCAGAAGCGCATTTACGCCTAATACCTCTGTACGAGAGGCGGCGAAGCGCATTACTGGACGACCGAAACGCGATTTAAACTGTTGACATGCGGAGAATCGCTTGTTCACATAGTCAAAATGCGCTTTAACGGCCGGAGCAAAATAAAACTCGCTATTTAACATGCATTCGATAATGCGCATAATCGGATGTTTAAAGCGCCTCTACGCCCGATTTGCGCTCCATTCTTGTAGAGGTAAATTTTTTAATGCACCTTGAAAGAGCTTTAAATGCCTCTTGTAGAGGCAGCCATAATTTCTTTAACTGTCCATATGGTGTGACCCCCGTCAAAAAATGTCATTTAGTTCTACAGCCTCACTGGGATGTGTAGAGGGAAACGAGGTACAGCTGAGTATTATCCACATACTTCACCTCTTGATGACTTCTCCAGTGGGTTCATGTAGAAGTTAAAAAACATGGGGGACAGAATTGAATCTTGTGGCTCCCCCACACAGCGCAGAATCAGGAGCCACGAAGAGGCTTTGTGTTTACCCCAGGCAGCCTGCAGCCACTATCATAACATTGTGCAAGGGGCTGGGAAGGGCACGCACACAAGTCCTAGCACAACATCTTAAATATCTATCCAGCATCTTGAAAGCCTCTCCATTTTGCAGGATATTCTTATGCAGGGTGACCATATGAAAAGAAGGACAAAGCTCCTGTATCTTTAACAGTTGTACTGAAAGGGAAACTTCTGTAGGAGTATAGCTAGAGTGACCAGATACAAAACAGGGCAAGGCTCTTGCAGCTTTAACTGTCCTGATGAAGAGGGAATTTCACCAGGTACTAATTGCATACAAATGAAGCCAGCTGAAATTCCCTTTTCTATGCAACTGTTAAAGATGCAGGAGCCCTGTCCTCCTTTCCAAATGGTCACCCTAATAGCACAAACATATATGAATGTCTCTCAGAAAATGGAAGCCCTGCTTTTAATATATAAAACTCATACAGCTTGGGTTTGATATATCTAAGACACTACTTGTACATCCTCCCCTACATCCCATTCCAATGTCTTAGATTAATTGGGAGTGCCGCTATTTCACAATGATGGAACTCCCTTTGACCAAAGACTCCCCATTGTCCAGGCATATTTCAGAAGCATTGTAAGACTTCCATTTCAAATTGGACTGGTTTTCTATAGATGCTACAGAGTTTGGGTTTAATAGATATTCTTGCTGTGAACTGACCAGAGAGCTTCAGCTATTGGGTGGAATAGAAATGTAATAAATAAATTTAAAATAAAATTAAAAATATGTTGATCTCTTTTTAACCAGCTATATTATACATGCTTTGTGATACATAATATGAATTAATTGTATTTTTCACAGTGCAATCTGTTTATGGTTAAGAAGCACAACCTTATGCATGTTTGCTCAGACATAAGTACCACTGTGTTCAATGGAACATACTCCCTAGTATGTTCCTTTAGGATTGGAGACTTGGCATTTCTAATAGCAGGCAGGCTAAAACTCTACACAAACCCCTACCATTTGATGATATGTTAGAAACTTTGGACCAATTTACACAAGCATCTTCATAATTCAAGTCATGTAATGTTGCATCTGTGAATGAGCCATCACAGAATTTTGTATCACACAATGTGAAGTTCAAACACAGTAATTCTGAATAGTACAAAGATTCAGCTGAAAGTTAACAAGTAATGAGGAATCAAGCCATGTTCAAGCATCTCTGAATTAGTTGTTCTAAAAAGGGTCAGGATGGGAGACATTCCGTGCACAACAATTCTGGTTTCAATTTGGAATGTGGTGGGGACTTTGTCCCATTTCATTCTTAGTTTTATCAGTTAATCCTGCTCTGGATGAGGGCAGAATACTTTATCCATTCATATAAGAAGCCTGCTTGGCATCACTAATGCAACCAGGAGACAGTTGAACCCGGGTATTGAGAGCCATCTACTGAGCGATATCTAGATTTGGGATGTGCTGTGATGCTGTTATTTTAGCTACTTTGCTATAATTAAATATATCATTTAAGTATAAAATACTAAAGCAAACACTGCCCAATATACTTCATAATGGGCAGGACGTAGAGAAAGAATCAATCTGCTTCATATACTCCACACAAATAAAAATTTATTTCTAATCTTTACATATTGTATTGTGTGTTTATTTAAAATAAAGTTGCAAGATAGATAATCATTCAAGGTGAACATTAAAAGAGAGAATCTCAGGATGCTGTAAATGAATTTATTGACGACAAGCCTGTGCAGGACACAGTATAGCAAAATAAGGGCTAGCGAACTTCCTGCTGGCTACCAAGAAGATGGCCTTTTCTGCTGTGGCACCCCAATCGCAGAATGAGCTTCCCAGAGTAGCTCACTTGGTACCTACATTGTGCTCTGTTCAGCACCAGGTGAAGAGCTTTTTATTTCCCCAGGCATTTTAGCTTTTTAGTCTTTTAGCTCTGTTGTTTAAAATGTGTTATTGTATTTTAAATTTATTTATTTATTCATTACATTTATATACCGCCCCATAGCCAAAGCTCTCTGGGCGGTTTACAAAAATTAAAAGATTGAACATTAAAAAGTCAATATACAAAATTTAAAAACATAAACCAGCTGATATTTAAAAACATGTTAAACTTTTAAGCCTGGCCAAAAATTCAGCTAAAAAACTCAACTTAAACTGTTAAAATGCCTGGGAGAAAAGAAAACTTTTGACCTGGCACTGAAAGATAACAGTGTTGGCGCCAGGCATGTCTCATCGTGGAGATCATTCCATAATTGGGGGGGGGGGGCACCAAAGGGAAGGCCCTCTCTCTTATTGCAGTCCTCCAAGCTTCCCTCGGAGTAGGCACCCGGAGGAGGACCTTAGATGTTGAGCATAGTACACGGGTAGTTTCATGTCAGGAGAGGTGTTCCATCAGTATTGTGGTCCCAAGCCGTATAAGGCTTTATAGGTTAAAACCAGCACCTTGAATCTCTGCATTGCTGCTAGGTTGTATGGTGGTTTATACTTTATATTGTAGTTTTAAGCGTTTACATTTATATTGTATTTTATTACGCATTCTGGAGCTTTTAATTGTTGGGAACCACCCAGAGAGCTGCTATTGGGCGGTATAGAAATGTAATAAATAAATCAATATTATTATTTTTATTATTATTATTATTATTATTTACACTTATATACTGCCCCATAGCTGAAGCTCTCTGGGCGCTTTACAAAAATTAAAAAGATTGAGCATTCGAAAGACAATATACAAAATTTAAAACCATAAACATAAAACAGCTATCATTAAAACACTTTAAAACATTTTAACTGTTAAGCCTGGCCATAATGTCAAACCTCAACTTGAGCTGTTAAAATGCCTGGGAGAAAAGAAAAGTTTTGACCTGGCGTGGAAAAGATAACCGTGTTGGCGCCAGGTGGGCCTCATCGGGGAGATCATTCCATAATTGAGGGGCCACCACAGAGAAGGCCCTCTCCCTTGTTGCCGTCCTCCGAGCTTCCCTCGGAGTAGGCACCCAGAGGAGGACCTTTGATGTTGAGCGTAGTGAACGGGTACGTTCCTGTCGGGAAAGACGTTCCATCAGGTATTGTGGTCCCAAACCGTGTAAGGCTTTATAGGTTAAAACCAGCACCTTGAATCGGGCTCGGAAACCTACAGGCAGCCAATGCAAGTGGGCCAGAATCGGTCTTATATGTTCGAACCTTCTGGTCCCTGTTACCAATCTGGCCGCTGCATTCTGCACAAGCTGCAGCTTCCGAACCATCTTCAAAGGCAGCCCCACGTAGAGCGCATTACAGTAATCTAACTTGGAGGTTACCAGAGCATAGACAACTGAAGCCAGGTTATCCCTGTCCAGATAGGGCCTCAAGCGACAGAGATGGTTCTAGGAGAACCCCCAAGCTATGAACCTTCTCTTTCAGGGGGAGTGCAACCCCATCCAGAAAAGGTTGAATACCCTCCATCCTGTCAGAGGAACCCACCGCCAACAACATCTCAGTCTTGTCTGGATTAAGTTTCAGTTTATTAGCTCTCATCCAGTCCATTGTCGCAGCCAAGCACTGGTTTAACACATCCACAGCCTCACCTGATGAAGATGAAAAGGAGAAATAGAGTTGCGTGTCATCAGCGTACTGATGACAACGCACTCCAAAACTCCGGATGACCACACCCAACGGTTTCATGTAGATGTTGAACAGCATGGGGGACAAAACTGACCCCTGCAGAACCCCATACTGGAGAATCCACGGGGACGAGCAATGTCTCCCCAGCACCACCTTCTGGAGGCACCCTGCCAAATAGGAGCGGAACCACTGCAATGCAGTGCCTCCCACTCCCAACTCAGCCAGTTGTCCCAGAAGGATACCATGGTTGATGGTATCGAAAGCCGCTGAGAGATCAAGGAGAATCAACAGAGTCACACTCCCCCTGTCCCTCTCCCGACATAGGTCATCATACAGGGCGACCAAGGCTGTTTCCGTGCCAAAACCAGGCCTGAAACCCGAATGAAATGGATCCAGATAATCAGTCTCATCCAAGAATGTCTGGAGCTGGCCAGCAACCACCCGCTCAAGGACCTTGCCCAGGAATGGAGCGTTTGTCACAGGCCTAAAGTTATTAGGAGGTCTGGGACCACTCCCTCTCGTAGAGAGGCATTAATCACTTCCCTGGACCAGCCAGCTGTTCCATCCCTGCTAGCTTTTATAAGCCAAGAGGGGCAAGGATCCAATACAGAGGTGGCTGCACGAACCTGTCCAAGCACCTTGTCCACGTCATTGAGCTGTACCAACTGAAACTCATCCAAGAAAACAGGACAAACCTGTGCTCTGGATACCTCACTAGATTTACCTGCTATAACACTGGAGTCTAAGTCCTGGCAGATGCCAAAGATTTTATCCTGGAAGTGCCTAGCAAATATATTACAGCGGGCCTCAGATGGTTCTATCATGTCCTTGGGGCCAGCATGTAGAAGCCCCCGGACAACTCTGAAAAGCTCCGCTGGGCGGCAGATTGATGATTTAATAGTGGCAGCAAAGTATTGTTTTTTTGCTGCCCTCACTGCCCCTGAATATAGCTTACCATAGGCACCTACCAGTATTTCATTGCATCCACTAGGAGTTCGTCTCCATCTGCCCTCAAGCCGTCTCCTATTTTGCTTCATCACTCTCAGCTCCGGGGTATACCACGGAGCTGTACGAGCTCTACACAGGAGAGGGCACTCTGGAGCAATCGTGTCAACCGCCCGGGTCATTTCTGCATTCCACAGATCAACCAGGGTTTCGACATGAGTGCCAGCCCTATCAGCTGGAGAACTCCCCAGAGCCCTCTGGAAACCATCGGGATCCATTAGCCTCCGGGGGCGGACCATCTTAATGGGTCCCCCACCCTTGCAGAGGGGAAAAGCCGCTGTAAGTCTAAACCTCAGCAGGTGGTGATCTGACCATGACAGAGGGGTTGATGTAAAGTCCCCCACTTTCAGATCACCATCTCCAGTTGAAAAAACCAGGTCTAGAGTGTGCCCTGCTACATGCGTCAGGCCAGTGACATATTGGGACAGTCCCATGGTTGTCATGGAAACCATGAAATCCTGAGCAGACCCAGATAAAGTACCCTCGGCATGAATGTTGACATTCCCCAGAAACAACAGTCTGGGGGACCTCAACAGTGCACCCGAGACCACCTCTGTCAGCTCAGCTAGGGAGTCTGTTGAGCAGCGGGGTGGGCGGTACACCAACGGAATCCCTAATCTGTCCTGTTGGCCCAACACAAGGTGCAAACACTCCAGACCAGTAGTCACATGGACAGGGAGCCTGCAGAGGGGGATGGAATTCCTATAGACCACAGCAACCCCTCTCCCTGGCCCTCAAGTCTACCCTGATGCTGAACCAAGTACCCCGGTGGGCATAACTGGGAGAGACTGACTCATCCCTGCTCTCCCACCCAGGTCTTGGTAATGCAAACCAGATCGGCTGCCTCATCCACTATTAGATCATGGATGAGGGAGGTCTTATTTTGCACCAATCTGGCATTTAAAAGCAGCATCCGGAGACCCGAGGGCTGACTGATAGGGCAACCAACAGACCTGTGGATGTGAGGGGGACCGGAACAAGGCACAGGCATTAACTGTCTGGGCCGTGTTCCCCTTATCTGGCAAGTCCTCCTCTCAATGTCATATCTCCCTCTACCCATCACTACACCAATTGGGGCCCCCTCATACTTGGCCCTGTATCCTCCCTCCCAGGCACATCCCACAGGCAGCAGGCAGGCAGACTCTTCTCCTCCCCTGGCAGTAGGCCTCCCTCTCCTGCAGGTGGTGGTTCTCCCAGGCCCCCTAAGCCAGCTAGCATTATATACCCCCCCAGGAAGGGAGGTGGACAGATGGAGCAGTCCACAGGCCTGGTCCTGCAGGGAGTGGCAGTCTGCCAGGCTGAAGTCCTCAGGAGGGTGGTGGTGGCAGCAGCGAGGCCAGGAGGCAGGCAGGCATGCAGGCAGACTCCTCTTCTCCCCTGGCAGTAGGCCT
Organism: Anniella stebbinsi; assembly: GCA_029215795.1. Taxonomy (NCBI): domain Eukaryota; kingdom Metazoa; phylum Chordata; class Lepidosauria; order Squamata; family Anniellidae; genus Anniella; species Anniella stebbinsi. Next base: position 328,554,652 of record JARDYH010000001.1, read on the forward strand.
CCCTCTCCTGCAGGTGCTGGTTCTCCATTCAATATTGAATGTTTTATTTATTTTAGACATTTATGCTCTGCTACTTCAGACCAAAGTACTCTTAGAGCAGCTTAGAGATAAGTTATAACTATAAGATATATCAATCAATATAAAACACAAGAACCGCAGAGCAGCACAATTAACTCTGCCCAAAAACTCAAAACAAAGTGGGGCTGTCTATACGTGGGGAACGCCCTGCGGTTGCTGCAAATCTGCTCTGCATCAGTTATCTGACATCTGACATTGCTCCAGGGCCAATCTAAGGACGGTCCCTGGTAGAAGGCAACCAATGTTTGGTCGCCTTCCACCAGGAAGAGGGCGGGGGCAGCTCCAGTACCCAGATGGCCACAGGAAATCCCGCATCCCTCGTCAGCATCGGGATTAACCAATGCCACACTGGGAGATGGAAACCACAGGGTTGCGGAGGGAAGTGGCGCCAACCTGGTGCCGTGAAGACAGCCCCCTAGAAGTATTTCTTAAAATAAATTAAAAAAAACTAAAATGCTGGTATGAATAAAAGAAAAGGTCTTTACCTGGTGTTGAAAAACATCAAAAGCTGCACCAGATGAGCCTCCCTGGGGAAGACATGCCAAAGTTATGGTACTACAAGGAAAGCTTCTTAAAGTGGGGAGGGGGAACTCTGAGGAGAATTAATTTTTGGACAGATTCATGTCTTTTCATTCATTCAGGCTGCCATCATGCTGATCATTAACCTCAAAGGGGCTTACTTCTGAGGAGACATATATGCTGCTAAATTCTTACGTTTATTTTTTTTCTTAATTAGTTCAGTATTTAATGGATCAAAACAAGGTTTATTTTGCTCTCTGTTGTCTTTTAAGTTTTCAGCCAAAGTTAACTTGACATTTACAAGATAATAATCTACATCTCTGAGTTCCAAGCCAGAGGGGGGATACTGTAGTTTCTTCTGAGCATGAAACAAGTCTCTTTAAGGAGATGCAATAGTTGCGGAGGTGTATATAAAGTGATCTCAGATCCTTCCCAGCACATCTTCATCAGATGTGTTGGGTCAGGAAACAGCATGATTCCTCCTTCCCCACTCTTGAAATCCCTCATATTTCATTTTACCCCTATATTATGCATTCTCCCAGTAGCTCACCCTACTCTGTATTCTGAAGCATACTGGATTGGATCCGACAAAACCCTCCCATAGATGGAAGGGTGAATTTCATCAGTAGGAGGCTTTTGATCCAGCAGAGCATTCCAGCAGGCTGAATAAGGCAGTAAGGGATTTTTGCTGATTCCCTCCCCCCCACTTGCAGTCCCCTATCCTCCCTCCCCCAAATTGTTCCAGATGGTTGCAAGACACTCAAGAATATTGGGGGAGGTGACCCTGGGGGGGGCTGCAGAGAGAAGGAGAATCCACAAAGATTGCCTCCTTCCCTTTCTGCCAGTGGGAGCACTCTGTGTGGAACTCTGCTTAGGGATGCTCAACCTGGAGGAATAAACTCTGGATCCAACCCACTATGTTCAGCATTTAGGCAAATTTCTCTGGACAAAAGAGACATTCTCTAATAAACAACATATTTATTTAGGAAACAGAACGATTCCAGACTGATCAAAAGAAAAATAAAATCACATTCTAAGGAGGTTTATTTCAAAAGATCAAAGATAGGGAATAGGATTCCTTTCTTAAATGGATACTGGAGCTGATGTACCCATGAAGTAGGGTGATGAACCTGAATCAGGAGGTAAAGGAAGAGGAGGGCTGAATTGTGCCACTCCACTCCCCACCATCACCTCCTCCAGAAGGGCCTGCTGCCACAGCCTCTACCTGGTGATCTGGAGAGCCCCATCTGCTGCTCTCCCATCATGGTATTTGCCTCAGCAAGAGAGTGGCTGCCGGGGCTCTCTAGAGCAGCTGCCCACCCTCTCCTTCCCTCACTGCATGTGGCTGGCAGAGGTGGCTGCAGAGCTCTCATGAGGCCATGAGTTTTCCCACAAGATTCCCAAGAGGTCTCATGAGACCTGCATGAGGTCCCTTAAAAGCCCAGCAACATCTCACAAGACCTACACAAACTCCCATGAGAGCCTTGCAGCCAAGTCTTTGAGCCATGCAGCTCTTCATAGAGATGCTGCAATAAAAGCAGTTGTGGAATGCAGTGTGGTATGATGCAGTGTGGTGACACATTTTTCTCACCTCAGGCAGTGAGGCCTCATAGTTACAGAATATAGACCCAAATATACACCAGAATATAGAAAAGGCAATTTCCAGCTGCCATAGTTTACAACTGGCCATTGGGCTGAATCAGCCCACTTCAGCTCAGATTTGGGGTTCAGGACCAAGGCAAATAAAGCCCCTAGGCAGAATTATATTAGCAAAATTAGGCAATCTGTCATGATTACTGATTTAGGTGCTTATAATTACAGGATTTTTAAATTATTATTTTTTAAGATGGCAAAAACATGGCAGAAAAGAGCAAAACCGCATTACACATTTGAGAGCATCAGAAATGGCCTAATATATTCTGGACCCATTGTAGGTTTTATAGTAGGGTGACCAGATAAAATCCAGGTCAGGGCTCATGTAACTTTAACAGTTGTAGAGAAAAGGGAATTTCAGCCAGTGTCATTTGTATGCTATTAGTTCCTGATGAAATTCCCTCTTCATCACATCAGTTAAAGTTGCAGGGGCCCAGCCTTCTTTTGTATATGGTCGCTCTAGTATAGTGCATGCAACTTTAACTGTTGTGATGAAGAGGGAATTTCACCAGGAACTAATTGTATACAAATGACACTGGCTGAAATTCCCTTTTCTCTACAACTGTTAAAGGTACATGAGCCCTGACCTGGATTTTATCTGGTCAGCCTATTTTATAGAAAATTTGGGATGTATAGCAACTTTACTGCAGATGTCCATGGCTTTTGTATCAGAGCATCTACATTTTAGCTGCAGTAAGCAGAGTTTCCTAACATAATGGCTGGGGTAGCTTTTTCGTTCATTTTGGGATTAGCACTGTCTACTTGGTAGACAAAAGAGTCCCATGATGCTAGCAAATATCCAGATTTCCCTACACATTTCTCTTTTTGTAACAAGGAGGAATGCATTATGCATTCATTGGTTTCTGCCCAGCACATCGTGAGATATGCACATAAGTCTTACTGAACAGAAATAAGGGAAAGGCTCCATAGAAGGAATTCCCAAACTTTGAGGGGGGGGGGGGGCACACAACTGCTTTGACCTCTTGGCAGTGGCATCAAATCAAGCAGAATATAAGCACTAGTGAGTAGTGACTAGCTTGCAGCCACCATGATGCCTGCAGCATATCGAATACTTTTGGTGGCTTATCCTTTCTGTTCTTCAGTGGATGTTTATTCACTTGTGAATTTCAATTCATCTGAAGCTTAGCGTCAGGTCCAAAACTCTGCTCAGATACTAACACAGCAGACTAACCGGTGCAAAAACATTCGCCAGGCTCCCTAGTTCAAGCATTAACCTTGATTTCCGTAAATCCACATTCATTTTATGTTGCCTTTCCAAAAGAAGCCAAACTCTATCGGAATGCAGATTGGAGCTCAAAGCCATCCTTCAACTGCCCGCAAACAGCTGGGAGCATATAGAAGAAACAATATTGAGCTATATTTGCAATTACAAGGACACAACAAATGTGAGGAGTAACTGGGACAGGGGTGGGGGGAATGAAAACAGATGTCAGATCCTTTTGAACAGCTTTGGTTAGAAGCTGGCCATTTTTTCCAGTATTAAACATGGTATGATAGGCATTCTTGGTGTGTACACTCATCCCAGAGTTATCTCTGGTTAACAGACTTTGCAGGTTTTTGCAGTGCTTCCAAAATGGCAAAACCTGCTTGATCACAGACAGCAGAGGGACACAAACACACACAAGTATGCAGATACACTAAGGGCAGTGGAGCCTCCACCAAATAACTTCCAGATCTCTTTAAAAAAAACTAGTCACCAGCCTGAGATGTGTGTATTCCAGTAAGAGCTTTCTCTAAATACAAGCTTTGACAGAAATGTTCCTGGCTTCTTCTCTTTCCCCCACCCTCATTAAATTTGAACCAGGAGACTCCAGGCACTTTGTAAAGGTAAATATTTGAAACTCAGACAACAGATATATTCCATCCATTAGTCGTAGTATCGATGTGAAGGCTTTGATGTGCACGTGTGTTCAGGGGCTGCCCCCATTCAACTGAGTCACAGTGCACATGCAACAATGCACTGAGTATCCCCTCGCACTGAAGTGAATGAGAGAACCTCTGCTTACACGGATTCTTTTTGTGAGCTGCAGCGCCATTAAGTTCTGGGCAATGATCAGTGGAGGCTGATGGCTCCAATGTCAGTGAGGCAGTGCATCCGCTCCAGGTTTCAGTCAGAGCCGGTCAGAACTCTAAAGGAGCTATCTTAAGTAATGATTCTTATCTGCATCATGTCTTCCCAGATGCTGAGTATGGCATAGGCTGAAACTTTCCCACATTAAAATGGCATATTATGTCTTTTTACAGTGACTTGATCAATACAATTGCTTTTAGAAATTGATTAATTTATTGAGAACGGAGAAAATCCCAAAGCAGCATTATTGATGTGTCATTTTCTTAGATGAATTCTTGGTGCTCAAGTTGTGTCAGGCTTTCTCCTATCTCCCTTTTATTTGGAGAGAATAGGTTCCTACACACACATGCACGCATGCATACACACACACACACGAGATGACTTTGATTCAAAACTGGGAATAAAGTAAGCTCGGCTTTTGGCTGCAGCTGGAGCCATGCCTCATTTTGCTCTTAGGCAAATGTGAAATGTAAATAGATGAGCTCTGTCTATTAGGCAATAGCACAATTTAGGTTGTAAAATGGCCTCTTTTAAAAATAATCCCCCAAGCACTCAAATTTATTTCTAAAAGCCTGACAAAACAGCTCATCCTTCTGGGTTCCTACAAGAGCACCCATAACTATGGATCAGCAAGAGTTTTGTACCCAGATTTGCGTTTTTCCTTCTTGCACCCCACTCTGCAGTTATAAAACCAAAAGATTGAGGAGGTGGGAAAATAACAAAGGAGGAGTGAAGAAAAGGGAGGACTTGCATGCCACTTCTTGTCTGAATGAAGGCTTTCTTTATGTGCAACTGGCTACAGGAGGCTGAGACTACTGAAGGACAGCACTGTAGTGAGCCATGAACACCTCCTTCCCAGCACACTGCAGTCAGTAACATGAGTGAAAGGCCTCCATTCAGATTTGGGCTCAAGCATAAACACGCTCCCAGAGGCCAAATAATTATATATGCATTTCTAATGTGTCAGTGACAGGGGAATTTATCTAAAATGATGGTGATTACACATGGGTGGATATTTAGTTCTCTTCCAGTATAAATAGTTTAATTAATTGATTAGCTATTAAAACACTGTCATGATTTACTATTGTCATATCTGCATAATAGAAATGAATGAGTATGAATTTAAAGAGTATACTAGCCTAGGAAGAAAAGAATAGCAATTTGTGGGCAGTATCCAGCTGCATCATTCTGCTAGCGTAAATGGCATTACGCTAGTGAAAATTCACTTCCAATTATGTACAAGAAAAGAATCCAGCTAAAGTTGCATTTTCAGAACCACTTGCACAAGCATAATGTGCAAGTGCTTGAACAATGGAAAAATTGGGTGGAACTCTGCTAGTGTTCTTTGAGTTTGCAGGATGACACCATTGGTTACTGCCCTGTGAGACTGTAGTCTCCTTGATCCACTGACATCTTTTTCCCCCATTCCATAGAAAATGTCTAAATTTTGGATAGAAATGTCTACATTTTGGATAAAAATGCCATATTTGACTTGACACCAAAAAAAGAGGGTTGGTAAGGGGCAACCCAATGAGATCCCAATGAGATTGCTCAATTGTTCTGTTGTTCATTAACAGCAGTCATGGGTTTGATCCCTGTGTGTCAGGGATGTGAAACCTCCAACAAGCTGAGGTTCTGCATCTGGTCCACAGAGCCTCCTTGGGTTCCTCCAGGAGACAAACAGCACAAAATTACTAGAAGCCAGCATAGATTTGTCAAGAACGAATCCTGCCAGACTAATCTGATCTCATTTTTTGATCAAGTAACCTCCCTTGTAGACTGTGGGAATGCTATGGATATAATTAATGGAGGCACAGTCATGCCTCCATTGTTAAGGGCCGTCAGTAAAAAACACATTCCACCATGTTAAAGTGATAATGGGGGGGGGGTCATTCTAACAGCCATTAAATCGAAAATGTTTCACCAACCTTTCTGAAATTTACAGGTGCCAGAAAGAAATGTTTGTTTTACATTACCTGAAAATTTCAAGAAGATTGGTGAAAGATTGAGGGAAGGAGAGCAGTTTAAGGTAGAAAAGGAATACAAACCTGTCTCCCTGCTTTTGTAAATTTACTTCCGGGTTGAGACTTTTTGTGCTCACAATTTGCATAATTTCTAGAGCCTTATTAATTAATCCAGTGGTGAGGTCTTCTTCCTCCTTGACTGTAGTTGGTGGAAAGCTTTTCATTTAAAAAAAATTCCCTTCGGTTGACTTTTAAGGACTATTTTAACTTCTCATTCAAGTCAATGAGGTGGCCATCTTCCCTCATAACGCGACACTGACACATGCTCAGTAGCGTCGCTCTCCCCCCTCCCTCCTGCCTTAGAATGTGGGGTGGGTGAGTGAAATGGCCGCTGCCTTTAGCACAGACCTTTTGAGTGAAGAAGAACAAGAGTTTCTCTTTTCTCTTCTGGAATATGCATTCCTTTGGCTCTGAGAGTATTTTGGGCTATCTTCATAAGGCCAGTTTGCTCTTTTGCTCCCTGGTGAAGAAGGGTGTGGCTCCTCTGGATCCATGGTAACCTGATCTTCAAATCTCTCCTGGGAATAGGTAGCTATACCTTTCTTTTCATTTCCCTCTTTTCTAAGAGTTTGGTCCATACTGCTATAAAGTTGAAAGCTTCAAACACTTCATTTAATTAGTTTGGGCCGGTGTAAGTTTTAAGTACAATGTTGAAACCTTTCAAAGTGCTTCTGGGCCTACAACGTTGGTTTTGGCCTAGTCACCCTGTTTTTTTAATAAGGTTTAGAAACAGTTGAAGTGTTGTTTATTTTGCATAGTGTACACATGGATTTTCTTTCTAATCCTTGCAGTCTACACTGGCTCCCTCCTTGATGTGTTTTTGGAAGCAGACAAACCCTTTTTTGTTCCTGCAGGCCTTTGGCAAATAATCTGGACCTCTGTCTATACCTTTGACTTTTAAATTGTTATTTATTTAAAATGTTTAAAATGCTTTAATATTGAAAAGTATTTAATTACATTTTTAACTTTTGTATATTTAGGCTGACCATATGAAAAGGAGGACAGGGCTCATATAACTTTAACAGTTGTAGAGAAAAGGGAATTTCAGCCAGTGACATTTGTATGCAATTAGTCCCTGGTGAAATTCCCTCTTCATCACAACAGTTAAAGTTGCAGGCACTATACTAGAGTGACCATATACAAAAGAAGGCAGGGCCCCTGCAACTTCAACTGGTGTGATGAAGAGGGAATTTCACCAGGAACTAATTGCATACAAATGACACTGGCTGAAATCCCCTTTTCTCTACAACTGTTAAAGTTACATGAGCCCTGTCCTCCTTTTCATATGGTCAGCCTAGTATATTCCTATTTATAGGTTTTAGCTGTATATGTTTTAGTTTTGTAAAGCTGCCCTGAGGCCAAGCATTGGGCAAAAGGCAGGATACTACTACTACTGCTACTAATAGTAATGTTTCAGATTTCACTTCTGCATCTGATGTTCTTTTGCATTTACTTTTCTTTATAAACCATTCATATCTTTTTTTTTAATTATTTTTATTTTTCAACATAATACAACATAAACATAAAACAACATAAAATACAATACATACCTCATACCCCCCGTGCTCCCCTCCCCCCAGGAGACCTTCAATTATACATTATTCTTCTTTCCAAAAATGTAAAGACTCTTTTGAAGGTATTTGCCCCTTCCCCGTTCTTAATACATATTCCAAAAATAGGCTCCATACATCTTCAAAATCATTCTTACTGGACATTCCCCTCTTTATTTTCATTTTACACGTTAGCTTACCATTAAGTGCCAAATCCCGTATTTCTTTATACCATTCTTCTATAGTATATATCCCTTGCCCTTTCCAGTTTTTAGCAATCATTATTCTGACGGGCGCCAGGAGGTTGTTTATTAATTCTCTCTTATTTATATTCTCATTGCCTTTATCCCATATTGCTAGTAGAGCCAGCTTTGGGCTTAATTCCAATTTACTTCCGATTATTTCACTTATTTCTTTAAACACCCTTTCCCAAAATGTTTGTACATGTTCACAGCTCCACCACATATGGAAATAAGTTCCAACCTCCTGACAACCCCTCTAACAATTCTTGGACACTTTTTTATCTATCTGATGAAATCTTACTGGCGTTAAATACCATCTCCATACTATTTTATGATAATTCTCCTTAATTCTAATCGACAAAAGCTTTAACATTCTTGCATCCCACATCCTCCCCCAGTCATATTCATTCATTTGTTCCTTTAAATCACCTTCCCAAATCATTTTAAGCGACTCTCGATATTCAGCCTCCTTTGTCAGGATTTTATATATTTCGCTATTCAGACCTTTCCTAGTTTTAATTACTTCCTTCTTTCCTCTTGATTCAATTAAATCTTCAAATCTTGTATTATTTCTACACTTCTTATTTATCTTTTTCCATTCCTGTGTCCATTTTTCCAATTGTAAGCATTTAAACCAAGCTATCTTTTGTCCTTTTACCAACTCTCTAATTTGCACCTTATCTGTCATTCTTTCCATCCAATTCCTTAGCTTAATAATTTCCTGACCCTTCAAACTTCCTTCCAATTCTACTTTTAAATTCCTTGGGAAATTTCCCACAACTACCACTGGGGCGAGTGGAGAGTCTCCTGGTATTAACTTCCCTTTAAGTTTCTCCCAGATCTCTAGAATGTTTTTCAGCAACGGGTTGTCCAGTCCCCTCAAATCTTACTTTTGAATTTTATTATTTAAAAAAATATTTTGCAATTTAAAATCTAGTTCCCCTGTTTGCGTTCCTAACCATTCTAAATCTTCCTCCCCTAATATACTATTTATAACATATCTTAACTGATTAGCACTATAATAATTCTTTATATTTGGAAGTCCCAAACCTCCTTTCTTTTGTGTCTTATACCAAAGCCCTTTATTAATCCTAGCTCTCTTATCTCCATTGCAATAAGCATTAATCATATTTTGCCAACTTTTAACTCTGCATCCGATATTTTAATCGGTAGCATTCTAAACAAAAAATTAATCTTAGGTAATATTTTCATTTTTATAACTGCTATTCTACCAAACCAAGAATGTTTTAATTTTCTATATACCTCTAACTTTTCCCCTACCTGTTTTTTCAAACTTGCAAAATTAATTTCCTCTAATCTATCTAAATCTTTTGCAATATTAACTTCTAAATAACGTACTACATTTTTAAGCCTAAAACCTAACTTTACTTTACCTTCCTCCATCTCCTCTTTATTATAATTAAATAACATCATTTCTGACTTCCCCCAATTGACTTGTAAACCAGTAATCTCCCTGAATTCTCTCAAATGCTCTTTAATCAGCTCCCCTACCTTCAGGGGGTCTTCCAATGTCAGTAATGTGCGGATTTAAGTGTTAAGCTTTATGAAAAGAAAGCAAAAAGGTGCTAAATCCAGTGCCCCAGGCTGGAGCAGAGGATTGAAAAATCATCCCTCCGATTGGAACTGGCAGCGTCTTGTGAGAGTTGCTGGAACTATGCCAGACAATATGTCGGATAAGCAGCATCAAGCGGACAAGACAGGGAAATCCCCCGTCCACTCCAGAAATACCAAATATGGCACAGCTCCTAAAGCTGCAGGTGCAGTACCAAAACCGGCCAGAGAGAGTCAAGCAGAGTCCTCAGATGATTTAATGAGCAAAATTCAGAAGATGATGGAGATTGCTTTACTCAAGCAGGAGGAAAGACTAATGCAAAGAATTAAGGACTCACAGCAGGAATTTATGGTGGACCTTCAAACTGTGGTGGATAATATGGAAAGAATGGAGAGGAATACGAAGAAGCTGCAGGAAGATAGCAAGAAACAGGGGGACAAACTGACAGAGATGGACTTGTGCTTAATTGCTTTGGAAGATCGGCACAGGAGAGTTAACATTCAAATTAGATCTTTCGGAGAGAGAGAGGGAGAGAGTCCTAAGGATTTAAGAGATACAATTTTGGCATGGATCAAGGAAATTTAACCTCAAGAAATTTGGGAGATGGCGGATATTGAGAGGATTCATAGAGTGGGTTACAAGAAGAAGGGGCTGCTCCCAAGAGATATAATTGTCAAATTTGCTAATTATTACAAGAAAGAAAAGTTGATGCAAGCAATTAGACGTCAAGCCCAGCTGATGCTACAAGCAACATCAATTGAGGTTTATCAAGATTTATGCCCTCAAACGGTGCAGTGGCGGAAGAGTGTTAGACTGTGTACAGTGGCTTTGCGGAAGAGATCGATAACATATAGTTGGGGATACCCAATCTTTCTGAGATTTATGTGGAAAGGGAAGCAACACAGAATAACATCATGTGAGCAAGGGATGGAGCTTTTGGAAAAGCTGGGCTTAGTGGATCCCATGGTTGCTGGAGGAACAAAGCAGGATGAAGGTGCTGGAGGGGGAGGTGGTCCAGATCGTCCACAGGAGGAAGGTGCCATGGGTGGAAGCTGTCAATGAAGAAATATTATTGTAAAAGGGATAAGAAAAGACTATATGAGAGGGGAGGGTCGGATTTCTGCTCCGGAATGTTGGGTTGCTTCTCCCCCCCCGAAGAGTTCTAAGAATAATTGGGGTCATTGCCCAGGAAGGCCTGGTGAGGAGGGGGGTGAAGATGGGGGGTAAATGTGGGGTGGGTGGGTGAGGGAGGGGGGTATGTGTATCACAGAGGGAGACCAATATAGAGATGTGGGTGAAAGAGAGAGATGGATAATAAATTAAGGGTTGCAACTTTAAATGTTAAAGGGCTAGGAACTGTTATAAAAAGGAAGAGAATAGAAATGTTATTAAAAAAAGAGAAAGCTGATGTAATTTTTTTGCAGGGAACTCATCAAACAAAGGAGGGTGTAAATGAGCTTCGGATGAGGGAGGTGGGCGTTTACGAAAAGTCTTTCGGTACTTCTAAAGCGAGAGGTGTAGCGATTATAATATCAAAAAAATGTGGTATTACTATACAAAGGGTGAAGAAGGATGAAGCGGGAAGATTTCTGATAATTTCTTGCATGGTAGGGGAGGAGGAATATGTATTGATTAATGTATATGCTCCAAATGTAAACAGATGGAATTTTTCGATGAAGTTTTTAATGCAGTGGGTGAAGTGGGTAAAAAGAATATTGTGATGGCAGGTGACTTCAATATGGTACTAGACAAAGGGAAAGATAGGGATAATATATTAAGAGATCTTAAGAGTGGTGGTAGGACGGGACTAAGCAAATTAATGGAGAAAAAAGAATTAATTGATGTTTAGAGAGTATTAAAAGGGGAAGAAAGGAAATATACTTTCTACTCACCAAGGTTTAAGAGTTATTCCAGGATTGATTATATTTTTGTGTCAAAGAATATGATGTCTAAACTTATAGACTGTGTCATAGGGGTAATTAAAGTCACAGACCATGCATTAATGACGTTGGATATTAAAATGAAGAAGGATTACAAACAAGTTAAGAGATGGAGAATTGATACAAGGCTATTAAATAATAAAAATATAGTGAAGAATATTAAAAAAGAAATGCAGGAAATATGGGAAATTAACGAAAAGGACTTAAACTCGCAGGGTTTAATATGGGACACTATGAAGGCTGTAGTAAGAGGGATTTGTATCAGGGAAATGTGTACCCTAAGAAAACAACAAGAAGCACAAAATAAAAAGATTGAAAAGGAGGTAAGGGACTTAGAGGAGAAGCTAAGAAAGACAAAAGATAAACGCCTATTTGCCCAAATCCAAGCTAAGAAAAAAGAATTAGAGAGAGGAGAGATAGAACAAGTCCAGAGGGATTTGCTATATTTAAGGAGGGATTTTTTTGAATATAGTAATAAAAACTCGAAGATGCTGGCTAGGTCCACTCAGTCAAAAAAGGCTAAGAGCATGATAGGGACAATTAGAGATAAGACAGGGAAAAGTTGTAATTTAATGAAGGATAAATTAAATATATTTCAGGAGTTTTATAGAGAATTATATACATCAGATATGGGATCACAGGTTAAGGTAATGGAATATGTAGACAGGAATTGGAAAATAAGATTACAGGGGCAAGATAGGGATTATATGGAAGGATTAGTTACTGAGAAAGAAATAGAAGGAATTATTGCTAAATTAAAAGGAGGGAAATCTCCGGGATTGGATGGTTTGGGGCCGGAATATTATAAAGTTTTTAGAGGAATTTTAATACCAAGATTAAAAAAAATATTTAATAGTATAATAGAAGGGGGAAAGACCCCCCCATCGTGGGATCATTCCTTGATCATATTAATCCCGAAACAAGGAATGAATCTGACTGATCCAGCATCTTATAGACCAATATCCTTAATAAATCAAGATTCCAAAATATTTACAGCAATAATGGCAAAAAGGATGAGTACGTTTATACATAAATATATTAGAAAGGATCAATGTGGATTTACCCCAGGAAGACAAATGCCTAATTTAATTGGAAGAGTTTTAAATATAATTAATATTATTAAAAAAAGGAATTTAAAAGCAGGATTATTAGCATTGGATATATTCAAAGCCTTTGATTGCGTGGAATGGCCAGGACTTAAAATAATTTTGAAAACATTTGGGCTTGGAGTTAAATTTATGGGAGTGATGGATCAACTGTATAAAAATAATAAAGCAGAAATAATGGTTAATGATGGGTTAACACAACAGATTATACTAGCCCGAGGAACAAGACAAGGTTGCCCACTTTCACCGATCTTATTTGCGATAGTGATAGAAATTTTGGCAAATGTTATAAGGGAGGATTCAAGATTGAAGGGGATAGGAGGGAAGGAGAAGATTAAAATAAATATGTTTGCGGATGACACATTACTGACATTAGAAGATCCCCTGAAGGTAGGTGGAGCTGATTAAACCATTCATATCTTAAGACTTCTTGTGTGGCATGTTTTCATTGGTTTAACAAGTTAAAAGGGGTATTCACTGTTTTCATGCTTATGTTATAAAATCTATTTTCAACAGGCCTAGTAACTTCAAGAGTAACAGAGTTGGGGAAAATCCTCAATCTCTTTGCTATCAGAGGCACTGAGTAAGGGACCCCTGGAGATAATTTAGACTGACCCCAACCACAAAACACTATTCCCCCTTCTGAAGAGATCTGGACCACAGACTACTAAAGACAAACAAAGTAGCAGGCCATAATAACAGTTCTCATGTGGCCATTTGCCTTATGAGGCAGGTGCTCTGCGGGCTACCAAATGGAGGGACTAACAGGCCATTATGTTGCCTGGCTGGGTCTGCCAGAAATCCAGCCTCAACACTCCTGGAAGGTCCATGTTCTAAAGCACCTGCTGTCAGATGAACCTGAGGGAATCCCACCCTCCACCCCTGGGTTTAATTTACTGGCTTCCCCTGGCTGGACCTTGCAGGAAACTGTAGGGACAGACAGAGCAGGCATTCATAGCACACATAGAATGCTGAGACTGGCAAATCTAAAAGCAAGTGTGTTGCTTTTCAAGAACAAAGGAAATTCAATGGGTCTTACTTTTGAGTAAATATCTAGGGATGGATATGCAGCCTGTGCAAGAACTGAGTAGGGTGACCATATTTGGGAAACCAAAAAAGAGGACACCTAGTGGGGGGGGGCAGGAAAATGGCTTTCTGGAGCCACCTTAAAGTCCTCAATTGGAGCGGAGGAGGGGAAAGCATGTCATTCTCACCCCACCCCACCGCTCCAATCAGGCCCTTTTCTATAATGCCTGGGAATGACACGTTTTTCCCTTTTAAGGCCTTGATTGGAGCAGTGGGAGAGAATGACACACCTCCAGAAAGCATGTCATTCCCCCCTGCCACGCTAATGGTGGCCTTAAAAGGGAAAGTGTGTAATTCCAGGTCATTATAGACTATTGTATAAAATCCCCCCTGACACTGAGGATAGAACAAAAACCAGGAGAAATCTGGGGAAATCCTGACAGTTTTTTATTATTTATTATTGCATTTATATCCCACCTTTTTTCCGTTAAGAAACCCAAGGCGGCATACATAATCCTCCTCCTCTCCATTTTATCCTCACAATCACAACCCTGTGAGATGGGTTGGGCTAAGAGTCTGCAACTGGCCCAAAGTCACCCAATGGGTTTTCATGGCTAAGTGGGGAGTAGAACCAGATCTCCCAGCTCCCAGTCCAACACTTTAGCCACTAGGCCACACCCTAGTGGTCACCCTAGAATTGAGCCATGCCAAGTTGGAAGCAGATTGGTTCATGCCTTGATTTTTAGGATATTTTTTAAAAAAGTTTGACTTCAATTTTTTTTCTAAAATTCAAGGCATGAACCAATCTGCTTTCAACTTGGCATGGCTAAAGCCTTACTTAAGAGGTACCATGGTGCCAAGTTTCATCTCTTCATCTTTTCTTTCTTTCTTTTTTTTTAATGTACTGCTCAAGGCCCTAGACCCCAAAGAGGAGTATTGGGTTTGAAGTTTTAAAAATTCCTAAAACTCAAGGCATAAACAGATCTGCTTCCAACTTGGCATGGCTCAATCCCTACTTCAGAGCTACCATGGTGCCATGTTTCATCTCTTTATCTTTAATTTCATTTTTTAAACTTGTACTGCTCAAGGTCCTGGACCCCAAAGAGATTTCTGTTTGAATTTTAAAAAATTCCTAAAAATCAAGGCATGAACGGATCTGCTTCATACTTGGCATAGCTATATCCCTACTTAAGAGCTACCATGATGCCAGGTTTCATCTCTTTATCTTTAAAAATGAGGGAGATACAAGCATTTTAGTTGATTTATTAATGTTAAAAGTGAGTTCAACACATAACACTAGCTTTGATTTTATATTGGATGTCAAGATGGTATAACATTCTGGCTGATGCTGGCTTGGTTGTCAACTGTATAATATCCAGTCATCCGTTACACAAAGCCATGAAATTCATTAAACAAAAAACCTACAGTTTACAAAAACAATGTTAAGGCTCTACAGATTCCAACCAAGCACCAAAAAGCCGGGAAATTGGGAGTTAAGGCTCACAAGCCTTAATGCCACATCCTCCCTAAGGAGGCAGAAAGTGCAAGTGAAATTCTCATTCTCCCAAAGCAGATAAACCATGAGGACAGGGTGGAGAATATGATATGCAGAGGTGACTGTGGGGTTGTGGAAAACTGATCACGAACAACTTAGGGCCACCTACTTCTCTTTTTTTGTTTAGAGCAGCCCTTCCCCAACCTGGTGCCCTCCAAAGGTGTTGGCCTACAACTCCCATCATTGCAAGTCAGTATGTCTCATGGTCAGGAATGCTGGGACTTGTCATCTCAAACACCTGGAGGGCAGCAGGATGGGGAATGCTGTTCCATACCCTTATCAAATACAGGGTCTGCCCAATACTTTTCTCTCACACACATCTCGCATATAGCAGCACTCTTGATAACAAAAGAGGCACTATTCATTACAGATCTAGAACCAGAGCATGTGCCAGGCACTTCCAAATTTTGGTCAATATCCTGCCTTTCAAAGAACCAATGGTTTTTTTTTCTTTAAAGGTATTTATAAAAAATATACTGTTCACTCCCCACAATCCCTGCACAATACATCATCTCATCAAAGCAACAGTGGAGCAGAAGATTAGTTTGCAATCCTATTCCTCTTGGGAGAAACCTCTAGTGAATTCAGTGGCACTGGCTTCTGAGAAGACATGTATAGGAGTCAACCTTCTCCAGCCTGGTGCTCTCCAGATGTGTTGCACTGTAACTCCCATGTTATGTGTTATGGGGAGGACAAAAATCAATTCATACTTAATTTTAAAATAATACTTACGCATGAAAGTATTAGGTGGTAGCTCTGTCTTTGATCTCACACTGCTGAACAAGTAAGAGAAATCCTTTATCTGATATTCAAGAAACAGACATCCTATGCCATGTGTTGAAAACTAATGTTGATGTCTGAAGGGCTATCTGGATTAGGTATTCAAGATTCATTCATTGTTGTTTCATTTGGTTTTGACAGTTTATTTAAAGTGATGCAGCTCTTTTGTAGTTCCTTGATTGATCACATATCTTAATGCTGGAAAACATCATACTTTAGTACAGATGTGGGCAGAAAATAGATCTATCCTGATGATTTGGACATCAACTCATGGCATTCCTGATAACTGCCCATGCTGATAGGGGCTTTTACAAGTTGAATTCCAAAACATCTGGAGATCTACATTCTGCCTTCCCTTGTTCTTGAACAACATTCCCCAACCTGGTGCCTGTCAGATGTGTTGGGTTGCAACTCTCAACATAAGGAGATGCTCTAAGAAATTAGAAGTAGCTGGTCCTAAATTGTTCATCATCATTTCCCACAACCCCACAGTCACCTCTGCAGATCAAATTGCATATCTAGATTTTTGAGATGACAAGTCCCAGCATTCCTGACCATGGGACATACTGACTTGCAATGATGGGAGTTGTAGTCCAACACCTTTGGAGGGCACCAGGTTGGGGAAGGGCTGCTCTAAACAAAAAAAGAGAAGTAGGTGGCCCTAAGTTGTTCGTGATCAGTTTTCCACAACCTCACAGTCACCTCTGCATATCATATTCTCCACCCTGTCCTCATGGTTTATCTGCTTTGGGAGAATGAGAATTTCACTTGCACTTTCTGCCTCCTTAGGGAGGATGTGGCGTTAAGGCTTGTGAGCCTTAATTCCCAATTTCCCTGCTTTTTGGTGCTTGGTTGGAATCTGTAGAGCCTTAACATTGTTTTTGTAAACCGTAGGTTTTTTGTTTAATGAATACATCTTTACTTCAACAAAGCTTTTGACAAAGTGCCCCATGACATTCTGATTAGCATACTAGCTAAAAGTGGGCTAGCTGGAACCACTATTAGGTGGATCCACAGTTGGCTATAGAATTGGATTCAAAGATTGCTAATCAATAGTACCTTCTCAAACTGGGAGGAAGTAACGAGCAGGGTACCACAGGGCTTAGTCCTGGGTCCAGTACTCATCAACATTTTTATTAATGATTTGGACAAAGAGGTGCAGGAAATGCTTTTCAGATTTGCAGACGACACAAAATTGGGTGGGATAGCTAATATCCTAGAAGACAGAAACAAACTTCAAAGTGATCTTGATAGGCTGGAGTGCTGGGCTGAAAAAAACAGAATGAAATTTAATAGGGATAAATGCCAAGTTCTACACCCAGGAAAAAGAAACCAAATGCACAGTTACAAGATGGGGGATACTTGGCTCAGCAATACAACAAGCAAGAAAGATTTTGGAATTGTTGTAGATCACAAGCTGCATATGAACCAACAGTGTGATATGGCTGCAAAATAATGAAATACTATTTTGGGCTGCATTAATAGAAGTATAGCTTCCAAATTGCACGAGGCACTGGTTTTCCTCTATTCGGCACTGGTTAGGCCTCATCTTGAGTACTGCGTCCAGTTCTGAACACCAACCACACTTCAAGAAGGATGCAGACAAGCTGGAAGGAGTTCAGAGGAGGGCAACGAGAATGATAAGGGGTCTGGAAACAAAGCCCTATGAGGAGAGACTGAAAGAACTGGGCATGTTTAGCCTGGCGAAGAGAAGACTGATAGCACTCTTCAAGTACATGAAAGGTTGTCACACAGAGGAGGGCCAGGATCTCTTCTCATTCATCCCAGAGTATGGGACATGAAATAATGGGCTCAAGTTACAGGAAGCCAGATTCTGACTGGACATCAGGAAAAACATCCTGTTAGAGCTGTATGACAATGGAATCATTTACCTAGGGAAATTTTGGGCTCTACCACACTAAAGGTATTCAATATACAGCTGGACAGCCATCTGTCAGGCATGCTTTGAAGTGGATTCCTGCATTGAGCAGGGGTTGGACTCGATGGCCTTATAGGCCCCTTCCAACTCTTCTATTGTATAATTCTATGAAAGGGGAATCCCCACTGTTATTTCCAATCTCAGATCAGATATAACAACGGGGATGGCAGCAGCAGGGACCTAGGCTGGTGCTGGCCAATTCCTTTTGCATGGCTCACACCATCTCACGGGGAGAACATATGCCTCCCAGGGCTGTGGGGCATTGTCATCTGTGGGCATGGCCACCCATCACATAATGGTCCAGAAACCCTGCTGTATGTTTTCTCTTGCAGGACAAATAGCACTTGGTGGAGGATTCATTTTAGAGAAATGATGCATCCGAAACAGTTCAGTTGCTCAGCAGGAACTAGCAATGGCATGTAAAGTAGATGGTGTGTGTTTGAGTCCTACCGTAAGTGGCCTCTTCAGGGCAGCGCCCAACTTTCAGGACAGGGCTGGGCAACCTGGAGCCCTCCAGATGTTTTGCACTACAAGTCCCACAATCCCTGACTATTATGCATTTATGGGAGTTGTAGTCCAAAACATCTGGAGGGCACAAGGATGGCTAATCCTGTTTTAGGGGTTCTGAAGGCAACAATAGTTTTGCATGGGAAAAGGGTAATGCAGTGGTGCTAGCACCCAGGCAGCCTCCCTGGAAAGCAACACCCTAAACCTGGGGTCTGCAGCAGGGTGCCCGTGGATGCCTCTTCGTGCCCACCAGGCTCCCTGCCTCTCCTGATTTCAATGTTATTGATTAAGATGTTTTGAATTATTGGTGTGTTTTTTGTAAGTACAAGACTGCCATGTTAAAAAGGAAAGTGCTGCCCTCCATTGCCATCTTTATTTGGGTTCAAAACAGTAATTTTGTGATTTGGTACTCAGGCACTACTTTTGTAGTTAGGTACTTGATCATGTTATTTTCTTTATCTTCCGGGAAATGAGCATTATGTGACCAGCATGCCCAACATGGTAGTGATTTTATGACTAGGCAAACCACCCCCTCCCCCCAGGGCAGCCATTTTGTGCAAGAACCTACAACACTCTCTCAAAATTCCAAATGTGCCCACTGCCCCCAAAATATTTGGGCACCCCTGCCTTAAGCACACCACTACAGGAGAAGCTCACGATGTGCCCCTTGTTGTCTCATAGGCGTCTGGCTCATGACACATGGTCCTTTCTTACTCCACAGCTGCATATGGACCCCACCCTAAAGCTCAGTATTGAAAGCAACTTATGTGGAGCTGTAGATCAATTGAAAGGTGCATCTTTAGAGGTCTTTGGTTTAATCCCTGGCCACTTTTTTCCTGGAAAAGGAGAGAAACACACATGGCTGAAATAAGACAATGCCAGAAGGTGCATTCATGGACCAGCAGCATAATTCAGATAAGTGTTTAGACTCATACCTGCACATGAAAGCCTTTAATTTTGCTCAGTGTACTTCTCCCATAAAATCAGTTGATTGGCAGTAACCACCACCTCCCCTCATTCTCCATTTCACATCTATTGTCCTGGCCAGGTCTTGGGACTAATTCCCACAGGGCACAATGAAGTTACACCACCACGGACAGTTCTGAGTGATCACCTTGCTCTGACAATGTCTAAGACCAGACATGGGCAGGACCACCCTCTCAGGCTTTGCCCCCTCTTTGAAAGAAGAAAGATGTTAATGGAGAAAGGCATTAAAGGGGGATAAAGGGAGCCTAGCATTCCAGCTTCTCTCCATGAGCTTGTGCTGGGTGTATTATTTGCATTGGCACACAGGCTCCGTGGTGTGTGAGTCCCTTGTGGCAAACATGATGGACGTTTGCAAGACTGGGTGTGGAGTTGAGAGTCTCTGACATCTGTGGTGGTGCTTGGGCCCTGTGTCCTCTCCATCAGCATCCCAAGTAGGCTGACCAGATAAAATCCAGGTCAGGGCTCATGTCACTTTAACAGTTGTAGAGAAAAGGGAATTTCAGCCGTGTCATTTGTATGCAGTTAGTTCCTGGTGAAATTCCCTCTTCATCACAACAGTTAAAGGTGCAGGCACTATACTAGAGTGACCATATACAAAAGAAGGCAGGGCCCTGCAACTTTAACTATTGTGATGAAGAGGGAATTTCACCAGGAACTAATTGCATATAAATGACACTGGCTGAAATTCCCTTTTCTCTACAACTGTTAAAGTTACATGAACCCTGACCTGGATTTTATCTGGTCACCCTAATCCCAAGTCTCTCAACCTCTCTGCCCAAGTCACTGCTGGACTCTAAGGTCATGACGCCTACCCTTTAGCATATGTTTTCACTCCATTATTTCATTTTTAATCCCTCTACAGTTTTTGTAGCGATAATTTGTTTTATTTTAGCAATACTTGTTTATACATCAGAATCAATTTGGGAAAACAAAACAGTGCACCAGATGTACTGCTCTTGGTTGTCAAATGTATATTATATTAACAAATTGATTATTTGTTTTCTTTTTTGAAGTTTGAAGAACTGTACCTGCCATCTACTGGAACCAGGAAGGAAATGCATTTAAGCAATCTGGTGGTTCCCCCTCTTTCAAAACAACAACACATAGTTTTCAATTAATTTCTTTTAGTCAGCAGCCCCCACTGCTTTTTATTATGCTACTGACTGAAATTCTTTTCACACCTGAGATCTTAATATTCTTTTTATTAAAACCCCAAAAGATACATGTCCTGTATATGCAATTTGAAATTCAAGAAGGATTAGCTTTATCCTGCCTTCCAACACCATGTAGGCCCCACAAGGGGGCTCACAATCACAAGTTTAAAAAAGAATACTATAAAAAATACAATAAAAGAGAGCTAAAAACCCACAGCCAACAGAAAAAAAATTACTCACAGCAGCACAAGGGTAAATGTAAATCAACTGAAAGGCTTGACAAAAAAGAAAGATCTTAAACAGAGGGGTGCAGAACCTCTTTCAGCCTGAGGGCTTAATTCCATTTCACAGAAACTCTCAGGGCCCACTTTTCCAGTGGTGGGCAGGGCCAAAGGCAAAAGAAGCAGGGGCAAAAATACCCAACAGCATGTTGTAGCTAAATTCTTACTGTCAGCAACTAAACCTTAGGAGAGGCATTTCAACATTTTAGAATAGGGAAATAGCTTTTACAAAAGCTGGGAAACCATAAAACCATCAGTGATTGAGGAGAAAGGGGCATGGCCTTCTGACAATCTCTGGAGGGACGGTTTTGGCCCTTGGTCCCTCAGTTCTGCACCCCTGTTTTAATATGAGGCTTGGGGGGGGGGGGAACCATGCTTCCAGAAGTAAGGAGTTCCACAATCCGGACACTATAAATAAAAAAGGCATTGTCTTGTCTCCCAGCCATCTGAACTTCTAATATCAATGCAGTGCACAAAGCACAGATGAAGAACAGAATGGGCAGGCAAGCTCATACGGGAGAAAGCAATCCCTCATATATCCTCATTTCATTCCATGTAGGGCTTAATGGGTAATGATTGGCAAGCACTTTGAATTGTTCCTGGAAATATACTGGCAGCCAATGCTGATTGAAGAATACTAGAATTGTATGCTCCATCAAGTGAGCACAAGACAATGCAGGATGGTGGACTAGATACGCTTTTCGTCTGATCCAGCAGTTTCCAAACAAGTTTCAGTGGGAGCCCCACATAGAATGTGTTGCTGTGATCTCAGCTGAATATAACCAAGGTATCTGTGGTAGTGGCCAGATGTACGTTGGGGGAGGGATCCAGCTGGGGCACTAGACGAAGTTGTGCAAAGATGCTCCTGATCACAGCCATCATCTGACAATCCAGGAGTAAAGCCTGGTTCAGGAGCATACCCAGACTGCATTCCTGGTCCTTCAAGAAGAGTAGAGCCCCTCTAGATAAGACTGTTCACCTAATCCTGAATTGGCTTTCCTACTTACCAACAGAACCCTGTTCTTTCTGGATACTCAGTTTGTTAACCAGCACCCATTCCATCACTAAGTCTAGGTGTCAGTCCGTGAGAAAGCTAGGTATGGAAAGGAGAAATAGAACTGGGAGTCATTAGCATATGGATGACCACCAAGCCCAAAGCCCCGAGGACTTCCCCAATCAGTTTCATGTAGACATTGAATAGTAATAGGGGACAAAATGGAATCCTGCAGGTCTCCATAGGCTAATGGACAAGGAAACAAGCAGTACTTCCATAGTACCACTTCCTGTGCTCTATCTCCCAGGTGGGACTGGAATCATCTGAAAACAATGCTTCTCAACCCCATTTCTGCCAAGTATCCCAGAAAATACTATTATTTATAGTATTGTAAACCACTGAAAGGTCCAGCTGAAGCAATAGTGTCTCTGTCCAGCTACTGGCATAAGTCATCCACTACACAGAGGTGACCAAGGCTGCTTCAGTACTAAAACTAGGTTGAAAGCAAGATTGGAAAATATCAAAATCTTGGAATTGGGCCACCACCACCCTCAAGCACCTTGCCCAAGAAGAGCTAGTTTGAAATTGGGCAGTAATTACCTCGGAGGGTGTGCTCCAGTGAAAGATTCTTTCCATTTTTTAAATTATTATTGTTTTCAAACAAAGATAAAACACAAACAACACAACGTACAACATTAAGATGGACTTCCGAATTTCTCCAACATACAAAAATATCTATATTTTCTTTTATGCTTTATCAAAAAAATACCAATGGTACATCATTCTTCCTCAAGGAAGCATCCACCACCTTAGTGGTCCATACCACGTTCACTGTCTTAATCAGCCAAGAAGGGCAAAAACCAAAATCAGTCTCAATCCTCCACTCAGGCTAGACCATCTAAATCATGTTCATCCAAACAGGACAAGCAGACCCCAAGGGCTTAAGCATACAGCCTGCTCTTACTGTAGAATCTAAGTCAGAATGAATATTATTAGCAAAGTACTTTCCAAACTGGTCACAGTGGCCTCTAGGAACTCCTCATTCCCTCCTGAGGGCCAAGATGTAACAGCCCTCTCACCACTTATTTCTGTAGAGCGGGAGTGGACAACCTGTCGCCTTCAAGGAGTTTGGCCTACAGTTCCCAACATTCCTCAACATTGGCTCTGCTGGCTAGGGCTGATGGGGGTTGTAGGCCAAACATTTGGAGGGCCACAAGTTGCTCACCCCTGTTGTAGAGTGATGGTTTCACCATATAACCAAACTGGGAAAGAAAATTGGAGGTCAAAACATAATTTACAGCGGGAATGCTATCTTTCATTTTGTACTGAATCTGAAATATTACATTCCCTGCCAGAGGGGGGAGAGAGAGAGAGAGAGAGAGAGAGAGAGAGAGAGAGAGAGATTCCATTTGTTGACTTTTACCCTTTCCCTTAGGACAATAAAAATGGAAACCTGATCCAGACAGTACGGCTACAAATTTTCCATGGGGAAGGAAATGCATGCGTTTTTGAAGATGTGATAATACCATTTCAAATTGGCTGGAATGTTTGGAAGCCTTCATAAGAGATACAAACTCAACTGGAGCCTCATGAATCTATTCAACGTTTGGCTGTGTTTGCGAGGCTCAAAATACGAGGCAGCTCACTGTAAAATGAGGATAAATTAAAATAAACAAAAACAGTGGGCATTGCCCAGATCTACTAAAAACAAGGAGAGATCTGTCACTGGTTCCAATTGAACATCAATTGCATACAGTATTTAAGGTATTTTGGGGGGTGGGGGAGTATTAGGCTGACCATATGAAAAGGAGGACAGGGCTCCTGTAACTTTAACAGTTGTAGAGAAAAGGGGATTTCAGCCAGTGTCATTTGTATGCAATTAGTTCCTGGTGAAATTCCCTCTTCATCACAACAGTTAAAGTTGCAGGGGCCCTGCCTTCTTTTGTATATAGTCACTCTAGTATAGTGCCTGCACCTTTAACTGTTGTGTTGAAGAGGGGATTTCACCAGGAACTAATTGCATACAAATGACACTGGCTGAAATTCCCTTTTCTCTACAACTGTTAAAGTTACATGAGTCCTGTCCTCCTTTTCATATGGTCAGCCTATGCTAGAGGAGAGTATTATAGTAACTGGGTGTGAATGTTTCTGTGGAAAAGTACCACTGCTGAGGCTGAACCAATTGCACTCTGTATTTATGTAGAAATCTGAACATTTCCTGTGATACCTTAAAGCAGCTTTTCCCAATCTGGTGATCTCCAGATGTTTTGGTTGTCAACCTCCATGAGTCCCGGCCAGTATGGCCAATGGTCAGGAACACTAGCATTATAGTCCACAATATCTGGAGGTCTCGAAGTTGGGGAGGCTGCCTTAACGTTTTATATTCATGGACCACAATCCACTTCATCACCTGCTCATCTTACAATGTGATATACGCTATTACATACCAGCAATGCCCTTTCTCCCTGAATGTAGGAGGAACAGGTCAGTCACTAAAAATGTGTCCATTTATTCTTCAAATCTGACATCAGAAAGGGCAACACATTCAGAAACTAGTAGGAGAACATTTCAGCCTCAGAGCACACTCTTATGCTGACCTGAAAGTTGTCATTCTCCAAATAACATATTTAAAAGGAAGACTGCTTTGATGTGAAAATGCCAAATATGAACTTAACTCTGTTCATTTAAGGTTGAACAGAGTTTCCTGTCCCACTTTAGTTATTCATTAACATAGCAAAACTGAGATGTTTGTGTTTTCCCATCTATTAATGCTGTCTTGAATGGTCATTTTGCTTATCTTAAACTTTCCATAGAATTATCACAGACTACACTTTTTGACATTTGGTCCCAATCTTTTTCTTTACACCTCTGACAACTGAAGATAACACTTTGTGTATATAAGGAAGTGGATCCTAATCCAAAAAAATATATGTTACAATAACTCTCTTACAGTGCAATCTTGTACCAGTGTATTCAAAAGTGAATTCCATTGAGTTCAATGGGGCATACTTTGTAGTACATTTGTTTTGGTTTGTAGCGGAGGGGAGGGCATAGGAAGCAGTATAAGTGCCAAACTACCATCAGAGAGGTAGTTGCACCAGCTGGATGACATTTCTGCTGCTGGAGTCACACTTGTGGAAAACTCCATGGGTGTGAATGTTCCATCAGCTGTGGAAGCCAAAACAGGACAGCTGCTGATCCATAAGAACTTATGCCTTCTTGTTCTCCAGACACACTCCTAAAAAGGGCACATAACTGTCAGCCCTGAGACTGGAACAGAAATCTCCCTCCCATTGGAGTCAACGGGAGAGGACATTAAATTTTCAGCTGCAGTGAACTAGCAGGGCTTAGGAAGTGGTGGTAGCTCCACCACAATCTCCCCATAAACAAACAATGTAGGATTGCTCTACTCATCTTTGAGATTCCACAAGGCTCTTTGTTGTGTTTACTTCAGCAAAGTAATATGACTATCCCACTGGAAGCTTAACTTTTTTGTTTGTTCATTTCTAGTTTCATCCTTCAACTTTTGAAACTATTATCATGTTGCTTATGATTCACATGGATATTTCTTCTTCTCCAATTGCTTTGTCAGATATCTATTTACAGTGGATCATACAGCATATTAAAATTCACCACGGATCTCTTCTTGGCTCTCAAGATAGTTTAGTCTCGTGCCAAGCCCTTCTTGGAGGTTGGACTCGATGGCACTTTCCAACTCAACTATTCTATGATTCTTCTGATTTCAGGTTACTACAAGATTTTCCATCAGTACCATTTTCTTGAAGAGCTATCCTTTGCATGAAGCCGCGGTGTTATGATGCAAACCTTTATAGTCATTGAGAATCTAGTCTAATTACATTTTGCCTTATAGAGTTGATTTTAGAGTCAGAAAGGCCTAAAACGTCTTAATTTTCCAAGTTACAGGTTTGAAACTTCATCACAGTGCAGACTGAGTGTTGCTAGTCATGTGTACCAAATTACAGAACAATCAGTGCAAGCGTTACTCGGAAGTAAGCTTTCAAAATCCACTTCTTCCGGTGGTTGAAATGTGGTCCTTTTTCAAGAGACGTCGCCCAGTACTCATGGGCATCTCACAGATGGCCTTCAGGGGACTCAGCTGTGCCCAATTTCAGATGCACAGCTGCAGGCATTACTCAGAAGTAAGCTCTCAACAACATGCACTGTTTCTAGTAATGCACTACATGTACATGCTGCTGCTGCTGAGACTTATAGGTATTATATGAATACATACAATGAATGAACTTTCCAAACCCGTGGATAAACCTACCTAGTAGGCAGGCAGTGCCTTCCATATGCAGTCATAAAAGTAAAATGTGTTAATCAGAAGATGGTGAACTGCTGCTGCCTTGTCTCATTGATTAGGCAACACATGTCAAATGAAATAATGAAAGGATTGGGGGGTAGGGAAATAGCACAGGAGATACAGTTATTTTAGCAAGCCATAGCCTGGCAGGGCCTCATTGGGCCAGGAGAGATACCCCTGCAGTGGGCAACCTGGAGGATCCCAGCAGAAGCATATCATGTGCTGCTTTAACAACTGTGAGAATGCCATCAAAACAACCATCACGCACCGCCTTGACCTCATCGTGCTTCAAATGACCCAGTCTGCCCACCATCCCCGTGCAGGCAGGTTGGCATTTCTTCATGCCAGAGCTGCGCACAACATTGGCTGGAGCAGAGGCAAATAAAAGTCACATTTGGAATAGAGGTGGGCACATTGGCCAATTGATAAAAGTCGTCCCCTTCTGGGTTGCGTAGGCACATTGGCCAATTGATAAGAGTCGTCCCCTTCTGGGTTGGGTAGGCACATTGGCCAATTGATAAGAGTCATCTCCTTCTGGGTGGGCATATTGGCCAATTGATAAGAGTCCTCTTCTGGGTGGGCACATTGGCCAATTGATAAGAGTTGTCCCCTTCTGGGTTGGGTAGGCACATTGGCCAATTGATAAGAGTCCCCTTCTGGGTAGGCACATTGGCCAATTGATAATATATGAGTCCCCGGCAGGCACATTGGCAAATTAATAAGAGTCCCCTTCTGGGCAGGCGTAGGCAGACACATTGCCTGACCAAATTCGCAAAACAAACAAACAAATGCGTGAGGGGGATGCTTCTGCAGTCCCTCACTAACGGACTCCACGAGGAGCAAACCCAGGGGATGTAGTGACAAAAAATAAAAATACAGGAATCACAAGGCTCCCTAAAGCAGTCCCTCCAGTCCAGAGTGGAACCATTGGCTGGAGCAGTGTCTTTCAAAAAGAAATAAAAAATGTATGAGAGGGAGAGACAGGCACCCCCAAACTGCCCCCAGCAGCAACAGCATCTCTCCTAGACCCAGAGCCACCTCACCCAAGGCGTGTCTTAGAGCCGCGTTTCATACTGCTACAAACTAGAAAATGATTGCAACAAAAAATTATGCTTTGCCCACAGTTTGTGACTTTGTGTGCTGCTTTGACCATACAGATCCAGTGTAGCAGGCTAGACACAGCAGCAGCACACTCACAGTCAATCAAGCAAACACACACACACACACACACACACACACAGAGGGAGATAAATATAATTTGTTTTAAAATATAATATATTTCTGGTTTTTTTAAGAAAGTTCAACAGGGCAGAGGACAAACACACTCCCCCCTCAGTCACAGTACCCCCACTCATGCTAAGTACCTAACCCTTCAAATCAATCCAACCAGAAAACGTACTATAAAAATAAAAATTATAACTCAAAGTCTCAAACACACAGGCAGCAACGCACAGCCAAACGAACCTGAGACACAAAGATGCAAGAGATTACAATGAATCTCCAACAATTCACCACCAAGACCCAGGAGCCAGGACAGAGCTCCAACAAATCTACCCTTCTCCCCTCAACGCCTAACTCCCAACAGAGCCTGGAACACCAAGTGTGGGGGGTTTATGCAGGGATATCCGCCCTCCTCCAACACTGTGATTGGCTCCTGCTGGAATCCTTGCTGCACGATTGGTCACTGAAACTGTCAGTCTCATCAAGCATACCCCACCTTCTAGCTCTGTCCATGTGTCGGCAAAAGAGAAAGCACCTTCCGATAACACGATAAAATACAATACTTATCATTGGAATTTCTATCGTTTCCAATAATTATCGTTGGATTCCTTATGATTTCCTATCGCATCGTTATCGTTAAATGGAGACACGATAGAGAGCATATCATATCATTATCGGCAATTTTAACGATATGATACACATCCCTGCTGGAGACATTTCAAGCCCAAACAACAGAAGAATTGTGACGCATTTTGATGCAAGGGTGAATAGAAACATCACTAATCAGCGATGTTTTGGGGAGGGGTTGGGTGGAGGTTGGCAGAGCACACGTTCTAACTATGCACAGTAAGTTAACTAGCCACATTCTCCTTCGATGAGATAGAAGTTCCTAGCTTTATCTTTTTCCTATAGTATCCCCTAGGGAAATACATTACAGTATGCTTGTCACTTTAAGAGAGGAAGGTCTCACAGACAGGAAGTAA
Source organism: Anniella stebbinsi (assembly GCA_029215795.1). Lineage (NCBI taxonomy): Eukaryota > Metazoa > Chordata > Lepidosauria > Squamata > Anniellidae > Anniella > Anniella stebbinsi. The sequence continues at coordinate 328,583,180 of JARDYH010000001.1, forward strand.
AGACCAGGCAAGAAAGGCATAGGACTTCCCATGGTTTTGTGCAGTTTTGTTCAATAAATTAATGTTAGTGCTAGCAGAAACTAAGGTAGCCGAGCAATTTTCATTAGCAACAATATGACTGACAAAGAGGTGCAAAATCCCAGGCCTCCTGAAAGAGACCACTCCTGAAGAAATCTTCCTTGGACCATGAAATTCTTAATAACTACAGGCCAGTAGCAAATGTTCCATTCCTGGGTGAGGTCCTTGAGTGGGTGGTTGCGAGGCAGTTCCAGGCACTCTTGGATGAGGCCGATTATCTGGATCCATTTCTGTCAGATTTCAGGTCTGGTTTTGGCATGGAAACAGCCTTGGTGGCCCAATAGGATGACCTATGTCGGGAGAAGGACAGAGGGAGTGTGACTCTATCGATTATCCTTGATTTCTCAGCGGCTTTTGATACCATCGATCACGGTATCCTTCTGGGACGACTGGCTGAGTTGGGAGTGGGAGGCACTGCATTGCAGTGGTTCTGCTCCTACTTGACGAGGCGACTCCAGAAGGTGGTGCTTGGGGGACATTGCTCAGCCCCATGGATTCTCCAGTATGGGGTCCCACAGGGGTCAGTCTTGTCCCCCATGCTGTTCAACATCTACATGAAACCGTTGAGTGCAGTCATCTGGAGTTTTGGAGTGAGTTGTCATTAGTATGCTGATGACACACAACTCTATTTCTCGTTTTCATCTTCAGCAGGTGAGACTGTGGATGTGCTGAACCAGTGCCTGGCTGCGACAATGGACTGGATGAGGGCTAACAAACTAAAACTCAATCCAGACAAGACTGAGATGCTGTTAGTGGGTGGTTCTGCTGACCAGATGGAGGTGTTCAACCTGTTCTGGATGGGGTTGCACTCCCCTTGAAGGAGCAGGTTCGTAGCTTGGGGGTTCTCCTAGAACCAACTCTGCCACTTGAGGCTCAGGTGGCCTCAGTGGCACGGAGTGCCTTCTACCAACTTCAGTTGGTGGCCCAGCTACGTTCCTATCTGGACAGGGATAATCTGGCTTCAGTTGTCCATGCTCTGGTAACTTCCAAGTTAGATTACTGCAATGCACTCTACGTGGGGCTGCCTTTGAAGACGGTTCAGAAGCTGCAGCTTGTGCAAAATGCAGCGGCCAGATTGATAACGGGGACCAGAAGGTTCGAGCATATAAAACCTACTCTGGCCCACTTGCATTGGCAGCCTGTATGTTTCCGATCCCAATTCAAGGTGCTAGTTTTAACCTATAAAGCCTTACATGGCATGGGACCATAATACTTGATGGAACGCCTTTCCCGACATGAACCTACCCGAACACTACATTCAACATCTAAGGTCCTCCTCCGAGTGCCTACTCTGAGGGAAGCTTGGAGGTCGGCAACAAGGGAGAAGGCCTTCTCTGTGGTGGCCTCCCAATTGTGGAACTATCTCCCCGATGAGGCCCGCCTGGCTCCAACATTATTATCTTTTCGGCACTAGGTCAAGACTTTCCTCTTCTCTCAGGCATTTCGCAATATCTGATGAGCCTGGGTTTGTTTTGCTTTCTGAGCATATAGCTTTTTAAAGTTATTATAGTGGTTTTAAATGTATGTGTATATTGTGTGTATATCATGTTTTTGCTGTTTTAATTTCCAGACCCCTGATCATCCTTGTTGCCCTCCTCTGAACATGTTCCAGATTGTCGGAGATTTAATGGATGGATGCAGGAGGTGATTAATGGCTATTTGAGAAAGAAAGTAGCCTCAGCCACCTTGAAAGAGGAGGTCTGAGACTCTTTAAGATACCCTCACTGGATCTGGAAGATTGTACAAGGTGCTTGACAGGTTGGGGGAGATACACCTCTAGGCACTATGGGATGAAATGGCTTTTCTAGATCCATTTTTATTTGAATTTAACCTAGATTTGGCAGTGTCAATCAGTTGATTTTACTGCATATAAACAAACATTCTTACAATTTTGCCACAACAACAAAAAAGACTATTTGACACTGAAATAGTCACCCTGATCACCACCACCAGCTAAGCCTCAAGTGACTGTGTTGGTAAGTGGTTCCTGGGTCCAGCAAGTTGGTGTACAATGACTTCTGGACTGGGTTCCACTCTCCTTGGAAGAACAGGTGCACTGCTTAGAGATACTCTTGGGTCCAACACTGTCACTAAAGGCTCAGGCGATCATAGTAGTTCAGTGTACCTTTTATCAGTTTCTGACTATGATGATCCATGCTCTTGTAATGTCCATGTTGGGTTATTGTAATGTATTATACATTTGCTGCCAATTTACGTCTGACCCCGATTTAAAGTGCTGGTGCTCACCTTTGAAATCTTAAATCGCTTGGGACCCAAATACCATAAGAAGTGTTTCCTCCAATATCAACTTGTCCATGCATTAAGTTCACTAGATGAGGCCCTTCTTCAAGTACCTTCAGTAGGAGAAGTGCTTCATGAAAGTGTAAAGGAGAGGTCCTTTCAGTGATGGCACCCTATCTCTGGAATGCCCTCTTAAGGGTATCATCATTATGTTCTTTGGGGCACTTTAATGTTTTATATAGTTTAGTATGGTTTTAGCTGGTTGATGAGATGCTGTTTTCTCCTTATCATTTTTATGAATCAATGTTTTGTTGTGATTTACTTTGACATGTTCGTTTTTAGTTTTGTTCACCACCCTAGAACCCATTTTTGTGATTGCAAAAAGAAACAAACATAATAAATAATTAAATAATATTAAATTATAAATGCCCCCCAAAGCCCAATGAACTGAAAGTTTTATTTTGATAATTTTCAGTTTACCTGTGTGTGTGTGTGTGTGTGTGTGTGTGTGTGTGTATAGGGGAGGAAGGAGAGAATGTGTATGTGTAAGTGGTTTTGCATATGAGGAACATGAGAGTAAAGGGGAGATGAGAACACACCAAAACAGCTAATGACCAAGCCCAGATTATTTGCTTGCGTGTATTTAAGCAGTGGGGTTTCTGCCACTGGACATCTGACCCAAATACCTTTAAATAAAAGAAGACTCTTCAGGCAGTGCCTAATGACAGCTATGAAATATGTGAAGCCAATAAGAAGCATCCATAAATGAAATGCACATTTCATTTATAGCACCCAGCTTCCCCTCCTTTTGCTCCGAGAAAACATGGAAAATGTGAGCAGTCTAATATTTTTGTGAGGTTCCTTGGAATAACAAGAAGTACACATTTTTATCCCTTTAGAGCTCCTCTCAGAAAAAGATGAGGGCTTTTCACATGAGAGAAATGACACTCCACCTCTATTTTATTGTGCATCTGGAGAAAATGTAGACCGGCAGCATCTAAGCTTGCACACGGACTCTTGCCGAATCTCTCCCAAACAGAATGAAAAATCATTAATAGTCCAGATTTCAATCTCTCTTAGACAGCTCAGGTAACAATAAATGAGTAATTTACTCTCCTTGGCTTGGGGAAGCTTACGCTTAATGGTTACTAGGGACAGGATAATGGTTCCTTAGTGATTACACCATGTTTTTCTACCACTTTCAAGGCCTTTGCTTTCTGGCCTAATGAAAAGACAGTCCTGAAAAAGGAGCCTATTCTTTATTAGAAGTGTTCGGAGAGACTGCACCAAGATAAAATGAACTCTCTCCTCAGGTTTATGTCATTCAGTAGAGCTGTAAAGTGGAACAGATTCATAAGAGAAGCCAAAGTCATTGGCTAATTCCAAAATTGTCTGGAAACTTTCATTTTAAAAAGTTTTGGGTAAGTTTGCAACTGTCTGTTCTTTTAGCACTAGTCAAGATGTTGTTAGGCCTCAAGGTGATAGCTACCTTGTCCACACTCTGTTTCATTCGCTTTTGAAAGGCATCGTCCTGAGGAGGAAAATAATAATAATAATAATAATAATAATAATTTCAACCCTACCCTATTCAAAATCTTACATATAGTTTTGTGAGTTTGAAAACAGACTATGTAAATCCATAAAGGAAACGAATGTTCCCTAAATGCTGAAGGCACAATAGCCTCACACTCAGTGTGCTCCTAAACAGCTGAAAAATGTGAAGGATTTTCAGTTCTTGATACTCAGTAAAAATAGCAGAAGTGAGTAGTACTGTTGGGAAGTGATCTGAGACAAAAGAAGCTCTCTTCTTCTGTCAAGAATGAATGAAGAGAGAAAGAATCCATTATTCCTTTAAAATGCTGGTTGAAGAAAATAATGGCTTATGAAAAAATACAATTGTGGGCTGCTAATTTTATCTTGAATGCATGTGATTGGACCAGTTTCATTAGATAAAACGATCCTGCATAAATTCTATTTCATATTCCAAACTCACCCAGCATGCAGAGACTAAACTCAGATCAAGAAATGACAATTTACTCACTCTGTCAAAAAAAACTAGCAAAGCCAGGATTCAAACCAGAGACCTCCTGATGCACAGCCAGTTCATAGGAACCTGAACCATGGAATGCCTAAAGCCCCACCAGGTTTGGTGGGCATTTTTCTTCATCCAATACCAGTTTGCTATCACGTACCAACCAAGTACAAAGAATGGCAAAGCAGATGCCTTACGCTTGTAGGACAAATCTGTTCCATTGAGGACATTTCCCTAGTCCCAAGGCTTGCTCTGAGAATACTGCAAACTCGTTTGCAACTTATAGGAAGGGAACAGTGTTGCAGTTAGCTAGTTAATGCATGGGAATTTCAGACATAGCTAGCTTTAGGATCCCTATAACCTACAATGTGGTTTCCAGCTTCTCCCTTTCCTTCCCCTCCCCCCTCTCTCTCTCTTGACCTCCTCTATTGCTGAAAGCACTTCTGTTTACTCTCTTGCTCCTGCCGGTGTTGTAGAAGGCAAAACGAACTGAACAAATTCCTTTTTTAAAGTCTATGCTGTATGTTATATGGAAGCATATTATGAGTAAACTGTTTTACCTTTCTTCACTAAAGAAGGGTGTGGTGTCCATTTTAACCATTCATTTCTTGGGATAACTGCACTGGACAGCACTGAGTAGATGCCACAACAGTGGAGAAAGAGGGCTCTCCTGCCGTCTCTGCTACAGCATGAACTAAAGCAGCAGCCAACAAGGGAAAAAAAACCTTGCTGAATGTGATGTGTGACCTTATAGATTAAAGTTTAAAGGCTCAGCTGCCTTTTTAATACCATTCCATTTATTTGCACATGTAGATATATAAAATCCAATCAAACACATGAGCACACGTTCCGATACAAAGCCTCCTAGGCAGTCCTGCCAACCCTGAGCATATGGTCTTGTGCACTTTAATGTCTGACCGCAATATTGCCTTCATCCTCTTCAGATGAGTATTATGGAAGCTTATGAAACACTGAATGTTAATATGTCCCCTAGGCATATCAGATGATGAGCAAACACAATCGGGGAGTCATCATAAGTGTTGCTTTTTTCAGGCTGCGGTTGCCAAGAATTTCCTGACAGATAAAAGTCTTTCATGTGTGGTGAAATAGGGCCACAACCTCTCGGGTCAAATGCCACCATACATTATTATAATTGCAATTTGTGGCCAAGACCAAACAAAAAAAAAAGAAAGAAAAGAAAGGTTTGGAACCTGTCAGTGTCTATTATGGAGTGGGAATAAATTACAGCTTGTCATAAAATGATGGATTTCAGTTAAGGGGCTTCCTTTTCTCTCTGACTGCACTGACCTTCGTTCACCCAGCAATTAACTCTGTTCACTTTGAATATTCAGCAGTGTTGACAGGGCTGACAGAGTAAAACTGGGGTTTGAATAGAAGGAGAGACAGATTGCTTGAGAATCATTATTTTTACCTGGAAAATCCATTGCTAGGCAGCAGCTCTGGATAAACGGAGAACAAAGCTCTTGACTTGGCTGTTTAAACTGTTGTACCAAGAGGAGGACGCTAGAGCTGCCATGCATCTCAATAATAAAACTTTATTTGGAAATAAACAGTAATCTTAGCTGAAGAGCAGCTTGAGAAAAGGTAACATGGAGGCAAGCCTGGGCTCTTCACATGGATGGAGGCCACTTTGAATTGTTAAATTGTAGAGCTAAGCGCAAGTGGCCTCTTGAAATTCTGCACTCTATCTGTGGATAGAGAAATGGGAGGGGGGGCAGAGAATTCGTCACATTTCTCCTAGGGAAAGAAGAAATTCTCCCAGTTTCTCAGAGCTGGGGATCACCATTAGCAGTGGTTATAGCAAAACATCTTTCATTTTTCCTCAGGATTCTGGGGGGTTGTGCTGCCACTGCCGAGGTAGCTGTATGCATGTTTTCTCTCTCTTTCTGTTACATCACAGCCTGCCAGGCTACCCACCTTTCATGGTATAAAACAGCCTTGTGGGAGAAGTCACCTCATTACATCTTCCCCTGGGCTTTAATTGAAGATCGGGAAGCTGGAAGGATGCTAAAGAGATTATTATATTATACATCCACACACAGTCCTTAGCTACCTCATAAGAAAAGAAAGCACAAGACCCCAGAATCCCACCTATGTGAATTTCTCCAAAATTTTCTTCTCTTTTGAACATCTTTTTGAAATGGATTTCTTTTCTTTCAAATTGAATGAGAATAGAGAAAAATGTGGAACAAATTTTCGACTCCACACTATTAAATTGTGGTGGCCGTTTTTGCAGTCAGTCCCTCATGTGCACCCTGGGACAACTTGTGGATTCAATGTTTGTTTGTTTTTCTGTAGCACTTTCAAAAACAATCTGCTGTGCAGAAAAGTATCCAGTTTTATGGTGTGCTTGAAAAGCCCATTTTCAGGAGCCTGTTGGGGCTAAAAGGCAGTGCCCATATCATATATTTTAAAATTAGGGATGTGTATCATATAGTTAAAATGTCCGATAACTATACGATATGATCTTTATCATACATCTGATTAACGATAACAATACGATAGAAAATCCTATGATAATTATCGGAGACGATAGAAATCATCTGATAATTATCATAATTTTATCATATTATCGGAAGGCTGTTTTTAATTTGGGGCCACATGGACGGAGCTAGAAGGTGGGGTGTGTTTGCTGAGACTGACAGATTCAGTGACCAATTGTGAAGCAAGGATTCTAGCAGGCTCCAATCACAATGTTGGAGGAGGTCTGAATATAAAAACCCCACCCTTGGGTTCTCCATCTTTGTTGGGAGTAGGAGTTGAAGGAGAAAGGTAGATTTTGGAGGAGGTCTGTGCATTTTACTAATGCTTTAGGTGGTGATTGTAGATTCTTCTAGTATCTTCTATCTATTTTATTGTTGCATCTTTCTTTCTGTTCCCCTCTGTGTCTCAGGTTCATTCCTTGTGTGTGTGTGCTGCTTCTTGGTTTGATTGAGAGTTAGGTTAGCGTGACTGGGGGGTTTTGTGAACAAGTGTTTTGTTGTTCCCTTCCCCGTTTTCGTGTTATAAAAAAAACCAAAAAAATACAAAACAAATTTTATTCTCTTTCTTTGTCTGTGTGTGTGTGTGTGTGTGTGTGCATGCGTGTGTGTGTGTGTGTGTGTTTGCTTGATTGGCTGTGAGTGTGCTGGTGTGTCCTGTAGCCTGCTACACAGGAGCACTACACATCTGTGGCCAAAGCAGCACACAAATTCAAAAAGTGTTGGCAAAGCATATTTATTTGCCATAATGAAACACGGCTCTAAGGCATGCCTTGGGCAATGTGGCTCTGCCTCTGCATCAACGAAAGATGCTGCTGCTGCTGGGGGCAGTTCTGGGATGGCTGTCTCTCCCCCCCCCCGGTTGAAATTAAGCGTAACTCTGCCTTTTTTGCGCTTAAGCAGGCAGAGGCACCAGCCATGCCTTCTGAAAGGTCTGCCCGCAGGGCCCTCTTTGAAGAGCCACTTCCAGAGGCTGGTGGCAGCAGCACTGGCCTTGGAGTAGGAGTAACACCATCTCCTGCTCCAGTGGTTGAGGCAGGGAGCCTGCTCAGGGACCTTTTCCCTGAGATCGCTGAGGTGATCCAGCCGGTTGAGGAGGAGCAGCAGCAGGCAGAAGTGGCTCCCTCGCCACTCTCCCAAACCTCTTCTTCGAGACCTTCTTCCACTGCTCATGTGGTGGCACCCCAGAGTCCAGGCACTGGTGACGAGCAGACTGGCTCACCCCCAAACTGAGCAGCATGGTGTGGGACCACTTTGACGTGGCTGCGGATCCCCTCTTTGCTGTATGTCGGCATTGCAAGGCCGCCATCAACAGGGGGAAAAACATGACGCACCTCACCACCTCAAACATGCACTACCACCTGAGGGGGAACCATCACGCGGTCTTGCTTGGGAGAGAGGCGGGCACCTCCCAAGTAAGTGGTGGCACTAAGGGCAAGCAGAAGGCTGTTGATTTTCCATCTCCCATCCCCAAGCGTCTTAGGTAGGCAACCATGGAAGACCTGGGATGGGGGAAGTATGGGGCCACGCGTTGGAAGTTTCCAACGCCCAACCAGCTCACCAACTGCATTGGTGAGATGGTGGCATTGGATAACCAGCCATTCAGCCTTGTGGACAATGCAGGGTTCAAGAGACTGATGGCTATGGTGGTCCCATACTACAAGCTGCCATCTCGCACCACCCTTAGCAGGCGTGTGGTGCCCTCCCATGTACCAGGCATGCAGGGAGTTGGTGATGGGTCGACTGTGCCAGGCAGAGGCACAGAAGGTGCACTTCACCTCGGACATTTGGTCCAATGAGGGAGGAGCGCACGCTTACCTGTCCCTGACGGCTCACTGGTGGGGAGCCACAGGGAAGGAAGCACCCATCACTTGTGGGACAGGGAAGGAGGGATACTGCTGGGCCCTCCTTCATACCGAAGTCATGGATCAGTCCCACACGGCAGTGGAGATCATCGAGGCCATTAACCACATGGTGGAGGGGTGGCTGTCTGGGCATCAGCACACCCATGGTTATATGGTCATGAACAGGGGAGCCAATATGGTCAGGCGGTGCATGAGGGTGGATTTGATGGGGTCCGCTGCATCGCCCACATATTAAACCTCATAGTGAGGGGTGGGCTTGGCATGGGGAGCAGGAGCACTGGCCTTCCACCTCCCGTGCCAGCAGTGCGCAATGTCCTGGACAGCTGTCAGAGGGTGGCTGGACATTTCCACCACAGTGTCAAAGGAAGTCGGTTGCTGCGGGAGAAGCAGGCGGAGTTGGATCTCCCACAGCACTGGCTCCTTCAGGACACTGCAATATGCTGGAAGTCCACCTATCTCATGCTTGAGTGTATGGTGGAGCAACAGCGTGCTGTGCACAAAATGTGCAGGGTCGGGGACATAGGTATCCAAGCACCACTGGTCAGACAACAGTGGGATACCATGTCCCATCTGGTGATGGTCCTCAAGCCCTTCCTTGAGGCCACAGAGACCCTCAGCAGCAGCACCACCCTCCTCAGCCAGGTGATCCCTGTGGCCAGGCATCTCCAGACCAAGATGTGGCACATTCTGGAGGTCGAGGATCACTGGACGGCACTTCCCACAAGATGAAGGCTGAAGGCACGACTAGCCAAGAGAACGGATCCATCATGAAGGACAGGATCTACATCTTGGCCACGATGTGTGATCCTCGTCTAAAAGACAGCATCTGTGATGCCAATTCTAGGCTGGGGTGGGTGGAATTGCTGGTGGGGGAAGTTCGGGCTGTGTGCGAAATCAGGCTTGGGCAGGCAGCAGCGGTGAAAGAGGAGGAGGCCATGGCTTCCCACATCAGCAGTCCCTGCAGCAGCAGAAGCAGCATCCCTCCCAGCAGGAGCAGCAGAGGCCTTGGGTTCTGGGCAAATGCTCTACAGGAAGTGGTTGGTCAGGCAGGCAACCAACCCACGCATCAGGATGATGCTGACACTGCTGTGCAATGTTACCTGGCAGAAGCCAAGGAGAACATCTCCGTCGAACACCTGGCCTACTGGTCATCGCAGAGCCAGATGTGGCCAGATCTGGCTCGGGTGGCCCGAAGTAGACTGAGCTGCCCGCCGACCAGTGTTCCAAACGAGTGGGTGTTCTCGATGGCGGGCAACATCGTGACACCCCATCACTCTTGCTTGGATGCTAAGTTGGTGGAGTAGCTAGTCTTTCTCAAAGCGAACCTGCCCCTGCTGGGATACCTACTCTTTCGTTAAGTCGGGTAGGCTCAACTTTTTTGTTCATAATTTATTTATTTTTACTTGCTGTTTTTACAGCTCAGTAACTCAACTCTGGTGGCAGGATTCCAAGGGATCCTGTTTCTCTTACCATAACGTATTGAGGGGATGCTAAGCATCTCACACTGACTATGGTTTAGTCCTGCCTTCATCTGTCTGCCTGCCAGCCAGTTCGCCACCTTTGTGAGGTAGTTGGATCTCTGGATCAAGGCCCTGAGTTCTATGGCATACTTGTGCAAAGAGCTAGCAACTGGCACTCCACCTGCATCTGCCCACCTGTGCCTGCTGCCTGCATCTGCCTGCATCTGCCCACCTGTGCCTGCCTGCATCTGCCTACACCTACTTGCCTGCACAAGTATGGCCTTCCTCCTCCTCCTTGTAGACTCCATCAGTGAGAGACTGTCAAAACATCCCTCACACCTTGACTTTTTGATTTGGGACACTGCTCCAGCCAATGTGCCCACCTCTGGGCAAGAGAACAACCTGCCTGATTGACTGAACCTGCCTGCATCTGCCCACCTGTGCCTGATGCCTGCATCTACGTCTAGCTGATCCATTTTTTGGGTAAGTTGTACTGGGCCTGCCTTGCAGGGCCGGTTGTTGTAGCCTTACAACAACTTTGAGGACAGGCTGACTTACAGAAGCAGGCAGCATGAGGATGGGCTTCCTTAGTGGGGTGAGTTTCTGGATTCCTCATTGATTTGATGATTTCATGTCTTGTCTTTCAGGTCCATCCTGCCTTCCCTGGGGCTTCTGAGACAGCCTGCATCTGCCTACCTGAGCCTGCCTGCCTGCCGTCTGTGCCCAGGAATTGTGTGGTGGCTTGACATCTGGCTGATTCATGGTAAATCGGACTACTGGTTGTTGTAGCCTTAAAAAAACCAATTGAGGATTTGCTGCCTGAGAGTGAAGCAGGCTGCACAGGCGGTGATGGGCTTCCTTTGGATTCCTCCTGGGAACCAGGGAACAACTCACTCATTTATTTGGTTTTTCATCTATTTTTTCAGGTGCAGCCTGAGCCTTCCTTCCTTGGGCCGTCAGCCTGACAGAAGAAGAAGAAGAAGAAGAAGAAGAAGAAGAAGAAGAAGAAGAAGAAGAACCTTCCTTCCTGCATCTGTGCTTACCGAGCCTGTGCCTGCCTCTGCCTGCCTGCCTGCATCTGCATCTAGCTGATTCATTTTTGAGGTAAGTTGTACTGGGCCCGCTTTGCAGGGTTGGTTGTTGTAGCCTTAAAAAAAATCAAGGACGTGCTGCCTGAGAGTGAAGCAGGCTGAACGGGCAGGGATGGGCTTCCTCTGGATTCCTCCTGGGAACTCCTCAATGATTTGGTTTTTCATCTATTTTTTTTCAGCTGCAGCCTGAGCCTGCCTCCTTGGGCCTTCAGCCTAACTGACTGACTGACTGACTGAAGAAGAACCTTCTTTCCTGCATCTGTGCCCACCTGAGCCTGCTGCCTGCATCTGCCCACCGGAGCCTGCTGCCCACCTGAGCCTGCCTGCATGTGCCTGCATCTGCTCACCTGATCCTGCTGCCTGCATCTGCCCACCGGAGCCTGCCTGCATGTGCCTGCAGCTGCCCACCGGAGCCTGCTGCCTGCATCTGCCCACCTGAGCCTGCCTGCATGTGCCTGCATCTGCCCACCTCAGCCTGCTGCCCACTTAAGCCTGCCTGCATCTGCCTGCATCTGCCCACCTCTGCCAACCTGCCTGCCTGCCTCTTCCTACCTGCCTGCCGCCTGTGCCTTGGAATCATCTGGCTCAATGTCTGGCTGATTCCTGTATGGTAAGTCTTACTGGGCCTGCCTTGCAGGGCTGTTTGTAGTACTGCCTTACGTGTGGTTTAAAAATCTAGCTTTCCTTGGAGAGGCAAATTCCCTCATAAATTCATTGAACAAGCTATGTCATGAGTCCACTAGTCCCCCTACAGCCCTTCGGTAAGGTCCCCAACTTTAAGGACTAGCTCTTTAAAAATGAGGATATCTCAGCAGCAGCATGGAATGAATTACCACCAGAAAAAACAGTGCATGTGTTGTTGAGAGCTTACTTCTGAGTAACAGCTGCAGCTGTGTATCTGAAATTGGGCACAGATGAGTCCCCTCAAGGCCATCTATGAGATGCCCATGAGGACGACATCTCTTGAAAAAAGAGCACTTATGCCACCAGAAACAGTGGATTTTGACAACTTACTTTCAAGTAACGCTTGCACCGATTGTTCTGTAATTTGGTATACATGACTAGCAACACTCAGTCTGCATTGTGACCAGGTTTTGAACCTGTAACTTGGAAAATTAAGAAGTTTTAGGCCTTTCTGACTCTAAAATCAACTCTATAGGGCAAAATGTAGAAACAATATAATATACGATACGATACGATATGGTTAACCTATGATATTATCGGAGACGATAATTTTTTTGGTCTGAAATTCCGATAACGATACGATACGATATTTTCTGGGGTGCACATCCCTATTTAAAATGGTTTTTTGATGGTCTTACAGTTCTGCTGGCTTTAGCAGTAGTAAACCTTTATTACAGTCAATAGACCAAAAGTACAAAACATTAAAAACATACATTGTCATTAATCTAATACAATATTAATATTAAAATACTAGGGGTATTCAGTCAATAAAATCCTAGTACACATTGCCCAATTTAAAAACTTTGCTACCTGTACAGTTATAGTCTTATCTGAGCCCTGCAAGAGCAAGATAGTCCGGTCCCCTCTACAAGGATTCGCTTTTGCGCCTGGTTAGGCGATTATGCGCATAATCGCAGAAGCGCATTTACGCCTAATCCCTCTGCACGAGAGGTGGTGAGAGGCGGCGAAGCGCATTAACAGATGTCCAAAATGCGCTTTACAAGTAGTTAATGCGCATAAGCGCTTATTCACACAGTCAAAATGTGCTTTAACGGACGGAGCAAAATAAAACTCGCGATTTAACGCGCATTCAATAATGCACATAATCGGGGAGATAACGCGCCTCTATGCCCGATTTGCGCTCCGTTCTTGTAGAGGTAATTTTTTTAATGTGCCTTGAAAGAGCTTTAAATGCCTCTTGTAGAGGCACCCTTATTTGATTTATGGATCTTCCAGGAAAGGTTTGGGTAATGGGCCAAATTAAATCTGCTCTAGCCTGTTTGTAAAAGTTACAAGAGAGTATAACATGTGATGTTGTTTCTACCTCTATACCATTACAAGGGCAACATCTGCTGTTAAGCGGTGTTTCCTTAAATCGGCCCTCAAGTAGTTTAGATGGCAACACATTAAACCTTGACAGCATAAAAGCTCGTCTGTACTTGGGCACGGTGTTAAGGAAATGTTCCCTAACTCTCAAATTGAAGAATCACCAGGAACAGGCAGAGTTCAGTCCAATAGGTTTATTCAAAACAATGTACGAAGGAGAAAGAAGTGGCACATGGGTAGTACCAAAGCTCTCTGAATCACAAAGACAAAACTGACTCATTTATCTCTGTTACAGGCTTTGACGTCACATACCACTCACACCCCCTCCCTCCTGTGATGGATACATGCCAATAAATGTTTCAACTAACCAATTTCCTAAACCATAATAAAACAATATCCGGGGCATTTGACGCCTCAAAATAATTTACTGTTTCCTGATAACCTTCGATCACTGATACTTGGTGTTATTTGGTTTCCTCTAATGGCCAGTATTTTTCCTCTGGAACAACTGAAAATGTTTACATTTATGGTGCCAACTTGTCTATGCGATTGTCTTGAGGGCCATAGAGTCATGTCCAATTCACAGTCTATTGGGAGGAAGAGATTGCGAGGCTTGTTCTACTATGAGAATAAGGTCTTCACCTGACATCAAAAAGTGTATAACATAGCTGCCAGGCGAACCTCTCTAGGGAGCTCATTCCACAGCCAGGGTGCCACAGCAGAGAAAGCCCTCCTCCTGGTAGCCAGCCTCATTTTCTGTTTCAGGGGCTTATGGAGAAGGACCCCCGAAGATTATCTTCAAGTCTGGGGAGACACATATGGGAGGAGGCATTCCTTCAGATAACCTGGCCTCAAGCAATTTAGGGCTTTGAATTTTAACACCAGCACTTCGAATTGGGCCCGGACCTAGACTAGCAGCCAGTGAAGATGGAAAAGGACTGGCGTAATGTGGTCTCATTGGCCAGTCCCTGTTAACAATCTGGCTTCCTTGTTTTGTACCAGCTGAAGTTTCCGGACCATTTTCAAAGGCAGCCCCCGTATAACAGATTGTAGTAATCCAGTAATCATTTATATTCTATTTCTTTATTATTGTTTTAATCAGTATCATTAGCCACTTTGGGGCTTCCATTGCAGAACCAAGATGCAAGATAATTAAACACATTTAAATACACATATACACATATACACATATAAAGATGTGTTCTTGATCAGCTTCCATTGATGTCAGTGAGATCACACAGGAGATATTCTGGGTGGATTTGTGCCTTTGTTCTGTTTCAAGTCATCATTTAATACAAGAATTGAAAGAAGGGGAAAACAGTAGCAGAAGTGTGAGTATGTTCTGACAAAAAATGTAAAGGAATGTGTCACAGATGTTGCTTGAGGAGTTTGGCAGCTGCTCTTTTTATATATTTGTTAAAATAAGCTACAGATCATCTGTAGCTTATTTTAAGAAAACTGGATAAACGGTTGAATATTTTTTCCAAGGGGAAATGTGAAAGGGCTACAGGCAGTCCTTTCTCCCAGAGTATCAAGAGAGCATCACCCAATCTTTCCCGAACCGGTCCAGAAGGACCCGATCCAGTTCGGAAAAAATCGGAGCCGCCCGATGCCACTTCCATTGGCAGGCGCCAACGGGCACCAGCCGCTGGAAGCAGACAGCGGGGGGCTTACCTGGCGGGGCTGTCCACTTCCATTGGCAGGCGCCAGCGGGTGCCTGCTGATGGAAGCGGACAGTCCGGCCAGGTGAGGATCGCGGGGTGGCTTACCTGGCGGGGCTGTCCGCTTCCATTGGCAGGTGCCAGTGGGCGCCCGCTGATGGAAGCAGACAGCGGGAGGGGGGCTTACCTGCCAGGGCCATCCGCAACGGATGGCCCCACCAGGTAATAAGCGTGAGGGGGAGGGGGAAGTAAGGCCCCCACTCACCCACCCGCCGCCACATTTTCCCCATAGACTTGCATTGGGGAAAGCTTTCTTTCCCCCAATGCAAGTCTATGGAGAAAACAAAAATGGCGGCCGATCCAAAAATCGGACGTCCGATTTTTGGATCGGGATTGGGCCCGATCCGGTCTGGGGGGCCTCCAATTTTGTCCAATCCGATCTGGGACAAAATTGGAAGTCCCGATCCGAGTCCTGATGTGATCCGGGGGGGTCCCTGTACATCCCTATTAGGAATCTCTGGGTACAGTGTTAGTTTCTTGAGAAGCAGGCACACCACTGCCTCTTCCAAAACCAATAAGCAGAGGCTAAATCCTGACAAGACAGAGGCATTGTGGATAGGTGGTTCCCATGTTCAGGAATTAAAGACATCACAATAAGAGATATCCTTGAGTGGCCAATCATGTAGAGAAGCTCCTACAGTGGCTATTATGGAAAGCAGGAGCCCTCTGGAAAGCATTTTCTTTGAATGCCTGGCAGAGGCAGTGATGTTAAGGTGAGCCACAGAAGGCGTTGGGCAAAATGCAAGAAGCACCATCACACCCCTGTTCTCCTCCCAACCTCACCCTACCTCACCCTAGATATTAGATTGTTCAGTTGAACTTGTGGGGATTTTAGCGATCAGCGTTATCAAAGTGAGTAGTCATTCACTTACCTTTAACCTAATATGTACTTTCCTCAGTTGCTACAAAGGCTCCTTCTTTGTGGCTTTCATGCCTCTATAGCTTGGAGATCTTGTGGGATGGGAAGGCAGGAATAAAATGTCTGGCTTGAATCCCTACGTATTCAACCATGTTTAGGGTTGCCATCTCCCTTTTTTTCTGACAACCTCTTCATTTTTAATGACTACATGGCAGGCAGGTACAACATGTTCCTCTCAATGTTCCTTTTTGGTGGTGGTGGGGGAGTCTCTACAGATGATGGAGACATTCTCCTGCTCTGTTCTCTCTTCCACTTTGGCACCTTTGATGTCTTAGCAATATAGGGAGTGACTGATGTGCAACTAATGAGGCACTGTCACACTTAGTAATTTCAAAAAACTAGGAAATATAAGACAGTGTCATGACCTCTTTCCCAAATTTCTTTTTCTTTCAAGCATTTCTGTCCTGGAATGCCTCCCATTCTAAGGTCTTTTCAGAGATGTATCTACTTATAACACCATAATCAATGCATATGTGCTGACATTTTTCTTTCACAGTCAACAATATCAAAATAAATCTTTTTAAATGTTAGCAGCTCCCAAAATTAATATCAAACTTCCAAAGACTGTAAGAACGAAACTGTTCAGTCATTGTATTTGCTTTTTAGTTATAAATGGACTGCTTTATGATTAGAGTAGGGATGAAAGAGAATTTAGTTTCAGTTCAGTTTTGATAAGAATTTACCAACATTTGCAAAGTTCGGGGGGGGGGGGAGAATGTGAGATTTTAAAAAATTGAATGTGAGAAAAACTGAAATTGGTATTCATCCATCCAGGCTCAGGGATTTGGGTGCTCAGCTCTTAAAAGTCTGGGCTTGAATCCCTGTGTATTCAACCATGTTAGTGGTGCTGAATTAAGATTGGTGTCTCTTTTCTGACAGCCTCATCTTTAACAGCTACACAGCAGGCAGGTACAGGATGTTGCTCTCCATCTAGGAATAGATATACTTATTGAATTTGGCTGCTGCAGATGGGTGCAAATTTTTCAGTTTGCTCTTGATAAGCATTTACCAAAATTCACAAAGTTCTTCATATTTGGGAGAGAATGAACTTGATTTTTTAATAATAATAATAATAATAATAATAATAATAATAGCAGGAGAAAGAGAAGCTGACAGATTTTCACCATCATAATCTGGGGCCCTCCAGATGCTTTGGACTACAATTCCCATCATCACTTATCATTAGCCATGCTGGCTGGAGCTGGTGGAAGTTGTAATCTAAAACATCTAGATAGATCCAGGTTAATGAAGGCTAGTTTAGAAATTATTCTTGCCGGACGTTTACAAAGGACAGCTAAGGAAACTGAAACTTGAAGCAGGGGAGGAAGAGGGAGAGAAACCAAGTCAATATGGGAACCAGAAATGTAGCAAAACTCTAATGCCTTCAGATTTTGGGAAGTTGAAATAGTATATAAAATTTAAGGTGGCATGCAGGTAGAGCAAAAAAGAAGAGAAAGAAATTGGAAGAAAGAAGACAGAACAGAGAGTGTTACAAAGAACCCAGGATCCAGGAACAAAAGAAGCTGTCTGAAAGTAAAGATGCTGAAAGCTGCACCACCAATATACTATCATAGGTGTGCACAAGGGGTGTGCCAGGTGTGTCCAGGCACACCCTAATTGCTCAAGCAATAAGCACAGAATTGAGGGGGCCATTGAGTAGGGATCCCCGGACACAGCGGGAACAGTCCTCTGGCTGCCCTCTGGCTGCTCCACCATGCTGAAGAACCGTTGCCTCCAAGACAGCACCATTGCTCCCAGCAGCTGGAGCAAAAAGGAATCACTTTGCTGGGAGTCTCTATGCTGGGAGCCAAGCTTCAAAGAGGTAAAGAAAAGGACCCCCCGAATATCACCTTGTAAGCCCCTCCTCTGCCCAGTGTCACCACAATGCCCCACCAATGCTGGGGTTTGAGGAGTGTCTCCTCATCTCCCCCCCAACTGCAATGGACCTCCTGCTGTCAAGCAAGCTGAACACAGAGTAGGACATCAGTGTCTACAGTGTTTAATAAATGAATGAAGAAAAACAAATGTCCTTTATGATTGAGTACTCAATAAATGTTTGCCTTTAAAATAAAATCCCTGGGTGCACACCCTAATGAAATGTGCTGCGCACACCTATGTATACTATGATCAACTGAAATTACTTTATTGCTAGGTTTTGACTAAAGTATGGAAATACTCTAGACAAGGATTAGATGGATGCATTTTTCCATTATACCCTAATTAAATCTTAACCATTTTAAAATCTCCTCCCCCGCCTTCAGACATATCAATACAATGATTATTGCTTTTCCAGACTATAGTAAAATCTGAATTTGTTGTTGAATTAGCCCTGGTTTGATGCTTTAATTTTCACCTCATGTCTAATTGCCTTTCCACCCTATGCCAGCCTGGTGCCCTGAAGATGTTTTAGACTATAACTTTCATTAGCTTGATCCTGTATAGCCAAATGGTAGGAATACTTAGGATGTAGCCTAAAACATCTGGAGAGTGACAGGTTGGGAAAGACTGGTGTATAGTGAGTTGATTGGGACAGTAACACCTTTATAGAGGCTAAAGGGCTCTTTTAGCTAAGGCAGCCAGGAAAACCAAAGATATTCACTTAGTGGCAACAGTGAGAACCCAAGAGAGATTAAATTATTTTGTTTGCCTCCCCTCCCTCTCAGTGTAGTGCAGACTGTGCCATCATTGAGCCTATCTACACTACTGCTTTACAGTGTAGATAAGCTCACAGTCCCCCTTTCCTCAGTGGATGCACTCCACTGACATTTTGGAGTTGCAATGAAGCTTGCTAGCACTCCCTTTTTCCACCCTTTGCTGCCACATAAAGATATGATACAATTTCTTCTGTCTCTCTGTGTGTTTGTTTCTCCTTATTTTGAACTTCCTGTTAAAAAAAGAGCAAAGCAAAGGCAAAGTTTCTCCAGGAAACAGGAAATGACATCACACATTTATGTGGCAGGAGAAAAGAAATGGGGGCAGGAAGAAGGGGTCTTGTCCTGAAAGAGTTAAATTAAAAACTATGAGCCAAAGTTGCTTCAGAAAGGGAGAATCATCTCAGGTTTCTTCAAGAGGCTTTCCAATTTCTCAGAAAGTTTGGGCCTCAAAAAAAATAAAAAGACTTAGTGAAAGCTTAACAAGGATACCCACAGGAAGATTTTTGGGAAGGTGTGCAGTGAGAGGATTTTATACGGCCCATTTTCAGGTTTGTTTTTGTTTGGTAATGGAATGTTGTTTGAGTTGGAAAATTAAACATGCTGTCAACCAAAATGCTTAATTTCAGTCAGAACGTACAGAAAACAAACAGATTAAAATACACACACACACACACACACACACAAAACAAAACTGCAAAAAAAAAAGTCTGTGGCATTCCCAATTCAGAAGAGAAACAGAAAATAGCTTTTTTATTATTGTTGTTTTGTGACATCTGTGATTAAAGTAATTGAACTGGAAAGGTAACAAAATTACCCTAAAGAATGTAAGAGCCCTGCTGGAACAGACCACAGTCTACTGGATGAGACCCAAAGTCCATCTAGTGCAGTATCCTGTTTCCGCAAGTCCCCTTTCCTGCCCAGCCGGCATGGCTAGGGTGGGGGCAGGCCTTTGCGGGGGGAAAAGAGAGGGAAGGCAACCAACCTGGTTACCTGGAAGGTGAGGCATGTGCGGGGCCTGACTGTTAAAAGTTAGCCCCGCACACATCCCAGCCCTCTTTGGGACAAGTTTTTGGACCAATACAATGGTGTTTCTTTCTGGAGGCAAGAATTGTTACTGGAACCGCAGCTTCAGGTGCACTCTGATGCCTCCAGCGCATATGGGTTTGATGTCATCCTAGGAGACCGCTGGTGCACCCACCAATGGCCCCAGCATTGGAGGGAATCAGAAATTGGGAGGGACCTCACCTCCCTTGAGCTTTTCCCAATCATGGTGGCAGTCTGGCTATGGGTGGAGCTGTTGGCCAATTCAACAGTTCACTTCTGGTGTGATAATCTAGCCACAGTCCAAGTCATGAACTTACTAACATCAAAGAATCCTAGGGTGATGCATCTCATCAGGGCCTTAACTAGCCGCTGCCTCCAATTCAATCTTACCTTTCTTGCCCGACACGTACCTGATGTCCAGATTCCGGCAGTTGGCCCCTATGGCCTGGTGGCATCCAGACCCAATGCCCCCGGGCTTTGGGATCTTGGAGAGGGGAAGCGATGGAAGCCATGATGAACTCAGTGGCCCCCAGCATACAGGCATCCTATGCACGAGCAGGTAGGGAATTCTCTGTTTTCAGGGCTGAGAAAGGGCTGGAGGCCTCCTGGCCCATTCCAGTCAACCACCTGCTGAAGTTCTGCACAGAGTTGCACCGTAAGGGGCTATCCACATGCATGGTGCAAGGTAAGCTTGCAGGTTTATCCTTCATGGCCAATTTGAATGGGATTGCTGACTCCACCGCAGCTTTCCACATCAGGAGGATGCTGGAGGGGTGGAGCAGGACTTTCCCCACCACGCCAGATAGCCGCCAACCCATCACACCCCAAATTCTGATGGGATTGAAGGAGCAGTGGATGGCTGTCTGTTCCTCCCCTTACAGATAAGCCCTGTTCCACAAAGCAGCCCTTATGGCCTTCTTTGGAACATTCAGGATAGGGGTTCTGGTGGCTTCCAGATCTGATGCCCTCGGCAGAGCATTACAGTTCTCTGACATTTGGCTTCATGCTGACAAGGCAATCCTGTGCCTCAGATGGTCCAAAACAGACCAACACAGGCATGGCACCATGGTGATGCTGGCTTATGCTCCATGTGCAGAGAGATGCCCTGTCGTGGCTCTATCCGCCTTCCTGGCTCACCCGTGGGCAGAAACAGGGATTCTATACTGCCATAAGGATCAGCTGCCTGACACGGTATCAATTTTGGTCAGTGGCCAGTAAAGCTCTTCAGGCCCTGGGCCTAGGGGGTCACTGGTTTAGCACACACTTCTTCAGGATCGGGGCAGCTTCTACGGCTGCTGCCATGGGGTTGGGCAATGCCAGCATTTGAGCCATAGGGAGATGGCGGTCTAAGGCCTATCGGACTTACATTCGCAAGTAAAATAGGCTGAGCATCCAATCTGTCATGTTAATGATTGTATTTTTCTTGGCCAATTGCTGGAGAACAGCTGAGCCCTTGAGAATCCTCATACGTGGACACAGCATGGTCTTCTGGGCCAGCCGCAGAACAACTCAAGCATCAGGCACGCAGTTGGGGCTTGGCCACGTAGCCTCCATCCAGTGGGTTGGTAGGTGAGGAATGCTGTGGGGATGGCTCCTCCAGATGTTGTTTGTGTCCGGTTCTGTTCGTGTCCTGCCCCAGGTGCTGGTGATTCACCTGGGGGGGGGAGGGATGACGACATGGGGCTTCTGATGGGAAAAGTCCTGATTCTACAGGCAAGGGCAGATTTTGAAACCATATGGATATGGTGGCCGGGCACACACATCATTTGGTCCAACATGCTCCCTCGATGACAGTGGCATGAGGGAAGGGATGCCCATAGCTTAAATAGGGCTGTAAGGAAGGTCAATAGGGAGATTCAGCTTTTCTTGCAGGATCAGGGGGGATCCGTGTGAAATTGTTCCAGCCAGAGGGGAACTTTATAGGGCAGATGGAGTTCACTTGTCTGACAAAGGAAGTGACATCTTCCTGCGAGATCTGCACGTGGGTCTGCGGAATTTCGTTTAGGGCAGGTGGGGGGTCGGGCGTTGAAGCCGAGGCTTAACACCTTCCTTGGCAGGTGTGCAGGAATCTTAGGAGACCAGATGAGGTTGGTAAGCACTCATGGGCACCTTTATGGTGATTGACAGGTTCTGAGACCTGGTACTCTGGGGGCTGAGCGGCTCCCGACCCAGGATACGTCCTGCCTCTGGGGACCTCATTGTCTCACCTACATGGAGTTAAGCGGCACTAACGGGGGTGAGACAGGGTAGTTGCTCTCAAACACACATGTGTAGCATAAGAAATGAGCCGGGTTTTACCCAACTCCTGGCTTAGCCGAGTGGCTCGCCCTTAACGCAGGCTAGTGGCCTGGAGACAGAGTGATTAGATTCCCACATGTTCACATGCAGATCTGGGGAGGGTGAATTACCTAATCTTAAATAAATAAAGGGGCCCTAGTTTACCCAAGCTCTGGTGTCTGAGTCGTTATTTCCTCACTTCTTCCTCTATCTGCAAGTGGCCAGATAGTTCTTTCTGGGAAGATTAGAAACCAGGGTATGAAGACAACAGCACTTCCCCGCTGAAAGTCCCCCAGCATCTGCTATCCCTTCCCAAGAACTGATATAGTATAGACAAATTAAATCCTGCTGTAAAGCAGCACAGATTCCTCTGGCTTCAGTACTATTATAGCCTAATTTCCAAATGTGTGAGTTCAATCCTTAGGAAGAAAGAAAGGGTGGTAGTTCTTCCCGGGGAGGGGGGCTTTTTATATCCTGTGTGATTTTTTTTCATGAGCAATGATAGTGTTTTGGGAGGTATTAGGATCGTTATTACTATGATATTGGAAGATCTGCACTGGTTGCCAATAGCTTTCGTGGCTCAGTTCAAGGTGTTCACCTCTAAACTCCTAAACAAGATATTAACCTCGAAAGCCCTTAGCCTTGAAAGCCCTAAACAGCTAAGGGCCTGCCTATCTAATGAATCACCTATCTCATTATGAACCTGCCTCATTATGAAGACCTGCAGAAGAAGCCCTCCTGAACATACAAATGCTAGCAGAGACCCAGTTGATGGGCACATCTAATATGGTTTTCTCCTGTGTCATTCCCAAATTGTGGAATGCACTTATCTCAGAGTTATGATTGGTCTCCATTCCTTCTGCTTTTAGAAAACTTGTCAAGACCCAACTTTTTAATTTGAACTTTTCAATTATTTTAGTGGGTTTGTTTTTAAGGATGATTTTAGTGTTGGTTTTAATTAGGGGTGTGCACCGGATCGGGTCTGATCCATGATCCGGACCCGATCCAGGGGAAATCGGATACAATTATCCGATTTCCGATCCTCGCATCTGGATCGTCCGATCTGATCCGAACCGGTCTGGAAGGACCCGATCTGGTTCGGATAAGCTCGGTGGATCGGACCTCCTCCCGCCCCTCGCGCTCCTTGTCTGCTGGGGCCGTCCACTGCCATTGGCAGCGGACGGCCCTGGCAGGTAAGGAGCGGGAGGGGCGGGAGGCGGGCCCCACTTACCTGCTGGGGCGTCCGCTTCCCTCCGGTGTGCAGATCTACTGAGAAACAGGCTTCGTGGCCTGCCTCTCAGTAGTGCTCCAGGTGATGATGTCATCACCTGGTGCACTAGTGAGAGGCGGGCCGTGAAGCCTTTTTCTCAGTAGATCCACACACCGGAGGGAAACAGACACCCCGGTAGGTAAGGAGCACGAGGGAGGGGGAGGGGAGCTTACCTGCCGGGGCGCCCACTACCATCCGCTGGTCGAATCTACTGAGAAACAGGCTTCGCAACCTGGTTCTCAGTAGAACGCCAAGTGGTCATCACCTGGTGCTCTACTGAGAACTAGGCCGCGAAGCCTGTTTCTCAGTAGATTGGACCAGCAGATGGTAGTGGACGCCCCAGCAGGTAAGGAGTGCGAGTGGGGGGAGGGACAGGGAGGGGGGAGTTAGACCCACACTCACCTGCCCCCATGTTTTCGCCATAGGCTTGCATTGGGGGAAAGCTTTCTTTCCCCCAATGTAAGCCTATGGCAAAAACAGCTAAAATGGCGATCGGTCCGAACCGAACTGGGAAGCCTCCGGTCTGATCTGATCTGAGGCCTCGGTTCCAGTTCTGATCCAGGTTCCGATCCGATCCAGGGGCATGCACATCCCTAGTTTTAATGTTTCTATTCTTGTTTTTATGGGCTCAGTTCACACATAACCTGCTCATACACACTGCCTGATCACTCACACTGTAAGCAGAAGCAGCTATATAAATCAGGGACTTTCTTTCTAGGGTTTGTTAAGCATTACATGAGAATCGGGGCTTCTGGACTGTCTCTCTCCCATTAAGCCAAAGAAAGAACCCATGATTTGTTCTTGCGTTATTTCTCTGGCTTACCGTTGGAGAGACAAGATAGAGTTCCTGGTTCACATGTAACACTAACCAATTCATGGACAGAAGGTTTGTTTAGACATTCCTGCTTGCAGCAGGGCAGTTTGGTCAATTGGCTGCCTTGCCCACAATAACCCAGAATTTTTTTTAACATTCTGGGTAAATGTCTCATGCAAACCAGTCAGTTTTTAATATGTTGTACAAGATAAATCAGGATGCACTGGTAGATTTCTGAATCATTTGCAATAGGTCAAGCAAGCCTCTTCAGCTCCTAATTGTTTAATAATAACCAGCACTAGATCTAAATTAGATAGTCAGAATCCTGTAGACTTGTAGTTTGTATGCAGGTCATCCCAGTGTA
This sequence comes from Anniella stebbinsi, assembly GCA_029215795.1. Classification (NCBI taxonomy): domain Eukaryota; kingdom Metazoa; phylum Chordata; class Lepidosauria; order Squamata; family Anniellidae; genus Anniella; species Anniella stebbinsi. Next base: position 328,607,521 of record JARDYH010000001.1, read on the forward strand.
TGGCTCATGGAGCCCAACAGGTAATTGGTTCTTCCCCCTGAGCAACCATTTTGCATTTGGATCTCGTGGTTCTAGTAAAAAAACAAACAAAACAAAGTAGATAGCACAAGCCTGAAGTCCGGCCTCCCTTGCTCCACCAATTTCATGGTTTTTGCAGACAGGTTTCATAAAAAATACAAAGAAATAATGTCACTCATGTTGCAGCTGCATGGTGGGAGAGGTGTTGCAAGTGATTATAGACAAAGTTGAGCTAAAAGAACCAACGTTCTGACTTGGAATAAGGATGTTTCCTATGTTCCTGAATTCAAAAGATTCAGCAGTCCTATAGCAATTAGGGATAGATGAAAAATGGGTTTCACTTCAATTTTGACCAGAATTTAGCCAACTTACACCTGCTGGAACCAAATGCGTACCCAAAATGTAATCTGCAGTCAGGCTCCATACATTTTTTAGTTTGTGGTGCAATTCACACAACAACAAAAAATGTACCTGAACAAAAAGTGCACAAACACACTATAATGGATGGGAGAAAATGCGTACATTTCCAAAATGAGCACAATTGATGCCTGCATTTGAAAACATGTGCATGCAAATATGCACAAATCCTTGTGCCCAAAGAAAAAAAAACCCAAAGATTGCAATCTGTGACACAAGTAGGACAAGCTTGAGGTTTGCTGGTTTGCACATCCCAAAGACCATGTAGCTTAATTAAGCAATTTAGCTGATTAACATACAAGTACAAAAAGAAACGTGTAACTAGCATGATTTCTAATTCTTTCAATATTGCCATACATAATCATCAACGAAAATGCAGGCTGATCAGAAAAAACAACTGTAAGAACGTCAAAACACAGTATGTTTGTAATGATTTTGCCTTCTCCACAAACAAGTTTAATTGGAATCTTAAAACAGCATGGGACAAAAGTCCGGTTCATTAGGGGCTAACTAACTGAAAAGGGCATAGAAAAAAAAATTGTCTGATCCAGCTCTATCTTCCAACCTCTGTCAAAGAACACCAGCAGTTCGCACACACACACTTCACCAAGAAAGAGATGTTCTCATTATTATGCTCCTAAAGTATAAACCAGGCCACGGCACGTTTTGAAGGTACTGATCATCAATTATTTCTCTAATTGTTTGGTCTATTCATATGTCTCAGCTTAAAAGGGAAGAATCACCAATGCAAAGGAAAGGACACAAATAATTACTACCTCAGTGAGAGCCGTGGCTTCGTATCCTATTATTTATCCTTTGTTTTCTGATGCTTGCAACTTGAATTCACTTGTATTCACACACAATCTCAGAAGTATAATATACAACACTTGAGAAAACATTGTGTGCACTCCTTAGTCAGCCTAGAACCAAAAAAACTAAACAAAAAAACCAGTTCTGAATGTCCTGCCAAATCAAAATTCTATTCAGTCCACTTATTATCAGTCCTGGCCATTTGTCTATTTAAACTGGAAGATCAGTGTTTTTTCTACATGACATTGAGATCAAAAATTAGGCGATTTAAATGATTGCTCTCATCCAAAATGCCTTGGGAAAGGATCTTTAATCTCCCTTGGCCAGAATCCCTGTCTTGGAAAGGAGGATATAGATTTTAAGCCCTAAATTATGCCTTTTGCCTGCTTGAAATAATATATTTTATTTCAGTGAAACTGGCCTAGTTCACACGTAAAGACAGTGACCTGCTTTACATGATCACCGCTGTCCGCCGTGGCTTATTTAAGCTACAATGAGCCACAGTGCTCATGGGCGTCAAGTTACCTATTCAAGCCCCATCCGCAAACAGCCCTCAAACAGCCCCTGCTGCCTGGGTTTGGACAACACAACAAACCACGGCAACCCCCCCACTGGGGGTTGAATATTCAAAATGGCCACCTGTATGCCGGGCTGCAGTGATGGTGAGAACAAGGGAGAGACCTACCAACGGTCCTGATTTGCACATAGCAAACCATGGATAGAAGGTCACTGGGTCCTGCAGTGGGAACGATTTGGGTAATGTGCACTAGCACACTGTCTCATTCACAACAACCCACAATTTTAACAAATTGTGAATTGTCATTAAGTGCCAACCAGTCCACTGTAAACATCTCCTTTAATGCAAACAAACGAAAACAAAAAGCAGCCCACTCCAGGCCATGCAGAAATAACTTTACTTGAGTCTATAGTAAAGATAATAACTGAAGGTGCCAGAGCCAAATCCATGCCAGGTGGAGTGTCAGCTGGCTTCCTGATTGCCAACCCATATGCAAGAGAAATGAATGGAGATAGTTATGGCCAAGCTCAAAGTCCCCATAAGGCTTATTCAGGCAGCTGCTAAGGAAGATGTTGATCATTACCCTGAGAACCTGGAACAGGAGTAGTCTCAACTGGTACTCAGTAGGATCTGTAGCCTAAAACAGACATTAAGTCTTTCTGAGGCATTCTTTGGTAGAAACATGGAAGCTTCCACAAAACATGGTGGATACCGTACGTTTGTTGAGGGGGGAGGGGGGGAAGGAAGGCTGCTTCCAAAGAAAAATTCCTGGTGGCTGCCATGTTTTCTTCCCACAGTGCTCTAGAGTGACAAATTATGGGGTATTGTGTTGGGAAAGGGGGAATTCAAAATAGTGGCTGGAAGATGTTTAGCTGTATTTTTAAAAGGAGGGCAGAACTGGTGTAAGGGATGGGAGGACCCCTGAGACAACACTCTTCTACAGACCCTCTCAACCTTGGAGCCAGGCTTGGTGGTAGCTATGGAAGCAGGACTTGCTGATAGTTAACGTTGGGGACAATATTGGCCCACAGGCTTTCATTCTCTTCTCAAAATGGTTCCCCTGTAAAACCAAATGCTGACCAGGGATAGAGCATTTATTTAGTTTAATTCTGAGATTCTTCAACTTTGTTGTGTAAATGGTCATCAATGGGGAAAACTTCCTGCCAAAGTTTACATACCCTACAAATTCCTCTGAGGAAGCATAAAGCTTATGTACACTCCTGCATTCTGATATAGACCAACAGTGACATCTAGAGGGTCTTAGATTCAGAGACCCCTCCTGAGAATTTCCAGGTAAGTGTGTATAGGATTGCTGCCATTGTCTTCTTAAATTAAGTATTTCAAAAAACTTGGTTAGATTATACCAATCTGAAATTTATCTCTTTCGCTTGGGCTACATTGCCCACTAAGGCATGGCAGATCTTTAGAAAACCACTGTACATTTAACAGTTGCCTTGAAGGCCTAGAATGGCTTTTTCCATCATAATTTATTTATTTTTACATTTATATTCCACCTTTCCTTCAATGGGCTCAAGATGGCATTGATAGATACCCCCTCACAACAACCCTGGGAGGTAGATTAGGTGGAGAGATAGTGATTGGCCAAAAGATACTGCATAGATGTACATAAGATTATGCTGTAAGGCTTCAATCCTATACACACTTACCTGAGAGTAAACCCCATTGAACACTGTAAGGCTAATCTTGTAAGCAAACATGCATGGGATGACAGAACTCTGTCAAAAAAGTGGGGGGAGAAAACAAATATAACAATGTAAAGCAGAAGAAGCAGCCGTCATAAATCTCAAGTCTTGATTACTCTACATTGGGTTGCTCTTGATCAGTTTTCAGGAGCCTCTGCCGAGTCAGATCACACAGTCTTCTGACACCTGCACTGGCAGTGAACTCATTATCTCCCCCAGCTGGGTTATGCTGCTAATGGCTCCCATCCAACTTACAAGAGAAAACATTTCCAGTTCTTCCACTACAACCTTTTGCCATCTCAGAGACACCTGTGCCCCAAGCTGAAACATCAAGGCTTTGTTCATCATGGCACAATTGTAAAACTGGATTCCTCTGAAGACCAATTCAAAATTGTTACTTTGTAAGCCAGAGTGAAGCTAACGGGGGGAGAGAAACATTGCTCAGCATGGCTTGTCTTTTTTATTAATTTTAATTTGTGATTTAAATATATTATTAACAACTTTCAGGACCAGCATCAGCGATCCGGCACTCTGCTGCTGATGTTGACTTCTTTGACAACATCCTACCTGTTGGAATTTTGCCTTGGCTAATGGGCCTTGTCACGTCTGAACCAAAGTTGGCTTCAGCTTTGAATAAGCATAATGTAGATTTCAGTACAGCCGTGGGAAGATGGCTGCCATGAGAGTGTATCACTGTTCAACTTCTCAGCTAATTATGGGTGAAAGGAGGGATAAAATCTGAAAGAGTCAGTATGCTGTATCAAACCGCTGCATTTTTGGCCTTGAGCTGTTTTCTCAGTTATTGCCTAAGATTTTTTTCATGGGAACTGAGCATGAGGGAAGGAAAGTTATTGAAGGGTGCATCTGAGCTCACAGTGTCAGCCTGAGAGAGCTGAGCTGGTTTGACATTTGACATAGATTGGTCTATAGGCCAGATGCAATTTTTGGACCAGAGTCATTATTAATGAGCTCAGCAGCCACATCTCTGTTTAAAAGGTGATACACAAAGAGAGAGCCTTGCTGGTGCCAACCTCTTTGCCTAGAGTTCTACTTCTTCATCTACCATGGTCTTCCCTTGCCTAATACTTTCTGCTTGGTCTGTTCATGCTTCCAGAGAATCTTGTAACATGAAACTCCACACTGGCAATTAATGCTACACAAAGAATTTGGGACTCTGTCTGGTTCCCTCTCTGAGAATAATTGCTCTGTCTTCCCTGTTATACTTCTGGCTGGACTCTCCATTAATTGAGTTACTTAAACTCCTTTTCCCCTGGACTTGTTATATACTCTGGAATGTCACCTGTTGAACATTGTATTGTTAAAAACTGTTGTAGAATATAATGTCAGTCTTCTCAGAGACCAATGTTGGCCATGAACCGAGTGCCTTTGTTTGATTGCCCAAAATGTCTTTGGGTTTGGACTCTTAGTGAATGTTAAGACTGTTACTTTGCTTTGATTTCCAGTACAGACTCTGTTGTTGGACTTCATCTCTGCTTGTGTGTATGTATTTCTAGTCTTGTTTAATTCCAATCCTGTCTCCTGAACCATGCCAACGGCCCTTTTCAGTACCAGCTCTGAAGGGAAAGCATCTCTACTGCCTGAGATGCCTTATTTTCTATTTAATTCCTGAATCCCAACTTGATTTAGACCTCAGCAATGAGAGATCCTGAAGTATGGAACATCTCCCAGTAAGATGGGACTCTGGCTTGTCATAACATATTCTTGTATCTTCAAACCCAAGTCAGCTTGAGGTTACTGTGCATGGAAATCTTGCATCTGGGACTGTTTCCATCACCTTGGGCTCTTTGGCCTAGTTTATTGTTGAATCTCTGTATTTAGTTCAGCTTGAATCCCTGCCATGTAGCAATCCTATGAAATGATCTAGCCCAATAATAATAATAATAATAATAATAATAAAGTTTATTTCTTACCCATCTCTCCCCAAGACTCTGCCTGGCAGCAGCTGTTCTTCACCTTGAACCTGAGACTGAGAGCCTATCTACACTACTGCTTTAAAACGGTTTAAAACGGTTTATAACAGTTTTGAGAACTGTTGGGGCCCAGGACACACTCCATATACAGTTTTCAAAACGTTTTCAAAGTGTTTTATCCTGCATGTGTAGATAGGCTCTGAGTCAGCTCAGGGCTCCTAAGCCTGGAGATCCAAAGGAATGTTTCCATTTTTGCTGTGACTCCACTTGAATTGTGAGCTTTGATCCTCTAATATTGTTCTAAGAGTGAAAACTCTTAATATGACTATGTACTTGCTTCTGGACTGTTCCTAATTTAAGCCATGGGCCATTAGCTCCCGAGTTTATTTATTTATTTATTTATTTATTATTTATTTATTTATTGCATTTTTATACCACCCTATAGAAGAAGCTCTCTGGACTATTCACAAAAATTAAAACCATGAAATCATTTTAAGAAATATAAAACAAATAACAATCTATAAACGTGAAATAGCATACAATATAAAAACACAATCAGGATAAAACCAAGCAGCGTAAATACAGATTAAAATACAAATTTAAAACAGCAAAGGTTAAAATTGAGTTAATTTAGCTGTTAAAATGTTGGGAGAATAACAAGTTCTTCACCTGGCGATGAAAGGAGTGCAAAGTAGGCGCCAGGCGAACATCTCTGGGGAGCTCATTCCACAACCCAGGTGCCGCAGCAGAGAAAGCCCTCCTCCTAGTGGCCACCTGCCTCACTTCCTTTGGCAGGAGCTCACAGAGAAGGACCCCTGTAGATGATCTTAGGGTCTGGGCAGGTACATAAGGGAGGAGGAGTTCCTTCAGATAACCTGGCCCCAAGCCTTTTAGGGCTTTAAATGTTAGTACCAGCGCTGTGAATTGGGCCCATACCTGGACCTGCAGCCAGTGAAACTGGAAAAGGACTGGTATAATGTGATCTCGTTGTCCCATCCCTGTTAGCAAATGTGCTGCCCTGTTTTGTACCAGCTGAAGTTTCCAGACCGTTTTCAAAGGCAACCCCACGTATAATGCATTGCAGTAATCCAAACAAGAGGTTATGAGAGCATGGATAGCTAGGCTATCTCTGTCCAGATAAGGGCGCAGTTGGTATATCAGCCTAAGCTGATAAAAGGTGCTCTTTGCCACTGAGTTCACCTGTGCTTCAAGTGATAGTTCTGGATCCAAGAGCACCCCCAAACTATGGACCCAATCCTTTAGGGGGAGTGCAACCCCCCCAGAACAGGGTGAACATCACCTCGCGGGACAGACAAACCACCCGCTAACAGTACCTCCGTCTTGTCTGGATTGAGTCTCAGAGCCTATCTACACTACTGCTTTAAAACGGTTTATAACAGTTTTAAACCGGTTAATTAACCAGTTTAAAACTGTTATAAACCATTTTAAAGCAGTAGTGTAGATAGACTCTCAGTTTGTTAGCCCTCATCCAGTCCACTACTGTGCCCAGGCACTGATTCAGAACAGCCACTGCCTCACCTGTGTTTGATTAAAAGGAAAGGTAGAACTGGGTGTCATCCGCATATTAACTGCTGCTTTTAAGTTCTCCCCCTACACACACATATTTCAAAATTAGGATTGAACCAGATTTTTTTCTGCTGAAATCGGAAGCTTCAACTGGGAGTGCACAAAACATTTCCTGAATTTCCATGGCTCACCTTTTCTGACACTACTGTGTGTTTCATTGTCCTGGCATTTCAGTGGTTGACAACTGCTGCCTCCTCCGCCTCCTCCGCCTCCTCCTTCTTCTTCCCAGCAGGAAAAGCAACAGGACAACAGGAAGTCTTGTCTTCAGTGTGATTGGCTTCAGGACAAAGCTATGTGGTGATGCAATGCTCCCTGTTCTCACTCTGCTTGGTGGCAAAACACTGTAGTCATGAGCAGTAAATTCACAGCTGAATTTTACCAGCACAACACCCCCAACCAATTGCTGAAATAACTCAACTTTGCAGCCTGAAACGGAGGTAGTGAAATGGGAGGGGGTATTTTGGATCAGCCCAACAAGAACTAGCCTGTAAGATAGGTTGGATGGAGATGGAGCAATTAGCCATGGAGCTTCATGGCTGACCAGAGATTTGAAACCAGGACTCTCCGCTCTGAGACCCAAGTCTCCACCCACTACATGATACTGGCTTTCCATATAAATTGATTTAGATGGTCATCCTAAACTCCCTAGACAGGGTCTGGGGATATAGGATATTTTGGTTTCCTGGCTCCCAGTTCAGAGCCAGGAAACTGTGCTCCCCACCTTCTGCTCTGCCCCCTCACAGCCAGTGCAGAGAGAACCATGATGGCTGCTCTTACGAGCTCTCAAGCACGAGCTTGTAGGGAGTGCAAGGGGGCATTCCTGGGGATGAAGAGGGAAGGAGACTGGGGACATAGGAATATGAGGTATGCCCAGCCATCCCCAGCCTCTTTCCCTCTCCCTCTCCGAAGCCTCTGCTAGATAGGTGAAATTGCCCATCTAGTGAAAATGCTCTGCATTAGATACATATAAACCTCTGCATTCTGAGGCTTTTGAGTACACAGGACACATCCCACAGGATTGTGCCTTTAATAGTGATTCTATTTCCTTAGAGAACTGCAGTTCTGTGAAGGATACTCTAGGAGAATTCTCAATATCCTCACCAAAGAAATGCCCCATGATTCTTTGGGAGAAGTCACGACAATTAAATTGATATCATGCATTTGTAGTGTAAGTGCCTTCTAAAATCAGAATAGCTGATATTGTATCATACATCCTAGAATTGGGGAAATGATTTGTTTGGAAATAATTCTGTTGTTGTTATTGTCTAATTTCTTTGGCATCTTCTTTCCTACTACCAAATTCAACTGCTGTTGCTGTTGACAAGTTTTGATTTGATTTGATTGTTTTCAGAATACAACTCCAAGCCAGTCCGCAATAAAAATACAAAGCAGATGATGAGAGAGGCCGAAGGCAGGGAAAACAATACAACAAAAATGCAACCTATTTGCATTTCATTCCACACATGGAATTACACAGTACTTTAAAGTATTTTGCATGATTGTGTTTAGTTTATTTTTGTGTGCAACTATAAACTGAGCAAACCTCCTTTTAATTAACTGTTTCAAGTTTTGCAACAAGAATGTTTCTGTGTGAAAAGAATATTAACAGTTAATTAAAAAATACTGTATGAAGAAGCATTTAGGCATACCTTTGAAAGCCCTTTAGAAAACATTGCTCTTTTTTCTTTTTTCTTTTTTTTTACTGGTATCACATTTTTTCTTTGAAGCTATGAGTATTTTCTTTCCTCACAAGCATTGTCCTATGCCTGCCACCATCACTCTTTTTAATTGCAAAATCACTGCCATGCAGGTAGAAACTGAGGCAAAACAGATCACGGGGATGGAGATGTCAGCATATTCAAGGAAGTCCCATGTTTTACAGAAATACAGCTCTTAAAAGTAAAACACAAAAGAGGCAACAACCCCACCCACCCAGAACAAAAGCAGGCAGATGAGAACTGAGCATGCTCAATGTGGCACCAGGTGTCGGGGGGGCAGGGATGAAAAACTAAGGGGTTAGAGAATGAATTGGGTTGCGTGATCCCTTATCAACTTATAGTATTATATAATGATGGCATGGCTGGAACTCAATATGAGCACTTCAGTTAAGGCAAGATATGCTGAAACATTTTGTTGCAGGTCCTGCTTGTTCCCTTTGATAGCAAACTGGGATGCTTGAGTGCCTACTTATCATTTTAGAAGTGAAACAAGGCCGTCCAAAACTAAGGTAATGATTTCTATATTCTCAGGGGACCCACCAGGTATGCAGAAGTATGTAGATTTCAAGTGCAATCCTATGCATGTTTAGAGAGAAACAAGTCTGAGGACTCCCAGCATATCCTCAAAACAAGCTGGTGGCAGTCATACACTGAGGTCCCCTGAAACCAGAGCTCCTTCTTCTCTCACAGCTACATTTGCCCAGTTTCTGAATTAGCTGTGTCTAAAGCAGAAGGACCACTGGAACCTATCAGAAATGGCCCTGCTTGCTGGGGGAATTGTTGTAGCCCAACACATCTGGAGGGAGCCAGGTTGGGGAAGGCTGGTGTAGCTAATTAAAATAATTAGAGTTGGCCAACATTGGCAGGATCTACACTACTGCTTTATAACAGTTTATACCGGTATTGACAACTATTGGGACCCATGACACGTTCCATATACCATTTTCAAATTGCTTTCAAGGTGTAATATCCTGCTTGGTGTAGATCTGGCCATTGTGTCTCTTTCCTTCTCCCCCATAAAGGTCTATCAAGGACCGGAAGGTGGCAAATACATCGGTCATAATATTAAAGCATTTTCAAACCAAAGTACTGTACAATAAATAACATAAAAGACAGGGGTTGCCTGCAGGATTACAGTCTAACAAACACAGAGGGAAAAGCCATAATGGGAAAGAGAACTGAGGAGGATTAACTAACACATGAATGCCTGGGAGCACAAAGCACTGTTTAAAGCCTTCTGGCCTTGGAGGTCCTCAATTCAGTAAATAGCATTTTCTGTTCTTAAAGTAGCATGGCTATCTCTGTTCCAACAAGCAAACAAAGAGCCTATCTACACACGCAGGATAAAACACTTTGAAAACATTTTGAAAACTGTATATGGAGTGTGTCCTGGGCCCCAACAATTCTCAAAACTGTTTTAAATGGTTTTAAACCATTTTAAAGCAGTAGTGTAGATAGGCTTCATTAGAAGAAGAATAAAATAACACTTACATTTATATAGTGCTTTAAAGTGTCCAAAGTGTTTCACATTACAATCCTTACAACAACCCTGAAAATTGTGTTACATCCACAATATTGCAAAGGGAGGGGGACTAAGGCCATCTAGTAAGTTCACAGCAAAGACGAGATTCAAACTAGGGACAGGCTCTTTTGACACTATCCTATACATGTTTAGACAGGAAAATATCCTATAACTTCTGTCTAAACATGCATAGGATTGCACCCTTAATTCCTACACTAGCTCATACAAGACTCCAACTGATACTGCTTTACTTCCCAGAAATTCTTGGGAGTTTGGTTACCCCCCAAGCATGAATAATAAATGAAGTGTTATTTGATGCACCATGAATATGCATTTTGTTCCAGTGCATGTTTCTTGTTTTCTGTTTGTCTCACTACCAAAATTGTGCTGAAAGCATGGAAAATTGTACAAAGATGTATCAGTTGTCTCAGAACTGGAATAAAGACATTGCGTAAATTCCTGTTGATTGGAAGCACAATAGGTAGTACTCACCATGGATGTGAAAAGGTGTGTTGAATGTGATGGTATGTAACAAGCATTATTACTCATCCTATAAACATTCATCCTACTGACAAACAGGTGTCTCAGGTTTATGCAAAACCTGTTTGACCAGAGGTAATGGAACAAAAGAAATGAGTGTGTTACCATGGGCATCCATGGCTCTGAGTCTGACATGCCACATTCAACTTATCTCCATCCAATAATTTCTTAGCTTCTTTAGTTACACATAACTAGAAGGCAGTGTTGATGCAATGGCCAGGCAACACATGGGTTGCACATGTGTCCTTTCCTTTCCCTACATAGCTGATACTCCTATTGTAAACCACCCAGAAAGCTTCGGCTATAAATCTCTTAAATCTCTACCTATAAAGCAGAAAGTATGTGTGTGTGTTGTATGTCTGGAAATGTTTGCCCGCTTCCAGATGATTTAGAAACTTGAGATTTGGCATGCTGATAGGTGTGACTGTACAATGTAACAGAAAAATCTAAAAATACAGAATTTTGGGTTTTAAGTATTTTTAAAGAATTTAATAAAAATCAATGCTTATGCCTACAACTCCCAGCATGCCTTGGGCAGAACTATCAGCATGCCTTGGGCGGGAGGCCAGACTTACTGGTCTTTGGCGGACATTGTGAGTGTGTGGGCAGGTTGCCACTGCATGTCTTTCACAACTCCGGCTCCTAAAGTTGGTCTCAAGCAGTCAACCTGATTCCACATACAAGGAAACAACCCATATAAATGGGTTGTGTTCATTTGTGGTGCCTCCTCTTGCCCTCTGCATGGTTTTAAAATTGTAATTAGATACAAAAGTGTGGCTTTGAGGGGCCAAACATGCTCAAAGGCATCCTATACTGATATTGCTGTTTTCTCAGAATCTGGGGGAAGTGCATGCATGGCCTTCGCTCTGAGGAGGGAGGAAAGGGAGGCACTCTGTGCATGCACAGAAACAGGCCTGATGGAGGAGGGGAGTACATCGGCCAGCCCTGACTCTTCAGTACAGGCTCCTTAAAGAGCACCTGGTGGATGAGAAATGTGGGCTGAGGCAGTCCCAGCAGGAATTGGCCAGAGCTGGGCGTGTCCACTGACAGCCACTTACCTCCCCTCCTCGGCAATGCTACTCCTAGATGCTCTATCGAGGAGCAGCATTGGCAACGAGAGGAGGGAAGTGCCTTTCAGAGGATGCCTTTCAGGCAACCAAAGGCATTCTGGGAGATGTATTACTGGCATGTAGACTGGCTGATTTTAAATAAAGTAGGTGTTAGCAAACCAGGAGCCTATCTACACAGTACGTTGGAACGTTTTAAATAGTATTTTAAAACGTTCCAAATAGGTGCGTTCTAAAACGTCTTAGGCCACATTAAGGAGTACTCACATTACAGGAGAAAAAATCTTCAGTCTTCAAAGCGGTGTGTGCGGTCTCACACCCTTCTGCCCATCTTTTTCTTTTTCATTTTTACAATGAGTTTAGGGCAAGGCATTGTGGGTGCTATAGTTCACTCGCCCACTTCCTCCTTAGTTCCCCTTTCATTCCCTAGCTTTCAATGAGTATAGGGCTAAGCATTGTGGGTGCTGTAGTTCACTCGCCCACTTCCTCCTTAGCCCTTCTTTCTTCCCCACCAATCAGCGGCTAAGCATTTGGGCACTGGTAAACGAAACACTGCCCCCACAAATCACAAATGGTAAGGAAGGACACATTATTTTACTTTTCCTCGTTAGCCCCTCTTTCTTCCCCACCAATCAGCGGCTAAGCATTTGGGCACTGGTAAACGAAACACTGCCCCACAAATCACAAATGGTAAGGAAGGACACATTATTTTACTTAAAACGATTTATTAAAAGTAAAAACCGTTGTATATAGCTGAAGTGAGTTTTAAAAAACCTCGGGTATACAACGTTCAAGGGAGTGCGTCATGTGGCCCAAAGAGTTTTCGTAACCCTTATAAATCGTTATAAAGCTAGTATGTAGATCGGCTCCTGGTCATTATCTCTCAATTCTAACTCAGCTCCCACTTTCCTGACCTCTCACTAACTATCTTTGTTCTCCTTCTACCTTTCTCCAACTACCACTAACCCCTCCCACCATTCCATTCTAGCCTCAGCTTATGCCTACAACTCCCAGCATGCTTTGGGCAATTTAATTTGTTTAAAAGTTAACTCACAGGCCTAGCACCGGCCTACTACTTTAAGATGATTACTTTGCAGACATATACCTTAGGGGGCCTGAGCAACGCTGGGTATATCAGCTAGTAAATAAACAAATTTCATTACAGTCCTTTCTTTTAGTGCGTCTCGTGGCTAAGTTCAGGTTTGTGTGGGAACTAAGCTGCAGGCAGCCCCCCGCCCCAGGCGCTGCTGACTCTCGGCCTCCCATCTCACTGTACTTGGCAGAGAGGAAGAGTAAATGGCAGGAGTGGACATGGAGGAAGAAGTGGAAGCAGGGGCATGGATGGGAAGGAAGAGGGGCAGGGGCAAAGAGTTGGCAGCTGCAGCAGTGGACCCTCAGCAGCTGCCCAACAAAGCCAGCTGGTGCCACTGGGCCAGGAGTCTCCCCAATGCTATTATCCAGGCAAGTTAGAACTCCCAAACTGTGTGCGGTGGGGGGGATCAAATTCAGCAAACATTAATTTAATTAATTCAGTTTTATTTTCTCCCCAAGTGAGATTAAATCCTTGCTAAAAAGCATTGTATTTTCTTGAACTCGTTTTATTGTTGGCTAGCTTTTGTCCTTTCCTAAGCCTATATTATGTAAACTGTAGCTCAGAGCAGAAAGAATAGCATGACATTGTATGAATGTACTTCTCTGGACCAGAGCATATAAACGCTTCAGTCACTATACAGATTTTTTCAAATTGTAAATCATCTGTGAGCCAGGATTGTTCTACTAATTACAGCAAGAAGCTGTGCTCATTAGCTGTTCTCATCTGGCTCACTGCACGAGCTAAATAGTCCGTAAATGAGCCAGCAATTATTGTTGTATTACCAGTACCAGCTACTGCTCATATCAAAATATCTGCACCAAATGTTGCGCCTGTTGGTGTTCTCAGGTTAGGCATTTCATAAACATATTGAAGCAGTTAATTGGGCAATCATTTGAAGGAGAAGGGGGATTAAAAATAGTATCAACAATTAAGTATTTGCTTAGATGCCAGAAAGGTGTGCTATAGAGAAGAAAACTTCAACATCCATAAAACAAAGAATCTATGCAAATATTTATTAAATTGAAAACATGGCCTTCAGATCCATGTCCATTATACCCCTCACCTTTGTTATAACACTAAGACTCATTAGGCTGAGATATAAAGTTTCAGCATGGCCCAATCTAAAGGCAGCCATCATGTTGAATTCCTGACACAGAAACTACACCGTCCCCTCTATCTTGATTCACAGAGAGTCAACCTAAACAAATAGAATAGGAACTTCATTGTATCAGTGGCCAGCCCTGTTGTTAGGCAGACTGAGGCAGCCACCTCTGGCAAGTGATTTTGGATATAATGAAAGGGCAACAAAATGGTTAGTTATTTAATTTATTGTTGTTGTATTTCTATAGGCAGGAGAGACCCTTGTGGAATTTTCTGCCTCAGGTGCCAAAATACATTGACCGGCCTTGTGTACTATGCACCATGACATGTGGAGGCATGCATATTTATTTATAATTGCATTTATATCCCACCTTTTTTCCTCCAAGGAACCCAAGGCAGTGTACATAATCCTCCTCCTCTCCATTTTATCCTCACAACAACCCTGTGAGGTAGGTTGGGCTGACAGTCTGTGACTGGCCCAGAGTCACCCAATGGGTTTCCATGGCCGAGTGGGCACTAGAACCCAGAACCCCTGACTCCCAGTCCAACACTTTAGCCAATACACCACACTGGCTCTCGCTGTTAAGTATAGTTAGTAATATAGTAGTAGTTAGCCTGTGTTTGGAGTATCTTGTTGTTAAGGAAAAAACTAAGCTGACTCCGTTGATGTGGGGAGTGGGCTGGATGTCATGTAGCTAAAGTCTTTTTCACGTGTTCCCAGTATTTGTAAGCTAAATGTGTGAAGGTGTTGAACCATGCCTGCTGATCCCTGCTAGTCTATCTCTGGGGCAGGATCTACACTCTCCTTTATAACACTATTGAAGTGCACTGTCAACTGTTGGCCCAAGGCCAACAGTGTAGAGTGACCAGTTACAAAAGAGGGCAGGGCTCCTGAAGCTTTAACTGTTGTGATGAAGAGGGGATTCCACCAGGTGCTGGATGCATACAAATGACACCTGCTGAAATTCCCATTTCTATACAACTGTTAAAGATACAGGAGCCCTGTCCTCCTTCCCATATTGGGGACCAGGACACATTCCATAAAGTGTTATATCCTTCTTGGTGTAGATCTGGCCCTGGTGTCCATGCATTCAGTAGGATGTCTGAAAATAGGGTGTCGTTGTAAATGTAGCACATAGGGGAGGAGTGCAGAACCATTTTCAGCCCAAGGGCCAAATTCCATTTTGGAGAAGCTCAGTAGGGACGCGCATTCAAGTGGTGGACAGGGCTGAAGGCAAAAAAGGTGGGTGCCCAAACCATAGAATACCAGCTTATTGTAGCTTGAAGCTCTTACTTCCAGTAACTAAGCTTTAGGAGAGGCACTTCACAATGGGAGGGATACCATACAACAATTGGTGGTTGAGGAAAGGGAACCCTAGGGGGTGGATTTGGTCCCTGGGCCTGAGGTTCTACACTCTTGATATAGGGACTGGGGGAATTGTCAGAGTGAGGCTAGTGGCCATGGTCCCAGCCCCACCATGTGTGTGGCAGGAACATATAAAAAGGGTAAGGACTTGAGAACTTGCAGGGCGCTTGCCCCGTGAGTTTGGCGAGCACTGCGTGTCTGGCCCTGTTCCAGGAGCTGGCCTGATGAGTGTTTGGCAATGCACACTTTCTGGAACCTCCGGAAAATGCAGAATTCCTTTGACTTGCCATTAGTGTGGCTAGGGGAATTGCACACTTTCCAGAAGCCCTGGAAAATGCACTTTGCCTCCCCCCCACACACACCAATCAGGGCCTTGAAGGCCCTCTTAATCCAACATTTTAAGA
Organism: Anniella stebbinsi; assembly: GCA_029215795.1. Classification (NCBI taxonomy): domain Eukaryota; kingdom Metazoa; phylum Chordata; class Lepidosauria; order Squamata; family Anniellidae; genus Anniella; species Anniella stebbinsi. The sequence goes on from JARDYH010000001.1 coordinate 328,623,315, forward strand.
GGGCCTTTAAGGCCCCGATTGGCACGGGGGGGTGCAATTTTTCCCCTCCACTCTAATGGCAGCCCTGGAGAAATTGTGTTCCCCCTTTGCTGATGGAGGCCTTAAAGGCCCTGTTAATAGGGCCTTTAAAGCCTCCATCAGTGCAGGAGGGGAGGAGAAACACAATTTCCCCCACTGCATTAATTAAAGGACAAAGAGCACAGGTCAGGATGAAACAGTTCCACCCTGACTTGTGCCCTTGTCATTGGACTGAAAATCAGCCAGGCATGTCCGCCTGGGCCCATGAGGGCCGGATGCGGGGGCGTCCACTGTCCTCGTGGGCCCAGGTGGATTTTTTCCCCCAAAGCTAGAAAAAGGCATTTTGACTCACCCTAAATCACTGTCTTGTGAGAAGGAAGCAACCACAACTGTTTGGTTAGCAACAGTTAGTCAAGAGGAATGAAAAACATACCCTTCTTTCCATAAATTCATGGCTATCTATTCTTACAGCTTCCTCGTTTTATGTGCTATGCAGCAAAATTACTACACTTGGTCGGTGCCGCTTGAATCTACATATTAAGATCTACATATTAAGTGACCTCGGATCCAAAAGCAGCTTTGGGTGGCATGGAGAAGGAATGGGAGAGGTGCTTACTCTGATGCCATTTACTTACTCTCAATTGCTCTGTGTTTGTTGGCCTGAGATGATGGCGAAGAGGCAGGAAGGGAAAGCATTAAGTACACCATGCCTCTTCCAAGCTCCAAATCACCATCACCAAAACTTTCTTTCCCTAGAAAGTATCATCACTGGCATGTAGCATGCAATCAGGCTAATAGCTAAACTGTTCAAAGAGAAATAAGGTAATGTATTTCAGTCAAATAAACAGCGGAATGTATTTGATATTACATTATTCAGGTTTAGTGGCTTCTCTCTTCTTTCACTTAGAATTAACACTGAGTTTTAAAGGATGTCAGAAAAGGGAGCTGGTGCAGGCAGCTTCTCTTTTCATTGCTGACATACACAATAACAAACAAATCAAAAGGAAAGGGGATAGAGGACTGGAATAAAGAGAGGGCCAGCAATGCCACCTTTCCTGTAGTTTTGGGTGACCTATAAGCTGCATTGGGGCAGGCAGATTTCCATTTCCACCTTTCATTTGCAGGAACTAGCAATTATTCCAGGTGCTGCAGGTGGAAATGGATTGAGCCAATTTTATAGTAATCAGTGTGTAAATGCCAGTGCATAGAACTCCAGTACATGATTTAGGGTGAATAGAAACGCCTTATTTGTCTGCAACATAGATGTAGAAGTCTCCAATCAAAATTACATTACCAGAACATGTATATCCAATACAAATTTGGATAGAATTCAATGACATTTTCCTCAAAAGCCAACTGCAACATTTTCAATCTGGTCCTATGTATGTCTACTTCTTAGTATATGGCACTAACATCAACATGGATCACTTACAAGTCAGTGTACACAGGACTTCAGTTTTAAGCCATTTTCATACACAAAGCTTGAATGACTTCATAATGCAGTTACAAAGTGATACTGAAGGCAAAAATTACTATTTTTATATAGACCTGTACCAAAGTGTCATCAAGATTTGTACTGGGAAATATCAACTGTGATCTGAATTGTGACTTCAGTGTACATCCCAAAGAAAGTCCAAGCTAGTGTAAATGTCATATAGAAGCAAGCTGCTTTCCGCAGGGATCAGCACACTTGTATGGCAAGGCTGTTAAACCATTCTTACACATTCCTAGCGATCAGGGCTAGTCCAAGATATTTTACTACCCAAGGCAGACAAAATGCCCTCCCCTTTCCATGTACAGACTGCCAGTTGAACCATACACTGGTGATGGGACACTATTCTTCACCTCATCTGAGGAACAGCAGGCTAGCTTAGGGGGTAAAGAGCAGGCCATGTGAAACACCGAGCTCTGTCTCCCAACAAAGGGGAATGGCAAGGAGGCTGCCACTGCTGCCCTCTCCACACCACCTATCATTTCCTGTCCGAGGCGACAGCCTCACTCTGCCTAATGGTAGGGCCGGTCCTACCAGCAACAAGGACATGGTAGATTCATCACTGTAGTTACCAATATCCTTTTTCCTTCACACAAAAAAAGCTGCTGGGGATTTTGATCCAGACTGAGATTGCTATTCTACTAGTCAGTTCTTGCTTTAGTCTTCAATCCTATTCCAACTCCCCTGGGAGTATGACCCATCACACTTATTGGGATTTTCTTCTGAGTAGACATATATAGGATTTCACCATTATTATCATTTTAAGCTAGCACCAAAACACCAAACCAGCAATAACAGGAGCTTTGAGTATGGAGCACATTGGTAAGTATAGTGCATCGATTTCAATAGACATACACAAGCTTCTCTGCGTAATCTCATTAAGGCTGCAAGCCTATTCCTAATTACCTGGAAGTAGGCCTCATTGCATTCAGTGAGGTTTACTTTTTAGTAGACATATATAGGATTGCAATGGAAAACACAACCTTGTTCCATTTAGATATGTGGGGTATTTACCATTGAATCACTGGAATGAGGTCTGTATCCTTCCTAAATAGTGAGCATGTTGTACTTGGATGCTTGCAGAAACTCCACTGCAACTCCTTCTGGCAATCCAGCTGGAGACAGTAATGCTGAGACCAGAATTCTTTAGCACTGCGACCCAAATTCCAAGAAGTCATCAACAAGAGCTCTAAGAAGTCATCAACAATGACAAAAAGTCTGCTAATTATTCATTCTTGCTTGCTTTCGTTGCAAGTTCCAACGAAAACACAGTTCAGTGGGAGAAGGAAAAAGGAATCCTCAAAGGTGTCATTCAAAAAAATGCTTGGGAAGGTTACGGAAGTAGAAAATTGAACTAGTGTTGATGAGGAGACAGTTTAAGGCTGCTTGTTAGCATACGCTGAAAGCCTCGGTGTACGCTTGGAGGTCACATCACTAATTAATATGCAGTCAAAGTGCCAAAGTAAATGAAACCAAGTCATTTTGGAGTTTTCTAGACTCCAATGGCCGATTAGATTACTGTAAACTGAATTAAGCCTGTCAGAAAAATAATGAAATGTTTTAATGAAATGACTTTACCTGGTCAGCTTGATTTTGTGCAGCTGAGTCATGAGCAGTCAAGTTATTTGGATCAAATGCAAAAGATCGCTCCTGCTCCTCTGCTGGGCATGGAATAGCACTAACATATGTGAGGGTCCTCACCATCCTTATGAAACATCAGGAGTGTGAGGAGAGAGTTTTTTTCACCCCCTTACTGCCTCCCAGCAGCAATAACACAAAGAACAGGGAACACTTCCCAACCCCACTTTTTTTTTTTAACTAAGGAGCCACAAAAGCAGCTGTCACAACCTGAAAAATACCTAAAATATTGTGTGCAAGCTTTACATTTTCCGTTCTTCCCTCTGTCCCTTTAGCCACAGCAGTGTAAAGAAAGCCTCAGGCCAACCCATACTAAAGAACCTCTATCCTACCAAGAGAGGAAAGAGGAAAGTGTAGCCTAACTGCTGGTCCACTCATCTAACAAACATGGGGAATATATGATTCTCAAATACTAACCAGCATAGACCCACAGGTATAAATCAGCTATTATTACAACGCTGAGGGATTTGGGGTCTTTTTGCCTTTGCTAATTTATGCAATGGTTCCCAAATTGATGTTCCACAGACTGAGTCAAGTAGTCCCACTGAAAAACGTTAATTCACATTGATTTATTATTCTCAATTTTTTAAAAGCAATTTTAATCTATAAGTAATTTCCTAGGTAAGCCTCTGCTGATTCTAGTTGAGAATGAGTCAGTTGGTGAAACCTGGTTTTAAACTGATACCCCACCCCCAAATTTTTGGACTTCAATTCCCATCAGCCCCAGCCAGTATGGCCAATAGTCATAAATGCTGGGAGTTGTGGTCTAAAACAATCTGGAGGCCACCAGATTGGAGAAGTCTGGTCTAGTGGTAGATAACATCTACTGTTCTATGATACTATGATTCAGTGCTTTGCATGTCAAAGGTACTAACATCTCTGTCACCCATGGATCTTGCTGCTGGCCAGTATATAGACAATACTACATGACCTTGGGCTAGCTTTATCTCAGCCAAACCTACCTCCCAGAGTTGTTGGGATTATAAAGTGGGATAATTCCCACCTGGAGCTCCTTGAAAGAAAGGAGGGATACAAACATACTAACCTAGTTCAGATGACACAACACCCAACATGAGTTAGTTAATTATCAGGGCACTCCCAGCCAAGAGTTGCTGTGACTTGCCATGTCATCAGAACCAGATCAGTGGAGGTTATTTGAAGGTTAAAGAACACATGCATAACCCAGAATATGTTTTAGCGTTATGTGAAGGTTGTTTAATCCTCAAATAACTCCTGCTAGCCAGGATGGAATGATACGACAAGCTATGGCAACCTAGGCTGACCAGATAAAATCCAGGTATCCAGGCTCATGTAACTTTAACATTTGTAGAGAAAAGGGAATTTCAGCCAGTGTCATTTGTATGCAATTAGTTCCTGGTGAAATTCCCTCTTCATCACAACAGTTAAAAGTGCAGGCACTAAACTAGAGTGACCATATACAAAAGAAGGCAGGGCCCCTGCAACTTTAACTCTTATGAAGAAGAGGGAATTTCATCAGGAACTAATTGCATACAAATGACACTGGCTGAAATTCCCTTTTCTCTACAACTGTTAAAGTTACATGAGCCCTGACCTGGATTTTATCTGGTCACCCTATCCTCTGGCCAGGGCTTGCATATTCATAATGGCAGCCAGCATGTGCTGCAGCTTCTCATGGGTAAACTAGCCCATGATGGGCTGCCATGTCATGAAAACTGGCCCAATTATCCAACTAGGTATACGTTACATACATGAACCTGTAACACAAGGAGAAGGTGAAAGCATAAATCAACAGAAATTTAATGACATTTTTTCCTACGATCTTTCCTATTTGAAATGAGGCTAGTTTGAATAAGAGGTTGAATTAACAGGCCTCACCAATCACTGCTAAAAATATGTTGATTTCACCATGTACATTGCTTTTGCTAAGAAATGTAACTAACAATATTATTACTATTGCGGACAATGAGCTGGCTCCAGCAAAAAACTCCTACAGATGGAAGGGCTTCTTCCCAAGGTTCTTGATCTAATGGAGCTTTTCTGATGGCTAAACAGGGGAGTAGGAGATTTTCCCTATTCCCCCCTCCCACTTGAGGCAACAAAAGTAAGGGGAATCAACTAAAATTGCCTCTTTCCCCTCTCCTTCTTTCTGCCAATGGGAGCGTTCTGAGCAGAATTCCACTCAGGGACTCTCTCACCAATGGAATAATAAAAATTGTGGATCCAAGCATGTGCGGATAATGTCATTATATACTCTGGCCACTAGGGGGCAACAGACTTCTCTGTATTTCATTGGAGTCGGGTGTTTTCTGTTACTGCTCTGTTTTGGTTTGAGAAATACAATAAAATCACTGTCTAGCTTCCTGACTGGTGTGTCCTCTAAGCCACTCTTCCCCAACTGGTGCCCTCCAGATGTGCTGGACTACGACTCTAATCATCCCCAGTTAGCATAATCAATAGCCATGTGAAATTTTCGATTATTCCATTTTCATGGGCGGGGGATAAAAACTCTGGCGAAAGAGGCTGAGAAAGGTGTGGATTATGGAGAATTTTGTCCTTGGGGAGGGGGTCAGGGTTTCTACATACATTTTTAAGTGTAGGAAGTTTTGAGGGGGTCTTCTTTCTATTTTTTTAAGACAACCCCAGCACTTGAGGGAGCCCAGGAGTTCTTTCTGAATGCCTGTTGGAGAGGGTGCTGTCATATGTCTCCAATAGGCATTAATGAAGAACTGCCAGGCTCCTCCAAGTACTAGGGGTGTTTTTTTAAGAGAAATAAATAAACAAACAACTGGATACACTTTTAAAAGGTATTTTGAAATGCTATCCCCCTCCCCAAGGAGAAAATTCTCCAAAATTCTCCAGAATTCTGCCTCTTTTGCAGGGAAAGAAAAAAGTTCCTGAAAATATGGGACAGGATTTGGCACAGCACTATTATGGACTTCATGAACTTCAACAGTCCTTGGACTGGAAAGGAAAGAGGATATCCACTGGCAACCAGAGTCATAGTGTGCAAGCTGGTTTTATTTATTCATTTATTGATTGATTTATTGCATTTCTAAAACATGCAATAGCCGAAGCTCTCTGGGCAGTTCACAAAAATCAAGTTTTAGCAGAATATATAAAGAATTCTGGGCTTCATTCATGGACCCAAGCTGAAATATGGTGAAGATTTATCATTCAAGAACTTTGATTACTAGAAAACTCCGACATAAGAGCCATTTTTATATTTCCCATTAAAAGCTCCATATGTGATAATAGCAGAAGCAAGGAAAGGTGTAAAAGTTTCACCTTAACCATACTGAAACAAGCATTGAATTGTGGGGAGGGAAATTTCCAGAGGCACCCAGGAGTATAAGTAAGACATAGGGACAAGGTTACTCATGCAGCACAATGAAGTGTTGTAGGAGTTGCATGCCCCTTCCTGATTTTTTTTTGGGGGGGGGAAGCTAGATCAGCAGTCCATGAGCAGCTCAGACTAAGAAGTCAGGCCAACGTTAGAAGCTTTATAGGCCCAGATGGTACCCTATTGGCTCTTTGTGTCACCTGATCTCTGTTGGGTGACATTGCAGCACAGCCAAATCAGGGCAGCTACCAGAGTGGTGCAGACAATAAACTGCCAGGGACAAACTGTGGGAGTCCCTGATTTGAGGCCACGGCACTGCTTATGGGCTTTCCCATGGATATATGGTTGGCTATTGTGGGAAAATGCTTTTGGTCTGATCCAGTATGGTTCTTTGTGTATTCTTTAGTGTGAATCAAGGCAAAGAGGTCATAAAGCTACCTGGGTTTCTGGAGACTTATGCTTTTCCAAAGAGCAGAAGTAGTTCAAGGGAAAGTGCTTCAACCTAGTTCCTAGAAGGATTGCAATTCAAATCTGTCTGTGGTGAATTTTCCATCAACAAATGGGTCATGACACTACTCCCCTTCCAGCAGCTGCATCCATGAATATGGAGCTGGGGTATTAGAGCAATAATGGTCTGCAAGAGAATGTGGCATATAAGAAGCTGCCAAAAATGAACAATGATGTAAGCAGAGGGAGCAGGATGGTGACAGAGGGTGGTCTCGATTAATACTATGCAAGTGTGCAGGTGCTGACAGTGCTGGTATCAGTGGCCCTCTTAGCTGGACTTGGTCAGTTTCAGGAATGGGCAATACATTGGCCATATTCCACATGCAGCTGCAGAACACTAAAAGGCTCAAATTCAGATTGCAAACAGGCTAAATGTAACACTTCTAATGCTACAGAGCAGTTTACTGCCAAATTTCAGTGGCAAACTTCCACTATCTTTTAAAAAATTAATTTAACAGTCTGGCCCATGTGGATGTATATCGTAGGGGACCAAAATGGCCCCGACCGGTCACAGTTGCCTATCCCTGACATACAGAGGCTCAGTTCGGACGACATATTAAGCAACAGAGGGGTAAATAACATACTGACCGTGCGTTAGGCAGAAGGAGCTCCTCAGACGACACACTGCAGCCGGCGCTGCTCGGAACCAGCAAACGCCCCGGCTGCAAGGAACTTGTGGCGGCCATTTTGGTTGTAGCCTCTCCTCCGTGTGTCCCCCAGCTGTATCCCACCATGCACTGTGAGTTCTTCCGGCTGCATAGAGCGGCTGGGGTTTTTTGGCTGCTCTAGGCAGCAGAACTCTATTCTGAAACGGAATAGTCCACAGAGAGAGGGGGGGCTGAATTCAGACGACACTTTAAACAACGGGGCTTCGGGCTAAACAACGTGCAAGCCCGTTGTTTCGCTCCATTGTTTAAAGTGCCTGATTAATGTACTGTCAGTTGTGTGTGCGTTGTGTGCTGCCCTCCAGACGACACAATAAGCAACACAACTGACGATTGTTCGCCCCCCTCCTCCGTTGCCTAATGTGTCGTCCGAACTGAGCCAGTGTGTTGCTTCTGGTGCCCTTCTGTCACAATACCCAACAGTAAGTTCATGGGGGCCACTTTTCCATGGTAGCAGCTCCTTCTTACATGCTGAAAACTACCGGGGGGATAGGGACTCTCACCATGATGGGAGCACTCCCACCTGCTGAGTGCTACACATGCAGCCTTCCCCAACCTGGTGTCCTCCAGCTCCCAGCATTCTTGCCCATTTGCCATGCTGGCTGGAGATGATGGAAGTTGAAGTCCAAAACATCTCAAGGGCACCAGCTTGGGGGAGGCTTCCTAGTGTACATGGCGGCATGGAGAACTTGCCATAGCAAAGCCATTTGTGGTGGCAACTGTAGTACATGCTCTAAAGAAGGAACCTCTATCTTCCAGTGTTTAGAGGCTGGTTTGTGTGAATGTTTTTAGTGCTGTTATGTAAATACACCCGTTTTATGATCCACTGTTTGTTCTTGCATCCCTTGGTACAGTAGGGGGGAAAAAGCCCAAGCTGCTAATCTAGCAATGATAAAAATAAAAAGGAAGCAATGTTTAACTTTAATTCTATTAACTGGTATTTATATAGCAGTTCACCAGCACAGTCAATAACGGCATATACAGTGCCATTTTTTAATAATTCATATTTAGCTATTCCCATCATTGTGTTTACCGCTTCACGTAGGCCCATGTGCCGCACACTCTCCTATGAGAAATGCACTGATGTATGTGGTGTAAAAATGCTGATGGCGCAATATTTTGTGTATGCCGTGCAAATTTATGGGTGACAATTCCATCAGGGATTGCGGGCATGGAATGTGATAAAAATTCTTATTCCCTTTACCTAGTAAGGCGGAAAAAAAGTCCCAGAATGTGACAAATAGGAGAAGCGGCAATTGTTAATTATCATGACACACAGCCCATCTGTAATTAATCTTTTTTCTTTTAACAGGATTCTGCAACTGTAGCATAAAAAAACAGGTCAGATGATGCTTTAATTAAGGCTGTGCTGTGTTGTTGCTTCAACAGCAACAAGAACTGTTTTTGTCTATAGGTGTGTGTGAATCACTACAAATATTTTCTTAACATCTTTACAGAGTGCTGGTTAAGCATCTTTGTTAACGTTATGTCTGTACCGTAGGTAGTCTGATTGAAATTCAAAGTAGATTCCACCCCACCCCACCGCTGCATTCCTCCCTTACATCCTATGAGCCACTAAACCAATATTGGGATTGTGCTTCCAACTGCTGTGGTTCAGTGAAAATGAAAATATTGCACAGCTAGATCAGTGCAACGGGGGGAAATTGTCTTCAGGAGGACTACACTACAGGATTACAGTTTGGGAGTAACATGAACACATTTTAATGACTTGCTAGATTTTATAACATGGAAAAATAAAGTGAAATGTTACCACCCATGGTAAACTTAATATTTTGGCACCCTATATATGAATGCAACACTTGCATAACCTCACAATTTCTGACACTTGTTGGCAAGGCAGTCCGCTTACTCCACTCTATCAACTTGAACCACAAACGCAATCTACATGGTAACAGGTTATATTACATAGTTCTCTCTTCTTGGTCTGTTCCTGCATGCACAGGAGTTGCTTCCAGAGAGCAAAAACTTAATTCCTCCACAGGAAGGGGGCAATGAAGATATAGCATACCAGCCAGGACACACTGCCTTCTTTTGTATATGGTCACTCTAGTATAGTGCCTGCAACTTTAACTGTTGTGATGAAGAGGGAATTTCACCAGGAACTAATTGCATACAAATGACACTGGCTGAAATTCCCTTTTCTCTACAACTGTTAAAGTTACAGGAGCCCTGTCCTCCTTTTCAGATGGTCAGCCTACGAAACAGATTATCACCATTGTCAAACTCTAGCCTCACTGACAACACAGAAGGTGCTGATCCAGAACTTATGTTTCCTCAAGCAGATTGGCCTTTTTGGGTTGGAGTATCTCTACTATACTGGAGCACAAACATTTGTAGATAAAAAGTTAAAAGATGCATGTAGCAGACTGGGAAGTCAACGCTCAATCTCACCAACTATAAAATATTTTTGCTGTAAAAGGCCAATGTGGTTACTCTTTCCCCAAAATAAAATAGTGTTCCTGAAAATTTTAACACTGGAAAAGTAGGAAGCCATGTGTTTACCTCCATCCATTCTAAGAAATGCCAGAAGAGTCAAGCAGAAACGCATTATTTTGAATGACTCCAAAGCAATAATAACCACAAACCCTTTGATGTACCTTTTCAGAGCCTTTATTTCTAATACCATGTATCTTAGGTCTGTTTGGGTGTTCATTTTAGCAAAATGATTCTCCTTTAAGACACACTGCTCACATGAGTAGACCACCCCAAGGTCATTTGGAAAGAGAGTCAGGAAAATTATGAATATGCTGAAGAGTTCAAGAGAATCTACAGATTTACTTAGTTCATCCTGTGTCTTGAGAGTTAAACTACATGTCACTTTAGCTGCATAATTCTGGCCTGTATTGCAGAATGGTTTTTCCCCCCATGAATCATCAGGGCTGGGCCCTGATTGGATCCTAACATGGGGGGGGGAGGAGTAGGGAGCTTTAACCATTTGCCCCCGCCTGTGGTCCTGATTCAAATCAAGCTTCCCCCGGTTGTAGTTTGCATTGCCAAAAAAGGCCCTACTAAAATGAATGAGCAGAGATACCTTGGCCTTCCCAAGGTAGGAAACTCTTCTAGAGTAGGGTGACCAGATAAAATCCAGGTCAGGGCTCATGTAACTTTAACAGTTGTAGAGAAAAGGGAATTTCAGCCAGTGTCATTTGTATGCAATTAGTTCCTGGTGAAATTCCCTCTTCATTACAACAGTTAAAGTTGCAGGGGCCCTGCCTTCTTTTGTATATGGTCACTCTAGTATAGTGCATGCACCTTTAACTGTTGTTAAAAAAAATGCTTACCAATGAACTCATTTATTTATTTATTTATTTTTGCGATACGTAGTTTAAATATTGAGGAAGGGGTTGGGAAAAGAGTGACAAAGTGAGACATTGTTGCCACTGATTTTGCAAACATTTAGTTTACTATTGGTAGTAGTTTATGTTCCCCATGATGTATCCTATCAGGAACAGGGAGTATATTTATTTATTTATTTGTTTTAATTTATATAGCACCAATAGCTGAAGCTCTCTGAGCAGTTTACAAAAATGAAAACCATCAACAAAACAGTATAAAACCACGATATAATCAGCACTTCATCCAAAGTGGTGTCCTAATTAGGGCTCTACTGGATTTTTCTGGCAAGAAAGTTAATACCTCATTAAAGAGGTTACTAATTAAATACTTCTGTGTTGTCTTCCATGTGATATGGGCACAATGAAGAATAATATTTATTGCGTTTCTATACCGCCCAATAGCTGAAGCTCCCTTACATGTTTATCAGTTGAAGTAGCATGCCAGCCCATGAATCGGTTTCCATTTGAATAGAATTCTACACTTCCAGAAAGAACAAATGACAACATGGAGTGCCTTCTCATGAGTAAATTGACTTACAAGTAGAAACTCCAGTTTGCCTGGATATTGTTTTCATTTGTCCCTCATCTCTTTTTTGCACATACAAATTGCAAATGTGTAGCAGTGGAGGAACAAATGAGATGAAATGAGGAAGAGACCAAAATAACTACTGTAGAGGTGCTCCAGTCCAGTTGTATTTTTGTTTAAAGGGGTGATGGGAAAACATTTGCCGCCAAAAGACCACATTTACTTCCGCATATGCCAGACGTGGGTATATACCCCAAACAAACAAAAAAGTCAGTGTGGCAAGAACAACAGTAGGTAGAGCTAAAGCAATATACTTTCTAAAACAAAGGGCAAGTGCTTCTCATATGAATAAAGGTGAGCAAAGGGGCTCATTCCTGGGCTCTACACATATTTTACAACAAGATGACACAAAATTAATATTGAGTGTAGACGGCAGCAGTTGAGATGGTTCACTGGCAGGAATTGCCAGCTGCCATTGGAGAAAACTGAGTGAGAGGACAGAGAGCTCACTCTTACTGGTAACAATTGGGAGGCAGTGGTGGATGCAGGGGGCTAATCTACTCCTAGTGATAGATGCTAATGTCAGTGGCCCTGCTAGCAACTCAGTTGCACGTCGATGACTGAGACACCTCCTGCCTCCAACATTCCACTCCACTCCACTGCACTGATTTCTAGTAAAGGTGGGCTTTGCTCTTCCATTCCCATCTCAACTCTTCTATAAAGAGCATATGGCTATTCTTCATTCAGAATGGGAGCAGAACATGGTTTCCTCCTCCTCCTTCTCCAAAGAGTAGCAAAATGACATTATTTTTGTTTTTCAGGTTTCTTAACAGCAGCAACACTGGAGACTTTGCAACCACCTCCATGTTGTTGCCTATTTCAGTGCAGGATGACAAGCTGGGAAAACAGAAGCAGGCTTTCTCAATTAGCTTTGGTTTGTTTTCCCTGAAAAAACACAGACACACACACACTATTGCCTGATCAAGCTTAAATATGCCAAAATATGTTGAAATATGTCGCCACTGTCACTGCTTCCTTGTGGCAGCCAAACCATCCCCAAATGCAATGGGGATGACCCCAAAGAATGGCTCTTGCCCATGCACACTTTGAAAAGGGCTCACACTAATTGTCTTCTAGCCTGATCCTATACAGTTATGTGCCTAAACCAGCCTTCCCAATGGCCAGGCTGGCTGGAAATGATGGACATTGTAGTCCAACACATCTGGAAGGCACTCATTTGGGAAGGCTGGTCTAAAACCACTGATATCAAAAGCCTTAGGCAGATGTGCTTCTGCATAGGATCAGGCTGTTACACCATCGTTCTAGTAGCCAGTCATGTGGCTTCAGAAGGTAGGGACATACAGAGGAGGGCTTCAGGTGAACATCTTAATTGATGAGTAATTTCATATGGGAACATATTCTCAGGCCATTTTTAAGGTTTAAAAGGATACTTTGAGTTGTGTCTAAAACAAACTGGCAGGGGATACTCCATCTCTCAGTGATGCATTCTCAACTCCATGGACTCAATGTGCATCTCCCCCTCCTGCCATGAGCAAAAAGGTTTTACTGAGCCTACATGTGTCTCCAAGCCTTGTTATCAGGCTGCAATGACAGAAACTCATCCAAGCAACTGCAGCCAGGTAGAGCATCCCACATTTCTACTGCATTCAGTCTGGAGTCCACTGTTATGTTTTCCTGTTTATTGCCTGTTATATGTTAGTATTTTCAAAGTAATACTCTCCCTAAAAGTATGACCTTTCCTCAGGTGACTCTGATGGCCAGCAACCATGGCTAGCCAGGACTCTGAATGCTCAGGCTTAAAAAAAAAGCCTTCATTTCCAGACCGAAAGTTGCTGGGAAATGTCAGTTGTCCAGCTCCCAGACCTGCATTTCCTAGCTACCTTGCTCATGTGTGCTTGGACCCTGCTCTTGTTAATGAGCTTTGCAAGTTCCTCGTCTCTCTGTCTTGACACCATCTGAAGTAAGACAGCAGGATACAAACTCCCAAGGGAAGCAAACTGTTGCTTCAGCAGAGGTCTGGAGTCAACCGAGAGTTTAAATAGCCCTTCATTCAGCACTGGCGCTCCTGGTCAGTGGTTCAACCAGGTCATATTAGACACTGAACTTACTATTTATTTGAGGTATTTTTATGCTGCTCCTCAGCCAAGAAAGCTCCCAGAGCGGCTTACATATAATCAATTAAAGAAGACAGTCCCTGACCACAGGCTTACAATCCAAAAAGGCATGACACACAAGGAAAAACAATGGGAAGGGAAGAGGAGAAAAATATCAACTTTTAGCAGGGCTGATGGAATGGCCCTTCTCTCCCTCCATACAGCCTGGCCTTGTAAGGCCTTCCTTTAGATGGGCATGTTGTATTACATCAGTTCTGAAGCAGACAATTAACATAGGCTGACCATATGAAAAGTAGGACAGGGCTCATGTAACTAACTATTGCGATGAAGAGGGAATTTCACCAGGAACTAATTGCATACAAATGACACTGGCTGAAATTCCCTTTTCTCTACAACTATTAAAGTTACATGAGCTCTGTCCTCCTTTTCATATGGTCAGCCTATAAATTAACATTTCTCTCCCACTGCATTCTTACAGCATTCTTTACATATGTTCCTCACATGTTGGAGGGGTGGGGGGAAACCAACACTGTTTCATGGTTCTGATTAAAGAAATGAAAAGGAAAGGAAAGCATATGTACAGTTTCACGTTTTAAACTCATGACATCATCATAACTCAGGAATAAAATGGAGTTTAATTCTGTTGCCTTAACACTAAGAATGTTTCCTTGGGAATGAGCAGCATTTTGTTATGCAAAAGGATAATCTGTTTTAAGACTAACAAGAATAAAATGAGCACCTGTAATGATACACATGCTTGGCTGGATGCCCCTGACTATAAAATGTTTTTAAAATTAAGAAGCAAGGATGCTGTAGTCAGGAGCATTAGCCCCGATAGGCTGGCCATGTTGATGCTGGTCCTGTTTGTCACTTAAAACTCTCTGGTTAGTCATTTTGGGGACCCTAGACTGCAGGGTCTTGGACTTTGGTTCCAAAACCCAGCCCCAGCCACACCACTGCTCTGGTTCTGCCCCCACTGAGGAAACTGCTGATGCTTAAAGGAGCCATGACTTATTCCTCAACTGCTGGCTTCAGTAGGCTGGAGAATCTTCAGCTCTGGTGAGTATTTGGAAATGGAATCCAAAGAGTGAACGCCTTAAGCAGTGGAAGTGGTGGCAGGACTGATTCTTAGGGTTCTTCTTATGCAGGTGTCTGACATAGGGATGCTTTTCTACAGGTAATTCCTATACCCAATCATCTTCCTCCTCCTCAGTGTTCTGAGAACCTTTACCTTACTGTCGGGGCCCAATGTCCATGTCATGACAGCCATGCTCTAGTCTGTTACAGTTGGAATAATGTTGACTGTTTAAGACTTTGGAGCATCTGATTCCTCTGAACATTGGTTGCTAGAGACCATGAGCAGGATGTGCTCATGTCTTGCTTGTGGGCTTCTGTGGACATCTGGTTGGTCACTGTGGTAACAGAATGTTGGACTAGATTGGCCACGGTATGATCCAGCATGGCTTTTCTTATGTCCTTGTTCTGAGGGTACATTTTCTAGGAGCTGAGTATGAATCCTTCCAAACCCAAACATAAACAAGAATATGACCCCAGTCATTGCAATGGGGTATGTATAGGAAAACTTTCTGCTGAGTTGCACCCTGTGACACTGTTTTTCCCACCTCCTGGATCTGGCACTCCCTTTTTCCGGTCCCCCTCAATCTGGAAGATTCTTACAGAAAGCAAAGTGTAATGCTTGAAATAACCTAAAAAGATTAAAGGTCTAGCCTGCTATCAATATATAGATACATTCCATTAGCTGTAATTAGTGTTTTGCATACAGAGAGAGAGCAGAAAAGATAAGTTTATTTTTGTGTTGTGGAACTGTTAAACTGGTCCCCCATGTACACAATTCTTAGAAGCAGTCAACTGAACGTAAAGTAAACAGATATATTTTCCCCCTCTTCACTCTGCTAAAGCTTAGTGGGGAACTGGAGATAATGTTAGTCTTATGAATACCTTTGTCAAGTTGAGCACAACATAAACTAATTTTCTATACACTGCAATACAGAATGCAATTTGAAGATAGAGATCTAACGCTTAATGCCCCTGACACAACTCCCTTTTGTGTCAGGTTCCAGGCTAGCATAGCATAAATAAGACGTTGAGCAATAATGCAAAGTTGTGTTTTCTGTTTCCCTGTCACTGCTGTTTTTTTAAGTACCTTGAGTTCTTCAAGCCCTCCCTGATGTTCATCTCCATGGAGACAAAGTCCTCTTCTCTAGAAGACCCCTTCCACATTTTATCTCTTTTTATATTTCTATCCCACCCTTCAGCCTTTCTGAGCCCCGGGGGACAACAGGAAACAGCAAGAATAATAAACAAACCATTAAAATGTTCAGACAATTAGAATTCACATAATCAGCATTAAAAGCCATAAAAGGCTTCACAGCCCAAGCATCTTCCAAAATAGGAAGGTGTTGATTATCTTCCTAAAAGCCAGGAGGGATTGAGACTTCTGGGTCTCCAGAAGAAGGGAGCCTGAACTTTGTCTAAACTTCAGATAATGGCTTTCTACCTTCTTTTTCATATGCTAATATCTTGCAGACTTGGAAAGGCATCAAACATGAGGGACACAAGCCAACTTAACCCTGAATAGCTCAGAGGAAGGAATGTCCTTGGCCTAGTTAAGTTTCTGTGTGAAGAGAGAAGGCCCTAGAGACCTCCCAGGTATCATTCATACCATGACTGGTTGTGGTAAGAAGCAAACTCTGGAAAAGCTGGGTGTGACTGACTCCACAGCTATTGTTGTATTGCTGGATTCTGTACTGGCAGATGAGGAAGAATTTATCAAATGAAGTTCCAAGCTGGGCCTAACATAGGCTGCCAACCTAGCTACATTTTTCCCTTTCTGTGCAATTGTCAGATAATTGAGAGAGGAACTTTTATTCCTCCAGTTGCAGTAGCAAAATGCCTGCATGCCCACACTATTGAAAAGGCCTACACCATCCCTCAACTTGTGCTATTGGTTCTCTGGGTGAGGGCAGATGTATTCTGCATCTATCCTGTCTGTGTGCTGTCACGTGTGGTTGTTTGTATCAGATTTGTATGCATTTGCCTGATGGGCAGGGGGTGGGGGGCGATGCTATATGTTATGTATCCTTCTATGTGTGGTGAGTACTTGTCATGTGCTGTTTTAATGTCTTCTTTGCTGCAGTTCCTTAGTTAGATAAATCACTTTGTCTGCAGCATTCCACAGCTGTAAAATGGGATGGGTCAAGTTGGCATTGTTATTATTTATTCAATTTACAAGTCTCCTTATAGCAGAAGCTCTCAGGGCAACACATGTAATAAAACCCAACCATAATACAACCAATGGTAAAAAAAAAAAAAAAAACACCAATAAAGTACATTAAAAATGTTATTTTAGAAGTGGCAACGAAATTTCTGTTTTAAAAGAGATGAGTACCTGAACAGCTAAAAACAGAGAAGATGATTTTAAAATGCAGCAATACATATCTAAAATAAATAATAAAGCAAATAAAGCATTTAAAAGGCGTGGGAGAATGGTGTTGTGTTTGTGTTTAGGGACTGACTTAGGTGCTTGTCTTGGATTCACTCTCTGGTCTTCAGTCTTTCTGATCTCCTCCTTCCTATGGTCTTTTCCCACAGCTGGATCATTTAGGCTGACCATATGAAAAGGAGGACAGGGCTCATGTAACTTTAACAGTTGCAGAGAAAAGGGAATTTCAGCCGGTGTCGTTTGTATGCAATTAGTACCTGGTGAAATCCCCTCTTCATCACAGCAATTAAAGTTGCAGGCACTATACTAGAGTGACCAGATACAAAAGAGGGCAGGGCCCCTGCAGCTTTAACTGTTGTAATGAAGGGGGAATTTCACCAGGTATGAATTGAACACAAATGATGGTGGCTGAAATTCCTTTTTCTCTACAACAGTTAAAGTTACATGAGCCCTGTCCTCCTTTTCATATGGTCAGCCTAGGATTGATCAGCTCGGCTGTGGGGGAAAAGTGAATGTGGGTGTCTCAAGCCACAGCTGCGGGTTATGACACCCTGCCATACACACAAACAGCTAAACATCAACATGCACACTTTTCCAAAGTCTGTGATAAAAAATTCCTCATAAAAAAATGCCTACAAAAACGTGGATAGAACAGAGAACTGCACACAATTGCTTAGAGGAAATTGCCTGCAAAAAATGCATACCGTTTGAAAAAGTGCATGAAAATACCTACAAACATTTGTGTGGTATAAAAAATAATAATTTGTAAACTGATCTGGAAATAGATGGAAGAACTTAATGTCGGAAAAATGAAAAACTGAGAAGCACTGAACTTGACAGATCCGTCTATCCCTAGTCCTGACACCCGACCAGCTTATAAAGAACCCAGGGTTCCCTAGAAAACAGTTCGAAAACCACTTGGTATGTCATATTTAACTGTATTTCATAGCTGGTATGAAATAATATTTAATAACAGATATAATATCATAGTTGATGCGCAGTAATGTTTTTCTTTTTTTGTATATGACAACACTTGATAGTAGATATGCCACAGTCATTTGTTTTGGCAGTTGACAGTTTACAAGATTTTAGATTTGAATCCTTTTCAAAAAATCAAAACAATCAAGCAATACAAAGAAGTCTAAGGCCTTCAGGTTTTGAATTTTTGAAGAAAAACTCATATTCTACATGAGAATTTGAACTTTGAATTCAAAATTCGAATAGTCAAATTGGAAAAAGCTTGCAAATTCTCAACATATGCAAATAGCCATTTCTGTAGTCTTCCCAAGCAGTCCCCCATATGCCAGCTATGCTCTGGGTCAGTATCACATTATTTCAGGCTATGGGGTAAGGGGTGTTTTATGTGAGGTACACTGCTGAGGACTACAGCATCACAGCAGTACACAGAGAAAGAAACTCAAAGTAATTGCTTGAGATATTCTGGTGTGCATTTACCATCACATATGGCAAAAATGGGCCTAACAGAGTCTCACCTTGCCTAGAGTATTTCAGCCCCCTGCCCTTCAATCAAAGACTATCAAACACTCATGTGGGCAAGTGCCTCAAAAGAACAAAACCAGAACTGATCACTTTGAGTGTATTACAAATCAGAGGCAAAAGTTCCCAGGTTGTGTCAATTTTAGGCTCATTTTCCCCCCTTACCAGGAGAGGCCACTTCATATGAATTCTGGAGGATTCTGGTTGGGAACTAAAACTGGAGTTAGTTCAACAGGTCACTGGCGCTGTGATACAAGCCAAGTGCATTGACCACTTTAAGCTAAGTAGGTAACAAAAGGATGGGTCAATTGAAGACTGGGCCAGGAAATATTAAGCCAAAAGCACAGAAGAAAAAAATAGAAACTAATTCAAACAAAATCCTGGCAGATAGGAGAAATGAAGAATATGACCTAGAGAGCATGGGAGATGAAGGGAAAAATAAAGCTACTTAACAATATAATGTCTCTCAGTGTTATAAACTCAAATAATACATGTCTGCCCATACACTAACACATTCAGCAGAGGCCCTCCTTTCGGGCCAAAGTAAGCATTCAGTAAAACACCCATAATGGAGCTATGCATGCTAGCTTTCCCTACTGTCCTGTAAGTGTGCATGGCTAGGGTGACCAGATAAAATCCAGGTCAGGGCTCCTGTAACTTTAACAGTTGTTAACAGCCCCGACTCAGACTGGGGCCATGGCGCTTTGGGGGGAAGTTAAATTACCCCCCATTCACCCATTTCCCCCCCACAAAGATCCACGTACTCTGACCATGGGGGTGGGGGGGGACTTGATTAAAAAAAGAAAATAAGTTCTCTATTGACTCCAATGAAGGGTTATTGTTGTTTTGTAAACACCACCCCGTGGGGATAGAATTTCATTTTAAAAAATCAGTGAGGGGAAAAGTTTAAATACCCCCTCCAGAGGCAATGTTTATTTATTTTATTTATTTAAAAACATTTTTTATAGCACCACCTCGCCATTTCTGGCATCGTGGCGCTTTACAATAATACATAAAACAATTTCGATTAAGAACCCTCAACCCACATTAAAATTTAAACCACCCTTCCCCCAAACTCTTGTGAAAATAAGAACCCCTTACAGAGGTGTTTAAAACAATTGACTATGGTACTGATCTGAATTCTCTGTGGTAGCTCCCCAATTGTGGAACGATCTTCCCGACGAGGCCCGCCTGGCGCCAACATTGTTATCTTTTTGGCGCCAGGTCAAGACTTTCCTCTTCTCTCAGGCATTTGGCAATATCTGAGGAGCCTGGGTTTGTTTTGTTTTGTTTTTGTAGTTTTTTTTGAAGTGTTGAAGTGGTTTTTAAATGTACAGATTGTGTGTATGTTGTATGTTTTTGCTGTTTTAATTTTTGTATATTGTTTTTAATTGTTTTTAATCCTATGTAAACCGCCCAGAGAGCTTCGGCTATGGGGCGGTATACAAATGTAATAAATAAATAAATAAATATAAATTGGGACAACAGATGCTTAGAGGGGAGAGTAGGGAAAGCTAGCCTGCCCGATGCTTGCTTTAACAAATGTTTAGTTTTGCCCTCTGTTGCCCCAAGGGACGGGCGAACATGCAATGTTTGAGCTCATTGAGGTTCTCTGAAGTCCTCATCAAAGTTCAGTTCACTTCATTCACATTCCTGAGGGCGAGCATCATTTTTTTTTACTGGGAAAATGCACATTTGGGGGGAGGGGAGGGTGCCCAGATCGCCCAGGGTTTCCCGGTCTTAACCGGGAAAACTGGGACGATCCAGGCCGACTGGGGGGTGGCGGGGGCAAACTGGACCTCGAGGGGCCCGGATGGCAGGTCCTCCACCGCCGCTGGGTCCGCCGCCACCGCCGGGTCCTCCACCACCGCCGGGCTCATGAGGCTAGAGGCCGCGCGGAAGACGGCCGAATCCTGAAGTGATGTAATCGGCCCTCTCCCGCCTCTTCTGTGTGGCCTCTGGCCTCCTCGGAGTTTGTTGCGATGGCGACGAGCCCCGAGGAGCCCGGATGCCCGCGCGGAAGGGGTGGGGGAGGGCTGATTCCAGAAGTGATGTAATTGGCCTCCCCCGCCTCTTCCACGTGGGCATCCGGGCTCCTCGGGGCTTGTCGCCATCGTGACAAACCCCGAGGAGGCCAGAGGCCACACAGAAGAGGCGGGAGAGGGCCGATTACATCACTTCCGGATTCGGCCCTCTCCCCCTCTTCCGCACAGCCTCTGGCCTCACGAGCCCGGCAGCAGAGGAGGAGGACCCGGCAGCAGCGAAGGACCCGGCAGAGGCAGTGGCAGCGGAGGACCCAGGAGGTCCGGGCTGGTGTTTTTTGGGAGTGGGTGGCTTGGTGGTGGGGTTTGTTTCGGGTGGTGGGGTGGCGCCTACTTGTTGGCTGCATGGCGGGCGGCCTTTTTAATTTTTTTTATTTTATGTTGGGGGGGGTCTGCTTTGGTGGGCACACCCCCTTTTGGTGGCCATTTTGAACCGGGATTTTGTTTTGCAAAATCTGTTCACCCTAGGGGAGGGAATATGCATTTTTAAAAGTATACACTCAAAGTGCTAAAGCATAAAAATGCACATTTGGGGAGATGCACATTTTCAGAAGTGTGGACTTGAACAAGTGCACACTATTGAACACGAACGCAAGCTCAGAAAATGGCAAAACATTGCGTTCAGGACTGCGAATGGGACATGTTCACATGATTTGTGAATGGTAGAAACTTTTTTGCACATCCCTAGTTGCCCCTACCACCTAAGGTGTGACAGCAATAGTCCCAAGGAATCTTGCATGATACCTATTTTGACATCATTTTGGTGCTAGGAGAAGACCTGTCTCATTTTCCCAGGCTTTTTAATCTGAGCTAGAGATGTGAAGGCCCAGGGGAAAATAGGGGGAAATGGATGAGGGAGGGAGGGAGGGAGACAGAAAATGTTGAAATACTGTCTACAATTTATTTCTCCAGGATTTGGGGGAAATTTGGGGGAAGATGGTTGTTGTTGTTTTTTCTGATCCCCTAACCATTTTTTCTGGGAGGGCGTGTGTGCGTTCAGGCCTTCACAGCTCTAATCTGCCTTATTTCTTTGATGTTGCTTTGCATTCGTTTATCTCTGCTGATTGCTTTCACCCTGCTTTTTATAGTTGGGTTGCTTTTAATGCTTTTGTTGCAATTTTAATCTTTGTAAGTCACCAGGGAACTTGCTGAAGAGTACAGTATAAATCTCCAAAAATAAAATCAACTTTCCGATTCGCTATCTTGACTTCAGTGGTAGTGACGGTTTTGAACATTATCCAAGCACAGGACTCAATGAAATCCAGGGAGGTTTGTAATGTTCTCCTCAATATAAATGAAACATTACAATTTCAGTAGTGCTTCTCTGGCAGAGAATAAAATAGGAGCAGAAAAGGAACTTCAACCTTTCCTCAATGCCTGTTTCCCAACCTCCCCATCCCCACAGATTCCTCCAAGCCCCCTCAAATCTCATACTGTTCTCACAATGGAGGAAAAGGGGTTGCCAGAAGCAAGGACTGCTGGGAAATGTAGTTTTTCCACCATGCGATTTAGCAGTGATGGGGATAGGACATTACCCACTGCTCCTTGAATCTCTCAAGGCACTATAGGGAACTTTTCTGGCCCAAGGGCTGCATTCTGGCCCAAGGGCTGCATTGATTCCAGACAGGCACATCAATGGAAGGCACATGTCAACAGTGAGTGGAGCAACAGCCCAAATTAAGAGAACTTTTAGATGGGGAAATCGCATTTCCTGACCACTGCTCTCTTCCTGGTCCTCTTCCGTGTTTGTATCCAGCACAATTACATGGAGAAAAGAGCAGCAACCACATGGCCTGTACATTTCCATGGGACAGCACCCTCTAGTGGTCATTTTATAGCACAACTTTAGAAGAGTCAGGTTTACTGAGGTTTATTTTACAACTCTAAAACTAAGAAAAGGAGTGGGAGACATGCAGGAGGCAGACGACATTGTCAAAAGGACCCGCGAAAATCCGTGAGTAGCCAGTAACGAGCATGCTATAAATTACTCATTTGACGAAGCTCAAAGGTGGGCCATTCCTACTGTTGGCATTGCAGCCCCCAGGCTACTTCCCTGGACATACACACCCACACCATTCACACACCAATTGGAAAGGTAGTGAACTGCCCATGGAAGGAGATTTCTGTCTTCTTTCATGGGCCATACACTGCCTTTCTGTGCTGTAGGGTGAAAAGGGGCTCCTCTTGTCTCTTCACAGAAAACGAACACTGTTATTTCTTTTCTGCTCTGTCCCTTGGTCACCATGCAGCATGGAAAAGCAGCAGGAAAGAGGAGCCTGCGAGAGGGGGTGGGATCTGGGAGATGCTGGTGGGCCAGAATACGGAAGCCCGTGGGTCATACCTGGCCCATGAGCCAGAAGTCTACATGCCTGAGCTATAGCAGTGTGCCTGACATTAGAGATGGGGCAGGGAGACAACTCCTCCCCCCTGCCTTTGCTGCCACTGCTGGAGCAACAACAAAGGTAAGCACGGGGGTGGGGGGAGACTTGAGGAGAGGCAGCCAGGTGGATGGACAGATGGATGAGGAGCTTTTGGATGCCCAAGGGGTGAGTGGTGATGGAATTGGACACTGCTGTGCTCCCAGCGACATCTTTGGGGGTGTAACAGGATTCAAAATAGACTTTGAAGTGGGTTTGAAAGAACTGGGTTCTTTTCCAAGTTTTTTAAGGGCCCAATCCTTCTGAACAAAACTAGGGGGAGTTTGCCCATCATCATGCTGTGCTACCACTTTTAGTTATGATTTGCTTCTTTGTACTGCTAATGCAGGAGAAACATCATTAGTACATCATAACTGAAATCTCCCTCCCTCTTTCTTAAACAAAAAAAAAGTTTCTGTTCTGAATTTGTCGTCCCCAACTTGTTAAAATTCCTGCTATATGACAGACAGGTGTATGCCCAAAGCTTCTCACCTGGTATAAAAAGTTGGTGCTAACGCTGTATTTATTAGCATCCTTATGTTTAATTTATTGTTGCATTTATAAAATATATATTTATACAAACAGTTACATTGATAAACACAAAACCACGGGCAGCCTTTTATTTTTATTTTTTAGCTTTCAAATTCCTAAAGCCAGCCACAATATACCTAGGTAACTGATGTCCTCTGCTGACATCTAGCGGTAACTCACAATCATAGGCATAAATGTAATGTAGATATAAGGAATCTAACCTCTCTCTAGGTAGCATTGCCTTTACAAATGTTCTCCAGTATATATACCCTTAGCTTTTATATTTTCCAGATCTTTTAATATATTATCTGTAAACTGACAGTACTGTGACTTTGGGTGGTTTTAGATATACCATGTATCAATCTAGGAATAATAAAATCGCTATCAAATCCTACTATTTCCTCTTGATTTGCATGAAAACAACCAAGCAACACATCCAATGGTGCAGTTATACTGGCCACTAGTGCTGGGCCAAATCCTGCCCCCTATTTTTGGGAACTTCCTCTCTCCCTACAAAATAGGCATTGTTTTTTTCTGCCTCTTTCACAGGAAGGGGAGGGGATCTGGAGAATTTTCTCCTTGGGGAGGGAGACAGGGTTTCCACATACCTTTTTTAAGCGCAGCCAATTGCTGAGAGACCTTCTTCCTATTTTTTGGTTTGTTTGTTTTTAAACACCCTGTTCCTCCAACATTTGGAGGAGTCTAGCAGTTCTTAGTGAATGCTTTTTGGAGACCATGTGACCTCGCCCTCTCCAATAAGCATCCAGTAAGCATTCCTGGGTTCCTTAAAATGCTGGGATGTTTTTTAAAAAATAAAAAGAAAGAAAGAAGACCCCTCAACAACTGGCTACATTTTTAAAAGTATGTGGAAAACCTGGCCCCCTCCCCAAGGAGAATTTTTCCAAAATTCTCACCTCTTCCAGTCTCTTTCACCTGAGTTTTCATTTTCCACTACCCACCACGGAATGCCAAAAATGGAATGGTCGAAATTTTCAGCACAACAGTACTGGCCACCATTATGCTAGAGTTTACACTAGGTAATAAGCACACAAACTACATCCTCTCTCCTCCTCTGCAGCTCCAAGCACCTCGGCCATATCTGCTTTGGAGAGTCCCCCAACCAGGATGAAGAAGTTCCATTCCAAAGTTCTGCCACATCTCAAATCACCACATTCAAAATAACTTCATGTAGCCATTAAATATTCAGAACAAACTAGTACTTTGCCTCACCATGCAGAACCATTTCCATGGAGTAAAGCAGAATTTTGGCAGCTCAGGGTTGGATACTTGTGGCTGTCTAGATGCCTTCCCCCATCAGCCCATGCCAGCATGGCCAATGGATAGAGATAATGGGAGTTGTAGGCTGTCATCATCTGGAAGTCCAGGTTCCCTACCTATGCCCTAGCTCCACCTTCTGTGAGTAAGAATATACTAAATGGGTGTGGGCAGAATAACCATACAACCTTCCTCCCAATACCGAGCCAGCCATGGTGATGGTATTAAAAGCTACTAAGAGAGCAATCCTAGAGTCCCTGGGAAAGTGTCCCAGAAACTATAGGATTGCTCGGAAAAACTTCTCTGAGGTCAGAAACAGTGCCTCGACCTCAGAAGGGGGAGTCAGAGATCCCCTCCCCTGCCCCTTGCAGCTGGTGCAGAAAGAACTACACCAGCTGCCCTCTGAGGTCAGAAAAGTGACCTAAGAGGAGGAAGAAAGGCGGTGTTCCAGTATGTGTGGAGGGGAGGAGACCAGGGAGGCCAAGATACAAGATAACCTGAGCCTTCTCCAGCCTCCTTTCTTTCCCCTTCAAAGTATCTGTGCTAGATAGGCTGAAAAGCCCATCTAGCAAAGACAAAAGACCAGGAGGTGAAGATCGTTTCCACCACGCTTCCCACCCTGCTGGCTTCAACCCAGTAGAGCATAGGCATCCCAGAAGTCTCCAAGTTTGGAGGCTTTCGAGCAGCGAGGGCTCAATTGACAAAAGAACCAACACTGGCTCAGTTCAGACGACTTATTAAGCAACGGAGGGGAAATAACGTACTGATGGTGCGTTAAAGAGGAGCTCCACAGACAACATGCTGCAGCAGGCACTGCACGGAACCAGCAAACGGCCCAGTTGTTAATAGCGTACGCAGTTCTGACTGACAGCTTGGCCGCCATGTTCTCCACTCACCGATCTCCGCTAGTCCTCCCACAGGTATCCCAGAACACACCGTAGCCAAAAATCCATGGGTGCTGCCATTGAAGCCGATGCTGGACATGCTTCCCAAACCCCATTGGCCGCTGCAGGAATGGGCGGAACACAGCAGCCTCGGGCAAAGAGGCAGCCAGGAGAAACGGCCGCACCAATACAGTGGCCGCATCCCGCACCCAGCACTATACTCCAAACGTTGGCACCCACGCCCCAGGGAGGGCAACCCACGTCCCCCAGCTCCCAGCCACAACCACCTCCCTCCCAGAGCATCCACACACACACACAGGAAAGAAGGCAAGAGTGAGGCAGTTAGGAAAACTTTATTCAGCAGGGAGCTCAGACATGGGCAATAAGGCACATGGCCACTACGAAGCAAGGGCACAGCCAACGGAAAGACCAGGCGCCCTCAGGAAGGGAGATGGTGACTGGAAGGCACAGCAATGAAGAGGGAACAGCTGAGCCCACACCCCCAGGGAGCCAGATATGGAGCGGGCAAAGGGAAAGAGGAGGGGAGGGGCGGCACGCCAGGGAGAGATGCCAGTCCACAGATGGAACTCCACAGCCGACGCTCACAGAGGGTGGGGGTAGCGCAGCCAGATCCAGGCACTGATGCTCTCACGCACCCATGATGCCTCCAAATGGGCGCGACGCTCCTCAACGGGATTCTCGAGGCCCAGCAAAGCCCGTCCACAGCAATGGTGTTGGCGTCCTCACCCACCCGGGGGAGGTCGGGGTGCTCAGCCAGTAGCACATCCCCACGGGACTCGCAGATGTTGTGCAGGATGCAGCAGCACACCATCATGTCTGGAATTATGTCGGCCTGCAAGTCCAACAAACTAAACAGGGAGTGCCAACGCTCCTTCAGATGCCCAAAGGCACGCTCCATGGACAGGCGGGCATGGCAATGGTAGTAGTTGTATTTACGCTGGACGTTGGTGCGGGGGTAGCGGGAGTAACTGCAAGGCGAATGCCTGGTCGGCCAGGAGGAGTGGACCCACCGCACGGCCGCACACGGAAGCGGGCCCGGAAGTCAGGAAGCGCCCCGATGTCAGCTTGGCAGCCAGGGGGGAGTTCCAGAAGACAGCTGTGTCGTGGCTCCGCCCAGACACGCCCGCATAAACGTCCATGAAGCGGCCCTTTGCATCCACCATCGCCTGGAGAACCATGCTGTAGAAATGCTTGCGGTTGTAGTACTCCTCGCCATGGGAGGGGGGCCACAATGCGCATGTGGGTCGAGTCCATTGCCCCCACCGCCCATGGGAAGCCCAGGACATGGAAGCCACGCATGTTCTCCTTCTCGTCCCTGACACAGATGACGTCGGCCAGGTACAGCTCGTTCAGCACGCTCACCATCTCATGGAAGATCTCGCACGTGGTGGACATGCCCACCCCAAAGATGGTCAACAGCGGCAGGTAGCCCACGTTGAATGCCAGCTTGTACAGCGTCAGGGCAAGGTGACGTGAAACAGGAATGCTCGGGCGCATGTTCTTATACTCCCTCAGCAGGACAGGGGTCACCTCAGCCACCAGCACCTCGAACGTCATGCGGGACATGCGGAAGCTCCCACGGAAGCGCTTGTCATCCCAGTCCTCCAAGTCCTGCATCTCCTTCCACATGGCATCCATACGGGGGAGCACCCAGTGGCGGACAGTCTCGTGCTCAGAAAGAAGCTTAGCCGACGTGCAGGGCTTCCTTGGCCGTGCCTTCAGCCAGTTTCTCCACAATCATCGTGGTCGCCACACGGCGGCGAATCAGCTGCAGGATGGCAGCCGGAGACAAGGCACGGCCTCCGCTGCGCCAAGGGGCCAGCGGAGGGCCTCCGTTCCGAACACTGGATCCGTGGGCAAGGCCCCACGGAGGAGCCTCAGCCGGGCATGTAGCAAGTCCTCCTCGTCGCCGTCACCGTGGTTCTGCATGGCTGCCTGGATCGCCCCCTGCAAGCAGGCTATGGTGAGCCCCCTTTGCTCCATAGTCGCCAATGCCAGGGTGGCCAGAGGGGGGGCGGGCATGACGGGAGGAGCGGTGAGCATGTCGGAGCAGGAGGGCAGAGGGAGGTGGGGAAAGGCCGGCAGCATGGGACAGCCAACTACGGTAGCATGGGAATGGGAGGGCAGGAGGAGTTGTTCTGGCTAAAACACACCTGCAAGAGAGGGGAGTGAAAGGTAGTGGCCAGAGTGGGGTGCGCGAAGGGGACTCGGCACAGCAGGATGAGGCTAAGTTACGACTGAGGGGGGATGGGTGAGAGCCTCCATGCCGGCGGAAGGGCCTATGGCCGGCCATTGATCGGACGGCAGCAACGCCGGACGCTTCGTTCCAGACGTCGAATGTGACGTATGACTTCTCCCAGGGCCACCTCTAGAGCGTGGAGACGCCGTGCCTTTTGGGCCCTCCTCCTTCTGTGGATGGCACGGCGGAGAGAGCACAGTTTCACTGGGAGGTGAGAACAGAAGGGGGGAGGGGATGGGGGGATAGCCATCAGTGACACGGAGGCCACAGCAACGCCAATGCACCCTGCCCGACTGCCCCGTAACCAACCTCCACGCTGCAGGGCCCTGCGGCGTTGGACAATGCGGCCTGCGCGGAGCCCTTCGGACCTGTAGGGTGATGCCATCTCAACGGGAGTTGGCTGCAATGAGGGGAGATGGGGCCGACACCAAAAGGCATCCAGGGTGTGCTACAACGTTGCAAAGGGATGCTGATGGACATGGCCTTGAGCATCCAGAACGGGCAGAGGGAGGCGCCGGCTAGAGGGATGGGAATCTAAAGGGGCCTTATCATGTCTAAGGCTGGGGGCGAGTCAACTACTGTATACCCCTATGGTCCCTTGGCGGATGGGCCTAGGGACCCGTAGGATGACCATGGCTTAGGCCATGTCGTGCTGTGAGGGCCTTTCCGCCCCCTCCTCATCCTCCTCCTCTGCCTCCTCTGCCTCCTCTGCCTCCTCCCCCTCCTCCTCTCCCTCTTCGTCAGAGTCTGGTGGGATGTCGCAGCCCCTCTTTGCCCGGCTGCCTATGCACCACTGCTTCTGTCCTCCAGCCACCCCCCCCCCTGACTTCCCTGAGGCACCTGCTGCTGCTGACGCCACATGTGGGGCCCGATATGCTGCGGCCATTGGCGGGGGCAAGTACTGCTGCGGCGGCGGCATGTATCCGTATGGCACCATGTAGGGGGCGGGCTGTGGGGGACCATGGTAGGCACCCCGGAATGATTGGGCGAGCTCCCTGAGCACCTTGGTTTGGCGGTCGATGGCTGCTGTGCTCTCCCGCATGCCTCAGACAATGATGGCATCAGTGGCCGCCATGGCCTCAGTCATCCCGTTGACATGGTTCTCTAGACCTTGACGCACGTCCCTCCCCACCTCCCTTATGGCTTGGGTGCAATTTTCCACAGCTTGACTGACCGTGTGCAAGGCCCACACGGTGAGGATGCGCTCCTTGATGCACCTGGCCTCCTCCTCACCTGCCATGCGTGTGAACAGCCCGTGGATGTGTTCCCCTGTTGTCTCCGTGACCATGACCAACTATCTCGCCACCTGCAGCCGGTCTGCCTTGCGCCTGTTGCGCATCCGGACACACCTCTGCGCATTGGTCAGGGGACGGGCTTCTTCAGCCGCGGCTGCACTGTGCTCACCTGCGGACAGTGGCGGAGGCTCCTCCTCCAGGGGGGGCGCTCCCTCCATCGGCACGTCTTTTGGCTGCGGGGCCCTCTCGATCTCCTCCTCGAGCACAGCCTCCCCGATCTCGAGCTCGGCTTCCAGAGGTGCATCCTCCTCCATCACCTCCATCTCCATGAAGGTGTCATCAGTGGCCTGCGTATCGATGTCCCGCAGCTCTTCCTGGGACGGTGACAGTTCTGGCTCCAGCACATCGCCCACCTGTTGTTCGATGAGCTGCTCCATTTCGACCTGGTCCTCCTGTGACACTGGCCCCGTCTCCATCACAGCAGCCAAGATGCTGCAGGCGAAACCCTGCACCGTGGTGCTGCGTTTCGATGACCCCAGCCGCATATGGGGTGCTGGCACTGGCTGTGGCACTCACCCTGTGGTGGCAGCCACACGTCCCATCGCGGGAGTCACTGTCGGGCACGACAGCCCTGGCCCTTCATCCTCCTGCTGGTCTCTGGCACCAGCAGTTCGAGTGCGGAATCCTCTACCTGCATGTCCACACAGATGAGCCGTAGGAAGGCCGTGGGGCTGCTGCTGCTGGAGGAGGAGGCTGGCGTGGGGGAGATGCTCCTTGAGGTGGTGGCTGTTCCGGGCGGCACTGGTGGCAGCCTCGCAAGCACCGATGGGCTTTGGGATGCTGCGGGACTGGCCATCGGCTTCGCCTTGGCCAGACCTACTTCAGCTGATGCCCTCACGGCCTTCTTGCCAGTGGGTGTTGGGCGTGGGGCATCCCTCCGTGCCGGCGGCTGTGGTTTCCGTGCGGTGGGGCCCTCCTCACGTTGCGCCCCTTGGTCCAGCTGTGCTCATTGTCATGTGCACGACGGCTCGTTGGTGGTGACCCCGCTGCCTGCCGTGTGTCCCGGGACGACGTCGTGGCGCTCCAACAGCAGGCGTGCCAGTTCGTCGTAGAAGGGCATGGTGCATGGCTGCACACCGCTTCTTTTATTGTGGGTGATGATCTCCTTGAACTTCCTCTTAAGTCCATGGAGCTTGTCCTTGCATTGCCTGCCATAGCAGTTATGTCCTCATTCCTGCATCTGCTTGGCGAGCCAGGGGTAGAGGTGATCATGCCTGGCTGTGGCCATGATCCTCCTGGCTTCCAGGCTGCTCCACAGCTCTATGAAGTGCCCGATCTCTGTCTGGGACCAGTGCTGCGCTCTGTGTCTTTCCGGGGGGTCCTGGCTTCTCCCCTCTCCAGGGGTTTGTGAGCCGGCGTCCTCAGCCAGGTCGCCCCGGGCCCCCTCTCCCTCTGGCTCCATGTTGCTGGCGGGTGTGTGTTTCAGTGGTGATGGTGGTCTGTACCCTGGGCTGCCTATCCCCGTCCCGTGTGCTTGTATGATGGTGGGTGCTGATGTGTCATTGTGCTTGCTGTGAATGTGCCCTGTGCGTAGGCGTTGTTGCCGTTGCTGGCCGGGGCCGCTTCTTGTCCTTGGGATTGTGCATACCTCCGCCTGTTTTCCACAACATCCGCAGGTGGCTGGCTGTCGCCCACAGGCGCCCTTTACCTTGGCGTTTCATGCATCTTGGGGATGTACGTGGCCGTTGCTCGCTGTCCAGCTGTGTTGGGCGGATGAGGGGAGGTTTGGCGGACGCCGCTTCCCCGGCCCTCGTGCTTCTGGGTGAGGTGACGGGCGAGGTGGCGGTGCAGTGGGGGTCTGCTTCGGGTGGGTTGCTGTTTTCCCTGTTGGAGTGGGGGGGCTGCCCCTTGCTCCAGGGCGCCTGGGGGTGTTGCTTATTACGTTTCCTCCTCCCCCCCCCCTTTGCCGTGGTTCCCTTCTGGCATGCATCCCTTTCCGTTTGGGTGGCTGACTGGGCGCCTGTCATGCGTGATTGCAGGAGCTGGCCCCTTGTTGCGCTCCATGCCGGTTGCTATGGTGGCGAGCCTGGGGATCTGTTGCGATCATGCTTGAGCAGCCGCCCACGGTCTGCCGCTCTTGCCGCTCGCCTCTCTGGTCTTTTGTGATAACGTACTCAACGCACTTGATTAACACACGCACCCCTCCAGACGACATATTACTCAATTGACTAATCCCTAAACAACGTGCAAGCGCGTTGTTTCGCTCCGTTGTTTAATTCTACCGATTAGCATACTGTGGGTTGTGTGTGTGTTGTGTGCCTCCCTCCAGACGACACATTAAATAACTCAACAGACGGTTGTTTAATTAACCCACCGTTGCTTAATGTGTCATCCGAATTGAGCCATTGTCTCATTCCCTGACTGGGAGGGCAGGAGTAGGCAACACTAGGGTGACCATATGAAAAGGAGGACAGTCCTCCTGTATGTTTAACACTTGGATAGAAAAGGGAATTTCAGCAGTAGTCATTCATATGCATGCATCAACTGGTGAAATTCCCTCTTCATCACAATAGTTAAAGCTGCAGGAGCTCTGCCCTCTTTTGTATCTGGTCACTCTAGTATAGCTAGAGGGTATAGCTAAAGTGACCAGATACAAAAGAGGGCAGGGCTCCTGCAGCTTTAACTGTTGTGATGAAGAGGGAATTTCAGCAGGTGCTGTATGCATACAAATGATGTCTGCTGAAATACATCTTTTCTATACAACTGTTAAAGATACAGGAGCCCTGTCCTCCTTTTCATATGGTCACTGTGCTGCCACAACCTCAAACACTAGGCCTAGACAAGCACACCCCTCTCAGGCTAAGCACCACTACTTAAATACCTGAGGGAAGGATAAAAGATACACCACTTCTCCCTTATAACAGAGGGGGAAAGGGTATTAAGGTTTTGAAAAAGGTTTTCCTGTGAGTATATTGGCTGAAGGTGTAATGTTATGTGTTTCTTTATAAACTAAGAGAGCAGGTTACAAAGTCAAGCTGACACGTGGTTTGTGGTAGCAAAAATAAAAGAAAAAAATTATTGTTGTTTACAGTTCTTTCAAAATCAATTTCAAACCTGCCTATTCTTAATACTTCTAATAATCTTACTAATAATCCCAAATCCTTAAAATATTCTATTTAATTTCTCTTCATACACTCCTGACCAGAACACACACAGCTATCTTCCACCGAACTACCGTCCACCCAACCAACACAATAATCTACAAACCACTCTCTCACACAATATATACTCTTCCCCCTCCCTTTTCCAGCATCATCAGCCACACCCACTCAGTCCAACATTCCACACTTTCCAGACATACTAACCAGACATACTTAAGGAGACAGAAATGTGGGGTATCGCCACATATCTCCCCCTTCCTTTAAAACCCAAGTACGGCACTGGTGTGCTTGACGCAGGGTTATGGGAATGTCAGTATTAAAACCTACCTGCATAACAATATAAATATACATAAATACTTAACAGTCCTGTGAGAAAACAAGTTAACAACCCTATCCTCCCAAAGTTATTGGCTTAAATTCTGGTCCATGAGCTCAATATTGAGGTCCAAATCAAAAGTCTCATTTTCCCACTGAACTTGAAGACTCCCTGCGAGATAGTCCATCAGCTACGATGTTCTCCCGTCCAGCCACGTGCTGAATCTCTGCCTGGAACTCCTGGAACCGCCAAGACCACCACTGCAAAAGTTGGTTGTGGTTTCTCATCAACTGGAGCCACAACAGCGCTCAATGATCTGTTTGGAGGATGAAACGCTGGCTCCACATGTATGGTCTGATCTTGTCCAGGCCCACACGATCGCCAGACACTCCTTCTGCACTGTCGAGTAATTGCACTCACGATCTGACAACTTCCAACTGAAGTATGCCACAGGGTGCTGAATACTGTCCCTCGTTTGCATGAGGACAGCCCCTATCCCGACCTCAGATGCGTCGGTGGCCAAAATGAACTCTTGGTCAAAGTCTGGCGCAATTAATACTGGGGCGGTACACAGAGCTTGCTTCAACGTCTCAAAAGCACTCTGGCACCCCTCCAACCACTTGATTTTTTCTGGTTTTTGCTTCTTAGTCAATTCATGCAAGGGTGAAGCTATCTCCCCAAACTTGGGTATGAACCAGCGATAGTAGCCTGCAGTCCCAAGAAAGGCACGCACTTGCTTTTTACTAGTGGGAATGGGCTAGCTGTTTATGGCTTCCACTTTATTGGTAACTGAGGCAAGCATCCCACTTCCCACTATATGTCCCAGATAAATTACTTTGGACCTCCCAAATTGACACTTGGGAGCCTTAATTGTTAGACCTGCTGCCTCTATTGCTTTTAATACACATTCCAGGTGGGTCACATGTTCTGTCAGGGTCCCACTGTAAATGACAATGTCATCAATGTATGCCATTGCAAAGACAGACATCCCCTTCAGCACCTCGTTCACCAATCTTTGGAAGGAGGCGGGGCTATTCTTCAGTCCAAAAGGGAGCATCAAAAACTCAAATAAACCTTCAGAGGTTATAAATGCTGTTTTCTCCCTAGAACTCGCCTCTAGACTCATCTGCCAGAATTCCTTACAAAGGTCAAGGGTGGAAATGACATGGGCAGAGCTCAGTTGGTCTAATAAAGCATCCATCTGAGGCATCAGATAGGAAACTACTTCAGTGACTTTATTGATCTTCCTGAAGTCTACACAGAACCTAATAGATCCATCTGGTTTGGACACAAGGACAATTGGAGAGGCCCAGGGGCTATTAGATGGTTGAATAACCCCTAAGTGCAGCATATCTTGTTCCTCCCTCCTAACTGCCTTGAACACTTTCCCATTCACCCTATATGCAGTGGATCTAATAGGGCAATGAGATCCAGTTTTGATTTCATGGGTGATGAGGTCAGTTCGTCCCGACTTGGAACTGAACAAGTGGGAATATTTTTGCAGGATTCCCCAAATCGCTTCTTTAGTTGCTCTAGAAATGTCACTGCCCCAGTTTATACTTCCAATGCCACCATCTTCCTTGCTTTCCAGCACTAAATCAGGCTCTCTTACATTCTCTTCATGAAAAAAGCAGGAAAAGTGGTATACTGACATAGCACGCTCAGAATAGGGCTTCAGCATATTAATATGCACCACTTTGTGTAATATGCACCACTTTGTATTTCTCCTCATCAGGCAACTCAATGCGATATGTGGTTGGGTCTGATTTATCCTGAACAACTTATGGTCCCTCCCAACCAGCCTCAAGACTATTAGATTTCTTGGGCAGAAATACCATCACTCGGTCGTCAATCTCAAAGGTTCTAGCCCTAGCCCCTTTGTCATACCAATTCTTCTGTTTCTGTTGGGCTTTGGCTAGATTGGAGTGAGCCAGCTCCATAACTTCATGCATATCATTTTGCAAGTTAAGCACGTAATTAATAACTGACTCCTTCTCTTCTTCTACTTCCCCTTCCCAGCTCCACACACTGAGGAGACATTTCCATAGCTAATGGCTGCCTAGGGTTCACCTCACATTCCCCAGCACCACTAACCTGATAAAATTCAATAAGGGATCATTTAAATTCATCTACTGATTTGCCTTCCACTGGCAAACCCAGTGTCTGCCTTCTGTCTGTAAGGGCATCCTTCTTTAACCCCCAAATCTCTATGTTTCTACTAGACAGATAGATATATCTTTAATAAACAAAATGGGACTAGGATTTATTAAAATGTAGTCAGGAGTTTTAATCTTGAAATAGTAACACTTCTGTACCACCAAGGAGAAAATATCCTGTCAGACAGTTCTATCAAATCAACTTCTGACCTGAATATAATGTAGCCTTAACAGCTAAACACAGTACTTGACACAGTAACTGTATATCACAGAACCTTCTTTCCAAAAAGAGATTCCTTGTAATTTCTGATCACAGCAACTGACCAGAAAATCTACTTCGAATCCCACCAATGCTGCCACCAAATACGTGCCGCCACAGCCTCAAACACTAGGCCTAGATGAGCACACCCCTCTCAGGCTAAACACCACTACTTAAATACCTGAGGGAAGGATAAAAGATACACAACTTTTCCCTTATAACAGAGGGGGAAAGGGTATTAAGGTTTTGAAAAAGGTTCTCCTGTGAGTATATTGGCTGAAGGTATAATGTTATGTGTTTCTTTATAAACTAAGAGAGCAGGTTACATAGTCAAGCTGACACGTGGTTTGTGGTAGCAAAAATAAAAGAAAAAAAATATTGTTGTTTACAGTTCTTTCAAAATCAATTTCAAACCTGCCTATTCTTAATACTTCTAATAATCTTACTAATAATCCTAAATCCTTAAAATATTCTATTTAATTTCTCTTCATATACTCCTGACCAGAACACACACAGCTATCTTCCACCGAACTACCCTTCACCCAACCAACACAATAATCTACAAACCACTCTCTCACACAATATATACTCTTCCCCCTCCCTTTTCCAGCATCATCAGCCACACCCACTCAGGCCAACATTCTGCACAATCCAAACACACTAACCAGACATACTTAAGGAGACAGAAATGTGGTGTATCACCAGAGTCACCCTAGGCAACTCACAGCCCATGGGCTGCATGCAGACCCCCCAGCCTTTAGAGCAGTCTCTACTTCTTCCCATGATACAAAGGAAGCTCAAAAGGGCCACATTTAGTTTTAAAACAGATTAGCTAAACTTGGCCTTATAATCATTTTAAATAATTTTATTTACAGAAAAAATCAGCCTCCATCACTTTGCATCAGATCACCAAAGCTGGTGCTTTTCCAATACACATCCTGTTGCATATATTGGATAAAGATTCCCTTATTCAGGTTTGCGCAATAATTTTTTTTAAAAAAAATTGAAAAGATGGAGCTACTTCTATTTAACATGTTAAATGTGCTAATGTTCAGCACCTGGACTTTATCATTAGGAACATATTTAAGGGGGCCCCCTGTACAGTAAATGCCTCCTTTTAACAAAACTTTTTTATATCTGTAAAATTTCAATGCTTTGTTCTCAGATAATGTAGAAGTAAGCTGTGTTAAGTAGTCTAATCCAATAATGTTACCTTCTTTAAGACTTAAAACAGTACGGACTAGCTATTTAAACACTCTAATTTTTAAAACATCCATTATACATGAGAAAGTAGATAATAACGAATGGAGATAAATAGCAGGTTCTAATAATGATGCAATACATTACTCCACAATTTTATACTGCAATCAGCTAGCTGGGAGAGGGAGCACACTGAAAAAAAAATGAACTTCCTGTAAATGAAAGATGAAAACTTGGCAGCGTGTCTCAGACTGGAAGCAATGAGACACCAGGGGAGGGGTAGCACAAATATTTTTTTCTGTTTCTTGTTAGAAATAGATGCAATAATTACAGTCCAAGATCAGAATCCCCCAAAAGGTGGATTCTCCAACTTGACAGGCCACCAGGGCTGTATTGCGAATTGCCTTCAAAGCTCCCCCTAGTTTAAAAAGCACCTTTGATGCAATGCATTGCTGAAGGGCTGCTTTGATTGGAGGAGGAGGAGGAGGAAATGATGAAGTAACTGCTCAGTGGAGCACACAAATCTGATCCTGTAGTTCTCCAGATTATCGGTGGTATCTTCAGGAGAGAAAAGAAGTCATTGCAGAACTACAGTGCTCTGAAGAATGTTTTAAGATGAGGTCTGTATTTCTGTATTTCATTTGCAGAATACATTTTAGGTGCAGTCAGACAAAATATTCCTTTCCTTTTTTTTCTCTTTGAAAGCAATTACCGAACCTGCCATGAAGAGATTTTCCTCTGTTAAGTTGAAAGGCAGAATCATGTCTTCATGCTCCCTTAAGCTTTTTGTGTATTATCCTAGCATGCTAAGTTTAACCACATAGTCATGCAGGAGCTGGTTTACACTTGGGAAATGCCCATCACCAATAGAAAGATGAGTAGATGGGAGAAGAGAATTGGGCAATAGGCTCTCTTCTCTAATACCACTAAGCCTAATCAGCCGTTAGGACTCATTTCTTTTCTTCTTTTAACCTACCTGATGCTGAAAAACCTGTTTATTTTACGCCTTCAGCTTACACCGAGACGAGCATGCTACCCAAATCAAATCCTCCATGCTTTGTGATCAGGAATTTAGCTAATGGGCAGCTGATTCACAAAACCCAGGTTTTGTGAATTACCTCCATGTATTTATTGACCTGTTTTGCATGACATGCTAAGCCACAATGGGTCATTTCACTGGCGTGACATGTGAACCCAGACCATTTTTTTCATCATGGGTTGTTTTCCACAAACAAGCCATCCTGAAAACCTGACTTGTGGTTGCTCAGGTTGGCTAGTTGTGATGTCTGAACCCGGTAGGGTGACTTCATCACGGGTTGTTGGTAACGACTAGAGAAAGCCACCTGGCGAGAACAGTGAAAACCCCAGCCCCTCTTCACAATCTCGCTAGTGCCACTTTCATCCTCCTGTCAATGTCCACACCATCCTCCAAAATATCAAAAAGAAGGGAAACTGGAGAGTGCTGCAAACACGATAGTAAAAACAAAAAAAATGGTATTGCACAAGTGTGCACATTGAAATTTGCATAATTTCCCTTTCTGCTTTACTGCTCTGCCATGAAATTTGTGTATATTGCTCAATACCACTCATTTACCTGCCTTGAAATTTATGTAACTCTACTCATCCCCTTCACTCCCTGCAATGCCTTGAAATTTGCATATCTTGACTGTTCTCCACCACTGCTCTGTGTGTGTGTGTGTGTGTGTGTGTGTGTATTTCCAACCAAGTTTCCAACCAAAAAGCAGGGAAATTGGGAGTTATTGTTCTAACTGCTCTAAACAAAAAAAGAAAAGTAGGTGGCCCTTAGTTGTTCATCATCAGTTTTCCACAACTCCACTATCACCTCTGCATATCATATTCTCCATCCTGTCCTCATGGTTTATCTACTTTGAGAGAATGAGAATTTCACTTGCACTTTCTGCCTCTTTAGGGAGGATGTGGTGTTAAGGCTTGTGAGCCTGAACTCCCAATTTCCCTGCTTTTTGGTGCTTGGTTGGAAACTGTAGAGCCTTAATGTTGTTTTTGTAAACTGTAGGTTTTTTGTTTAATGAATTTCATGGCTTTGTATAACGGATAATGGGATATTATATGGTTGACAACCAAGCCAGCATTAGCCAGGATGTTACACCATCTTGACATCCAATAGAAAATCAAAGCTAGTGTTATGTGTTGAACTCACTTTTAAAATTAATAAATTAACCAAAATGCTTACATCTCCCCCATTTTTAAAGATAAAGAGATGAAACCTGGCATCATGGTAGCTCTTAAGT
Source organism: Anniella stebbinsi (assembly GCA_029215795.1). Taxonomy (NCBI): domain Eukaryota; kingdom Metazoa; phylum Chordata; class Lepidosauria; order Squamata; family Anniellidae; genus Anniella; species Anniella stebbinsi. The sequence goes on from JARDYH010000001.1 coordinate 328,661,940, forward strand.
ATAGATATTGCCATGCCAAGTTTGAAGCAGATCTGTTCATCCTTTGATTTTTAGGAAAAAAATTTAAGTTGGAATAAATTGTCCATTATAGCCTATGGAAATTTACTAAAATGCTTACAATTCCATCATTTCTAAAGATAAAGGGATGAAACTTGGCAGCATGACAGCTCTTAAGTAGGGATTGAGCCATGCCAAGTTGAAAGCAGTTCATGCCTTGAATTTTAGGATTTTTTTTAAGTCAAACTTTTAAAAAATCCTAAAAATCAAGGCATGAACCGATCTGCTTCCAACTTGGCTAGGGTGACCAACTGTCAGGATTTCCCTGGATTTGTCCTGGGTTTTGTTCTATCCTGGGTGTCGGGGGATTTTTTTGCAATTGTCTATAATGACCTGGAATGACACACTTTCCCCTTTAAGGCCACCATTAGCGTGGCAGGGGGGAATGACGTGCTTTCTGGAGGTGTGTAATTGTAGCCACACTGCTCCAATCAAGGCCTTAAAGGGGAAAGCATGTCATTCCCAGATATTATTGAAAATGGCCTGATTGGAGCAGTGGGGTGGGGGTGAGAATGACATGCTTTACCCTTCTCCACTCCAATTAGGGCCTTTAAGGTGGCTCCAGAAAGCCATTTCCTGCCCCCTACTAGGTCGCCTCTTTTTTGGGTTCCCAAATATGGTCACTCTACTCAATTCTTACACAGGCTGCATTGAATTTCCTTGGTTCTTGAAAAGCAACACACTTGCTTTTAGATTTCCCAGTCTCAGCATTCTATGGCCTGGTTCGGACATAACCCATTGGGGGGGGGGGGGGGACAACCATCAGTTGTGTTGCTTATCGTGTCGTGTGGAGGGCAACACACAACGTACACACAACTGACTGTATGCTATTTTAGCCAATTAAACAACGGAGAAAAACAACAGGCTTGCACATTGGTTATCCAGAGCCCTGTTAATTAACGTGTCGTGTGGCGGGGTGCATGCATTAACTTTGTGCATTGAGTGCGTTAGTACACAAGCCCATAGAGGCTGCCAGCAAGAGCAGCTGAACTTAGCTGGCCACTCTGCCACACCAACATCTCAATGCCGACATCGGCATAGCAACTGAGGATGCTCGTCTCCTCCCCCTGCAACTGTCACAGAGCTCACCAAAGGGCTTGCTCCTGAAAGGATGCGCTCCATGCAGGTGCGGCGGCACTGGCACCTCACAGCGCTCAATACTGGGAATTGTTCAGCATCCAAGCACAACCACAAAGCCCCCATCCATTCCGTGGGGGCAACAGATAGGGCTGCAACTGGGGAAACTGGGGGAAGAAGCGCACAAGTCTCACCCCACATCCTGCCCCTCAGAATCGGCCAGCTGCCCAGGAACACAGGGGCGCCACCTCCCTACCCAGCATCTAGTGCCCAACTCCCGCAAATGTTCCCCGGAAGGCCGCATCCCGTGTCCCGTCTGCACACCCACAAGCAGCCGGCATGGCAAAATGCAGCTCACCAGACCCCCTCCTCACATCCAACCTTGCCAGACAGTGCTCAGTGGCTCTGCGCTTCCCCAAGACACACAGAATGGCCATTCAAATGGCGCACACAGGCAGCCCACCTCCAGAACACACTGGTCACGCCAGCTGCAGTTGTTGTGTGAAACAACCAAAGGAATGCATAACACTCTCATGGTCATGCATCTCCCTGCCTGTATCAACACCTCCCATCCCTACTCTCCAGGGCAAATATCAATAACTATCTCCAGCTTCCTAGCCTCAACCCCTCTGCTGTCACACAGGATGGCAGCAGCCAGGAGCCCTCTGGAAGACGCAGAGTGCAGCACTGGTTTGTGGCAGAGATAGGGGGCTTCATAGAACTGTGGGGTAGCCCTGAAGACCGCAGGAGCATGGCCACAGCCAGGCATGACCAGCTGTACCCATGGCTCTCCAGGCAGATGATGGCACGGGGATTCGACTGCAATGCAAAACAATGCAAGGACAAGCTATACGGACTCAAGAGGAAGTTCAAGGAGATTGTCATGCACAATTACAGAACCGGGGCTGAGCCACACACCATGCCCTCCTACGATGAGCTGGCTCGCTTGCTGGTGGAGTGGCACGACGTTGTGCCAGGATACACGGCGGGCAGTAGTATCGCAACAGGCGTTACACCTCACCAGTGACAACGCACCCCAAAGCCGGTGTGAAGGCTGGCGGGCTAGGCGTGGGTCTCAGGGAGGCAGTGTGGACAGCCTTCTCTACAGATATGCAGGAGGAGCTGGAGGAACACCCAGAAGGTATACCTGCCCACCCTGCCCAGTACATCACCGTCCCTGACACCGAGCTCACATCCCAAGTGGACATGGAGGGCAGGCACGCTGTTCTGGAGGGATTCGACTGGCATGTCCTGGAGAACGTTACAGAAACTGAGCCTGTGACACAGGAGGTGCGAGACGAAATGGAGCAGCTCGTGGGCATCCAGGTGGGCAATGTCCTGGACCCAGAACTGGCGCTGTCCCAGGAAGAGCTCCAGGACATCTTTATGCAGCCCACCGAGGATACCTTTGTGGAAGTTGCTGAGATGGAGGAGGAGATGCTTCAGGAGGCCGAACTCCTAGCTGCAGAGGTCCTGGATGCAGAAGAGTTGGAGGACAAAGAGTTGAAGGAGCCAGCCCCCCTTGAAGAGGAGCCGCCACAACTTCCAATGAAGGCATGGCAGGTCGGAGCCGCGAGCTTTAAGCTCTGTGGAACTGGAAGGCTTGGCTGCTGTCTGGGGGCTCCCAGATAGAGTTAATTTCTCCAGATAAAAGGGGAATACAAAGAGCATGCCATTAAGTATCTCATAAACCCTTTGATGAGGTAATGAAGTCGAAATGGAAATTTCGTCAGAAGGACAGCATGAGAGGGAGGAGGTGGTGGCGTCCATCACTCACAAGCCATTCCAGACCCGATAAGACATAAGACCGACCAGCCTTCATTCCCCAAAAATGGGTAACATCTAGAGGGAAAGGAGTACATCTGCCACAGCAAAATCAATTAGAATAACAATTGTCTTGCAAGGAAAAAGAAAACGATCTCTTGTGGTATCCTGTGGGTGAGTCATCTTAAAGGCTTTTTTTTGAAGAAGAAGAAGGAGGAGGAGGAGGAGGAGGAGGGGGAGGAAGAAGAAAGAAAGAAAGAAAGAAAGAGAAAGAACAAAAGAAAGAAAGAAAGAAAGCTTTGAAATTACGAAGGGGATCACAGTTGTATAGTTTACATAAGAACTTAGAAGAAAAAGGGAGAAGAAAAGAAAGAAAGAAGAAAGAAAGAAAGAAAGAAAGAAAGAAAGAAAGAGAGGTAGGGAAATATAACTAATTGCCTCTTCCCTTTGAGAGGAATTCCAGTGAAAGCGGGAAACACTGCAAGGTTTTTATAATGAGAAACATTAAAAGAAAATTGAAGGAGTGTGTGAAAGTATTCCAGGAATTACAATTATGTATGCAAAACTGTTTCCAAAGATATGTGACAAAATGGATGGCATTGCAGAAAAATGGGAGTGTAAACTACGAGGGATAAAGATGGCGGAAAGACGAGAGAAGGTGCAAGAAAGGGAAAACTTGGATTTTACCACGAAACAAAGATCTAATGAGGTTAAAGGCATTTTGGATAACAGAAGAAAAGGATTTCCAAGGATGATCTTGAAAGAACTCAGCGACGGATTAAGGCGTGAAAAAGTTGTACCAGCGATCAACAGAGAACAAAGGAAATCTATTTTTATATGGGAAGCTTTGAGTGCAAAGTTAAAGCAGAGAGCAATCTCTCCGACAGTCAAAGGACATAAGGTGTTTGCAGGGTGAAACCAAAAGTGGCAGAGAGATCTAAAAGAGATTTTCCTTTTGAAACAGGTTGAAAAGTACTTTGAAGTAGGCTGGAAAGAAAAAAAAGGCATCTGACCTGGACTTGGTGGTGAACTGAGAATGAAGCTGGGGTTTTTTAATTCTTTCTTTGGGGGGGGGGGTCCCATTCTTTTTCTTTTTAAGAGGGTTAAAAATTGTGGAAACTCTAATATGCACTTATAATAAGGATAAGAATAAGCTTAATGTTGTTGTGAGAAAAGAGAAAAAGGGGAGAGGAGTTATGAGGGTAGGGAATTAGGTATGCTAAATAATGAAATAAATGTAATTTGCATTTGAATTTTTTTTATAAAAGGAGTGGAACAACTGGGGATTCAAGTAAAAATTTTGTCTAAAAGAAAGAAGAAAGGGGAAAAGCATAAAAAGAAAAAAGAGAGTAAAGAAAATTATTTTATTTTGTGCAAGAAGGGGAAGTTTCCTTTTTCTTTTTTTGTGAATTAAAATTTCTGCAAGAGAAAATATAGCATTTATATAACTGCTGTGGGGAAGGTAGGGGGTCCATTTTAAATGTTGTTTGTCTCTGTAAGTTTTATCTTTGTTTGAAAATAATAAAAATTTGAATTGAAGAAGAGGAGCCGCCGACCCCACCCACTACCAAGGAAGAAACAGGCCTAGCTTAACAAGTCCATCCCCTGACCAATGCTCAGAAGTGTGCCCTTCTTCGCAACAGGCACAAGGCAGACCAACTGCAGGTGGCAAAGGACCTGGTCACGGCCATGGAGGTGGCTGGAGGAAGGATCCATGAGCTATTCACACACATGGTGGGCGAGGAGGAGAGCAGAGACACGAAGAAGCGAGTCCTCACCGTGTGGGCGATGTGCCTGGCCACCCAAGCCGTGGAAGGATGCTCCCAGGCCATACGGGACTCGGGGCAGGCAGTGCACCCCCTGTCCCGTCTGCTGAAATTCCTCTGCAGTACACCCCCCATGCTTACACCAGGCTCCATTATCACTTTCCGTTGCTCTAGCAACTGCCTCCTTTAGGGACATCTGCCTGCTCAAGGCCACGTTGTTGTGGTGCCCTTCTGTTACAATGTTGCTGTTCCCAGAGATCTCCCATTTTCAGCCCCAGTGCCCCTCAGTCAAGGTCCAGCCCGTCGAGATGCCACCACCCTACAGTTCTGCTGGGCCCTGTGCTGGCCGGTGTAGCCTTGCAGGGAGGCGTGCGCCCAACGGCACCGCCACAGGGCTCTGCGGCAAAGAGGTGGTTGAATGGCCAGGTGAGAGTGGGGTTAGGGCTACCCCTAACAACTCCCTGGCACTGATGGCCATTTTTACTCCTCTCCCACCTCCTTCTCTTCCCCACCCCAGTGAAGCTGCTGTTCCTCTGTTTAGCCATTCTCAGCAGGCTACAGGGCAGGTGGCGTGCCAGCTCAACGCTATGGACCAAACCATGTGTGGTCTTCTGCATCACATTGGACGCCTGGAGCGGACTATCTGGCAGTGCCACCTTGCCGTCCCCCTGCAGCCACAGGCCTTGCCATCGGAATGACGGAGCAGCACCCCTCCCCTACTCAGTAGTGCCCTTGCTTCCTCATGGAGCACCACTGTTCCATGGCCGAACCCCTATTCTGGCCTCCTCCTTCCCCTCCCCTTTCTGGCAGGTGTGCAGTAGTCATAACATTGTGGCCATGTAATCTTACCACACTGCCATACTGGGTCATCCTATGCTGGCCATGGTGCCACCCCCTCCATACTTCTGCTTTGTGTCTGCTCCAGCACGTCCACCAGTCGTCCTGATGTGCCTCCCTCCCCTCTGCCCACTCCAATGCCTTTGCCAATGTCCCAGCAACAACTTGCTACGGCTGGCCTGCAGGCAGCCCTCCAGGTGGCTGAAGATAGTCATGGTGATGGCAATGTGGAGGATGCCCTGTGTGCCAGACGGAGGCACCTAGGTGGAACCAAGCCCACTAATTGTGTGTTCTGAAGGGGTGGTGGGCACTGGCCCCTTGGTGCTGTGGCATCCCTGCCCACTTTTCTGTCCGCCCTCCTGTCGTTGGTGCCCACCCACGATGCTGGCACAGAGATGGAAGAGATGTTGGGTAGGGAAACAGCCCTGGAAGCCCTGCACAGGATTCCAAGACTGGTGATGGCTGGCAACCTCTTTGAGCAGCACAATACCGTCCGCCGCTGGGTGCTTCCACGGACAGACGGCATGTGGGCACAGATGCAGAACTTAGAAGACTGGGATGATGAGCGTTTCCATGGGAGCTTCCAGATGCCCCATGTGACATTCGATCTGCTGGTGGCTGAAGTGACCCCAATTCTGCAGAGGCAATGTACCATCATGCGGTGGTCCATTCCAGTCTCCCGCTCCCTGGCCTTGATGCTGTACAAGTTGGCATTCAACATGGGCTACCTGCCCCTGTCGATGATCTTCGGGGTGGGCAAGTCGACTGCATGTGAGATCTTTTAGGAGACAGTGCACATGCTGAATGAGCTGTACCTCGCTGACGTCATCTGGATTGGCAACAAGGAGAAGAACATGCGTGTGCTTTCGGGTCCTGGGCTTTCCACGGGTGGTAGATGCACTGGACTCTACCCACGTGCGCATCCTGCCCCCCCCCCCCGGAGCGATGAGTACTACAACTGCAAGCATTACTACAGCATGGCTCTTCAGGCTGTGGTGTATGCCAAGGGGAGGTTCCTAGATGTGTATGCGGGGGTGTCTGGCTGGAGCCACAATATGGCCATCTTCTGGAACTCCCCCCTAGCAGACAAGCTGTCGACAAGGTGCTTCTTCTCCTCCAGGCCCGCTTCCATGTGTGGGCATTCTTTGGGCCCTGTGCTCCTGGCTGACCAGGCGTTTGCCCTTCAGCCGTGGCTGATGGTCCCTTACCACTACCCCTGCACAGCCATGCAGAGGAAGTTCAACTACTACCACTGCCGTGCCCACCTCCCTGTTGAGCACGCCTTTGGATGCCTGAAGGCACGTTGGCGCTCCCTGTTTAGCTTGCTTGACCTTCACTCTGACATCATCCCAGACATCATCGTGTGCTGCTGCATTCTACACAACATCTGTGAGTCTCGTGGGGATGTGTTACTGGCTGATCACCCTGACCTTCCTGTGGATGGGAGGGGTGTTGCGCCGTACCCAAGGCCCCTGAACCCGGCTGGGGAGCGTGGGGCACGTGCAGAAGCGGCACGAGTGCGTCAAAGGATCGGGGAGTGGATCTGGATGCACTACCCCCACGTGTGAGCAGCAGCTGTGGAATGGCGTCTGTGAACTGGCATTGCTTCCTAACAGAGAGGACTGCCCCTCCTCTCCTTGCGACGCTTGCTGCTTCTAGGTACCATGCTCTGAGGGGACCTTACCTTTGTGCCTCAGTGGTTGCCTTCGCCCAGGGCAAGGTTGGCTTGTCTTTCAGATTAATCCGCCAACGCTTTGCAATGCCCCAGTGCCCATGTAACCATTTCTATGGTACTTCCTGAATAAAGATAGTTCACATAGCCCCTCGCTTGCCATCGTTCCTGTGTGTTTGGGGCAGGCCACTGGGGGGGGGAGTGTCTGGGAAGTGGGGAGGCCTTTCTGATGCCGCGCAGCCCATATGGGGAGGGATAAGGGGCGATTGGGGGTAGGGCGGCCATGCATGAGGCTCTGTCACCCATGTGCACAATTTGGCCAGTGCTTGCATGAACGTTGGCCAAACGCTGCCTTCCTCAGCAGCGGATGGCGATGGGGAGGGTTGTAGGGGGTGGATCGAGCGGCTGTCGTGTCTGCATGGCACTGGGTGAGTGATCTGCGAATTGGCAGGGGCATCAAGGGTGCAGGTGTGATGGCGCTTGGGTGACGGGGGTGGGGTGCTATGATGGGGAAAGAGGGAAGCCGGTACATCTGTATGGCTACGCTGCTCAACCTCGCTGCTGAATCCAGAGAAGGGGATGCCCGCCCAGTGCCGCAGGGCAGCCAATGGGGCATGAGAGGCATGTCTTCCTGATGCTGCGATGTCAGCGGCCATAGATTTCAGGCTGGGGTATGACTGGGAGGCCTGTGGGAGGTAGGAGGGTGGGGAAAGGAGCGGGTGGACTGTTAGTCATGGCCAAGTACACTATTAACCCACGGAGCGGATGTCGCAGCCATGCAACCGGAGGGGCAACATGTCGTGTGGAGAGCACCAGCAGGATAATGCATGGTGAGTGTGTTATGAACTTCTCCGTTACCTAGTCCAAACACAGCCTATCTGTGCTATGAATCCCTGCTCTGTCTGTCCCTATAGTTTCCTGCAAGGCCCAGCCAGGGGAGGCCAGGGGAGGGTGGGATTCCCTCAGGTTCATCTGAGAGTGGGTGCTGTAGGACATGGAACTTCCAAGAGTGTTCAGGCCAGATTTCTGGCAGACCCAGCCAGGCAACGTTATGGCCTATTACTCCCTCCATTCGGTATCCTGCAGGAGCACCTGCCTCATAAAGCAAATGGCCACACAAGAAGTGTTATTTTGGTCTGCTGCTTTGTTTGTCTTTAGTAGTCCGTGGTCCAGACCTCTTCAGAAGGGGGAATAGTATTATGTGGTTGGGGCAAGTCTAAATTATCTCCAGGGGTCCCTTACTCAGTGCCTCTGATCTCAAAGAGATTGAGGATTTCCCCCCAACTCTGTTGTTCTTGAAGTTACTAGGCCTGTTGAAAATAGATTTTATAACATAATCAGGAAAACAATGAATACCCCTCTTAACTTGTTAAACCAATGAAAACATGCCACACAAGAAGTCTTAAGATACGAATGGTTTATAAAGAGAAATAAATGCAAAAGAACTAGGGTGACCAGATAAAATCCAGGTCAGGGCTCATGTAACTTTAACAGTTGTAGAGAAAAGGGAATTTCAGCCAGTGTCATTTGTATGCAATTAGTTCCTGATGAAATTCCCTCTTCATCACATCAGTTAAAGTTGCAGGGGCCCTGCCTTCTTTTGTATATGGTCACTCTAGTATAATGCATGCACCTTTAACTGTTGTGATGAAGAGGGAATATCACCAGGAACTAATTACATACAAATGACACTGGCTGAAATTCCCTTTTCTCTACAACTGTTAAAGTTACATGAGCCCTGACCTGGATTTTATCTGGTGAGCCTAAAAGAACATCAGATACAGAAGTGAAATCTGAAACATTAGTAGTAGTAGTAGTAGTAGTAGTAGTATCCTGCCTTTTGCCCAGTGCTAGGCCTCAAGGCGTCCTTACAAAATTAAAACATATACAGCTAAAGCCAATAAATAGAAATATACAAAAGTTAAAAATATAATTAAATACATTTCAATATTAAAACATTTAAAATACATAACAATTTAAAAGTCAAAGTTATGGACAGAGATCCAGATTATTTGCCAAAGACCTGCTGGAACAAAAAAGGGTTTGCCTGCCTCCAAAAACACATCAAGAAGGGAGCCAGTGATTAGAAAGAAAATACATGTGTACACTATGCAAAATACACTACAGTTTAAGTGTTTCTAAAGCTTATTAGAAAAACAGTGTGACTAGGCCAAAACCCACGTTGTAGGCCCAGAAGCACTTTGAAAGGTTGCAAAACTGTACTTAAAACGTACACCAGCCCAAACTAATTAAATAAAGTATTTGAAGATTTCAACTTTATAGCAGTATGAACCAAACTCTTAGAAATAAAAGTCAAAGGTATAGACAGAAGTCCAGATTATTTGCCAAAGGCCTGCTGGAACAAAAAGGGGTTTGCCTGCCTCCAAAAACACATCAAGGATGGAGCCAGTGTAGACTGCAATGATTAGACAGCTAACATGGGAGACCAGTGGAGGGAAGCGACAGGTTGTCTGGGTTGGGAGTTGGAGGGACTGCAGTAGTTTCACTCCTTCTTGGATAGCTGATTCCAGAAGGTGGTGCTGGGGGATTATAGCTCCGTGCCATGGTACTAGGCCATGGGGTTCCACAGGGCTCTAGTTTATCCCCTATGCTGTTCAACATCTACATGAAACTGCTGGGAGAGGTTATCCAGATATGTGTCATTATATGCAGAGGACACCCAGTTCTACCTCTCTTTTTCATTAAACTCAGGTGAGGCAGTGGCTTAGGGTGACCAGATTTTGGATACCAAAATCCCGGTCCCCCTTCCGCCCCCTCCCACCTAAAACAAAACCCCCGCCAAGCCACCCACCCCCCCAAAAAAACCAGCCCACACCTACTGGGTCCTCTGCCACCGCTGGGCTCGTGCAGCCGCCGCCGGGCTCGTGACACCGCTTCCACTGACACCGGGCTCGTGACACCGCTTCCACCGACACCGGGCTCATGCCAGAGGCTGCATGGAAGAGGGCTGATTCTGGAAGTGATGTAATCGGCCTCTCCCGCCTCTTTCGCGCAGGCATCTGGGCTCCTCGGGGCTCTTTGCCATCACAACAAACCCCGAGGAGGCTAGAGGCCACACAGAAGAGGCGAGAGAGGGCCAATTTCATCATTTCCGGATTTGGTCTTCTCCCGCCTCTTCCGCGCGGCCTCTGGCATGAGCCTGGCAGCTGTAGCTGCATGAGCCTAGCGGCGGCAGCGGCAGTAGCAGCGGCAGCGGCAGCAGCGGCGGCAGCGGCGGCAGCTGCATGAGCCTGGCTGCGGCTGCACAAACCCGGCAGCGGTGGCGGCGGCTGCATGAGCCCGGCGGCAGCAGCGGCTGCACGAGCCCGGCGGCGGTGGAGGCAGCAACATGTGCCCATAATCGGCCCTCTCCCACCTCTTCCGTGCGGGCATCATTTCCCCTGTTTGCCCCCGCTGCCCCCCGGTCGGCCCGGATTGCCCCAGTTTTCCCAGTTAGAACCGTGAAACCCTGGGCGATCTGGTCACCCTACAGTGGCTGTTCTGCATTAGTGCCTGGTTACAGTAATGGAGTGGATGAGGGCCAACAAACTGAGACTCAATCCAGACCAGACAGAGGTACTGCTAGTGTGTGGTTCGTCAATCTGACTAGGTGATGTTCAACCTGTTCTGGAGGGGATAGCACTTCCCCTAAAGGTTCAGATTCATTGTTTGGGGGTGCTCTTGGATCCAGAATTGTCACTTGAGGAACAAGTGGACTCTGTGGCACGGAGCACCTTTTATCAGCTTAGGCTGATATACCAAGTATGGCCTTATCTGGACAGAGATAGCCTAGCTACAGTTATCCATGTTTTGATAACCTCTTGTCTGGATTACCATAATGTGCTCTACATGGGGCTGCATTTGAAAATGATCCAGAAACTTCAGCTAGTCTGAAACAAGGCAGCAAGATTGTTAATGGGAGTGGCCAATGAGACCACATACTTTTCCAGTTTCACTAGCTGCCAGTCCAGGTCAGGGCCTGATTCAGAGTGCAAGTATTAACATTCAAAGCTCTAAATGGCTTGGGGCCAGGTTATCTGAAGGAATGCCTCCTCCCATATGTACCTGCCCAGACCCTAACACCATCTTCTGGGGTCCTTCTCCATGAGCCCCTGTCAAAGGAAGTGAGGCAGGTAGCTACCTTGAGGAGGGCCTTTTCTACTGTGGCACCCCGGCTGTGGAATGCGCTCCCCAGAGAGGTTTACCTGGCACCTACGTTATACTCCTTCCAATGCCAGGTGAAGACCTTTGTATTTTTCCAGTAGTTTAACATTTTACCTTCCTAGTCTTTTAACTTGCTGTTTAAAATCTGTATTTTAAATCCCTGCATCGTCGCTCACTTTTATTCTGGTTGTACTTTCATATTGTGGTTTAAATTTTGTGCTTAAATTGTATTTTATGGTTTAATTTTTTGTGAACCACCCAGAGAGCTTTGGCTATTGGGTGGTATAGAAATAAATAAATAAGCACAAAGCAGGAGTTGAGGGGGAGCCATAAGTGGCTGACAGCTGCAAGAGAAGATGTTCCTTACTTTGGGAAGCAGCCTTTTTAAACTTGGTGTTTCCAAGTGTCGAAGTGGAGGATGAAATTGACAAAGACATTGGCTGAATTTGGACAACACATTAAGCAACGGGGGGGGGGATGGACAATCATCAGTTGTGTTGCTCATTGTGTTGTGTGGAGGGTAACACACAGCTCACAAACTACTGACCGTATGCTATTCCGCCCAAATAAGCAACTGAGAGAAACAACTGGGTTGCAAGTTGTTTAGCTCGAAGCCAGTTGTTTAAAGTGTTGTGTGGAGGGGTGAGTGTGTTAATGGCGTGTGGTGAGTGGGTTAAAACACAAGCCCATAGAGGCAGGCGGCAAGAGCGACCAAAGCAGCAGCTGCCACTCTGCTACAACTGGCGCAACTTGCAGAGGCTGCTGGGATAAAACTGGGAGGACTGAGGGGGGTGGGGGGTGGGGAGAGGGGGGGCTGTGTCAGTCAAATGCTGGGTTGACTATTAGTCCACTCAATGCCAGCTCCAACCAACCACAGTTGTGTAGGAATATGTTGTGGTGTGGGGAGTACCCACAAAATAACCGTGAGTTGGCTACTCAACTCACCATTGACTAATGTGTTGTCCAAATTCAGGCATTGATAAGAGGAAAATAGGCAGGTTGCAGCAATACCGCAAATTTAAAAATAAACAAATGAAGTGTGGGAATAGGTTACCACATTCATAAGGGCTCAGAAATTTTTGTGGATTTGGCGATCTGATGTGGGAGTGGGGAAATTTTGCTCATGAGCTGGCAACCCCAGCAGACCTATTGCAGAAAGGGTGCTGATATAAGAAACAAGGATGCAAAGATGCCTAGGATACATGCCAGGAGCGGGCAGGAGGACTAAGGGGGAAACAAACTATGGCAAGCCACAGTGCACCCAATCAACTGTTGAGTAACATGGGTTATTGCGTGAAAAACCAACCCAAGTGGCTTATCTTCAGGGTGGCTTTGCATGATGTGCAAACTCGCCCATTGACTTTAGTGCATGCTGTAAGTGGCTTTGTGGTGAAGTGATTGTCGATTGCTCTGTCACTCAGATGGATTCAATTTGTAAACCCAAATGATTTGTGTGTGAGGAAAGTGACTTGCCTCATCATGGGCTAAATGATGTCAATCTGTTCATGCACTGGAATAATCAGATAATGGGTTTATCACCTGACCAGCTGGAAGGCACACTGAACCGGTCATGGTGCCTCGACTACGCAAAACATCTTTCCAGTGGGGTGGCTGTTGTGATCTTCGTCTTTCCTTCTTCTTGTGGCCCCACCTCTCCCACCTGCAAAATATGGGTTTCTCTTACGGAAATGCTATACAAACCATTTGTGTGCGCTTTTATGGAATTTTTCTGCATGGAGCTGGATAAATGGAGGCAGTCTTTCTTCCGTAGGGTTTAAGCACACAAGAAGAGCCCTGCTGGGTCAGACCAAAGGCCTGCCTAGTTCAGCATTATGTTGCCACAGTGGCCAACCAAATGCCTATGGGAAGCCCACAAGTAGGACATGAGTACAATGGCACCCTCCCACTCATATTCTCTTGCAACTAGTATTCAGAGACATACTGCATCTAATATTAGAGGTAATATATAGCCATCATGACTAGATGTCATAGAGAGCTGCTGTTGTTCCTTTGTCTATGTATTTCTTGTTGTCAGCTGGTATTATAAAGGTGTATGGCTCTTCCCATGTGTTGATTACTGCCATATGTGTGATTAATATGCAACAGCATGACTGAAGGGTGGCAGCAGAGTTGCCATGGCTGTTTTGGGAGAGACAATAATTGATCTGCTGTTACTTCTACACCTGTTGTGCTGTTATCCCTGCTGCTGGTTGAGTGTAGGATTGCAACTACATTATGTCTGATGACACAAGAGGACTATCGTGTTGCCTTTACCACGTGGGGTGCATACTATTTTTTACTGATTCTTCTGTTTCAGGATTGCATGCTTCTAAATTTAGAGTAAACTTTTTGTACTTAAACATATGTGATGTTACATTTTAGAAGAAATGTTGCTATTGAAAAAGGAAGAAAAGATCCAACATTTTCCTCTTCTCCTAAGGGATTGTTATTTCATTAATATATAGTGTGTGAAATACCATGAGAATACTATTTTGTACTTAGATTTACAAACTTGCTCTATGGTGAGACAACTTCATCTTCAGTTCTGTAAAACTTTCCTCTCTTCAATGAAAAGGTCTCAATTCCTTAGTATATTAAGACACTTTCAAAGTATTGCTTTGTATATTGTCCCAAAGGCTTGGTTCAACATGCATAACCCCCTTAAAGAAGTTATGGTCAAATATTTATAATATTAAGAGCTCATAAATTCCTTAGATGAAAATTACCTTGTTCTATGTTGGTTTTGCATTGTAGGCGCTCTGTTTTATTGACTTAACATGGGCAATAAATACTTTCTTCTTTTTATTACTTTTGGTTGGACGAAATCATGATATATATGTACAGTAAAGAAAGTATATTTAAATATTGGATTGGACCCAAAGGTGTCAATCCGTTCATGGAAGAAGTCCTTATAGGAATGCAAGGGTCTTTGACCAAGCAGAAGCTCCTGTGAATGGAAGGAGGAAGTTGATTTTCGGCCATTTCCCTTTTGCCCTGTGCCATCCACATTGTTCCAGAGGGTTCCCCAGACTTCCAGAGCATATTTTTAGTGGGCACAGAGAGCTTCAGTGGGGAGGGGGAATCAGCAAAAATAATCTCTCCACCTTTAGTTTATAGGAGCTTCTGCTGAAGTACCTTCTGCATTGTATGTGGGGCTGCCCTTGAAGACTGCTTCAAAACTGCAGTCAAAACACAGCTACGAACTGAAACCAGGCATTAGGAGCATATCCCACCAATGCTGAACAAGCTCCACTGGCTTCCAGTCTATTTCTGAGTACAGTTCTGAGTACAATTTAAAGGTCTACATGGCTTGGCAGCTGGGTACTTGAGGGATAACCTACCCACTTCATCTGAGGCCCTCTTTCAAATGGCTGTGCAATCTGAAGTGAGTCAAGTGGTAAGAGGAGAGAAGGTTTTTTGGGTTGTGTGGCACCCTGCTTGTGGAATTTTCTCTGCATGGAATCTCTGCTTACACTAGTGGTACCTCAGTAACAAAAGTGGAGTGGCAGTGTTGGAGAGCGCCCCACATGAAATCTCCCTTTGTTCTGAAAGCCCTATTTCCCCAGTCGCAGATGAATGGATGTTGTGGGTTGTGGTTTTAAAGTAATGAAAGAGATGTACTCACCAACGTCTCAGAGGCACTGTCCTCTTTATTATACCACCTATTCTGGACCTGAGCCCTGGCTCAAATGAAGTTGCATTATGCTTTCTGGTTGTAACTTAGGCTGCCTTTACAAGAGAGGTTTAAAGCTCTTCCAAGGCGCTTTAAAAAATTTACCTCTACAAGAACAGAGCGCAAATGGGGCGTAGAGGCGCATTATCTCTCCGATTATGCACATTATCGAATGCGCGTTAAACAGCGAGTTTTATTTTGTTCCGTCCGTTAAAGCGCATTTTGACTATGTGAACAAGCGCTTATGCGCATTAACTACTTGTAAAGTGCATTTTGGTCATCCCTTAATGAGCTTCGCCGCCTCTCGCCGCCTCTCGTGCAGAGGCATTAGGTGTAAATGCGCTTCAGCGATTATGCGCATAATCGCCTAACCAGGCGCAAAAGCGAATCCTTGTAGAGGGGACCTCATTCAGCCAGAATTTCCTCACATTGAAAAGTTCCGCTACAGGTAAGTTATGAAAAAACAAGGTAAATCAGGAGACAAATCACTGGCAATTAATCTTGGTCTTGTTGTTTCATCAAAGTACAATAGATTCCTCATTGCTTTGTTGGATCACATCAAAGGCCTATTTAGCCCACCATTCAGTTCCCATAGTGGTCAATGAGATGTCCTGCTTGTAGGCTTCCCATAGACATGAGCGCAATAGCACCCTTCCACTCATGCTCCCAGCAATTGATATTCAGAGGCATACTGCCTCATAGTGGAGATAGTCTAGTGCAGAAGAAGCTAACATTTCCCTCTTGAAATTCAATTATATTTGCATGAGCCATGCAACTTTGGCCATTTCAACACCATAGGGCTGTAAAAGGTGGGGAGTGGGCGATCCCAGAAGTAGCCACTTCTGAGATTGTTGCTTTCAAAACACATGTAACGGGCGTGACAGCCCGGGCTGCTCCCAGGCCGCCGAAAGTTGCGCCCGCCATTTTGCTTTTTTTTAAAAATGGAGAAGAGTGCTCCTGCACAAAAGTAAGTATAAAAAAACACACCACACGTGATCGCACCGCTTCCCACCCCGCCATGCTGGGGATGACGATTTTGGGTCTCCCCCCTCTCCTGATGGCCTTGGAGCTGCGCGGTGCAGCTCCGTCACCATCGGTGCTGCCGCAGTTACTCACACGTACTTGAGGCAGCACCGGGGTGGGTGGCCACATCTTCCATGGTCCCGGGAACTTCCAGGGACCACAGAAAAATTCAGGATTTTTCTGGTTCCGGGGAATCAGAAAAAATCCTATTTCCCCCCCCCCCCGTCCCTGGTACTCCCTGTGTGTCATGGGGACTCACAGGGAGCAACTGGGATCCATCCCAGGAATTTTGCCTGGTGTGGAAAGGGCCTTTGAGTTGCTGTATTAAATATATATGACCATTAATCAACAAATATTCCCTGGGCAGTTTTGGAGATCCAAGCTCGTCATGGTTTCTCTATTCCATAAACTAGAAAGTTCACAACTTGCAATTTAACCACTCCATGTAAAGGAAAATGCAATATTTTTTTAAAAATCCACTAATCTCACATTACACTGTTCACACAAGGAGACCACTAACATGACCTGTATTTTGTAGAAAGGCAGATGGCTTTGAGTGCTGGAATCAACTGTCTGACTTGACTAATATGATAAGACTAGAAGTTAAATAGCAAATACCTTCTGCCCTGCCTCCAAACAAATATTGGCACTGAATTTATTTTCTCCCAATGAATGCTTTGCCCTAAAAATGTATACAGACCCTTGTTGTACCCCTCCCCTTGGGATCCCTTCCCTGCGGCTAGGGTACGTTTGTTCTGTGTAAAAGAGGAGTCTCTCTCCTTACACTTCAACCCTCCCCTTTATGCACACTCACACCCAGTTCCTGGAATACTGTTTTCCCCACTAGGCTTGACCACTCCCTTTATATCGCTGTCACCATATAAGCTTTATTTAATACCTTTGGTTTCACTGAGAGACTACTTATAATGAAAGATGCCACGCTGTATGCTGTGAACAAAAGAATTTATATAATTTATTAATTACACATAAGATGACAAAGAAGATTTATTTGTGTGTTCAATAAAAGCTCTGAAATTTGCATTTCATTTATTCCTGGGTTAATCTAACTCCTCCTTCTATATCTATCCCGAAAAACAGATTGTCCCTGCATTCTCTAGGGGGCTGCCTTCACGATGATGCATTGGCATCGCAAGCCCCCAAAACCATTGGCACCACAAGTTCCCACACTAAGGAGCGAGCATGGGGGTTGCACCAGAGGAGTCACGGCCACATGTGCACTGCCACGCCCATGCACTGCCACACAACTGCACGCCACATGGGTTTTTTAACCTTTTTTTAAAACCTTTTCTCACCTTCCCATGCTGGAGAAGCATGGAGATGTTCCAGCGGCCATTCAGCTTGCTGGCCCACCCCCTCCCCCCTGTCCAGGCAGGTGGCGACCAATCAGTGATTGCCATCTGCTTGGCCACGCCCCCACAGTGCAGGCCACGCGCCCACTGACTCCTGAGTGGTGACAGACACAGATGTGCTGTCATCGCCTCACTGCACTGGAAAAAGTTGGGGTAAGTCCCCAACTTTTTTATTTCGGCTCTTTGGGGGAAAGCCCTGGGGTGGCTCTGCAATGGCCTCTGCATCATACAAACAACACAATGCCACTGTGGAACCACCCCAGGGCTATCCCCCTCATATAGACACCCTGTAGCTCTAAACCACAACTATTCTCCTAGCTGACTCACCCCCCATTTAAATCCCACCTACTCCACCTATCATATGCCAACACACCAACATTCCATTCACTCTCTCCCCCAACTCCTGCCTTAACTAACTTACCATATTAACTCAATAAAAAGGACATAAACAACATTAGCATGAATATACATAGCAACCTGCACCATAACTCACATTGCATTGCCAGACATCATAATCCCTTTTATGAAAAACCCTATATGTGTATTAATGGCTATTGTCCCCTGCATTGGCTTTGCTGACAAACCCAAGCTAATGTCCTATGGTACAGCTAACTCCCCAGAGGCATGGGAGGTGGGGATTAGTTAGGTTTGAATTTAATGAGAACTTACCTATTTTTGCACATTCAAACCAATATGCGAACTGAAACTCAATTATCCTACGAAATTCTCTTCATTTGTAATGGAGCTTTCCAGTAAAAAAAAAAAAGGCCGCATACAAAAACTGCCCACGTTCGTGAAAATAATTTTTAAAATTCAGTATATTAGGCAAAATGCTTGCAAAAATGTGTATATTTGGCAAAAATGCATACAAAAAGCATATATTAGGAGAATTACACACAACAATGAGTACATATTTCCATTCAAACTTTTTTTCTTAAAAAAACAAACACCAACTTTCTCACAGTTCAGGCAAACTGAATGTAAGACTGGAAAAGATTCTCAAAGTTTTGGAAAGACCAAATTTAACATTAGGAAAAGAGTAACACAAAGAAACTGAAATTGACAGGCTCATCTACCTGTACCCATCCTATGGTAGCCATCTTACACTTGCCTTCAGCCTTTACTTTCCAAAGGGTATTCTGGTATTTTTTCCTCACAAGTAGCATTCCAGATATCTCCCCTCTGCTTTCTAGACAGGAAGGAACTTCTAAGTAGAAACAGGCACACTTTGGTAAGAGATAAGTAAGCTCAAAGTTGTCAACAGTCACATGATCAAACGATTCTAGGATATGGGTGGGTACAATATTTATTATAGGGGTGGACTTTTTCTACCTTATGCCCTTACGCAATCTGTGCAAAGGCTCCTGTAACTGCTCATCTTTGTCCTTGCAAACACAGCCCAACAAACTAGTTTTTCTCTCATCAGAGAAGTCTCACACTGCCACCATGTGGCAGCAGACCCATAGACTAGGGATTCCAGAGGGAAAAGGGGGGACTTTTTTTTCAGGGGAAATCCTTGGTGGGTCAGATGTATATTCTGTCTTGACTTATTTGTTTATTTACTCATTTTAACTATTTATGTATTGCTGGATAGCATAAGATCTCTAAACTGTTTACGTAAGAAATACATAACAGATAATATAAAGGCCAATATTCAAAACAAGATAAAATAATTGCAATACATTAGGCTATAACTGTGTATAGTTTAACATTCGGAGTAGTTAAACTATACACAGTTTTAGCCCAATGTATTACAATTATTTTATCTTGTTTTTAATTCAAAGTCTGAAGTGCTAGAGTTTTCATGTACAATATCAAAAAGCTTTTGACTGTAAAACATGCCTCCCCCTTTCTATTTCACATTAATGACATAACACATTCACATAAATAGTAGTTATAATACAAGAAATGCACAACTGTGCACGTGTGAACATGGCCTAGATCATCCATCCTTCGTTTCTTTATTGAGATGTCATATATACGTTAACATTCTTGGCACTTTAACATTGTATTTTCCCCCAGGATTCCTTGTGTGTATTCATATAATTACAGTTCGTTCAGTAGTTGATATGAAAGTTACTAGTACAGGAAAGTAAGGAATCAGAAGAATGAATCATTTCTTATTCTATGACTTTAGCTACAAATTAACCAAAACAGACCCACTAATCTTCTCTTTTTGGAACTCATTCAATTCAGCAATGTGCAGAGTACTTAAAAACAATAAAAGAAATAACCTAAGAAAATGAAGGAAAATGAATTTCCAATTACTCGCTGAAATTGTAATAAATGCACTTGCAAAGCAGAGAGTAAAATGTAACTTTGTTCCGTATAAATGGAGCTTGCCTTTTGTGCTTAATATAGTTCTCTTATAATTAGCAGAAGATTTGTTCTGGCTTGAAACAGAGTTCCTCCTTGAGATTGCTGTGCTCTGTGTATGCAGAACTTTCCATCAAGGCAGGCTGGAGCGGCAGGGTTTGCTTTGACAGCCTTTATAATCTCTTTATAGAAATGAAAATGGGAAAGAACACAGCTGGTTCGAACAATGGAGCATGTTCAACATTAGACCAAAACACTGGAGATATTGCAAAATATTGCACAATATATTTATAGCTCCCTGCAAGTTTAGTTTTTTTTAAAAAAAAAATCATGCTGATGCTCTTCTACTCAAGTCTCTGTGGAACAATCTGTCCTCCAATTAACTTTCAATTGGAGACATTGCTTTTTAAGCCATTGGCAGCGGAGCTGGCCTCAGAACCATGGGACTGTGCACCAGTGGAACAGAGCGATCCCCAAGGATGTGATTCAAAATGTGCCTCTTCTGGCACAGAAGTCAAGGATTGTGCCCATACTCACTTGCAGAAAGCCAAACACATTTCAGGGCAAGGAATGATTTCTTTTTTTAATGTCCATTACTCACAGTGAGTTACTTGTGCAAATGAGATTGTTAAAATATCAAATATGAACAATAGATGTACTATGATCTTCTCATCCTGCTCAGCAATGGATTTGTCTTTTTTCTTTTCTTTTTTTTAAAGTGGTACTTAGCTGAAGTACTTCAAAGTGGGTTTCAATCCAAGGTTTGAAAGGGCAAGACTTATAGAAAGTCTATTATTATTATTATTATTATTATTAGAATTTCTTAGTCAATTTTCTCTTTAAAAGACCCAAGGTGATTGACAAAATTATTAATTAATTATTAAAATATACAAAATAAAAATAGTTAAAAACAATTTTTATTTTTTTTCAAAAACCACCAATAATAATAATAAAACAATTAAAACATCAGTACAGGAAAGTGTAGAAAAGGGCAATTAAAATGATCAAGGGGCTGGAGCAACTCTCCTATAAGGAAAGGTTACAATAGCTGGTTTGTTTAGCTTGGAGAAAATGCAAGTAAGGGAGGACATGATAGAGGTGTACAAAATTGTGCATGGTGTGGAAAAAGTGGAGAGGGAGACATTTTTTTCTCCCTCTCTCAAAATACTAGAACCTGGAGTCATCCCATGAAGCTGATTGGTGGGAGATTCAGGACAGATAAAAGGAAGTACTTCTTTGCATAGTGGTGTTGGACTGAGAGTTGGGAGATCAGGATTCTAGTCCCCACTCAGCCATGGAAACCCACGGGGTGACTTTGGGCCAATCACAGACTCTCAGCCCAACCTACCTCACAAGTTGTTGTTGTGAGGATAAAATGGAGAGGAGGATTATGTATGCCACCTTGGGATCCTTGGAGGAAAAAAGGTGGGATATAAAGGCAAAAATAAAAAATAATAAATATTTAGACTATGAAATCTGCTACCATAGGATGTAGTGATAGCCACCAGTTTCAATGGCTTTAAAGGGGGATTAGGCAAATTCATGGAAGATAAAGCTGTCAATGGCTGCTAGTGGCTATATGCTACCTCTAGTATCAGAGGCAGTATGCCTGTGTACACCAGTTGCTGGGGCAGCTGGTTGGCCACTGTGTGAACTGAATGCTGGACTAGATGGACCATTAGTCTGATCCAGCAATGTTCTTTTTACATTAATAATAATAATAATAACGATTTATTTCTTACCCGCCTCTCCATCTAGATCGAGGCGGGGAACAACAGCATGATAAAATACATAAAACTAATTAAAACATGACAAATATTATTAAAACTGCATTAAAACATCCTAAAACATCATTAAAACATCCTAAAACATCCTAAAAACATTCTAAAAATTACACTGGATATGCCTGCCGGAAGAGAACAGTCTTTATAGCTTTCTTAAATTCTAAAAGACTGTTAAGTTGACGAGTCTCCTCCGGCAGGTCATTCCACAGTCTGGGAGCGGCAGAAGAGAAGGTCCTCTGGGTAACAGTTGTCAGCCTAGTCTTGGCCGACCTTTGGAGTTCTGGCTGCTTCTGACTAAAACCCAGAATTGATTCACAGCCTCACCAAAATTGGAGCCACCAGTCTACATCTGAAACTGCTTTAGATACCAACTAAGGCCATTGGCCTGTTTGGCCCAGTCTATTTTGTCTGGAAATGGCTGTCTAAGGTCTCAGGCAGAAGTCTTTTGCACCCCTTGATCCTTGTAGCTGGAGGTACCAGAGATTGGATCAGGATTCCCCTTCATGCAGCACTTAAGCTCTGCTGTTTAGGAACAGCCTCCTGGCTCCAATTGGCCATTATGTTCATCACACAGAGAATGCTGGAAATGATGTTCACATATTGACATATAACACAGCTCTAACACATCATTCCTTGTCACGTGATGCCTCTTAGTACCAGCCCCTTTGCTGCTACGTGAAGAGACCGGACCTCCATGTCATGACCACAGTAAGTCAGCATATGGAGGCCATTTCCATACCTTCCAACATTTCACAGATGAAAATAGGGATGTTATAATAATCTCTAACCAAAGATTACTGCTCAATGCCCCCCCCGCCTTTACACATCGCTGAAGACTCTAGTCCATCTGCTGTATACTCTATTCCATTACTGAATCCCACTGATTTAGAAGCTAAGAGTGTGTTTGTTCTTTGGGTTAAAGATACACTAGAAAAACATAATTGTCCTACAATATGTTATCAACAGTTCAAAATAAACCTCACCAGCTGTAGCATATGAAATAGCAGCCTGTGCTCTACATGGGGCCTTATTGTTCATGTGCGTGTATTGACACGCATGTGCCCTAAAGTCAAGATGCATCTGTTTCCCACTCCCCACCCTCCCCTAGGAAATGAAGACTGAGGAGAGACAGCTGAAACTTGAAGACAGACAACTCGAGCAACTCATATGAAGAAAACTTTAAGAGTCATCCCCCAAATGTAAAATAGGAAGAAAGTGGGGACCGTGATTTACAAGGGACAGCAAAAAATAGGAACTGTCCCTGGTAACTATGAATCCTTGGAACATATTTATGTCTTTATCATTCCCCAGTTTTTCTTCCCTAGCCACAGTTGCACCCATGTACATTCTAGAAAACTGGAAGTTTTACTTACAGCTCTGTCCTTTGTGTCTGCCCAAACATGTCCCATTGAATTCAATGGGCATATTCCTAGGTAATTGTATATGGAATTGCAGCTAAGACACATGTTACAGGATTCAAACCATGTTGACCTTCACTTTTTTGTTGAGCAAAGTTTTAATGTTAAAGACTGCAATCTTATACACACTTACCTGGGAGCAATTCCAAGCAAACTCCATGGGTCTTACTTCTGAGTAGGCATTCATGGAACTGCACTGTAAGAATTGCACAGAACACAAATCCATAGTTGAGTACCTTAAGCAACACCTAACAAATGCAAAGGCAGCTACAGTGACTACAAGCAACAATCAG